>OU611834.1:6000000-6632500 GCA_914767695.1 Ptilodon capucinus | reverse complement strand
ACCTAACCTAACCTAACCTAACCTAACCTAACCTAACCTAACCTAACCTAACCTAACCTAACCTAACCTAACCTAACCTAACCTAACCTAACCTAACCTGACCTAACCTAACCTAACCTAACCTAACCTAACCTAACCTAACCTAACCTAACCTAACCTAACCTAACCTAACCTAACCTAACCTAACCTAACCTAACCTAACCTAACCTAACCTAACCTAACCTAACCTAACCTAACCTAACCTAACCTAACCTAACCTAACCTAACCTAACCTAACCTTTTTTTTTTTTTTTTTTTTTTTTTTTTTGTTTGCGCTGGGAAATGCATTTACGCATACCGCCCAAGCCCGGGGGAGCAAGGACGGTTATGTGGGGCTCCCGATCAGAGTGACCAGACTACCCACTAAAACCCAGCGGTCTGCCGTCAACGCCATAACTGAAGCGCCACAGGATCGCTTAAAGCATGCAACTGTGGCGCCTCGGCGGAAGGCCTGGCACTTTGTTGCCAGGCCGCAGACTTCAGAAGGAGGATTAAGGCCCTCCTCCCTTCACAGACACTCAGACTTTAGGGGACCCCCGTGCCCTGGCCTGAGTTCCCTCCATTACGGCGGAGGTAGAAGATGCGCATAGCGCCGGCGCCTTCTACCCCGCCGTACTCTCCGAATGGAGTCAGCAGAGGCATCTTCCTCTCTGGCCCTCTCCGCAGCCTCCTTTTGCGAGATTACTCTCTCACAAAAAGTGGTAATTACCTCCCAGCCCCTCTTACTATTGAGCATGACTCCAACCAAGCTCTGTAAAGAGAGATCCTCCCCCACTACGCTGGCCAACTCATGGCGTTGTGGCCCCCAGGCCTCGCACTCCTCGACAGTGTGACGCACCGAATCAACGGCCGAGTCACATTCGTGACATCTGGGGGTCTCCTCCCTCCTCGCAATTTGGTGCAAGTACTCACCGAAGCAACCATGCCCTGTAAGTACTTGCACCAATCTGAAGGTAGGAGTCCCATACTTCCTTTTGAGCCAATTGGCCAGGTGAGGGCGAATCGCCTCCACCGTAGCCCGGCCGTAGGCTGGGGACTCCAGCTGCTCCTCCCACCTTGCCAAAACCTCTTCTTGTGCCCGCCTCCTCCTTGCCCTTATCCTCTCCCAATCAGGGACTTCCCCTCTCACCCTCTCGCTCGCCCGAAACCGATAAACCACCGCCAAGACCTCCGCCTGCAGTTCCCAAGGCGGATCCCCGGCCAGAAGTGTTGCCGCCGTCCAGGAGACCGTCCTGTACGCTCTTATGGCTCTCAGCGCTATAATCCTCTGCGGCCTCCGCAAGAGAATTTTGTTTTGAGCGCTGAGAGCCTCCGCCCATATAGGGGCTCCATACAGCGCCATACTCCGAATTATACCAGAGTATAGACGTCTGCAGGTTGAATTTGGCCCCCCAATATTCGGCATCAGTCTTCCTAGGGCGGCAGCAGCAGCCACCAGCTTTGGGGCAAGCTGGGCAAAGTGAGCCCCAAACCCCCAGCGACCGTCTAGCGTGAGACCCAGATATTTCATCTGGGCCTTCAGCATAATTACCTCCCCATTGACAACAATATGCGCTCCCCGGGGGGGACCCTTTCGCGGACCATGGAAAAGAAGGGCCTCTGTCTTTTCCTAGGCGACGGTGAGCCCGAGCTGCTGGATACGTTCCACAACCAGCGACGTGCCCACCGTTGCCCTCCTAGCTACATCCTCCCACGTTTTCCCACAGACCGCGACGAGGGTGTCGTCAGCATAACAAAACACCCTCATCTTAGGGAGAAGCGGCCCCCGAAGAAGCCAGTCGAACCCAATGTTCCACAGGGTTGGTCCCAGCACCGAGCCCTGCGGAACCCCGCGCTCCACTCGACGCCGACCAAGAGCCCCATCCTTCCCTTCCCACACCACATGGCGGTCCCTCAGATACGCATTCAGCAGTTTCCTGAGATACAGAGGCACCTTATGATAGCGAAGTGCCTCCTCTAGGGTCTTGAATGGTATGCTGTTGAATGCGTTCCGCACATCTAGCGAGACCGCCAACACCACCTCCCCTTTTTCCACTGCCTCCCTAGAGAAGACTTTAAGTTGACTCAGGGCGTCGATTGTCGAACGCCCTGCCCTAAAGCCCCATTGGTTTTCTGACAACCCCGGCCCCGTCATATCCAGATGCCGAATGAGGCGAGAGACCAAGATCCTTTCAAAGATCTTCCCGACCTCGTCCAACAAAACTATCGGCCGATAGGCCGATGGCTGGTCTTGGGGACGCCCTTCCTTCGGGAGAAGACACACCTTCCCCTCCTTCCACATCTTCGGGAACTGTCCTGTACAGATGCACACATCGAACAGTTCCCGCAGCCGAACCTCCAAGACCACGGCTGCCAGATAAACCACCTGACCAGGGACTCCATCGGGACCCGGAGCTCGTCTGCGCGTACGAAGACGATCCAGGGCGCATACCATCTCCTCACTCCTGACTAGAGGAGGAGGCTCCAGAACCCCCTCATCGGACGAACGAGGAGGCAGCATCACAGGGGGCGAGAATTCCTGTGAGGAGGGTGGGAAGAGTTCCCTCATAACCCTCCGAAGAAGATCCGGGTCTAAGGTCTCCGTTATTGGTGCCCCTTGCCCGCGGAGTTTCTTCCGGGCCGCACGAAAAGGCCGTCCCCAGGGGTCACGATCGAGGTCTGCCAGGACCTCCTCATCCGCATGTTCTTTCGCCTGGCAGATGGCCTTCTGGAGTGCCTCTTTCGCATGGCAGAAGGTCTCCCTCAGACGGCTCTCCAGATCCCTGTCACGACCGTTATGTCTGCGGCACCTCACGAACTCTCTCCGCGCCGCATTGCAGGCCACCCTGAGATCAGAGATTTCGGTCGACCACCAATAGACCCTACGTCGATCCGGCCTCCGTCTTGACCTTCTCATGGCTGCATCACAGATCGCTGTCAGAATCGTGCGCATGCGCCCTGCCAACTCCTCAGCCCCAAAACCTTCGCTGTCCCCAGTAGCCCCATAGATCCATCTTTGGACAATGGCCGCCTCCTTAACAAGTTCTTTGTCCAGCCGACACAGGTTCCAACGAGGAAAGGAGCTAGACCCTCTAGGTGGCTCTAGCTGACCTGAGGAGGTGGAGACCCCAAATCGAATATAACGGTGATCCGATAGGGTCTCCACTCCCTCCTCCACCCTCCAGTCACCTATCATACGAGCAACAGCAGGAGAGGCGAAGGTGACATCCACAACCGAACCTCCCCCGTGTCGCACGCATGTATGTGTGCTCCCCTTGTTCACCAGAGTGAGCCCGCAAAGTAGTGCCCAGACTTGCACCGCCCTCCCTCGTGGATCAGTAGCAGGGTTGCCCCACTGACTCGCCTTCGCATTCAGGTCGCCGAGTACAATCACAGACCCCGACGACCACCTGCAAACCGCAGTCCTGACGGAGTCAAGGTACGCCTCGAATTCCGCAAGACTGCGATTAGGAGAGAAGTACCCCGCAACAATGACAAGGCCCTCCCAACCCGTCACCACGTATCCCGCCCCCCTTTCCAGAGTTCTGAGCCCGGAGCTGGAACCCGCCTTCACTGTTACAGCCACCAAACCATCCAAATCTCCCACCCAGTGGGTATACGTAGGAACATAATAGGGCTCACACGCAACCGCCACATTTACTCCCCACTCCGCCATGGACTGCAGGAACAGATCCTGCGCCCCGGCGGAGTGGTTCAAATTCGCCTGTAGGATGCTAACATGTCGTGAATTCATTCCGACATGTTACCACCCTCCGACGCTTGACGCCTGTCCTCTCCTACAATTGCACTTCGCACTGCAGCCTTCCCTCTTGTATGAGGAGGATTACATGACACCCCCCCCATTTGATGACCAGAAGGTTTGCCTGCATCAGAGCAGACTGCACAACGCATCTCCTCCGAGCAGCTCGCTGCCTTATGGCCTCCACGACCGCAACGGTAGCACAGAGATCCACGATCCACCCCTGACGGACACAACGCCCTGGTGTGGCCAATCCCCATGCACCTGAAGCAGCGCATGGGGCGATGTTCTAGTGCCTCAACCCTAGCTGAGCTCCACCCAATCGGAATTCTGCCGGCATCGGCCAACACCTTAGCCGCAACCACCGGGCACTCCACCACTACCGAACCCATACCCCCTTGAGCGAACCGCACCTCCCTTGACTTAACCAGCTCTGGAAGACAGCCTCCAGCCCGTGCCACGGCAGCTACCACCTTCTCCTTATTGGCAGAGTCATCCAGGCCCGTAATCCGTATCTCAACACATTTCGTAGGCCGGACAACCCTAGCCATGCCCTCTAGTGCTGTACGGAGTTTTTCCGCGAGCAGATCTGCTTTTTCCGCAGACTGCCCCTTCGGTAGCTCGAGGATTCTGGCCCCGGTGGCAGTCTGCCGAAACCTCAAGGAATCGATTCCTAGCTCCGCCAAGTTCACCTTTTCTTCCGCTCTTGTCAAGACCTGCCCATATGTTACCCCCTTGGTAGCCGCTTCCTCCTGCAGTGTAATCACCACCGCCGCAGTCTGAGGGGGGGTTAACCTTGGCTTTGCCTGACCTGACGACTTCTGGGCAGTCCTCTGGGCAGCAGGTGCCGGTCCAGAAGACCCAGTGGTTACCTTCTTCTTGCCCCTGGTAACAAGGGTAAATTCCCCTTCCGGATCCGCAGAAGCCACCCCTGTAACTGCCATGTCACTGACGTTCTGACCTGGCAGAGACGCGGATGGACCCTTGGCAGTGCCCGATTTCCCCTTTGCCTTGCCCTTCGACTTAGCCGGGACGGCCGAGTGCCCTGGCCTAGCCCTCACCGGTTCTTCTACCTCCGAGAATGACAAGACCAACTGCGGACCCTTATCAGCCACCTCCGACTCCGCCAGGGACGAGACTGGCTGTGACCTCTTATCAGCTGCCAACGTTGGCCGATGCAGAACAGCCGGCAGCAGGCGCTCTTCGATTCCCTCAAATCGAGCATTAACCATAGCTCCAATTGAGGAAACCAGAGAGCGCTTGAGTTCCTCGATGACCTCCTCATTTAGCCCGACTGGCTGAGGGGGAGGCGCTGTTGCCTTAGAAGCCGCCAACGAGGTTTTCATGGCCTCGAACTCCCTCCGATGGGCCAACACCTCAGCCTTCAAAGAGTCGACCTCCCTGCGAAGGAGGCCATTGTCCCTCCTTAAACGACGCGTCTCATCTGCCTCAGGCCTTGCCACCAAGACATCGACCACCTCTTGGAGACTTGCCGCCGCATCCTTCAGCCGCTTAACAAACGGCCCCTGAAGGTGCCCCGACTTTTTGGCCACTTCAAGGATTGCAGCAGCATTGCGACCAGCCCTCGCCCTTAGTTCCTCCGCAGAAAGATCACTGGTATCCACCGCATCCTGGAATTCGGACTCTGCAGGGTCCAGAACCGGCGAGACCGTCTTCTTACGATAGGTCCTAGCCCCATACTCCTTTTCCAGAGCAACCTCCCTATCCTCATCCTCCAACTCCTTCAGCTGCGCCCTACTTCGGGTAAGCGCTGACCCTCTCCCGGCACCTCCACCCCTACCACGGCGAGCAGTCGGCACCTTTGCAGCAACACTTTCCACTTCAACTTCCGTGTCCGAGCCAGAACGCTCAGACTCCGTCACCATCCTATGGTAAGTCCGTTTCCCCCTCCCCCCCTGGACACTCGAGTCCGAGTCCATCGCTGGACCCGGTCAGGAGCACGCCCAGAAAACAAAAAGGACCGAAACAAACAATAAACTTAACAAAAACACCAACAAAGAACAATAACAAGAAACTTAACAAAAACCCCTCACTATTTTGGCCCTGAAAAGGGCCGTTTAACTCCTTCCAAAACCTATCCCTCAACACAAAACAAAACCCCTCAGAAAACTTAAAAGAAACCATCCGAAAAATCCCTTTATAAACATTATCCAAAAGCGATCTCAAAATTTTTGAAGTTGTTGAAAGGCCGGGGTTCGAACCTGCACGCCTTTGTTTCTAAGGCAAGCGTCTTACCAACAAGGCTATCACTGCCTCAAAAATGTGGAACGCTTCACGATTTTGCGTGTCATCCTTGCGCAGGGGCCATGCTAATCTTCTCTGTATCGTTCCAATTTTAGTATATGTACTGCCGAAGCAAGTACAAAAAACACGACCAATTTGACGTTCTATTTTGACATATTTTGGTGGTAAAGGGAAGATCTTCCTGCCAGGCGGGTGGTTTTGCCTGACGGGGTCCGCTACGCCCCCAAGAAGGCGCCGCAACTTAGTGGGGCACTTCAGCAGTACGCACTCCGGGTTACGCAGTGTCGCAGCTGAAATACATTACGGGCGTCAGCGTGCGGCCTCAGCTCGGACTTAGCGAGAGGGGCTAGCCGAACTTGTTCACCTCTCTCGCAGGGTCCGTGCTGGAGTTCGGTGGCCGCCCCGGGACGCAGACCAACCATTCATTGCGACACCCAACCTAACCTAACCTAACCTAACCTAACCTAACCTAACCTAACCTAACCTAACCTAACCTAACCTAACCTAACCTAACCTAACCTAACCTAACCTAACCTAACCTAACCTAACCTAACCTAACCTAACCTAACCTAACCTAACCTAACCTAACCTACCTTTTTTTTTTTTTTTTTTTTTTGTAAGTGGAAAAATCCTTTATGGATCCCCCGCCGACTCGGGGGAGTAGACGGGGGTATGTCAGAGTCTCGGCAGAGTGCCGCATACTGACTAAAAAACCACTATGTACCTCTGGTCGCATAGTGTCGGGGTTACGGGAATCGCGATAAGAACGCATGCTACCGCGACCCCGACGCGACTGTGGCTTGTTGAAGCCTCCGCTTGCGGGTGTGCTTAGAGATGATGGCACACCCGATCCGGCTATCTGGTGCTGTGTTGGTACACCCCACACAGCACCACCTCACGAGCCCCTGTGTGGAGCGGCAAGCACCCCCGTGTTTACCGTCCAGGTCTCTCGTGGCGGGTAGGAGGCTTGGTATATGAAGACCTTCCTCCTGCAACCCGATTCAGGTGATGGCCACATTATTGAGTGGCCATCGGAGTGACTCCGGCTGAGCCAGCCCTTGGTTGGGCCGGCTGCGACTGTGGTGCCGCATTTGCCAGGCCTCTCCTCTTCCTTCCTTTCTGCGTCTCAGCGACGCAGGTCTTACTGCCCAGCACGTGGCTTGTGGGCTTGATCGACGCTGCGCATACTATACAGTACGGCGCGGCGGAGCATTGGTCAGCCTTATGACCAAGTTGGCCACAACGGAAGCAGGCAGCGCTTCGGTCAGCCTCCACTGTGCATTGATCCCGCACATGGCCTATCTCTAGGCAGCGGAAGCAACGCATTGGCCGCTTTTGTAGCAGCCTCCGCTGAACTGATGACCAGCCGATAAGAAGCTTGTCAGCATCCATCACCTTCTTGGCAGCTGCGACAGGACAGCTGACAAGGATTGTGCCGAGACCTTCGCTGTCCCGGCGAATCTCCCCTGACCTGACAGCGGCAACTGGGCATTGGCCGACCCGTGCAATCGCCTCAATCACCTCTGCCTTATCGACCGAGTCATCCAGGCCAGAGACGCGCACCTCTGCACATTTCTCCGGCCTGGAGACTTTGACGTCCTCCTCTTTGAGGACCTGCTGTAGCCGTGCCGCCAACAAATTGGCCTTTTCGGCATTCAGAGTCCCCGGCAGTTCCAGGATCCGAGCCCCGGTCACCGCTTTTCTATACTTAAGGGCAGTGATGCCCAGATCCTCAAGTTTGACGCACCTTTTGGCTTCGGTCAAAATTTGCGCATACGATACTCCTCTCGCCTCCGCCCCTGGTTGCAGTTTCAGAACAACTGCTGAAGAGCGAGGAGGACGCAACTTCGCCTTCTTCTTCTTCGGCTGCGGCGGACGACTTGCCGCTACAGCCGGAACGGGAGCAGCAGGAGCAGCACCTCCTCTGCGCTTGCGCCCAGTCACCACCGTCCAGCCTTCAGCCGTCGGCCCTGAGCCGGATGTTGACGACGGTGGGACTGCAGGTTCTGTCCTTGCGGGGTTGGCCTGTGCAGCCCGCTTTTTTGTTTTCTTCTTCGCTTTCCTCCCCGATGGAATGGGAGGCGGAGAAGGAGTATTCTCCTCTTGTGTGGCAGGCAAAAACGCCTGTCTTACACACGACGCAGACGGGGCCTTTTGGGCCGGTTTTGGCACAGCCTGGGTAGGCGAAGCCCGCGCGCTTGTCGAATCCGACGCCAATGGTGGACGGAGGCGCTCCGCCGGCAGTAATCTGCTCTCGAGCGCCTCGAACCTCGCGTTCACCATGGTCCCCACTGCCTCTATTATGGAGCGCTGGAGCGTCTCCTGCTCAATCGGAGCACTTGGAGGCGGCGGGGTTATTGTAACCTCCTTTTGTATCTGAGACCGCAGCAAGTCAGCCTTTAGGGTAGCCAATTCACTGCGGAGCTCAGCAACTTCCTTCCTGAGGCGTGAGTTGTCGGAGGACAGCTTCCGTGTCTCTTCGGAGACCGATGTCCTTGCCAACGCCTCGACTGCGTCCTCAATGTTGGTGGCCGCGTTCTTAAGGGTCCGTACGAACGTCCCCTTAAGGTTGGACGACTTTGCGGCGACCTGGGCAATCAGGCCGACCTGGCTCTGGACCCGCTCACGCAGGTCGTGCGCCGACAACTCCTCATCATCAATGGTCCCAGAGACCCGACCAGGTCTCAGGAGGTACACCCTCTGTGCAGCCTCCGAGACCTCCTTTTCCGCCTGCAACTCTAGAGCCTCCCGCTCTGCAGCTGCGAGTTCGGCCTTGGCTTTGGCCAGGCCGACGTATTCACCGGTGGTGGGAGGCCGCCCCCTCCCACGAGGTGCCGAAGCACTCGATCCGCATGACGAGTCCCGCTTCTGAAAGCGGCCCGTCTTGTCCCGTTTTGAGGGGGACGTTTTCGACTTCCCCGTCTTTACCTTGGGAGCCGGTCGGTCTTCGTCACTTGACGAGTGACGGGACCGGCTCGTGTCGTCGCCGGAGTTCCTAGAGCGCTTTCGACGGCCCCCGTAAGTTTTACTAGGGCCGGGCTCAGATGCCCGACTAGGCATTTCGTCATCATATGTGGAGTCGTCACTGGCATCCCCTGACATCAGCGACTCCACATCCGAGATACGCCTTCCCTCTTTTTCAGCGGCAAGCCGCTCCAACACCTTCTTCGCAGACGAGGACATAGGTATGTCCATGCCTGTGCAGAACAAGTCATCAATATCATCTTGCGAGAATCGAAGTCCTTTTTTCAAGCCTGGGTCATTCGTTTTTTTAGAATCCGTCGGTATTTTTATTTTAAGTTTTCTTTCCATAACCTAACCTACCTTTTTTTTTTTTTTTTTTTTTTTTTTTTTTTATCGTTGGAAAATGCTTTATGCATCTCCCTACTATCCTTGGGGGGGATAGTAGGGAGTATGTGGGACTCACAGCACGAGACCGCATACCCACTAAAAACCAACGTTGCACCTCCACGAGTCACAAGGAGTCGGGGCTATGGGAACGCGAAACGCAATCTTCCACGGCCCCGACGCAACAGCAGTCTTATGCAGGCTTCCTCTAAAATGGCGCTGTGTCGGCGCACCAGACACAGCGCCCCGCCACTGGCCCCTTTTTGAGTGACAGGCACCCCCGCGCCCGCCGCTCAGGGCCCGCCGGGGAGACTTACGTCTCGACCCAGCCCCTCACGCCAGCCTTCCCACCAGCGAGCCAGCCAGCCGAACCAGGAAGGGGATCCTCTACCTCGCGAGGTTCGACCCAACCCAGAACAGCCAGCCAGCCAACCGGCAGGTCAACCAGCGCCACCGGCAGTCCGTCGGCCAGCCAACTAGCCAGCCCCCCATTGGGGCTCCAGCCGACCTCAACCCAGCCAGCAGGTCGGCCAGCCAAATGACGGACACGCCAGCAGCCCTCGAGTAGGGAGAGGACAATGAAGCCCCCTCCACAGGGTCGCGTCGGCCTGAAGGCCATCGCGACCTCTCCTCAGCCAGCTGTCCAGCCTTGCAGCCGAACAGCCGACCCGTCGCCGATCAGCCAGCCAGTTGAGCCAGCCAGCCGGGCAGGAAAGGCTTCGCGGCCCCCCTCTGGGGCTCCACCTCTCCACCTCCCAGCCAGCGGCCCAGCCTGCCAACCGGAGACCCCCACAATGGGCGGCTGATATGCCACCCGGCCTACCATGGCGGGCGGTCCGGAGTTGACGATATTCAACCTATATTAACCTATCGCAACCTTGTCGACCTATTCCAGAAATATTTGACACCGTACATATTAAATCTTGTAATATTTGGGTTTAAGGGAAAAAAAAAAAAAAAAAAAAAAAAAAAACCCATACAACAAACGTGATTGTTATGCTCGTTTTTAGGTTTTAAGGTTCTAAATTTTTTTTTTTGTTGTTTTTTTTTTTTTTTTTTTGTTTTTTTTTTTTTTTTTATCTTGTTATTTATTGACTTTGATACAGTGCATAAATAATTTTCATACATTGGGACTAAAATTTTGGTGTGGAGACAAACAGAAGCTTTTAACTTTAACTCAAACCGAACACACTCGTAACTTGAAAAGCGACTGTCACCTTGGTTTTTCACGGGCAATGCTTGTTTGGATCCTGAAGGGGACCCCCTTAAACGACCTAGTGTGGTAGCAGAAGTTGGTTTGATCCCGGTTTCTGTAAAATACTGAATTTTTAAATCTCCAGAAACCAACCAACAACTGCCGCCATTTAGGGCTAAACGACAACTGGCCAGGTGTAGCGCCAAATAGCTGGACTACTTAGTCACGCAGAGGATCGCGGTTACTGGAGGCGAGTTAGTTCCGCTTTTTGACACAGGGGGGGGGCACCACTTGTAGGACTCAAATATTTTTAATTTATTGTTTTTATTTAAATTTAATATACGTATTAGGGCTTTTGCCGATTATTATAGATAATGGTACGGAACCCTTCGTGCGCGAGATTGACTTCTACTTGGCCGGTCTTGTTTAAGGTTCCATACCACAAAAGGAAATTAGAAACCTTCATGTTGTCCGTGCTTCTGTTTGTCAAGCGACGCCTTATGGTGAGCGTCACGACGACGCCTTATTATGAGCGTTGCGTGCGACATCTTATGGTGAACGTCGCGACCTTTAGTATTGAGCGTCGCGACGCCGTATAGTGAGCGTCGCGAGGCCTTATACATACTGTCGCGACGCCGTATAGTATATTTTGGTTTTTTTTTCAAGGTTAGATACCAGATAATAATTCACTATCCGGCTGGATACCGGATAGTAATTCACTATCCAGCCGGATATCGGATACTAAAATTCAAATATTCTCATTAGTTTACACTAGGCAAATCATACCACAATAGGTTATGAACACCGTTTGTTCTTAATCTAATCTAATCTTCATCTTCATCTGATTCTGAAGTTCGAATCTCACCACAACGAAAATCTTTTATTTTATCGTTTTTAGTTTTTGTTAGGCTCGTTTGTTTATAGTTAATTATAAAATAGTTTATACTCATTGTATCAGTAGGGAAACAAACAAAATGGAAATAAAATTGTAGGGTGGTAGTTGGAGATTCGTACGCATCAGGTTTGAACGATGTCTGTTGAATGACTGTTGTTGAGATTAATTGGTTGGCATTCGGTGATGAACTCGCAGCAAAAGAACACGCACAACAGGCTGTGTGAGTGATTCAATTATAATTGTGCAAATATCGCCATTGTTAGTGGAAGTAATTTCGTAACGTGTTTGGCAATATATACAGGTTGATTGGTAATTCGACGTATTCCCGTTAGAAGGTGATAGGGGTAACTATTTGCGATAATTTTAATTCCCATATGGATTATGCAAAAGTGAACCATTTTCGAGTTATCATGCTTTTTAGCTTTTTTCAAAATAAGTCAAAAATCCAACTTAAAATAATTATTTAAAAAAAAAAAAAATAAATAAATATCAATCTAAATCTTATTTTTTCTTTTGATTTATAAAAACGATTAAACACTGGTTATTTATCATTATTAAAACAACCATAATCGGTCTAATTAAAAAAAAATGCGAGACGAAAAACGATATTATTTCAATATTTTTTTAATTTTTTTTTTTCCACTAAAATGCCTTAAAAACAAAAAAAAAAAAAACGCAATGAAACTTTAAACACAAATGAAAAATACATAAATATATTTTAAATAATGCAATAAATATATTATATAATATTTTTATACAATAAAATATATTATAAAGACGCCTTTAATTGAACCTGCGACACCCCGACAGAAATAAACCCTGAAATCCAAAGTAGACGCATAGCTTAACAATAATGGTTCGGAACTCTTCGTGTGCGAGTCGGACTCGCACTTGGCCGGTTTCTTCATCTTCATTAGAGATGATACGGATATCCAGTATCTATCCGGTATCCGGCTTTGAATTTATTATCCGGCCGGATACCGGATAGTAATTCACCATCCGGCCGGATGCCGGATAGTAATGCACCATCCGGCCGGATACCGGATAGTTATTCAGTATCCGGCCGGATACCGGATACTAAAATTCAAATATTCTCATTAGTTTACTCAAGGCAAATCATACCACAATAGGTTATGGACACCGTTTATTTTTATAATCTTCATCTGATTTGTAAATTCATCTTCATCTGAAAAAAAATATTATTATTTTTAAAAAAACTAAAACCAACCTCAAAAACCTAGGCGCTCTAAAAAGCGAAAAATAACCGTATATAATTAATTACATTTGGAGTCGGTGCCAATTCATGTGTGTATTTGCCTAGTCCGACGTAGATTGGCACCTCGTCCAAATGTAATGAATTATACGGTTATTTTTAGCTTTTTAGTGCACCTAGGTTTTTGAAGTCGGCTTTTTTTTGTTAATGTAACTGTTGAAGCTATTTTACTTAATAATCATTCCGTTGATTCCTAAAGAATTCTCTGCAAAATATTCAATTCAATTCAATTCAATTTATTATTCAATAAATAACTTATGTAATACAATACAATATACGCTGGGTAACTATTATAGGAATAAATAAATAAATATCGTCAGACAACCAAATACTTATCGTATGATCCCAAACTAAGCAAAGCTTGTACTATGGACACCATACAATGATTTGGGGCTGACGTCACAAATATGTTATAATAAATACCTTAGAGACTAGCATACATAATTATAGTTACACGGGATTATTTAACACGTAGAGTCGGTGACGTGTCGCTCGTGGTGCTCGGTAGCCGGCCTCTGTATCGCCGGAACACCACACCCTTCGGCCAAAACTTTTCTTTCATGAAGGCCGACAGTTGTTCGGTCGGCACTCACCACAAAGGAATTAAAATTCACCCTGTGGCGGGACTCCAACCGTTCGGCCCTCAGAGTGAGGTTGGTCTTCCCTCGCACGTACTCTACGATCCCCTCGACCTTTGTAGTGTAGTGCAGGCGGGACACATACAGCAACGTCGTCGGCACGGCCGAACGCAGCGGTTGATGCGGTCCCGTCGGTGCTGTGCCGCACTTGTTACGGCTGGCGGGCTTCTTCTTTCTTCCTACCACCTCGATGAAGCCCTCCTTGTCGCACTGGCCCTACTGGGGGCCCGGTTTCGCAGTCCTACGGATGTTGTCGTGAGGGTTCTGCTTCCCCTGTGTTTGCCGTTTCGGTTGCGGCGGGTTGGTGAGGGCGGCGGCGTAACCACCTCGCGGAGTCGACGTGGTCGCGCGTGACGTCTCCGGTGGAGCGGAGGGAGCGGCGGCGGGGCGCAGTGCATCGCGCGCTGGGGCAGCTACGGGTGACGCATCGAAATTCGCCGACTCGAAACTGCCGACGGATGCATTTTGCGCTCCGCGTCTCGTGTTCACATTAGAGGCCGCGAGTGACCCACTTTTAGAACTGGCGCCACGTAATAAAATTACCTCAGCGTGCAGCTCATGAAAAGTGGCTTCTGAAGCCTCCAATCTGTACTGTACTTCGGCCAGACTTGACTTCAGGGATGTTATGTCCTTCAGCAGTCTGGCAACGTCGACGTGGTCGAGTGTGACGGGGGGCAGCTTATGCAGCTGCTTCGCCACAAAAACGGGCACGTCGTCTGCATCGGTCTCCTTTAATATTGACAGGATGTCTTGGAGGCTCCTCTCACCCTTCTCATCCCTCCTACGGGACGGCATCCGGTCGATCTTGCCGAGCAACTGGTACAGCAGCACCTTGGCGCTACGGATCTCCTCTTCGGTGAAGTTGGATGCAAATGTGCAAATGTGCACAATGCTAACTTCATCTATGCTTGTTATAGCGTTCTGGATAAACGCCAACAGCCTGTTAGCTATGAGTTTGTCAGAACTCATAGTGGTGACGTGCAGCGGCTGACGCCGCGCAATTCGCGAATTATTAATTCTGACTAATGCAGTGCGGCACGTCCGTCTTCCAGCGCACGCAGCACTACACTATATTGACTTAATTCAAATAGTTTCACCATGTCTCCGATAGATGTCGCTGGCTCGATTTTTGCAATTTTGAAACGCGGTGTTACGACTCGTTCGATAGACGTCGGTACTATGCCGCTGTTTTCGTTAACCATTCCACCCTGGAACGGTCGAGTCTAGCTCTTAAGTACCGATCCTTGTCGAAATTGTTCAGTAACAAAACAATTATTAATTCAAAGGCGGTACGCAGTTCTCCGGGTCTACCTACTAGTAGTAGGTTATATACTATATTATATATCTATACTAATGTTATAAAGCTGAATTGTTTGATTGATGGGCCGATATTTACTCAGTGTTATCCTTGTCCAGTTTCCTGATGGTGAATGCGACGGCATTAGGTAATAACAGTTCTCGATAATATCGGGGCGCGATCGGGCGTACTTGTTGATCTACATAGTGGGAGAGCGATGTTGAGCGCAGCTCCAGGTGTGGGCTGGTGGAGCGCGTGGTGCGCGTGGTGGGTGGTGCTCAGCGCGGCTGGGGCGCGCGCGCAGCCAGCGGGCCCGCGCGCCGCGTGCCCGCGCGACGGTGCTCTACTCTGCGCCCTTCGGTATCATGATCAAAACCATCAAACGTCTTATTTTGATGTAAACGGTAAAAATAACGAAAGAACAGCTCGAGTGTGAATCGGCCTTACGCAATGAAATAATCACATTACTTCCTCTTTTCATTTTAAAATGTGGATACGTAGAAAAAAATAAAACACATGTTCTAAGTTTTTGTTCGAAAATCATTTCCCTTTCTCAGGAGTGGGTGTTGCGTACGAATATATGAATGACGACTTCTTCGCCGTGGTGTGTCCGCGGAGCATCGCGCTGGACGAGCCGGCGCTGCCCCGTTTCGAGCCGGCGCTGCGCGTGTGCGAGGTGCGGCTGGCGTGCGCGCCGCCCACCCGCGCCGGCTCGTACGCGGCCGCCCTGGGCGCCCTCAACGTGACCGCGGTCGTCGCGCCCGCTCCGGGAGTCGCGCCTGCCGCCCCCGCCTACCGCATCATGCTTGAACTCCACGATATAACAAAATTTGACGCGAGTGCCCTGGCGGGTATGGCAAATCTGCGCTCCTTGAACATTACCGAGACGAACATTACCGCCGCAGACGTGGCGCTTCTTCCCACCGGCCTCCGACGGCTGCGCCTGACGAACACGAAGGTGGGCAGCGTCTCGGCCGAAGCCTTGACGCGCTTACCGGAGCTCACGGAGCTCGCGGTGAAAGACGAGCGATCCGTCCTGGTGGAGGCGGCGGCCAATTTAAAATCGCTAATGATCGACTCGACCGAATCGCACGTGGCGCCGTCTCTGCCGGATACGCTCGAGAAGCTAGAATTGTTCAATTGGGCGGCGCGACGACCGGAGCCGTGGCTCTCGTGCACCGGCCTCGAGTCGCTGGTCGTGTACGGCGCCGCCGCCGAGTGGCTGCCGGCCGGCTGGCTGGCTCGGTGCGCGCGCCTGCGCACACTGCATCTGAGCGACGCTGCGAGCCTGAGAGCGGTGGCGGCGGGCGCGCTGCGCAACGCCACCGCGCTGCGGGAGGTGCGCTTCACGTGGTGCGCGCTGGAGAGCCTGCCGGCGGGGCTGCTGGACGACGCGCGCGAGCTGCGCGTGCTCGAGCTGTGGGAACGATTCCAAGGTACTTATAGAAACTTGAACCAACTAGATGCGCAAAAGCGATATTTAAGGTTTCTCATTAAGAATTAGGTACATAAATTCACATTACATGAGAACTTAATACACTAGTTATACAACAAAAACAATGAAAGAGCGTATATGCAAAACGCTTTTAGTAAATACATTAGATATATTTATTTAAGGACTCCCCTCTCGTTCAGTGACCTGTTCAAGAATTTGGCGTCGCTTAGCGAGGTGATCCTCCCGAAGAACCACTTGACAGAGTCCGCGCTCGGCTCGCTGCAGCGCGTGACGTCCCTCACTCAGTTGGATCTCTTTGACAACGCGGCGCTGGACGCGTGCGGCAACAACACGCACGGTGAGCGCTACGTACCTATATATCCTTCCTACTTAAATTCGTTACGATGGCTAGCTATCTCGCTTGCAATATTAATAATAATCAATTAATATAATACAATCAATAAATAAAGCTGGAACTACCAGCTACCAGCACTGGAGCAAATGCGATTAAAATAATCATCTTGCACTCTACCTATTTATTGACTAAGGCTATAGACTATAGACTTTATAACATCACGCTACGACAGCAATCGTAACAATAAGCGCGGGCAAATAAGCGTGCACAGCTAGTTGAAATATAATCTTGTGACGTCCCGGTACAGGGTGGTCGCGGCTGACGAGGCTGACGGCGGTGCGGGTGGACGGGACCGCCACGCGGCGCGTATGCCCCGACTGGCTGCGGCTGCCGCGACTACGCAGGCTCGACCTCTCCGCCACGGCCCTCGAGCGACTCACGGTATCATTGAGCACATTTCGGTCTCACATTCTACTATCGTTATGCAGATAGGGATCGTTCGAATCTATAAAGTTTATTATATTAGATACTCTTATCTCTGTCTCAGTACGCAGACCTTCGATTCAAATCCACGGTCGACATGAAACTTGTACTGAGCGACCTGAACTTGATACGACTCGCCTTCGGTCGCGAGGACTACGAGAGTCTCGTCGCCGCGCCGCCCAAGCCGGAGGTTCTCCTGTTCCTGGGCGGTGGCACCTCGCTGCGCTGCGACTGCTCGCTGTACTGGGCCGCGGCCTCCATGCGTCATCCCCATTCTCGCCTGCGCCACAGGCGCGCGAGCTGTGAGGACGGGCGTGATCTTAGGGACGTGCCGCTCGAGGAGCTGGTGTGCGCCGTGGCCGGCGCCGCCTGCCCAGCCGGCTGCGCGTGCGCGACGCGCGAGGACGCGGTGCGGCCGGGCCCAGTGCTGCGCGTGCAGTGCGCCGGCGCGGGGCTGCCTCGCGTGCCGCGCCTCGACGCGCGCGTCGCGCTGCGCCACTCGGGGCCCGAGTCGGTCGCGCTCGACCTGCGGCTCGCGGGCAATCGCATCGCACGGCTCGGCGCCGAGGACCTGCCGCCGGAGCTCACGGTGAGCGCGACACAACACAACAACGCTTAAACGGCGAACGGAGACTTTAGAGTTCGATCGTTCAAACACCCAGTGCTAGCGCCTAACCTCGGTCTCTCGATCGCAGACGTTCGACCTTCGCAACAACTCACTCAGTCTTATCGACGCGGCGACGGCGGAGGCGCTGGTGTTGCGGGCGGCGCGCGTGTTGCTCGCCGGCAACCCGCTCCAGTGCGACTGTCGCGCGGGCGCCGCGCTATCCGTCATGCGCGCGCACACTGATGTGTTCCAAGACTGGAACGACATGACCTGCGCCGATGGCACGCTACTGGCGTCATTAGCGCCCTGTGACGACAAAGTAACCGCTAGTGAGAGTGATGGCATGTCGCGGGGGGTGGTGGCGGCGCTGGCGCTGGGGGCTGTGGCGGCGGTCGCAGCGGCTCTGGGTTTGGCGCATCTCTTGCTGCGGCGGCGTTCGTGGAAGGCGTTACGGGTGCATGTGCCGCAGATCCTGCAGGTCGAGCGCCGGCGGCCGGAACCTGACGAATGGTCGTACGACGCGTTCGTCTAGTTCGCGCACGCAGACGAGGCGGTGGCGCACGAGCTGGTGGAGAGGCTGGAGGGTGGCGATGCGCCGCTGCGGCTGTGCGTGCACTACCGCGACTGGGTGCCGGGCGGCTGGATCCCGGAACAGATCGCGAGATCAGTGCGCGTCTCGCGTCGCACCGTGGCCCTCGTGTCGGAGGCCTTCCTGCGCTCCAAGTGGGCGCGCGCCGAGTTCCGCGAGGCGTATGCGGCGGCGCTGGAGGACACCGAGCCGCGGCTTGTGCTGGTGCTGCTGGAGGAGCCCGCGCTGCTGCTGCTGGGCACGGAGCTGCAGGCGTACGTCGGCGGCAACACGTACGTGCGCTGGGGCGACCCCTGGTTCTGGCAGAGGCTGCGTGAGGCGCTGCCGGCGCCGCTCGCGCGCTCGGATGCCGCCCCGAGCGCGCCGGTGTCCTCGCCGGCTCCGGAGCCCACGACGCCACCGCTATCTGGTTCGCACACGTGAGCTGCACGTACTCATAATTGTATTAATGTATGAGATCGCGAACCGCCTCGAGATAATGAATCGATTCAGTATTAAAAATATCAGAATAATTTAGCCTTTTATTTTATTTCTTTATGTATTCATTACAACCACATTTTTAGGGTTCCGTACCTCAAAAGGAACACGAACGTCTGTCTGTCTGTTAAGACTGCAATCCTTTGGAGCTGTAAAAAAACAAACTTCTAAGTAGAGGCAATCAAAAGATACAGATGTTTATGTGGCATATTTCGAACATTCGCAAAGGAATCAAAAACCTTTCTTTAAGTACTTTCCATTGACCTAGAACAATTAAGTTTGGCAAGAAGCAATATCAAGAATATTCGTAGCACAAGTAACCTATTTTTAAAATATACAATGTCAGTCATTGCTGTTCTGTCACCCACAGCCGTTCTATTTTGCAGAAATCTATAATCGCTGGAGAAAAGAATGAGTGTTTGTGTGTGAGTACCTATTAGGTATCATTGTAAAATGAACATACATAATATAGGTAGGTAACGTCATATTATTACATATTTATCCCTGTTAGTTTCCTGTTAGGTCAGCGATTATTTTTATTCCCTTAATTGGCAATAATAAGCAGATAAGGTATTTACCTTATCCAATTACTGTCTTATCGGTCTGTTATAAAATTAAATAACATAGTCCGACCGACTGTTAGTACAGTCCTTCCGGAGGAGCAGGTGCACCGGGTGGCCTGGGGAGCCGTGCAGGCGCGATGAGCGCGCGGTGGAGAGTGGCGGCGGTGGCGGTGGTGGTGGCGGCGTGGGCACGGCTGGGGTGTCCGGCGGCGGCGGCGGCGGTGTGCCCGCGCGGCCCCACTCGCCGCTGCCGCGCGCTCGCTCCGTCCGGACGCAAGTCACATTTTAATATAAACGGTAAGAATACGTCACCACCCACCGCCCGCCACTCCACGGCCGGCTCCGTACGCAGCAGTACTTCGTTACTAAGTAATTGCTGTGCAACAACACACTGTGTTGAAGGAACATAAGTTACGTTACATAAGTAACACTAGAAATAAAGATAAATTAGACCAACCACACTTTCGACTGGCGAAAATTCACACATCTTTCATGGGGTACTGTGTCAAATTTTATAATAAAATTCCCCCTAACGTCATTAACCTAAATGAAACTAAATTTAAAACTTGCATTAGACATACACTATGCAGGCGCGCATACTACACAATAGGTGATTATTTAGAGGATAAACACGCTTGGTCAGGCGCTGGTCCGGCTCCACAGGAACTAGTTTAAGGGATTTTAGCTATTTGTCCCGTTTTCCTCCTCCTTCCTACCTTTAAATCTTGTCCAACATGTAGATTGTTTAGTGATTTAATTGTGTTTTGAGAATGTATAGCCTCATTAACTTTATATTGTATAATTGTTAATTAAGAAAAACACAAAAATGTAAATCCTTATTTGAAAAAAGCAACCATGGAGTTTCTTGCCCATTCTTCTCCATAGGAAATGCATTCCGAATGGGTGGTAGAGATACTATTATTATTATTTATTGACGATTCATAAGTGCCTGTATTGGTTTATATGAATAAAAAATATTCTGATTCTGATTCTAATATACAGACACCTCGACAAATTGTGTGATGACGCACAGTCCCGCTCTGGCAGCCGCCGCGTGCACACGTGTCCGTCCGCTGTGCGTCGCTCGTCCGTTCCGGGCCAGGGCCGTCGTCTCTCCCGCGTCCTTGGATTGCCGTTATTACGGCGGTCCAAAGCCGGGTTACATGATATCCACACTACAATTCTTGTTGTTTGTGTACTCAGATTTGGTGACGCGTCCCGCGTCGCCCTCCCGTCCCGTCGCTACCTGCCGCATTCGCGCGCTTTGTGTGCGTCCGTTGGCGACCTTGGTCGGCACACCTGCGCGCCCCGCGCCGAACCTCCGACGCCGTCACTAGTTGCAATAGCAACATTGTTGTTATTCTAATAACGACTCTGTTGCCCTATTGTTTCTTCAGACAGCTTTTGTTTCTGGTCAAGTTTTTGCACTACCGGCGGGAAACCTAACGGTGACAACAAGTCGGTAGTGAGCGTGCCCCGAGCGCTCGCTGTCCCCCTTCAGGGGTAGGCAAACTCGGCTGGGCTTGGAACCACCGGCCTTGGGGGCTTCCCTCGTCGACGCCAAGTATCGCCCTCCCACCCTCCCCCTCCCGACCTCCTATTCTCCGGGTGCTGTTTGGACCGAGCCGGTTTCCCGGCTACGGCTCCTCTGCCCCGGGGCTGTTAGCCACGATCGCCTCTTGCTAGGCACACCGGTTGGTGTGATAGGTACACACCGGTTGGTGTGATAGGTACACACCAATACACACCCTCGCAGTTTGCGCTCCGGAAGCGGGGCGAGGCACATTTTTAGGGCACACCTAGACTACACACCCCCCCTGTCGTAACAGGGTGGGACTGTAAGCAGGTACCTCTCTCCCCGGCAATGGAGTCCGTAGGCTCTCCCTCCATTGATTTCCTCCGGGAACTCTTCGCTGTAGTCAGCAAACAGTTCCCTTCGGTAATTGAGTCGTTGGCATCCAAGTATGCCGCGTCTTCCCCAGCCTCTCCCGACCTCTCCCTCCCGGCCTCACCCGCCGCCGCGCCCGTCGTAACTCCCGCGGATCCCGTGTCCGAACCCGACTCCGAGTCGGATTCGGACATGCTCGTCGACGCCGTCGCCGACGCAGCCGCCTCGCCCTCCCAGTCCTCTTCGGAAGAGGACTTTATCCCGGTCATCGGGAAGAAACGCCTGCGTAAGCAGCGCGATCTCCCGCCACCGAAGGTCAGCAGGGCCATCCCCGCCGACAAACCAGCCACCGTGGCCTCCCCACGCGCAAACCCCGCGTCCCCCCGCGCCTCCCCTACCGCTGGTTCACCCGGAGCCTCGGTATCCTCCCACCACACCGCGTCCCCGCCCGCACGTAAGTCCCCCCCGTCCCCCCCTATTGTCATCCAAGACAAGAGTGGGTGGGAGCGCATTTCTCGGGCGCTCCACGAGCGCCGTATCCATTATCTCCATGCGAGGCAGTCTGCGCATGGAATCACTGTCAAGGTGCAAACCTCTGACCACCACCGTGCCCTTTCGCGCTTTTTGCTCGAAAACAAGATTGCGTATCACACTTACGCACTTGAAGATGAGCGCGTCCTCCGGGTCGTTATCCGGGGGATCCCCAAGGAGGTCAGCACTGACTTCATCAAAGAGGACCTCGTGTCCCAGTCCCTCCCCATCCGCGAAGTGCACCGTATGTACAAAGCACGCTCCAAAGACCCCTACAATATGGTCCTCGTGGTCCTTGACCGCACCCCGGAGGGCCGCAAATTTTTTAATATCAAATCCCTGTGCCTTCTGTCAGGGATAGTCGTGGAACCCCCACACAAGAATGGCACCCCTTCGCAGTGCCATAACTGCCAGCTTTACGGGCACTCGGCCCGTAATTGCCACGCTCGCCCTAGGTGCGTCAAGTGCCTAGAGGACCACGCGACCCCTCAATACTCACGCAACAGGGAGACCGCGACCGAGCCACCTGGCTGTGTCCTCTGCGGGACCGTGGGACACACCGCGAACTATCGCGGTTGCCCCAAGGCTCCAAAGGGGAACGCCGGGAGGGCCGGACGCGGGCGCCCTGGCGCGCCCCGCACCACCGATCCCGCGCCCTCTGCGCCCCGCCCCCCGGTACCAGTACCGGCAGCCGCTCCCTCTGAGCGCAGCTGTCCCCCCTCCGCCCCACCCGCGCCCAGCAACGTATGGGTCAAACCCTTGCCGCATACCGCGGTGGGGGCTTCACCCGTTGCTCCCGCACCCGTGCCCCCCCCATCTAAGCCCTCCCCCTCACCCTCGGTGAGCGGGGTGGCATTTAACGCGGATCTGTCCTTGATGCGCATTGCGTCCAACGCCTTCAACGTTGAGAGAGTGCGTTCCCTGGCTCACCTCCTCCGCACAGCCACCTCGCCCGACGACCTCATGGCCGCGGTGGGGTCACACTTGGATGTCTACGACTCCATGATCTCCTTCCTCTCCCAAAGAAACCCATAATGGATCCACGCCCTTGTAGAACCAAACCCAGACACCTATCCCTAGCGTTTTTCAACGCTTATGGCCTCTCCCAGCAGAGAGATCAAGTCGGTGAGTTCCTCCGGGACCACCAAGTTGATGTCTTCTTAGTGCAGGAATCTTTATTAAAACCTTCCATTCGCGATCCCAAAATCGCCAACTACGTTATGGTTAGAAATGACAGAACCACCTCCCGCGGGGGTGGCACTGTCATTTACTATAGAAGATCCCTGCACTGCATCCCTCTCGACCCCCCTGCGCTCACTAACATCGAAGCCTCGGTCTGTCGTCTCTCTCTAACCGGCCACGCGGCCATAGTCATTGCATCTATTTACCTTCCACCTGACAAGCCTCTACTCGAGAGTGATATCGAAGCACTCCTTGGTCTGGGAAGCGCGGTTATTCTGGCTGGCGACTTCAATTGTAAGCATGTCAGTTGGAACTCCACTCTTCCACTCCCAATGGCAACAGTCTGTACGCCCTGACTAACCGACTAGACTTTGACGTAATCGCGCCAATGCATCCCACCCACTTCCCCAATAATACGAACCACCGACCCGACATACTTGACATGGCGCTCCTGAAGGGGGTAACCTTAACGTTGCGCTCTTTAGAGGTGCTCTCGGAGCTTCACTCGGACCACCGTCCTGTCCTTATGCGACTCGGACCGACGCGGTCGTCCGCCCCACCCACGCGATCGGTGCTGGATTGGCACGCGCTAAGAACTACCTTGGCGGATGCCGCTTCGGTACCTATCGCAAATGTCCCTACCTCCATCTTGTCCCCTCAGGACACGTCTCAGGCCATAGGTGCCTTCACTGAACACCTAAGCTCGGCCATCAGCCAGTCTTCCAAGCGGGTCGTAGTGAGTGATCTTCACCGCTTCGTCCTGCCGGATGACATCAAAGACCTAGTCCGAGTCAAGAACGCCTCCATCAGAGCGTACGACTCTTACCCCACCGTAGAGAACCGGGTCCGCATGCGCGCCTTACAGAGGGACGTAAAGCGTCGCATTGCGGAACTCCGGAATACTAGGTGGGATCAGTTTCTAGGAGGGATTTCGCCATCACACCAGGCATACTGGCAGGTGGCGAGAGCTCTCAAATCAGACATTGTAGTCCAGATGCCCCCCCTTACGCGCCCCTTAGGCTCCCCCCCCGCGTTCGACGATGACGAGAAGGCCGAGCTTCTCGCTTCCGCTCTCGAAGAGCAATGCTCGACTAGCTCCCAACCCGTAGACCCCACTCACGTAGAGCTAGTAGATAGGGAAGTAGAGCGCAGGTCCTCTCTACCCCCATCCGAACCTCTCCGCCCAACCACCGAGACAGAGGTCAAGGATCTGATTAAGGGGCTTAACCCCAAAAAGGCCGCCGGCTTCGACGGCATTACCAACCGAGTTCTTAAACTCTTACCCGCCCAACTCATTTGCTTGCTTGTGACCGTCTTCAACGCCGCCATGGCCAATTGCATCTTCCCCGACGAGTGGAAAGATGCAATTGTCATTGGCATTCACAAGCCAGGCAAGCCCTCTACTGTCCCGTCTAGTTACCGCCCCATCAGTCTCCTTAAAGCCATTGCCAAACTCTACGAGCGCTTGCTCTATGCAAGACTCAGAGAGTTTGTCACTACCCATGGTATTCTCATAGATGAGCAGTTTGGCTTTAGAGCCCAACACTCTTGCGTACATCAGGTGCACCGCCTCACGGAGCATATTCTCAAGGGGTTTCATAGACCGCGTCCCCACAGCACGGGAGCCCTCTTCTTCGATGTGGCGAAAGCGTTTGACAGGGTCTGGCACAACGGCTTGATCTACAAGCTGTACCTCTTGGGTGTGCCGGACAGTCTCGTGCTCATCCTGCGAGACTTTCTGTCGAACCGCACCTTTCGCTACCGCGTTGAAGGGGCGCTCTCGGCCCCTCATCCCATTAGGGCAGGAGTCCCTCAAGGCTCCGTTCTCTCCCCCCTTCTCTATAGCCTGTTCACGAACGACATCCCTTGTTCGGACAGAGTTCAGCTCGCCCTATACGCGGATGACACCGCTCTCTATTTCTCGCATAGAAATAGGGGCGTTATCACCCGCACCCTCCAACGCGCAGTAGATTCTTTGGGCGAATGGTTTCGGAAATGGCGCATTGAGGTGAACCCGGAAAAGAGCGCCGCTGTGCTCTTTACCAGGGGAACCCCACGGCGTCCCCGAGCTCCCTGGTTCAGTCTAGGGACCATCTCCCTGTTCGACCAAAGCATCCCTTGGGCAAACCGCGTCAAATATCTAGGTGTCACTCTTGACAAGTCCCTTACTTTCGGTCCCCACATTAGAACGGTGAGCAACCGAGCAGCTTTTGTGCTCGGTCGCCTTCACTATTTGATCTGCAAGCGGAGTAAAATGTCCCTTAGAAATAAGGTGACACTTTACAAAACATGCATCCTCCCCATTATGTCATATGCCAGTGTGGTTTTCGCTCACGCGGCGAAGACACACATCAACCGCCTGCAAGTAGTGCAGTCCCGGTTTCTCCGTAGGGCCGTAGGTGCCCCGTGGTACATACGGAACGTAGATCTTCATTCCGACCTTGGCCTCTTCTCAATTCGTAAACACTTAAAAATAGCGTCCGAACGCTATTTTAAAAAAGCCGCGTCGCATTTAAATCCTCTAATTGTCGCCGCCGGCAATTACGAGCCAGACCCCGCGCACACGTCATCAACCCGTCGCCGCCGTCCGCGGCACGTATTGATTGATCCTCCCGACACGATCACCGCCCTCCTCAACCCGGGCGTTGAGAGGGCCACCAACACACCTACACCAGCCTCAAACAGACACCGATCTCGCCGGCGAGGTCGAGGAACCCCCTCTTCCGCTCGTAGGTGCATCTTTGCACCTAGGAGCGCAGTCACTACCTCACCCCTCACGGTAACTGCCCAAGCCGAGGTCGTGCCCCCTGTGGCGCCCTTGAGCTAGTTGCCACCCCTTTCCGCCCTTAAGGCCTTGGTTGGAGTGCACTCTGCGCTCGCCACTCCTCCGGTAAAGCTGTAAAGGCCACCTCACGGCCAACAGTGTAAGTCCTTCAAAAAAAAAAAAAAGTGATGACGCAGTCATTGCTAAACCCCGTCCACGACTGGAGGAGGATCTCGTTGATGCGCGTTTCTTACCGATTTGATGAAGTCTGCCACATGCAGTCATGACTAAAATCATGTCGTGATGATACTAATGATGATAATAATGATGATAATAATGATGTGATGATAATTAACGCCGAAACGGGTTAAACGATCCTTCATGAATGTTTTATCGATTCCCAGGAGTGGGTGTTACGTACGAATATATCGATGGCGACTTCTTCGCCGTGGTGTGTCCGCGGAGCATTGCGCTGGACGAGCCGGCGCTGCCCCGCTTCGAGCCGGCGCTGCGCGTGCGCGAGGTGCGGCTGGCGTGCGCGCCGCCCACCCACGCCGGCTCGTACGCGGCCGCCCTGGGTGCCCTCAACGTGACCGCGTTCGACGCGCCCGCCCCGGGAGTCGCACAGGCCGCCCCCACCTACCGCATCATGCTTGAACTCAAATATTTAACAAAATTTGAACCGGACGCGCTAACTGCTACGTCCAATCTGCACTCCTTAAATATATCCAACATGATCACCTCCGCGACCGACTTAACGAAGCTGCCGGTTGGTCTGGAGCGGCTGGTACTCACCGACACGACGATCGACGTTGTGCCGGCCGCCACCTTCGTTCGTCTGCCACACCTCGCCCGATTGGCGGTGTACGACAAAAAATCCGTACTGGTGGAGGCGGCGGGCAATCTTACATGGCTGAAGATCAACTCGCCGGCCACGCGAGTGGACCGGTCGTTGCCGGACGCCCTCCGGTGGCTGGAGCTTGTGCAGTGGGCGCCGCATTTTCCGGAGCCGTGGCTCTCGTGCTCCGGCCTCGACACGCTGCTTCTGTCCGGCGCCGCCGCCGAGACGCTACCGGACGGCTGGGTGGCCCGCTGCGGGCGCCTGCGCGTGCTGGAGCTAGCCACGGCCATGAACCTGCGCTCACTGTCGGGGGGCGCGCTGCACGGCGCCAGCGCGCTGAGGGAGGTGCGGCTGCGGTGGGGTGCACTGGCCGCGCTGCCGGCGGGGCTGCTCGACGACGCGCCGGCGCTACGCGTGCTCGATCTGTGGGATAACCACCTGCTGACGCTGCCAGGGTAATATGTAATTGTAATTATAATTGCCGTATGAGATAATCTGAACATATAACATAATGAAAAGTGTAATCACATCATTTTCACTCCAAATCATAATGTTATTTGTACACAATTCCATATAAATAGAACAGATATTTTTGAACAACCAATATTAAGAGACTTGGGTGTCTTATTTGACACTAAACTCACTTTCGTACCTCATATAGACAACATCATAACTAAATCGTGTAAAATGTTAGGTTTCATAATTCGAAATGGCAAATTCTTCTGCAATCCTACAACAAAAATAACTATCTATAACGCTTATGTCAGAAGTACACTCGAATATTGTAGTTCCGTATGGTCCCCACACTATAATGTTCACCAATTGCGAATAGAACGCGTTCAAAAAAGATTTCTGAGGCATCTCTCCTTCTCTTGTAAATTACATAAACAACTAGTGACTTACACTGACAAACTGAATTATTTTAAAATGAATACCCTTATGGTCCGCAGAAAGCTTCTAGATATGTTGTTGCTTTACAAATTAATTAGGAATAAAATCGACTGCCCAAATCTTTTGGAGAATGTCAAGTTTCGCGTACCGCGTCGATTGCCGATTCGTAAGACGCGCTCAATGGGCATAGTGCACCAACCAGCAGCTAGAACCAATTTAAAACAATATTCGCTTATATCCAGATTTTCAAAAATATATAACTCAATTGGTGATGAAGTGCATGTGTTTAATGATTCACTACCTCACTTCAGAAAGCTCGTGTTAAGATCATTAAAACGGTAGATACGTTCGTCTATAAAATTATTAGTTTTCGTATATAAGTGTATATAGATTTCTTTGTAATAATTTTAATATTAAGTGGAATATCTTATTTCTTATAATTGGTTACAATAATATTAATGCATGTTGTGACACCTTCAAAAACTGTACATTTAATTTACTTTTTGCATACTTTATTCTATAGATGTTTACAATGTAACAGTTACTGGTTTGTCCTATATATATATATATATATATATATATATATATATACGCCCAAATTGTGTTGGGAAATGAATTTCATCAAGGCAGAGTATGCGAGCGGTATTTATTTATTTAAAATTGGACTCACAACAGCTTTAAATTAATTATTGTTATGATTCTACACTTTAAACATAAGCCTTCTGTTTTCACAAAAATGAAAGAAAATGAGTATTTAAATAACAGAAATGGTGTAAGAAGTAAACAATTGTTTGGTTATAATTGTTCTCAATTGCGGTTTCGTCGACTTGTAGAATACTTTAAACTCTTGTCGTTCAGTGACCTGTTCAAAAACTTGGCGTCGCTGAGCGAGCTGGGTCTCTCGAAGAACAGTTTCGTGGAGTCTGTGCTCGGCTCGCTGGAGAACGTGACGTCACTCAGCTTCCTGGATCTGGGCAACAACGTGGCGCTGGACGCGTGCTCGGGCCGGACAGGTGGGCGCGACACCGCCGCCATCGCTCAAAAACTCCGCATTGCCCCTACTCTGGCTTCATTACATTATTGTTATACTCGTCTAATGATATTTCATACTTATAATATACTATATAATATTATAAAACAGAAGAGTTTGTTTGTTTGGTTGAACGTATATAACGAAGCTCTGGAACTACCAGTCCGATTTAAAAAAAAAAGCACTCTAAGCCCATTTATTGAGGAAGGTTATACACTTTAAAACATCACGCTACGACACAGTAGCTTTAAGCGTGGGGGAAGCCGCGGGCACAGCTAGTATATGAAGTAATATTAGCAAAGCCCAAAGAGCAAGGGCACTTCCACCCTACTGTGGATGCACCTAATAGAATCAATAAGTTATCGTCACCCTAACATGGCCAATGGCTGTTGATTGTGCCGTTTGTTGATCACCCAAGAGTTGCACAAGTGACCATAACGAGAAGAGACTCCATCCCATTTCAAAATCAAACTAGAACATTTATCACTACTTATGCGATGATGGCCGTTTAAAATACATAGGTATACCTATTGTATTGTGATAATGTGTGCAATGGTGCCGGACAGGGTGGTCGCAGCTGAGGAGGCTGTCGGAGGTGCGCGTGGACGGGACCGCCACGCGGCGCGTGTGCCCCGCCTGGCTGCGGCTCCCGCGACTGCGCCGGCTCGATCTCTCCGCCACGGCCCTTGAGCGACTCACGGTAACTTCCTACTTAAATAATACCACCCTTATTACCGGCCGAGCTACGAACGTTCTTTTCAAAGAATAAAATAAGTAGGTACAACAATACTGCCTCATTCACTGTTGCTCCAGTACGCCGATCTCCGGTTCAACTCTACGGTCGACGTCATTGATGTTCTTTTGAACGATCTCAACTCGATGACCTTTGCATTTCGTCGCGAGGACTATGAGATTATCGTCGCCGCGCCGGCGAAGCCTGTGGTCCTCCTGTCGCTGGGGGGTAGAACATCACTGCGCTGCGACTGCAAGCTCTACTGGGCCGCGGCCTCTATACGCCATTCACAATTGCGCCAAGAGCTAGCGATCTGTGAGGACGGGCGCGATCTTAGGGACGTGCCGCTCGAGGAGCTGGTGTGCTCCGCGGCCGGCGCCGCCTGCCCCGCGGGCTGCGCATGCGCGACGCGCGAGGACGCGGCGCGGCCGGGCCCCGTGCTGCGCGTGCAGTGCGCCGGCGCGGTGCTGCCTCGCGTGCCGCGACTCGACGCGCGCGTCGCGCTGCGCCACTCGGGGCCCGAGCCGGTCGCGCTCGACCTGCGGCTTGCGGGCAATCGCATCGCGCGGCTCGGCGCCGAAGACCTGCCGCCGGAGCTCACGGTGAGCGCGACACAACCCAACAACGCTTAAACAGCGAACGGAGACTTTAGAGTTCGATCGTCCAAACACCCAGTTCGTGCGCCTAACTTCGGTCTCTCGATCGCAGACGCTCGACCTTCGCAACAACTCGCTCATTCTTATCGACGCGGCGACGGCGGAGGCGCTGGTGTCGCGGGCGGCGCGCGTGCTGCTCGCCGGCAACCCGCTCCAGTGCGACTGTCGCGCGGGCGCCGCGCTAGCCGTTATGCGTGCGCACACTGATGTGTTCCAAGACTGGAACGACACGACCTGCTCCAATGGCACGCGACTTGCGTCACTATCGCCCTGTGATAACGATGAGACCACGAGTGCGAGGGGTGGACTGTCGCGGGGGGCGGTAGTGGCGCTGGCGCTGGGGGCGGCGGCGGCGGTCACAGCGGCGCTAAGGCTGGTGTGGGTTTTGCTGCGGCGGCGTTCGCGGCTGGCATCGCGAGCGCAGGCAACGGAGGTCCTGCGACTCGAGAGCCTCCGGCCGGAGCCCATCGAGTGGTCGTACGACGCGTTCGTGTCGTTCGCGCACGCGGACGAGGCGGTGGTGCGCGAGCTGGTGGAGGAGCTGGAGGGCGGCGATGCGCCGCTGCGGCTGTGCGTGCACTACCGCGACTGGGTGCCGGGCGGCTGGATCCCGGAACAGATCGCGACGTCGGTGCGCGTCTCGCGTCGCACCGTGGCCCTCGTGTCGGAGGCCTTCCTGCGCTCCAAGTGGGCACGCGCCGAGTTCCGCGAGGCGTACGCGGCGGCGCTGGAGGACACCGAGCCGCGGCTCGTGCTGGTGCTGCTGGAGGAGCCCGCGCTGCTGCTGCTGGACTCGGAGTTGCTCGCTTACATCAGCGGCAACACGTACGTGAGCTGGGGTGACCCCTGGTTCTGGCAGAAGCTGCGGGCCGCACTGTCACCGCATCCCGCCTCACAAGCGGTTACATGACGATTCAACTAACATGCGTCAAATTTCAAGTAAGAACTTCTAAGGCTCTGTGTCAAACTATCTCTTATATAAAACAGATAGACAACACGCAGCTCTGAACCAGTTGGACCCGCCTGCTCGTAGCAAAGTAGCTATCAAAAATATGGATTGATCTAAACGTACTAATAAGTCGTGCTTAGATAGATGTACATATTTGCATCATATTTGGGAGCTCAGTTATAAGTAGTTAGGTGTTGACACCTACTCCCCGGATCACAACAGCAATACAATACAATATTTTTATTTGCATATTATAGCAAGTACGTTGATACGGTATTATAGTGTAATAGTATGTGATAGTGGAGTGAATATTGTGAGCGTGTAATCAGCGTGTACCGAATGATCCGGTCGGCCGGTCGTGGCGGTCTGGTGGAGCGTGTCAGCTCCCCGCCCATCATCAAACCGATGATGGGCAGCCTGATGTTTAGGTGTGTCCGCAAAATAAAATATCACACAAAATCATAACAAAACGCGTTGTACACCCCTAAATTGTTATTCTTGGTTAGACGTAAAAAAACATAAAGGAAATGATAGTCAGCTGGTGAAACGCACGCTTTGCAGTCAGAGGGTGCGGGTCCATACGGACGTGTGACATTTTTAGTGTCCTTATTTTCACCCAAGATTATTATTTGCTAAAACTATCAAGGACAACATTTTACAAGACCTATTTAGTTTACGATAGTTTCGTGTAGTTCGCCGGCCAGCACGGGAAAATGCCTTAAAAATAATATTATTATTAGACGAAAAGTTCTGAATTGAGATTATATAATTTACCAACATAAATGTATACTTCAAACGCGCTATAGTAGAAATATTTCAATTATCATATTCGATTAGAATATATACAATATTCCAGTGCCGAATGGCAGACTTCAAGTATTTTAAAAAGAAAGTATGCTTTTATATTAGATTCGTAATTTGTTGACCTCAAATCCACAATTTGAATAAACACGGGTGCACTGGTGGGCTCATTTCAACCGTGACAAAAAATAACGTACTAAAAACTAACACTCCCAGCTCAGCCCAGTGAGTTTCAGTACAGTACGTACTCATAATACGTGCGCTGTTTAGTTCGGGACCATTCAGTTGTCTGGCGGTATTTTAGGCGAATTATAAGCCGTTGCAATCACGTATACCTTCATAAACTAATTATATTTGTTCAGAGATTACGGCGAAGGGCGCCGAGCCTAGGCGGGCGGCGGCGGCGTGACGGGGCAAGGGCGAGGGCGGGGGCGGGCGGCGCGTATATATCCGCGAGACTGCGGGCAGAGCTCGAGTCCGCTCGCGCTCGCCGCACGACACGGCGAAGTGAACACCACAGACACCCCCTGCCATACGCCAGTCTACGCTACATCAGGTAATCATTGACACACGCTACACACGGACTGATACCATCCAAATAGAGCTGTAGAGACACTATAAGTTACATTCAGATAATAGTTCGTTAACATTGTTTTATGTTGTCCCCTAAAAGATCAGTATGTAGCTCGTGTTGTACTAATTAACTAAACTAAACGGAAAGGCAGTACCTACACAGTTGCGAGGCGTGTCAATATTTTCAAGTGTGTTCAATTATTATAATATGATCCTCATTATTGGACGGCGCAGTCGGTTTCCATTTTACAGACTCGATGTTATTATTTCATCTACTTATGATTATTTTAATTCATACTTTGGTAAGGTACTTATAAATAGTTAGTATACTACTACAGCCCTTTTAACGTCCCACTGCTGGGCACGGGCCTCCCCTCAATGTGAAGATTTCAGGCCATAGTCCACCAAGCTGGCCCAGTGCGGGTTGGCAGACTTCACACATCTATCGAGAACTAGACAAGTTCCCTCAGACGTGCAGGTTTCCTCACGATGTTTTCCTTCACCGTTTCATAGCAAGTGATAATCTCGGATGAAAATGAGATGACACACTTTGATTTTGCAAAGCGTGCGTTCGATCACTCGGGTACCACTGCTACGACTAGTTAGTATACGTCAGTAGGTAATAATTATATGTAGATTATGTTTTTAAAAAATAATTTGAACAGTGACTTAATTATAAATAGAATTTTACTAATTATTAATTCCGATGTTAGACAAAGTTTGTTGGTAATGGATGTCCTCTCTCACCTCTCACCAGACCGAGGACGGGCGATGTCAAAGTCAAAATCAAATCATTTATTTTGTATAGGCCTATGGGGGCACTTACAAATGACAAATTTAAATTACAAATCTTATATACTGGATGTATTATGTAAACAATTAATGAACGCTAGTTTGCTATTATGTGAAGAAATGTATTGTTGAGCGCGTTGATGTCTTTTATGCGGCACCAATATCACAGGAGCTTAGCAACATAATTATGGCTATTAAAATGATAATAGCGCCACCCGATACACGTAACGCCCTCCTTAAAATGACCACTACAACGTCATCGATATTTTAATAATAGGAAGCCAAGATTATTGCAGTGGTAGCCGAGTGGTCGAACGCACGCTTTGCAAATCAAAGTGTGCAGGTTCGAACCCCGGCTCGCACCTCTGGGTTTCATGTGCGAATCTCATTTACATCCGAGATTACCACTTGCTATGAAACGGTGAAGGAAAACATCATGAGGAAACCTGCACGTTTGAGGGAACTTGACTAGTTCTCGATGTGTGAAGTCTGCCAACCCGCACTGGGCCAGCGTGGTGGACAAAGGCCTGAATCCCCCTCGCATTGAGGGGAGGCCCGTGCCCAGCAGTGGGACGTTAAAAAGGGCTGTAGTTATAAGCCAAGATTGTTGCCATATCGGCAAAATAAATTGACATTTCTATTCTATAAAAGAAAATAGGACAAAAGGATGGGAATGATCGTGGAGTGAAATAAAATTAGAAATAAACTGAATGTCTTAATTTAAAAAGTGATCTCGTGGTCGGAGGAGGCCGCTATCAAATGTCACTAAACTTTTATTATGTATTTGAGTGCGGTCATGGGGAGGGGGGGAACTCACGGGCGGGGGTCACGAAAATATAGGAAAAACCAATAGCAAGGAGAGGTAAACAATTTGATAGTGTTGTTAATGAATTTTGTACAAGTTCATATTTTGAATCGATGACAGTGGTCGGGGGACGGAGCACTGTCGTCGACTAGTGTCCGCTGACATTAAAACTAATTAACGGTTCACGTCTTGGGCGTATCATTGCAATACAATACAACTAGTCTTCCCAATCTATCGGGCTACACGCACTTTAAAAGAATCAAAAACACATGAAATGAAAGTAAGCCAGCAATGTTCTTACTTATTGTTATAACGTGGGTTTGAATGCTGCTTCCACTGAGAAAAGCCGACAAGAAACTCAATGCACACTCTTCTCAAAGGAATACGAACTTAGTGGTACAGGTACCTACCCTACGAAAGCAGGTGGCATCGTTGCTACAATACTTCACCAATCATTATACTCAAGCATTCCAATATTATAAATCAGAATCAGAATCAGAATATTTTTATTCATATAAACCAATATGAATCGTAAATAAATAGTAAAAATAGTAGCTCTACCACCCATTCGGAATTCATTTCCTATGGAGAAGAATGGGCAAGAAACACCATGGTTGAAACACAATTAAATCACTACACAAACTACGTGTTGAACAATATTTAAAGGTAGGAAGGAGGAGGAAGTTAAGTTTAAGTTTTTGGACTAAGTAGCTACCCAAATATCCCTGTTGATGACAGAGAATGTGCCCGGTATAATGGCAATAGGCTTGCCCCCTAATAAATTGGGACCAAAATAAATCTTCGAAGAGTGAGCGCCTTGCAGTGCACCTCTGCCTACCCATTCGGACAATACAGGCATGATCATGTATTTATTACCCCCTTCAAATACAGACGAGAAATTGAATTAAAACAACTAGATACGTCACGGAACATATGTCTGCTGAAATAACTACCATAGTGTCGACCGCAACACCGCAACGTAAATACACTTACAACAATTGAAACTGACGTTAACTACGTGTATGCCTCCGTGATCAATTATTCAGGATTTCAGGAGCGGCTCGAATCGGGCGCGCAATTAGTGAACACGATCGCAACTAGTTACTATAGCGGCACTGTCTTCCGGCCTCGGCCGACGAGTAATGTGCTTTACAGCTGCAGATGATCGACGAGGTCCCGTGGATAAGTTGTTGTTGAAAACACAACTGTTGTATTATGAAGGATCTGTATTAAAAAGGGAACGCAAATAGTTCTCAACAGATTAAACAATTCACTAATGAGCAGTAAGCAAGCGTGTTGTGCTCATTATCGTAAATTGCCAAATTGACTGTCTTACGCGCGGTCTGCGCTTACCGGATAGCGGAACAGTCACTGCAGACTCTGACCGGGGTGGTGTTCCGGACGCGGCGTGCGGCGTCCGGCGGGGGTGTTGGGGTCGTGGAGGGCAAGAAGCCACGCTTCCTGTGGAAAACAGCCGCAGGATATTGGCGCTTCCGGCGGTGACGAGTGCACTACTCGGATTTATTACTTAAACTAGCATATTCCGAGGACCCGCTTGTGGGGAGTTCTACGGAATAAGACTATAAATAAAGCCTGGAAATAACAAATCATAATATATTATATTAACATGTACAATTCAATGGCATGCGCAGTGTGGCGCGATGGCGTGGTGTGCGCGTGCTCAACGCGCGCGCGCGTGCCCGGTGCTGGGCGCGCTGCTCGTGCTGTCCGCCGCGCTCGCCGCCGCCGACACCGAGAAGCGCGCCGAGAGTAAGTCGCCATACACGATTTTTAATCAAATCAAAAACTATTAATGTGTAGGCGATAAAAGTAATGGTGAATATACAGAGCACCATGTCATGCCACCATCCCACAAGTCGTTTCCACTAAGAAGAGCCACTTAGCTCCCTCTAGCCGCTAACTTAATAGTTGTTTTTTTCAAAATCAAATCACCTTTACTTATTATTTTCTTACTTCAGCATCCAGTTATAATCCAGAGATTATAACTGTACTGTACAGATACAATATTCATTGCTCTGACATATTAAATGCATGATTTATTTGAGCAAAGTATGCTGATGTGTTGTGCGTGTGTCAGTGTCCCCGATGCCGTTCGTGATGGGTTCCCGGTACGGACGCAGCTCGGGCCCGCGGCTCATGGCGGCGCGGAATGACAGGTACTAGCACTACACACTGCACTACACGCTGCACTACACGCTGCACTACACGCTGCACCGAACGCTGCCAAGTGCAGGGAATTCTTATTAACACATACTACATTTATATCGTCACTATTACTTTAATGTCTTATGGCAACGAAGAAAATTACTTACGACTGTCAGCTATGTAAATATATTGAACCTAGACTGCGTTGTTTAAATTTAGTTAGACAAGATTATTTTCTGCGTTAGATTCTTCATGGGCAGTAGATACGGCAAGCGGTCCGAGGCGCTGGTCGGTGGAGGCGGCGGGGGCGGTGGGATGGCGGGCGAGGGTGGGGGCGGCGCACGCGCCGAGGGCGGGCGGGCGCTGCTCTGCGAGTACACCGGCGTTTACCCGCTCTACCGCTGCGTCAAGCACTATCGAAGACCACAATACGATAAGTACGTCATATAACGATTGTATAATAGACGTTAAGGAATAATTAAGAGATATTAGAGTGATGACGCTGCCGATAGACCGGCTGCAACAAACTCACTGATAGAGGACATAATTTGCATAAACTGATATTCCAAAAAATGTAGTGACATCGCCGACACTGATATCATATCTCTGGACTAGAGACAGAGCTACAACGTGTATAAAATGTTTCTTGATATTTCGGTTATTATAAAAGTGAATCCTTCCACAGGAGGAGCTCGGGGGAGGACAGCGCTGGGGAAAAGGAATAAATGGACACACAAGCAGACACTCCGCGCACAAACACACCACGGCATTCTGGGATCACAATATTTTTGATCAATTACAAATTAATATTCTTTTTAATTTCTTCAATGGGCCCCAAGTATATGAGCGGACGGTTTAAAATCCTTAAATAGGCTTTATTTTTCTGTTCAATGTTTCAAATAATACACCAATGGATTGTTGTATGTACTGTTACCAAGTAATATTATTTAATAAGGGAATAAAATACTAATTTATTATTCTGTCTACCTCTAAATGCAGCTGATAACATGTCCGATGCTAAATGTTACTACGACTTTATATTATGAATTACGTACAAAGTGATAGATCTACATATTAGACTTGAAATATATTGTTTTAATGAGCATTTGATTTAATCTGTACATTATAGAGTCAGCTGGAAGGTGACGGGTGACGCCACGTAGTAATAAGTCGTAGTATATATAAGAGTAACCCGCCCCATACACTGGTGTGAATAGCGGCGTGCGATTCGCACCGCGTGTGGGGCGCGCCGGACGCGCGGCGAGCCGGGCTGGGAGCTCGCCGCGCGCGCCGAGCACACACACACACAGACACTCAGACAGGCAAAACACTGGGATCTCCAATATAGTAAAAATCGTATTATTTCTATACTCGTTCGTGCTCGCGTTATTGAGCAGTATACATTTTAAAAATTTTGCGTTCTAAGGCAACCTTAAAATGCTAAGTAGATTGTATTTCCTGCGGCGCCGCGCTCCGCGACCCCCCGCTAGACAAAGGCTTGCAAATCTAATTGAAACCCTTTCACGATAAACGTGGCAATCTTTTAAAAAAGATACTCCATACTATTACGCTTGTAAATTTAGGAATCCTTCCTACAGGAACACACTATATTAATGAAATTTTAGACACAATCCAATAAGCCCAATAATCTTGAAAAGTTTAGTAAAATGATTTAAGGTATACTCGTATTTATTTTTGAATTCCTTTCATTGAGATCGCTGCACCTATTCATCATTTCCATAAAGTAAACGAGAGCCGTATTAGGTACAATATAAATAAAGCAGCTTTTCGAGTCTGTGTGTGTGCTTACCGCTAAGTTACATATAAGAGTAGTGAATAAGAGACGCGACATTAATATTGTTGACTGTATATTATTGAACCACTATATGAATAAATGAAATTTAATACAATCCAGAACTAGTAGTTTCATTACAATACCTCCAAACTACAATTTAAACAATTACACCAGGGCTCCAAGACTATTACACCAGGGCTCCAAGACTATTACACCAGGGCTCCAAGACTTTTACACCAGGGCTCTAAGACTATTACACCAGGGCTCCAAGACTATTATCAATCGTTGTAGTATGACTATAGCTTCATTTTTTAAGGCAAGAAAACATCATTTTTCATCAATAGTAGCTAGAGTATAAGTAGACTTCAAGACTAAGCTTCAGGGTAACAATGTCTAGTATGGTATTTTACGCATTATATGGTACAGCCATCGTCATTCTACAACGATAGCGTAAGTAGCCTTGAGGCCCTATACTGTTACACACAACCATGAATAAACTCAAGGAAGCACTAAAATATTGCTGTCTCGCTCATATATTACGACCATGCAGAAGACAAGAAGACACTACACATAGTTTAGAGTACTTAAAATTTATTGACAAAAAAATTACACCACCGACTCTACATTCATTGATTTCATTCAACCATTTCAACAAAAGATTCGATGTGACGGGTTCACACACAAATAACTTTGGTAACATCAATAAATAACTATCGCTGGACGGCACACTAATCTTATGCTCCAGGACGACGCTACCATACGATTGACAGCAGGCGATCCAATATAAATGATAAAAAAATACTAATTTTCGCAATTTGCAATTAACGGGAATCGAGCGGTGTTCACTGTACATCCGCACGGTCACCATACATTAAGATAACTATCAGTTCATGCTGTCTCTTACCTTAATGCAGTAAACTAGGTATAACGATACAGGTTATATAATGTTTTGTTGTCAAACCTAACAACGCAATTATGTACCTTTATAACAAGCCACAAATTTACATCCGGCTCATAAAACAAGCAAGTTATTCTGAAAGCTATTCCTGTCTGTTCGCTTTGAGTAACTAAACTTGTGTATACACAAACGTTACGACCGTTATCCAGGCAGCGACGGCAGAGACACTGTGCCCCCGTTTACAGAGTATAGTCAAACTCTCTCCTAAAATAAAAAAACAGGTTTGCTATTTACGCTTCCTATAGGTACAAACAAAGGTTTGCTACTCGTTCCTCAAAGAAACAAAGCGTAACACTTTACTTTAGCGATTCCTTTTTACAGGAAAAGCATTGTTTGATTAAAATAACGTATTTATACTCTACATGTAGGGAACGTATAATCAAGTTCGCGCTGCTGAGTTCAGTGGCCGTGTGTAGTCGTTATGCCACTTCATAAGCACCAACTACAGATTAAATTATAGATAAAGTTTGACAGAGTTTACGACGCGTCAATCCTAATCAAGGAGTAAGCTGCAAGTAGATAGGTGCGGAGGAAGTCCCCGCGGGCTATAAGCGGGCGCGGGCGGGCTTGGGCGGGCGGGCAGGGGGCGCGGGATAGCCTCGCCGACTGACACAGATGTGGTGAGGGTCAAGGTCACCTCCTGCATAGTCTAGAGACGCCGCGCGCCGGAACTCTACAAAGACGTTCACGAACTCCAAAAAAATTTTCACATTTCGAAAATATTTTTCTATTAATCATTTAATATATTTTCATGTGGGTTCTGTTGGACACACACAATAATTAAACTTTGTTTGACAGGACTAAAAATTGCAGACTTACTCTATCATTACGGCCATAAGAAGGGTGATAGTAGGACCTACGCATAATTTAGTGTAGTCTAGATTGAGGACAACAGACACAACAACAGACATATACGGTTTTCGATCTGATCGCGGGCACCTAGTAAGTGCCAGCAAGGATGACTCTGATCTGATAAAATAATTACGGATGATGAAATGTACTATTCAACTTTAACTACCTAATCAGTACAATAACGGAAAATTAACAATAAAATAATATGTGGACCCACAGACAAGTACCTACAGGAAATGTCAACTGCTGCATCGTCAACAAGTATCTAGCTAGAACATTCATCATCCGGTTGTTATCCTACTATCCTACCCTATCCTACTAATATTATAAACGTGAAAATTTGTTACTCTTTCACGCAACAACTACTGAACGGATTTTGATGAAACTTTACAGTATTATTAAACAAGAAACACGTCAGAATAAAACATAGGCTATATTTTATTTGAAAAATTAATCGTAATCCCTCCGAAAACAGCAATGATGTAACACAAGGTGTCAAAAATTTGCTTTTTAATGTCATTATTTGGCGTACGCTGCCAAAACCATTGATGATGCATAAGATCCGCCATCTTTATCACTGTCATTATCCATTTTTATTTATAATGTGTATTTATTGATTTTGTCCTTGCTATTAATTACTTGACATTGGCGAAATACCCGCGCTAGTCGCAGGTGATGCCATTCCTCATCTTATTCCATTAAATTTCATCATTTCACTCATTTCGTAAAAAAGTAAATTATTGTAGTACATGTTTGCAATACTCAAAATTACTTTTAAAAAAGCCCGCGATACGATGTGTCTATCTATTATAGTTAAGCTGTAATAACCCTTTTTGTTAAAATTAATCTTTTAAAATACGAGTACGATGAAAAATGTTGACTTTCCTATCGTGATTACGAATCCTTATCCAATTAATTATCTTTATAATTATAACTAATTATTCCTCTGTAAATTCATGTTTAAAATGTTCGGACCTTTCGTTTAGAAGTTAAAAGAGATTAGATACAAAAAAATCGCCATTGAACCGCGCGTCATTGCATAGGTCCGGTGGCGCGGCGCGCGGTGCGGGCGCGGCGCGCGGTGCGGGCGGGGCGCGCGGTGCGGGCGGGGCGCGCGGTGCGGGCGGGGCGCGCGGTGCGGGCGGGGCGCGCGGTGCGGGCGGGCGCAGGATAGCGGGAAAGCGGACAGACTCTTGAGGACATCGTTGATGATTATTGTCCATATTACGAGTAATAGTTTTTTAGCAAAAATATTGTGTATGACTTTGTCTTATTTTTGGTTAGTATAAAATTGAAGTAACTTATCTATACAAATAAATAAAATTGGAGTGTCTGTTTGTAATATTCATAACACCTTTTTATTAAATGCATATGGAAGTATATACCTACAAAGAAAATGAAATTTTTTTAAATGTTTCTGACTGTTTCTTTGTTTCGGGTAAACTTTTAAACGGCTAAGCCGATGTTGATGGGACTTTAACTGGGAGATAGTAGATGTTCCGAAACGTAAGTCTGGCTAATTTAATTCTAGACAAAGAATTAGGGTTCCGCGAAATAAAACCGCGGAAAAACACCATTTTTCCAGGTAAAGTCCACGCGTGGGAGGCCGCGGGCACTGCTAGTCTATTATATTATCCAGTGCTAACGAGTTGGAGTAATTGAATTTGATATTATGAGGCGCCCACTGTTAGCTAAATCAGCAAGGAAACAATGACTGTCACTTACTTCAACAACGTGTATCACTAACTTACCAGCTTTGTAATAAATTACTTATTCTAAAAATCTAATTAATTTCCCATTATTATGTACAACAATTTTTATTTTATTTCAATATATTCGATACCGACTGCAGGTGACCTGCACGATGTTCCAGCTGGTAAACAAAATAAGTTCAATAATATGATATCTGGGATTATTATCTACTTATTGGAAATGTAATTAATTAGAAACTTAACTTACGAGAGTACTTAACTGTTACTGAGGATGAATCCATAGAAGTTTCCAATAAATGCGGCAATAAGGGCGACGACTAATTTCCTAGAACTACAGTCCCCGTGCATCCCAGACTCGAGTAAAGATTTTCTTCTAAGAATTTTTAATTTATACCAACTGTAGGCTACTTAATATTTTAATTTGCTCAATATTGAATGCCCCGCGCCGACACTGACATTGGAAGAAGCTATCCAAGTGGCAGATTCAATAAGGGCTTCCAACATTTATCAAAGACGAACCGAACGACACGGGAGTACCTGATTACATCACCAGACGAAACACACTCTTAGCATGGTTCTAAACTGAGCTTGTCAGTTACTACAATCAGGACAAATTCTAAAAAGAATACTTTCAATCTTTGCCGGTGCCAAGCGGCCTACCCTCGAATCATTACTCCGAGCCGACGTCAACTCGTTTCCATTACAGCTGCTCGATGTGATTGAGCCTTTATAAAACGGTGGGAAGTAAATATTAAAAATCTTTGATAGCTTTCACTTCAACTTTCAAGGACATTCGCCAGACACTGGGGCTTGACTTGCTGAACGGTGAAGGAAACATCGTGGAGAAACCTGCACGTCTGTAGAAAGGCGAGTGAAGTTCACCAACCCGCTCTGGGCCAGCGTGGTGGACTATGGCCCAAACCTCCCTCGTATTGGGGGGAATGTGCCCGGTATAATGGCAATAGGCTCACCCCCTATTACATTGGGACCAAAATACATCGGCGAAGTGTGGGTGCACTACAGTGCACTTCTGCCTACCCCTTCGGGGAATACAGGCGTGATGATGTATTTATGATGATGTATTGATGGAATCAGGCGTAATATTGCGGAAATCCATTGTTAATACAATTGTAGAGTTCCCCTTTGTTCCCCTTTCTCTACAATTGTGTTAATTATAATTGCTCGAACATAAGATTCGACAGAAAATATTTTTGTGGCAAATAATTGGTTTTCGAATCAGTCTTTTAAGTAAATGTATCTAAATATTGCTATAAACTGATAAGTCTAATTATAATTTAGATACACTTAGTCTACTTATTACTTAGAAATAAAATATTTATTCCAAACTTTGATGACGGTTTGGTGGAGTGTCTCCAGGGTGCGCCACTCGGCTCATTGTATCAAGTGGTTCCGGGGTTGAGTCCCAGCAGCGACAAATTTACTTAAATGGCCATTTAAGAATGTATCCCAGTCTGGGATTGTCCCATTCCATTGTGTGGTTTCTACTTATAGTATAAGCGTTGCATAGGTTGGAGCTTACGGTGAATGTGATTCAAATTGTTAAATGTTATTTCTCATAAACAAGAAGAGATTGGCACAAATATCAAGCAACAGTTTGTTTGGTAAATAATGATAAAACGATAAGATGCCGGCAAATATGCTATATCTACACAAATAGTGAAAAGGTCGCTTCCGAGACGAAGTGGCTGCCGGCCGCGCTCACACCGGCCTTATTGACAGCCTACAATATATGTCAATTAATTGCTTTTTAATATACCTACCAACTATCTACATAAATTAGTAGGTAGGTATATTGTAAAGCAATTAGGTAATTGACTTATACTGTGGGTTGTATAAGTCAATTACTTTACATGAAGCTTCTATCAGCTTTTCATAACTGTTGCTATACTTATGCGGCCGACAAGTTCCAGTGAAACTTTCCTTTAAATTTTACAACTCATTTTTCTATATAACAATAGTATAGTAAAAATCTAATTACTATTACAAAGCTTATACTTTTTAAGGTAAACTTTCATGTAGGAATTTGTGGGCGATGTAGTGTTTGGCTTTTCTATTTACAACCATAATCTACTTGTTCGTAATTCCACCCCCACATATTTCTAGCAACGTAAGTTATACTTAGAATTTGGTGCATAACTCTATAGATAGGTACAACAGTAGATACCTTATATAATTCCAGTTACGTAACGGTGTGTTCGCGGACTCATTTAGCTTCAAGGCATTCTTATTGTCGCTTGAAACAATCATATTTGGTGTCCGCTGTCTCTACAGAAGCCTACCTCCTTCTGCTTACCAAGGGGCATGTTGGCTCTTCACAAGGTATGCCTACACACTGAAATAAAATAATAGTTTGTTTGATTATGTTCGCAAATGACAATTAGAAATAGAGATGTCTTTATTTAGGGTTCCGTAAATAAATGACATGAGAATAAGGTAGTAAACTTCCTGTGCTGAAACTATCAGGAAATAATTCACAGGTATTCTTTATTTATTTTGTGATTAAAATTTCTGACTATAGTTTATATTGATTTATTTCTAGAAACCTTCGACTGCGTCCACCATAAAATACTCATCAGGAAATTACACCACTATGGTATAAGGAACATGGGTCTCAATCTTTTGACTTCCTATTTAAACAATAGAATTCAGAAGGTTGATATTAATGGTAAGATATAAATGATTTGACTTTGACTTTGAAAATAGCTCGCACCTCTGCCATTTTATGTATATACATATCAATAACTAAAACGGTGAAGGAAATCATGCTGATAGCTCATAAGTAACACGCGCATCAAGACGATACTTATGTCACGGATATTTTCGCATTCGCCCTCTCTTTCGTAATTCACTCGAGAAAGAGACAAAATTGGCGTCACATTTTGTCTCGGCACGACCGGCCGCGCTTCCATGCCGCTGCTCGCCCGCCACAAGACATACCTACGTCATCTTAACGATATAGTTTTCAGCAGGTTGGTTATGAATGACGTAAGCTTAGCGCTGGTGACCGTCACCGGCTCCTGTCGGCTGGCTCAAGTGTCCATGTAGCGCGACTATCGGGACACGACCGGGAGTCGAGTGCGCGACATTGCTAATTACAGCGGCGAGCGGACACACCGCATCGAGCCGCTCTACCGTCTACTATTACATCCATTACTCGATACCGTCTGCGTAAAATACTAACAAAAAATCCTCTGCGCGGGTAGGCAGACTTCATACATCTCTCGAGAAAGGTGTATTAGCCTGGATGTGCAGTACTTAGAGTATAGACCGCCGGCTCACAGCGCCCGGATAGGTATCAAGTTTGATTCTCGTCAGGTCATATTCGGGGACATCTTACAATTTGCTCTTGTGTGGGTGCTACTGGAATCGCTCTCTGCATTGTATGGTACTTATAATACAAGCGGTGCGTACAACACCGAATTAGGTAGTTAGGTAATTTGTTCTTTTAAATAAAAAAACTTGAGAGGTGTCAAGGGGACACCCGGAGGGAACGAAGTTCCTTTTGAAATAAAAAAAGCAACAAAATTGTACATATACATACATACACACACACACACACATCGACATCGGAATCGGAATCGAAACCGGAACCGGAACCGGAACCGGAACCGAAATCGAAATCACACACACATTTACAAAAGTGTCGTTACAACTTTTACTCTCACACACCCATTTACAAAAGTGTCGGTCGACACTTTTAGTCTTAATTTTTTCCGTCTAGCCCCCTTTCGCAACGCGCCATAAGGAACTACGTTCCAATAATTGGGAATTATTTATTCTGTTTGTCTTAAAGTATACCTTCAGTTTTTAGTGAGAGGTATATACTATGTCCATGGATTCAGAGTCGACGACGCTTAAATGTGTCAAGTAGGTATAATGGCAACAGACTCGCTCTTTATTACATTGTTACTAAATAACCTACAACGCCGAAGTGTGGGTGACTGCAGTGCACCTCTGCCTGCCTCTTCAGGGAGACCGGCGTGATGATGTACTAGTATTAGGTACCATACGCGAGTTTGGTTGTTCTCAACACTAGTGCGTGGGTATAGCGCGCACCGAGTAGGCAAGTATTGTAATTTGTTCGCTCATTCGTCTCCATTAATCCGCCGCGACGTTCCATTACCCGCCGCTATCTGCATATCTCTAATTAACACTTCACAACTCTCATTCGAAACTTGGGACAGCGGATTTTATAAACAAGTTAATAGAAACATCTGATTCATACTTATCTAAATATGATCGATACAATTATCATTCATTTGTATTAAAAATACATTTGTTATATAGAATATTCCATAATGTACACCAAACAGCCAGGGAAAAAAAATATATTCTTAGGTCTAAATACTACAGTAGCTGTAGGTACAATTGGTACGTAGGATATTTAACAATTTTTTAAGGCACAAGAATTACAAGGATTCAGCTTACTATAGATAGATATAGACCATCACATGCCTGATTCTCATATCCAAGAAACACCGCGTTTAGTTAAAAAACCGGACAAGTGCGAGTCGGACTCGCTCACGAAGGGTTCCGTACCATTATCTATAAAAACGAAAAAAAAAACACGTTTGTTGTATGGGAGCCCGCTTCAATATTTTTTTATTCTGTTTTTTAGTATTTGCTGTTAGACCAGCAACAGAAATACATCATCTGTAAAAATTTCAAATCTCTAACTATCACGGTTCATACACACACACACACAGATACAGCCTGGTGACAGACGGACGGACAGCGAAGTCTTGGTAATAGGGTTCCCGTTTTACCCTTTGGGTACGGAACCCTAATAAAAAGGGGCAAATCTCTCAAGATCGACATTATCTCTAGTTCAACATATGTCAAAACTAAACGCCAAATTGGTCGTATATATTTTCGTTTTGTTTCTATAGGTATAAGTATGCCAAATTAAATGTCATGTCGATCTAGCGAGAATTGCAAATAAGACGTTTGGATCGTTATGCCCGTTACAAGTCTTTAATCGTTTATCAAAAGACGAACCGTTGCTGTTACTAATAACGATACAGTTTAGGAGCTTCGTGTCCGCGACGGACTCTCCACCTGTCTTTCCAGCCTCGCTCAGTCTACAATCATCCCCGAGGGCACGGTCGTGCTGTTATGAATGTATACACTACAGTGGATTTATTATTTTCTCGGAAGTCAACTCCCCGCAATTAGCATGACTAATGATAACAGAACATTCAGTTTATTGTTGGAAGGCCGCTTTGTTGGCGACCGTTCGCGCGCACCGATGTTGGCAGGGCTGACGCTATTAACACACCAGCCAGTTCAATCCACAAAGACGCGAAACACTTTTCCTGCTATCCGCGACCTACGTCATCGCTATAGGGTCTATGATGTACCTATAGACCTAAGCATGGAGGCCCTGACAAGCTGTATAATTAGGTACAAGAATTCCGTACGATCGACTTAATTTGTACAAAAAACCGGCCAAATGCGAGTCGGACTCGCGCACGAAGGGTTCCGTACCATTATCTATAAAAACGCCAAAAAAATCACGTTTGTTGTATGGGAGCCCCCTAAATTATTAATTTTATTCTGATTTTTAGTATTTGTTTTTATAGCGGCAACAGAAATACCTACATCATCTGTGAAAATTTCAACTCTCTAACTATCACGGTTCATGAGATACAGCCTGGTGACAGACAGACGGACGGACGGACAGCGAAGTCTCAGTAATAGGGTTCCTGTTTTACCATTTGGGTACGGAACCCTAAAAAAACTGACATTGGTAGCAACTAACCAACGTTTGGAAGTGAGTGTATTGCCAACAGATTTAGATGAGTCTTGACTGCAGTATTTTTAAAACATTACCAGCTATGTGAGCTTATGATATCACTAATTAGCACTTCAAACTGAGATAAATAAGTGTATCAGGAATGAGATCACGGTAATAGTAAAGCCAAGTACTGAACCTGGAACCACTCGGTTACGAGGGCGGTTCGTCTACCCACAAAGCTATCAACGCTAATTATACCGATAAGACCTTATACTGCAGTCTCTACTTGGAGTCCTCCAAGGGAGCATAATTACCATACCGACATTTTACGTAGATGTCATCGTCATGCACAGTGTAAGCTCGTAGCGGAGCCACTTGCGGGGCAGCCCTATTTAACGATTTATAAAATATATTCGGAACAAGCGCGCATGTTAACGAGGGATGTGTTAATAAGTTTTATAATAACATTTTGTTGTTAGATCCATCGCAGGTAGGCCCCGCGTCCCGCCCGCCGCCGCCGCCCGCCCACGAGCCTATAGCGGACCTATTTCATAATAAGTAAATACAATAAAATAATAATGATCTTCACCGCCATACTATTCATTTAATATTTATGTACCAAACTTGTGTTAAACATTTTTTTTTCTCGTTGCGCACTCTGTCTAAAGTGATCAGAAGTCCGAATTAATATATTTGGCACTTATATAAGTGGTACCATATGGTAGCTATATGTAGAGGCATAGTGAAGGAAGATCATACCCAACTATCATAGTTTCCAAGTTACAGACCTTTGAATGTTTATCACAGGTATCGTGCTGTGGCCTTAGGGCACATCCATAACTCTTACCAGTGCAAACTACATCAACGAGCGGCGACTACTAATATTCCTATAACAGAACTTTGAAATTTGCATAGGATTTTAAAAATCGTGATCGAATTTTTTTATAGGTATTATTCGGTTGTATACCCGTTACCCATGCAAACGGTCAAGTGTTATTTCGGACTTCTGAAACACCCTGCAAATGGATACTAATTGTGTCTCCAACAGTAAATAGGTAATTCATCCGGTAGAGCCGCGCGTGTCTGATAGTGAGAGACATGCGATGCGTCAGTGTGAGTGATCCGCGGCCCGCAGCTGCCACTCGGACTTAATGATGATATTAGACAGCCATCCACTAGCGTTTTAACATGAAGGATATACCAACAATCGTTCTGAATTGGCGGCCAATTGATTAAAGAGAATTATTAAAATCCTCCGTACTTCATACATGTAGTGGCTATGGCGGTTGAATGCGTTTTTTCACGGACTGTAAGACAGTTAATACAAAACATTTTGATTGCCCATGCAATACCTAATTAATTACCAAGTAGCTACATATCCTGCGTTGGTTATTTTTATTATTATTATTAATTAACAGTAGGTACATTTTCAATTTCAGTGCAAAGTATCCACGAGCATGCGTAAGGTATGGTTCTCCGGGCCTCATCGCACACGCACGTTAGGTTACAAGATGTTTTCTTTCACCGTTTCAGAGAGTGCTTTCGGTTTTTGAATGCGATGTATTGCTCGACGCGACCACTATGAGCGTATCGTAGAAATTCAGCTTGTAGCGAAATATAAGGGTCGGGACGGCTTGCTCCAGTGGTCTGAGAATAGAGCGTGGTAGGCTCACGGCACTGAGTGGTTGCATGTTCGATTCCCGGCGGTGGCAAATATATAAATTTGCCCCCAGTCCATTGTATGGTACCTGCCCATAGTACTAACTCTGCTTAATTTGGGATCGTGTTGTCTGGCGATGTTTATAACGCGCCTGCGCTTTTAGAAATAAAACTAAAATCCTTGCTGGTATATTTTATTCGAAAGAATTATATGCCTATTGTAATGCAATCAATCTGTGATTACATATTTTTATTTGATGTGAAATAACTTCTATAGTACAAAGATGCCTATTATAACAATGGTTTAATTCAACATAACTGAGTAAAACTAAGCGTACGTAACTCATTAATGTATCTACTTATTTAATTGGTATCAACTCTGTAATTCATAAATTCTAATAAAACTAAGTAAGTTTAGACACTTATGAAGTGTACTATTAGGATGTCATCTGTGAATAATTTAGTCTTAAACATATTTTAAGGAGGTTGCGGCAATATTATTAAAAACTAGCTGTGCCCGCAACTTCGCCCGCGTGGACTTTAGGGAGATTACCCGGAAATATGGGTATTATGTTTTTCCCGCGGAACCCTAATGCTTTCTCTAAAATTAAAGTAGCCTAAGTTACGCCTTGGAAAGTTAGCTATCTGTCCGCGAAAGTCCCATTGAAATCGGTTCAGCCGTTTAGAAGTTTACCGCAAACAAACAGACAGACAACAAATTTTAAAATTGCGTTTTCGTTATAGTCGTATATACTTTCATACGCATTTGGTAAAAAAGTGTTATTTTGATATTACAAACAGACACTCCAATTTTATTTATTTGTATAGATTTGGGTTCACACAATTATTATCGTGTTTGTTTTTATTTAATTTACTATTTAGGTACCAGTGAAGTTAGCACGCAGGACAAGGCTAGAACTCTGTCACGGTTTGGCTCGCTCGCTCTGTCTTATTCCATACGAGAGAGAGACATAATCAACATATTCCGTGACACAAGTCTTGTCTTGGCTCTCATGCTACTAATACATAAAGATCGCATATCAAAGTAAGCGTCTAGACAGAATCACGGCGGGCGACCTCATAACGCATTATTGATCTCATTTTTTTTTTTTTTGATCTCAATCTTTGCATTTATTATTATTAGCGTACAATACGTTCACTTATATACTTACAAATATTAGACGCGTGCGTACAAACAACTTTATACTTAAGAAGATTCCAATAAAACGAATTATGACAATAACTTAATTAAAATTTTAATTATTTTCATATTTTAAGCAAATAACTAATTAGAAATTAAAGTCATAATTTAAACAGATTCAATATTATCTAATTTATAACCTATACATAATTAATTCTTATACTGAGCTTCAAAACTACTGACATTACTTTGTAGGATGACTATGGCTTCACTTTATAATGTTGTTAAAATAACAATTTTTTATCAATGATAGCTAGGTCAGAATAGACGTATACAGGGTGTATCAGAAGTCCGAAATAATACTTTGAGTGCATATACGGTAGCTCATATGTGGATGCTTAGTGAAGACACTTTATATCTAACTATCATAGTTTCTGAGTTATAGACCTTCGAATGTTTGTCACAGGTATCGTGTTCTGGCCTTTGGGTACATACATAATCCTATTCAACAGTGTAGACAACACTTATGAGCGGCGACTACCAATATTGACAAAACAGAACATGAAAATTAAACATAGAACTCGAGATATTACAAGTTATAGAAATCGGCGGCGAAAAAAAAGTTGGAAAAACATGGTCGAATTTCAATCAAATTTTAATACCATTCAGTTGTATACTTGATACTGATGCAAGCGTCCAAGTATTATTTCGGACTTCTGAAACACCCTGTAGAATATGATCAACGTCGACATTAGACATAGTCACTTTGAAGTCATTAGTCATATTATAGCCACCATTGATACAATACACAGGGTGTATCAGAAGTCCGAAATAATATTTTAGGTACATATGCGGTAGCTCATATGTAGAAGCTTAGCGAAGACAGTTTATATCTTAGTTTACGAGTTATAAACCTTTGAATATTTGTCACAGGTATCGTGTTCTAGTCTTTGGGTACATCCATAACCCTATTGAGCAGTGTAAACTACACTTATGAGGGGCGGCTACCAATACTCACAAAACGGAACATGCAAATTTTACATAGGACTCGAGATATCACGAGATATAGAAATTGACCACGAAATTTTTTTTGAAAAAACATGGTTGAATTTCGACCAAATTCTTATACCATTCAGTTGTATACCCAATACTGATGCAAACGTCAAAGTATTATTTCGGACTTCTGAAACACCCTGTATTATTTTCATGCCTAAAAAAAAGAAACGAGTCATTCTAAACTTTTGTATTAGTAATTTGGGGCCCTGGGAGAAATCATTGTTATTACAGCAGGATACCAAATATTCGAACTAACGTATATCTATATCATACATAGGTATCTAACAGTGCAGTGGTACCCTAGTCGGTAGTGCGCTGCCTTGCAAACAAGTGGTGCTAATTCAAATCCCAGCATCACTCAAATTTTCGGATTTCAGGTGCTACTCTTATCTCCATCCGAGTTAATAACTCGATATAACAGTGAAGGAACATGTGGTGAGGAAACTCTTAACTAGTTCTCGAAGACGTATGACTGCTAACCCTACCTGTGCCCGCGTGATGGACTATGACCTGAATACTCGTCTCATCGAGGAGAGGCTCGTGGCAGACTTTATAAAACGCTTATTATTTTATTATGTGTTCGCACCGCGGTAACTGGGTTAGTGACTAACTTTAGTTTACCTTTACATATCAGTATTAAAATCGCCTGCCGCGCTATTCGGCAAACTCGCCAACGCACCTGACACCGTGCTAACAATTGCTGCATTACTCGTTGAACTGACTGATTTGACTGTCGAAGCAGTGACCCTAGTGGCGCTACTTGGTACTATAAGTCATGTAGGTGGCATGGGACTAGCTACGTTAACCGTTGGATTCATTGATTTTTTTATCGGGGTAGTGACCCTTGTCGCGCCATTCGACACCATTGATGCACTTGGCACGACACCGACACTCGCCGTCTTACCCGGCGAACTGGCTGATTTGCCTGCCGAGGAAGTGACTCTTGTCACGGCACTCGGCACACCCAGTAACTTGCCTACCGCGGCATTGAAACCCGCTGCCTTAGCTGGTGAACTGACTGATTTGCCTGCAGAGACAGTGACTCTAGTCGCAGTAATCGGCACATACTTTAATGAAGCTGGGACGGTACTGACACTTGCCTTGTTATTCAATAAATTGACTAAATTGCCTCCGGCGACAGTGACCCTTGTCGCACTGCTCGGTACACTCATCAGCGGACCTGTCACAGCATCGACACTGGCCGTGTTACGCAGTAAATTGACTAAGTTGCTTCCCGAGGTACCTAAGTCTGTCACACCATGCGGTACACTAATTAATGTTCCCGACACAGCACTGACACTGTTCGCGGTACTTAGTAAATTGACTAACTCGCCTACCGGGGTTGTGACGATTGGCGCACTACCTGGCACACACATTAATGTATTTTGCAAGGTGCTGACACTTCCTGTGTTATTTAGTAAGCTTACTAATGTGCCTGCCGAGGTATTGACGTCAGTCGAACTACGTGGCACACTCACTAACACTCCCGGCACAGAACTGACAAGTGTTGTGTTATTTAGTAAATTTATTAATCCACTCGACGCGTTACTGATATTTACCGCGTTACCTGGCAAGACTAAATTGCCTGGTATGGCAGTGAAACTAGCTCTGCAACTCGACACACTGACTAACTTAGAGTCCACACTGCTCGGCACAGTAACTAACTTAGTAGCTACACTACTAGGGACACTGACTGACTTAGGAGCCATACTGCTCGGCACAGTGACTAACTTAGTAGCCATACTGCTCGGCACGCTGACTAACTTAGTAGCTACACTACTAGGGACACTGACTGACTTAGGAGCCATACTGCTCTGCACAGTAACTAGCTTAGTAGCCATACTGCTCGGCACGCTGACTAACTTAGTAGCTACACTACTAGTGTCACTGACTGACTTAGGAGCCATACTGCTCGGCACAGTAACTAACTTAGTAGCCATACTGCTCGGCACGCTGACTAACTTAGTAGCTACACTACTAGGGACACTGACTAACTTAGGAGCCATACTGCTCGGCACAGTGACTAACTTAGCACCCACACTGCTTGGCACAGTGACCAACTTAGTGCCAGCACTGCTCGGCACGGTGGCCAATTGACTCGGCACGGTAACGATCGAGCCGCCGGCCTGCGACATTGTATTCAAGACACTAACGACCGACGCTGGGTTTACCATGGGACTACAATTTTTTTGTATCTTGACCATCCTCTTGTAGGGGTGCTGCGGGCCCTTCAGGTCCGTCACCACCAGCGAGAACGGTTTCTGCGTCTCCATCACTTTCCTGACCTTGTTGGGACTACCCTCTGATGAAGAATGTTCTGGAAGCTCACCTTGTGTCGGTTCAGTCTCCACAACTTGTAATCTATCCGAATCATTGCTGTCATCCGTTATATCTATAATATAAGAATTGGATTCGGCATTCTTTTGTAATTCAATCACGTTTGTTTGCATAGGTATGGGTCGTGTGGGAGCGGGCCGGGTGTCGCTGTCCTTCTTGTTGGCATCGCGGCGTCTCTTTCTGTTGGTGTTGGGCTGGATGTGGAAGTACTGCGCGTTGAGCGTCTTCTGCCGCTCCCACTCGGCGAGCGGGTCCGCGGCCGTCGGCTCGGCCACCGCTTGCACTACTTCTTGCGCTTTCTTCTCGGGTTTGGCTTTTTCTGTCGAGTGATCAAACAAGTCACTAAACAAGCAGTGCTTAGCTATGAAGGTATACAAATTAAAACACCAAGAACTAAAGGAATTATAGCAATATCCTACACATATTTTCTGTTAAATATGGAAGTCACGAATACTCACTCTCCTTTACTTTACTGGAACTGGTTTTAGTATTCTTTGAATTTCCATCTTTTTTCGACGTCTTTTTAATACTCTGTTTATGTTGGGAGCCATTGCTCGTCTGAAAAATAAAAGTACGCGTCAGTGAGTAATGTCACCATTTAGTTTGTGAATGGGTGTCCGTGTTTGTGTGTGTGTATTTGTGTATATGTATAATACCGGTGTAGCGGTGTCCGCGTGCCCGGCTTTGAGCAGTCGCCGCAGGTCCCGCCGCAGCCGCGACACGTCCGAGTCGAGCTGCGCGCGCTGCTCGGCGCCCTGCAGCAGATGGCGGCAGCAGCAGTCGCAGCCGCCCGCGCCGTGCCTGCCGCACACACACACGCTACATACGGAGCCGTATCTCTAGTCGCATAAAGTCTCGGTGGTGCGGAGTACGTACACGTGCAGCTGTATCTCCGGTGCGCGCGCGCAGATGCGGCGTCGCGCGTCGTTGACGCTCCGCTGGCGGCGCGCCGCGCAGCAGTAGGCGGGCGCCGGCACGCCGCACACCAGCCCGCGCCGACGCAGCTCCGACTGTACACACACACATTCAACAATCTCACACGACCACACTCAAGACATTCATTAAAGTCACTGAGGCGTCGGCGCTTGCGCATCAAAATACCAAAACTAGCGCCGTGTCCATATAAATAAAGATTGAATGTCTGCGGTAAGAGCTACGCATGAAAATTGTCTCGCGCGCTCGTTCACTTGTTTTCCCATGAGTCAATACAGTTTGTTTTGGTATGGCCAAACATTTTGATGCGTCGACGCTCCAGTGCGCAGGAGGCTTAATAGAGTAATTAAATGCCAACAATATAGTTAGATTTGTTATAAGATAGCAGAGAGTGGTGACTTGTCGGCTGGTATCCCGCCACGGCCGGGGGCCTGATTTTCGTTTGATAGAAATAAATCTCGATTTGAGATTATCTCTATTTTTAAATCTCTAATAAAAATGTTACCAAAATATCGACTTATCAAAAAAGCTATTTTCGATCACAATAGAGATTTTATTAAATGAAGTTACGTTTTTTTCTTGATTAGACTTGAAAAGTATCTACTGGGCGTTAAGAATGTTTTAAAATATTGATAAGGTGTATTAATAAGGATAGAGCCGTATTAGTAATAAATCCAATATATTTAGGCCAACCAAAAAGCTCTATAACTAAATTTCTTAAGGTCAATATCAAATATTTAGTAAAGCAATGGAACGTTTTAAATGTCAAAAACATGTATAGGCAATGGGCATACATTTATTTATGTTTACGCGGTTAAGTTAATAAATGTAATAAATTATATTCGCACTTCGCACGTCAAAATGATTTGACGTATCCGACCAAATCATAGAGTAACGTTCGACATTTCATTCGACATTGCATGTCATCACAAATTGCATCTCGAAGGCTATATCTCTATCGTGACATTTTGAAAATACGAAAATTCGCTTTCATTCGACATATTTTGTCATGTTTCGAGATATCTCGAATCGAGATTTATCTCTATCAAACGAAAATCGGGTCCCAGGTCGGTGGCACAGATAAGATAGATGTACAGTAAACAGCTTAGTGATTGAACAGCTTATCGGAGTTACTATAACTGTTTTATTCTTTTGTACTTTTATTCACTCTTATTTATTAATGATAATGTCTACGAAGGAAGTAATATCATTAACTGGAACATGAAAATAATATAGCTTAATTACAACATTATTAGAGCTTCAGATCCTTGTATCATTTAATAAATCGCTTAGTTATTTGAAATTACTAAGAAAAATTTAAACCATTTTTAAAAAATCGCCTTTTCTCTGACCGCCGTTTGGCTTCCCCGACTTTCCAGAGGGTGGACATCCCGTTAGTGTGTTAGTGTATGGGGAGAGAGAGAGATAGATTATACTGACTGCGAGTTTGTTGAGCACATGGTTGAGTTCCATGCGCGTGGGCACCACCCCGTCCGGCCACTCGCGGTCGCCGGGCCCGCGGTGCGGCGCGAATATCGGCTCGCCCGTTATGGCCGACACCGGCGGCTCTACCGGCTCTACGGGCTCCACCGGCTCTGCCGGCTCTACCGGCTCTATCGGCTCCACCGGCTTGTCGCCCGCACGCTTCGCCGTCTCGGATACACCCTGCATTACGACAGATCTCTTAATGTGTTGCTTACATACTAAGGAGTCGGTTAGCACGAGGTATCGTTTCATCGACCGTTAGTCCCCGACCGAGGGTCATAGAGCCGCCTAACGTTACGACATCGATTTGTCGTCAACGAAATCTAGAAAGTTGAATGATCATTTAGCTCGGGAATATACGGCTCAAATGCTAAGCAAAAATCATATCGTGCCCTGTCATGAAAAGCGCTCTAAAGGCAACACACTGGATATCCATGTATATAAAGTAAGTTTTGGCAATTTCAAACAAATTATAAGTCCTTTGACTTTCTTCCCTGATCCTCCCAGTCGAGGTCGCGCTCCGATCCGATAGGAGCATATAAGAAAAAAACATATAGTAACTTGACAATTTTTAAGTGCCCCCGTAGGCCTAGACCTTGTCGTCCGGTGATAGTTATCGATAGAAATGTAGCAGGACTCACATCTGCGGCGGTGATGGGCGCCACCTGCGCGGTCAGGATGTTGCTGTTGACCCGCCGCACCTCCTCTATGTCGGGCAGCTCCACCTTCTTGGCGACCCTCTCCCCCTCCCCCCTCCCCCTCCCCCCGTACACGGCGTCGTACCCGCTGCACCACTCGAGGACGCTGGCGCTGCACTTGTTACCCCTCGTCCCCTTGCTGTGGGCCGAGTCCGTCTCCCGGCCCGACGAGCCGCCGCCGCTGGTCGTGGCCGACTCGTCGCTGTCGTCGACGGGCTCGAATATGTCGTCCTCGGAGACCGTGTCGGTGGCGCTCGTGTCGGAGTCCTCGTCGGACACCTGAGCCGAGTCCGACGAGTCCGTCGCCATATCGCCGTCCTCGTGCCGAGTCGGTTCCAGTTTAGTGTCGGTGGGTACGATGTCGCTGTATTCTATATTGATTGTTTTATTGATGTCGTTGACTTTAATTTGTATGGCCACGTTGTCGGTGTTGTCGGCGGGCGGGCGCAGGGCGGCGGCGTCGACGTGGGTGACGTCGATGTACCTGTCGTGTCTGGAGTGGCGGCTCCAGACGGCCGTGTCGTGAATTCTCACCAGATTGACGCGAGTCTCCATAAATAACTTTAGATCTATAAATAAAGACAATCTTCCTTATTTTGATTGCAACTTTCTCTCGGTCAGTGTTTGAGCGAGACGGCAATACTATTATCGCTCTCATATTTAATCTGATAACATTTGGGTTGGTTTACAATTTACATTCAGATTGCGGTTTGAAATGTTATGTTACATATTTCAAATATTTAAGGCATACATTTAACGCTGGACTGCAACAGTTAAAAAATCACAATCCACTGAATTCACAATCAAATATTACATAGCCACATACATATAGAAAAAAAATGAATCATAATATTATTATGAATTCAGGACCTGAACCCCAAATTTACATTGAATCACCGGTAGTAACTTTCAAGTAAGTTTCAGTAACAAAAGCAGTGTAAAAAATGTAGAATATTAATTTAAATAAACATAAACTCACCAATATCATCTCCATACCCCTCGTTATCTTCGCTGTCACATGCAATACTCACTATTCCATTATTATTGGAATTACTATCGCCACCAGTTACATCCAAATCTGGAATTCCATTTTGACTTTTTGTATTTGATGGTTCTATAGTGACATTTCCAGATTCACTATTAGTTATGTCAACTAGTGTGTCAATAGTCATGGAATTACTATCAATATCCATAGCTATAGCGGTGTCGTTTCCAGGTCCGCTATTGGCCGCAATAACACTAGTAGTGTCTCGAGAGTCATTATTATCAGCTATATCTTGCGTAATAACACCTTCAGACTCACTCTTAGGTTTATCCGCTATATTGACGACATTATTATTTGTAGATGATATAGTGCCATCACTACTATTAATTTGGCTAGTACTTGTTCCATTTCTACTAATAGTGCCTTTACCAGTATGAGAAATACTCTTAATGGCATCGTTGGGTTTGGTAATATCATATTCGTCTTGTTGTAAATTTAATTTACTGTCACCATTTTCAATAGTGATGTTTCCACTATGACTATTGGGAGTATTGACCTGAGTTACATCACTAGTGCCGTCCTCGCTTTGTGTGACAGCATCCGAACCAGTATTTGGAAATTGTATACTATTATCATCAATAATATTTTTCACCATGTCTGCTTTCGAAGTCACATTACTTATAACTATTTGAAATTCGTTAGTATTTAGATCTTTATTATCTGCATCAGAAGGTTGTTTATCGAGTGTATCATCGTCGGAATCGCTTTCGAATACGATTTGAGAACTAACTTTAGTCGGATCCAACGACTGTAATCTAGCTAGAGTTTGGTCGGCATCGATATTTTTCGCGACACTAGTGCTCGGCGCTGCACCATCGTCGGCAACATTCGTTTGTATATTGCATATCGATTGCCAGTTTATCGATTCCTGAAATCGATTATTAATCGTTTCGACACTAGCAACATTGATTATTTGCTTTAATACAGTCGGAACTATTATTTGGTTAAGGGACACCGTTATCTCTTTATATTCTTTCTCTTGTATTGGAGCATTAGACTTTCGTTTCCTCGGAATACTGTTGTCTGTGGTATTGACGTCTTCAGTGTCGGACGCGGAGTCCACGTCTATGGTTTCCACTTGTTTCTCAATGAGTAGAACGTCGTCATCTGTGGACAAGTGGCGTTGGGCATGATTAAACGCACAATAAGGATACTTACTTACCGAGACCGAGCGGGGAAGATTATTAGGATACAAAAACTGAACAAAAATGTAATAATATTTTTAGTTATGTCGATTTGACTCTAGTCATAGGCAACATAATATATACATAAAATAAAATTGAAATGTTTGTATGTAAAATAATTATTTACATTACACGCAATTTTTCAAATGTCTGCCTATCTGTCTGTTGGTATGTTTGAGGTAAACTGTCAAACGCCTAGACCGATTCTGACAAGACTTTCTCTGGTAGATAGCATATTATATAAGGAGGAACAGCCTAACTTTGTCGCAGTGGTAGCCGAGTGGTCGAACACACGCCTTACAATCAAAGTGTGCAGGTTCAAACCCCGGCACGCACCTCTGGGATTTATGTGCGATTCTCATTTTCATTCAAGATTATCACTTGCTATGAAACGGTGAAGGAAAACAACGTGAGGAAACCTGCACGTCTGAGGGAACTTGACTAGTTCTCGATAGATGTGTGAAGTCTGCCAACCCGCACTGGGCCAGCGTGGTGGACTATGGCCTGAATCCCCCTCGCATTGAGAGGAGGCCCGTGCCCAGCAGTGGGACGTTCAAAGGGCTGTAGTAGTGGTAGTAGTAGTAGCCTAACTTTTATCTTTAGAAAATAATTATTGTATCTAGATTACGCGCGTTCAACTAGTCAGTAATAAACTAATTGTTTGGTTCGATTGTTGATCGGCTCGAGAGTGGATAGCGTAGTGGCAGCCAGTCACCTTGGTTGTCGTGGGGCGGAGTGTGGTGGGGTTGGGACTGGGGCTGAGACTGGGGTTGGGGTTGGGGCTGAGACTGGGGCTGTGACTGGGGTTGGGGTTGGGGCTGAGACTGAGACTGGGGTTGGGGTTGTGTGTCAGCCCGCTCCGCGTCGCCGGCCGGGTCCTCGTCCTCTTCTTGGCTCGGGGCCGGCTTATCCTCCTGCAAGTACATTCTTTATTACAGTAGCTACGCGTTGGTTATATAAGGTGGGCGCACTGTAGTGCACTACTGTCTATCTCTTCGGGGAATACAGGTGTGATGGTGTATTTTTATAATGAACAAACAGTATGGTGATGACAATCACCCTGCAGATCTGTTTCATGTGAAGGATTAAAGGGGGCTAGGGAATGGTGAGAAATTTTACGAGAAATTGTGGTGGCTGCAGTGGTAGCCGAGTGGTCGAACGCACGCTTTGTACATCAAAGTGTGCAGGTTCAAACCCCGGCTCGCACCTCTGGGTTTATGTGCGAATCTCATTTTCATCCGAGATTATCACTTGCTATGAAACGGTGAAGGAAAACATCGTAAGGAAACCTGCACGTCTGAGGGAACGTGACTAGTTCTCGATAGATGTGTGAAGTCTGCCAACCCGCACTGGGCCGGCGTGGTGGACTATGGCCCGAAATCCTCTTCACATTGAGGGGAGGCCCGTGCCCAGCAGTGGGACGTTAAAAGGGCTGTAGTAGTAGGGAAGGGTGAAATAACCATATACGTACGAGCGGCTCCTGCACGACCAGCCCTTCCGCGACCATCCGCCGCCAGTTGGGCGCCTCCCCGCGCACCACGTGCGGGTACCTGCGCGCGCACTACACTGTACTATACTGTACTATACTGCACTATACTATACTAGGCTGCACTACTCTGGCTCACAACCGAAAAATCTATACATATATGAGGGAAATCGTGTGATAAAATCTTAAACTATGAAATGTTTCCATGACTCAGTAGTAAAAAATGTTATATGAACTTTTATTTTATACAAGGGGATACTAGATTTGTTTATGAAGATATTGCGTGGTATTTACGCGTAAAATGTGCAATTATTTGGGTCATTTATTTTTCTCTCGTTACGCGACAGGACACCATTAAAAAAGTCACATTTGTATAATTTATTTATCAACGGGTGCAGTGTATAGTGTGTATGGTGTGTGTATAGAGACCGTCGGGCGATGTCGACGTGCAGCAGCGCGGCAGGCGGCAGCGTGCGCTCGTCGCGGAAGTACTGCGCCAGGCGCGCGCGCGTCTGCAGCTTCAGCTCCAGCCAGCGCCGCTGCAGCACCACCAGCGACGTCACCTTGCCCCTGAACAACACCACGGACCACTGTACTATGCTAGGATCGACTGTGCACCATATTGTGACGTCACAGCTTCAGCTCCAGCCAGCGCCGCTGCAGCACCACCAGCGACGTCACCTTGCCCCTGAACAACACCACGGACCACTGTACTATGCTAGGATCGACTGTGCACCATATTGTGACGCCACAGCTTCAGCTCCAGCCAGCGCCGCTGCAGCACCACCAGCGACGTCACCTTGCCCCTGAACAACACCACGGACCACTGTACTATGCTAGGATCGACTGTGCACCATATTGTGACGTCACAGCTTCAGCTCCAGCCAGCGCCGCTGCAGCACCACCAGCGACGTCACCTTGCCCCTGAACAACACCACGGACCACTGTACTATGCTAGGATCGACTGTGCACCATATTGTGACGCCACAGCTTCAGCTCCAGCCAGCGCCGCTGCAGCACCACCAGCGACGTCACCTTGCCCCTGAACAACACCACGGACCACTGTACTATGCTAGGATCGACTGTGCACCATATTGTGACGTCACAGCTTCAGCTCCAGCCAGCGCCGCTGCAGCACCACCAGCGACGTCACCTTGCCCCTGAACAACACCACGGACCACTGTACTATGCTAGGATCGACTGTGCACCATATTGTGACGCCACAGCTTCAGCTCCAGCCAGCGCCGCTGCAGCACCACCAGCGACGTCACCTTGCCCCTGAACAACACCACGGACCACTGTACTATGCTAGGATCGACTGTGCACCATATTGTGACGTCACAGCTTCAGCTCCAGCCAGCGCCGCTGCAGCACCACCAGCGACGTCACCTTGCCCCTGAACAACACCACGGACCACTGTACTATGCTAGGATCGACTGTGCACCATATTGTGACGTCACAGCTTCAGCTCCAGCCAGCGCCGCTGCAGCACCACCAGGGACGTCACCTTGCCCCTGAACATCACCACCACTGTACAACGCTCACCGTCACCGACTACACGGGCCGCTAGTGGCTACGCTACGAACACTGATATCATCATCACAACTTATGATTCTGGATCTAAATTCCAAGAAGCAGGGCTCTTCTTGGAATATTGCATTAATTTAATTTAATATTGTATATTATTTTCAGATGTTTTACACAGATTTAGACAAGCAATTGTTGTTTCAACATGCTTTGAATAAAAAAAAAAAAGATTTTACAAGTCATAAATCTGCGATTTTTTTTATTATTTACTCAACTAGTCGTAACACTGACAAGGGGACTTATGGGAGACAAAGTCATGTACAAGACCTTCAAAACATAAAGATTAAGTACATCGCCAGAACTGTTGACATGCTTAGCTAAAATAGTACAGAAAATAAAGAGAAAAAACACAACTTTTCAATAAAAATTGGCGCTTAACTCTCTTCAAATAATTCAAATCAATACATCCGCGCGCACTCGTCTATCGTCTGTTAGCTGGAAAGGTCATTGCCTCCGCAGTGGTTTTATTCAGTCAGTCTAGTGTTAGTGTAGTGTTCTCACCCAGCTGTGTACTCGCGGTAGACCTGCGTCCAGCGGCGCGCCAGCACTTCGCGGTGCAGCTTCACCAGCGGCTCCGCGCGGTGCTTCTGCACCAGCGTGAACAGCGTCGTAAGCGCCTGCAGCTCCTCGTACAGCGTCACGCTCTCCTGCCCCACACGACACACCCATTACACGCCGCTCTATCCGTCAAGACCGCGCGCGCTCTACAGCAGCTACACTCACGTCGTTCAGGATGCGGTAGGTGTTCACGTCAGTGTAGGTGAGCACGAGGTCGGCCACGCGCCACGCCGCCGGCGACAGCGGGGCCAGCGGCTGGCGCGGGTCCCGGTCCGGCACGTCGCCAGCACGACACAGCGCCGCCAGCTGCCGCGTGCACACGCGCTGCGCCGACACCCTGCACACCGAGCACGTTTTTATTTTTATTTTTATTTTATTTTATTTTATTACTTCAGAAAACTTACAGCTAGAACAGAAAATAAGAAATATAAATAAACATAGGAAGGCCAATTACAAGTTTTCACAAATAAATACACGTTACCACACACATACACACACACAGCGCCGCCAGCTGCCGCGTGCACACGCGCTGCGCCGACACCCTGCACACCGAGCACGTTACCACACACATACACACACACAGCGCCGCCAGCTGCCGCGTGCACACGCGCTGCGCCGACACCCTGCACACCGAGCACGTTACCACACACATACACACACACAGCGCCGCCAGCTGCCGCGTGCACACGCGCTGCGCCGACACCCTGCACACCGAGCACGTTACCACACACATACACACACACAGCGCCGCCAGCTGCCGCGTGCACACGCGCTGCGCCGACACCCTGCACACCGAGCACGTTACCACACACATACACACACACAGCGCCGCCAGCTGCCGCGTGCACACGCGCTGCGCCGACACCCTGCACACCGAGCACGTTACCACACACATACACACACACAGCGCCGCCAGCTGCCGCGTGCACACGCGCTGCGCCGACACCCTGCACACCGAGCACGTTACCACACACATACACACACACAGCGCCGCCAGCTGCCGCGTGCACACGCGCTGCGCCGACACCCTGCACACCGAGCACGTTACCACACACATACACACACACAGCGCCACCAGCTGCCGCGTGCACACGCGCTGCGCCGACACCCTGCACACCGAGCACGTTACCACACACATACACACACACAGCGCCGCCAGCTGCCGCGTGCACACGCGCTGCGCCGACACCCTGCACACCGAGCACGTTACCACACACATACACACACACAGCGCCGCCAGCTGCCGCGTGCACACGCGCTGCGCCGACACCCTGCACACCGAGCACGTTACCACACACATACACACACACAGCGCCGCCAGCTGCCGCGTGCACACGCGCTGCGCCGACACCCTGCACACCGAGCACGTCACCACACACATACACACACACAGCGCCGCCAGCTGCCGCGTGCACACGCGCTGCGCCGACACCCTGCACACCGAGCACGTCACCACACACATACACATACACACACACAGCGCCGCCAGCTGCCGCGTGCACACGCGCTGCGCCGACACCCTGCACACCGAGCACGTCACCACACACATACACACACACAGCGCCACCAGCTGCCGCGTGCACACGCGCTGCGCCGACACCCTGCACACCGAGCACGTCACCACACACATACACACACACAGCGCCGTCAGCTGCCGCGTGCACACGCGCTGCGCCGACACCCTGCACACCGAGCACGTTACCACACACATACACACACACAGCGCCGCCAGCTGCCGCGTGCACACGCGCTGCGCCGACACCCTGCACACCGAGCACGTTACCACACACATACACACACACAGCGCCACCAGCTGCCGCGTGCACACGCGCTGCGCCGACACCCTGCACACCGAGCACGTTACCACACACATACACACACACAGCGCCGCCAGCTGCCGCGTGCACACGCGCTGCGCCGACACCCTGCACACCGAGCACGTTACCACACACATACACACACACAGCGCCGCCAGCTGCCGCGTGCACACGCGCTGCGCCGACACCCTGCACACCGAGCACGTTACCACACACATACACACACACAGCGCCGCCAGCTGCCGCGTGCACACGCGCTGCGCCGACACCCTGCACACCGAGCACGTTACCACACACATACACACACACAGCGCCGCCAGCTGCCGCGTGCACACGCGCTGCGCCGACACCCTGCACACCGAGCACGTTACCACACACATACACACACACAGCGCCGCCAGCTGCCGCGTGCACACGCGCTGCGCCGACACCCTGCACACCGAGCACGTTACCACACACATACACACACACAGCGCCGCCAGCTGCCGCGTGCACACGCGCTGCGCCGACACCCTGCACACCGAGCACGTCACCACACACATACACACACACAGCGCCGCCAGCTGCCGCGTGCACACGCGCTGCGCCGACACCCTGCACACCGAGCACGTCACCACACACATACACATACACACACACAGCGCCGCCAGCTGCCGCGTGCACACGCGCTGCGCCGACACCCTGCACACCGAGCACGTCACCACACACATACACACACACAGCGCCACCAGCTGCCGCGTGCACACGCGCTGCGCCGACACCCTGCACACCGAGCACGTCACCACACACATACACACACACAGCGCCGTCAGCTGCCGCGTGCACACGCGCTGCGCCGACACCCTGCACACCGAGCACGTCACCACACACATACACACACACAGCGCCGCCAGCTGCCGCGTGCACACGCGCTGCGCCGACACCCTGCACACCGAGCACGTTACCACACACATACACACACACAGCGCCGCCAGCTGCCGCGTGCACACGCGCTGCGCCGACACCCTGCACACCGAGCACGTTACCACACACATACACACACACAGCGCCACCAGCTGCCGCGTGCACACGCGCTGCGCCGACACCCTGCACACCGAGCACGTTACCACACACATACACACACACAGCGCCGCCAGCTGCCGCGTGCACACGCGCTGCGCCGACACCCTGCACACCGAGCACGTTACCACACACATACACACACACAGCGCCGCCAGCTGCCGCGTGCACACGCGCTGCGCCGACACCCTGCACACCGAGCACGTCACCACACACATACACACACACAGCGCCGCCAGCTGCCGCGTGCACACGCGCTGCGCCGACACCCTGCACACCGAGCACGTCACCACACACATACACATACACACACACAGCGCCGCCAGCTGCCGCGTGCACACGCGCTGCGCCGACACCCTGCACACCGAGCACGTTACCACACACATACACACACACAGCGCCGCCAGCTGCCGCGTGCACACGCGCTGCGCCGACACCCTGCACACCGAGCACGTCACCACACACATACACACACACAGCGCCACCAGCTGCCGCGTGCACACGCGCTGCGCCGACACCCTGCACACCGAGCACGTCACCACACACATACACACACACAGCGCCGTCAGCTGCCGCGTGCACACGCGCTGCGCCGACACCCTGCACACCGAGCACGTTACCACACACATACACACACACAGCGCCGCCAGCTGCCGCGTGCACACGCGCTGCGCCGACACCCTGCACACCGAGCACGTTACCACACACATACACACACACAGCGCCGCCAGCTGCCGCGTGCACACGCGCTGCGCCGACACCCTGCACACCGAGCACGTTACCACACACATACACACACACAGCGCCGCCAGCTGCCGCGTGCACACGCGCTGCGCCGACACCCTGCACACCGAGCACGTCACCACACACATACACATACACACACACAGCGCCGCCAGCTGCCGCGTGCACACGCGCTGCGCCGACACCCTGCACACCGAGCACGTTACCACACACATACACACACACAGCGCCGCCAGCTGCCGCGTGCACACGCGCTGCGCCGACACCCTGCACACCGAGCACGTTACCACACACATACACACACACAGCGCCGCCAGCTGCCGCGTGCACACGCGCTGCGCCGACACCCTGCACACCGAGCACGTCACCACACACATACACACACACAGCGCCGCCAGCTGCCGCGTGCACACGCGCTGCGCCGACACCCTGCACACCGAGCACGTTACCACACACATACACACACACAGCGCCGCCAGCTGCCGCGTGCACACGCGCTGCGCCGACACCCTGCACACCGAGCACGTCACCACACACATACACACACACAGCGCCGCCAGCTGCCGCGTGCACACGCGCTGCGCCGACACCCTGCACACCGAGCACGTCACCACACACATACACATACACACACACAGCGCCGCCAGCTGCCGCGTGCACACGCGCTGCGCCGACACCCTGCACACCGAGCACGTCACCACACACATACACACACACAGCGCCACCAGCTGCCGCGTGCACACGCGCTGCGCCGACACCCTGCACACCGAGCACGTCACCACACACATACACACACACAGCGCCGCCAGCTGCCGCGTGCACACGCGCTGCGCCGACACTCTGCACACCGAGCACGTCACCACACACATACACACACACAGCGCCGCCAGCTGCCGCGTGCACACGCGCTGCGCCGACACCCTGCACACCGAGCACGTCAACACACACATAAACACACTCAGCGCCGCCAGCTGCCGCGTGCACACGCGCTGCGCCGACACCCTGCACACCGAGCACGTCAACACACACATAAACACACTCAGCGCCGCCAACTGCCGCGTGCACACGCGCTGCGCCGACACCCTGCACACCGAGCACGTCACCACACACATACACACACACACGGGCCGGTACACCGTACTAACCACACGGCATGCAGCTCGGACGGGCCGGAGCCGCAGCGCAGCGCCTGCCGCAGCTCGCTGTAGAGCGTGCTGGAGCAGAGCGTGTGGTGCCGCTGACAGTAGGCCACCATCAGCCGCAGCGCGCCGCCCGGCGTCAGCTTCGACGCCTTCTTCAGCCGCCGCTTCTGACGCAGCGACGCCTCCTGACACGCGATACAAATGCACAACTGTACACGTCCTGAAGAGTCGAAGACTAGAAGTCTCTACGTAATCTTTAGTTCCGCTTGTGCCATACGAGGTAAAGCTCTCTCATCGAACAGTAAAACTGATGTATAAACGAAGATGGCGTATAAAGTACTCGTCATGATTTACTGTGAATAAAACAATGATTTCAAAAATTACTATGATATTTGAATAGTCTGTATAATGTAATAACAATAGGTACAGGTTACCTCTTGTGCTCTGGGCATCATGTTGAGTTTCTTCTCGAGCAGCTGCACCCAGTGCGGCGCGCGCTGCAGCACGCTGGAGCCCGGCTGCGAGCCCGCCGATATCAGGAACTCCACCATCTGGACACCGCACACACTGACACTGACTGATTCCCCTCAAACATACATATCAATATCTTGTATCTTTGAAGTGTCTACAAATATATTTTGTACTTCCCTGAATATATGATACTAGCGGATAATCCGCGTGGGCTACAAACCTACGCTATTTTAGTGGTGTAAAACAATCTTCGCATTCTTATGAAAGCAGTTTGGGGCACATCAGGTGGATGGTTCCAAAGTCTATAATGGACATAGTTAGAAATAGCTATTGTTTTATTTGTATAGATACATAGATAGCTTGTTCAACCTTGTCCAAATATGGTGGAATAGAGAAAGTAGTTATTATGACTACTACTAGGATAGAAGGGCATGGTGTACTCACGCAGTGGTAGTAGGTCTTGCGGAACTGCGCCAGAGCGAGCCTCACCTTGAAAGGCATCGCGTTGAGTGCTTCGGCCATCACCTGCACGGCCAGCCTGCGCGCGCCCTGCACCACACATACACCAGACACTCACTCATATATACCATACAGGTACTTATGGATCATCAATAAATAAAAAAAAATATGCAGTATCTCACCCACCCATTTGGTATGCATTTCTTATGGAGAAGAATGGGCAAGAAACTACATGGTAACTCTTTTCCAAAACATTTTGTGGATTTTATTTAATTAACAAATATTAAGTATAAAATAATAAGGCTATATAATTTCTCCAAACACCAAAATATAAATTATAGATAGAAAACTCTTTACTGTTCTACTTCTTAACATATACAGGAGCTGGTATTATGTTTAGAGGTCTACAATATAAACTATGTATTGCAATGGGCAGCCTTATCACTAAAAGTGATCTCTACCAGCCAAACCTTTGGATGGAGTAGAATTAAAGTTAGGATAATTATACTTTTTCCCTAAAGAAGCAATTACTAACTTGTAAATAGGCACATTTTAGTAAAAACATTACAACTTTTGCTATTGAAATACGTAACATGTATGTTATATTAGTGGATGTATGGTAGACCTACATCATCAGAGTCGCTGAGCTCATGAAGCACATCATGGTGTCTGAGGTATGCGAGGGCGTAGTCTCGCAGCGGGACCTTGATTGTTCGCGATATGGATATCATCGCCTTCGTAAACGGCGTCGAAGCCAACGGGGCGGCTGTGGTGGGCGCGGGCGCTGTCGCCGGTGCCACATCTTCCGCAGCCGCGGCTGCCTGCCCCTCCACACTGTACACAACACTCACTTAAATAGTAAAGTCTTATAATTATCAGAATGAAAATCAATTTTGTTTTATTCATGTAGGCCAAAGAGCACTTACAAATAGTCAGATTCTACCACCGGTTGGGAATGCTGCTTCCACTGAGAAGAGCCGGTAAGAAACTCAATGGTTACTCTTTTTAAAATAATAAATAGTAGAGATTAATACATTCTTAGGAGCAGCAACGCCATGAGAACAGGAAGCAGCTTTATCTCAATACCAGAGAAGAATTATACTCACGCAGTCTAATATTAGATACAGATAGCATTATGCTTAGGAAGCTAGTATAAGGTGCGTCTACTCCCACTTACAGTAAAAGGATTATTCTCAATCACAAGTGGCTATAGAAATAATTGCTTTGGTGGTATTAACTAATTATAAATCATTTAGATATGAATTACATTGTCTGCCATATTATCACTTGTTGCACAGAACCTTTATCAAGGGGTAAAAGCCAAAGTGACACAAGCTCAATGTTGTGGGTGATATTGAGTTATAATATCACTGAAATCAGCAAGTTTTTCTGTATTTTTTGAGCTATGATTCATGCAAAGTTACCAAAATGGTGCTCAAGTCACTTCACCTTTAACCATCAATATTATATTAACATATAAAACACAATCAGATTTTATTATTTACTTGTGGTTCAAGAACAAAGTAATCAGCTATTTTGTTTACCTACATATTACATTGACCTTCACACAAATTGCAGCTAAAATTGAACTACCAAGAATAAGCTAATTGTACCATATTTTATTTAGCCAGTATATACCTGACAAGATTACAACCTAGTCACACTGAAGATAAACAGTATCCTAAGCTTCATAAACAACATAATTATGTGTTAGTGTAAGAAATGATGTGAAAAATAGATTTACATGTTTGTTTTGGGTGAATGTTGTAGGTTTAGGATGTTACTCACCCACTCATGATGATCACCCGCCAGATAGTTTATCGGCAGTAGTCAACATGAAATGCCCATTCCACTAACAACAATGACCATCACAGTCTGTAATGGAGACTGACATGAAGCATTTGAGAGCTGAAATGAAACGTATTATTAATTGACTGGAGATATATAACTTCTCTAACTTCTCAAAAGGAAGAATTATGAGAATAAACAAACATTTAGTAGCATTTGGACTGAATTTCATACCCGCTTATAGTGTTTATCTTGCCATAACATTGAAGCACTGACGAGCATATTTAGCAGAATACGCATATTATATTAAATTTCCGCTATATACCTATATGTACAACCGTTTTATATAAATGTCGCAGAGTGATAATACATTATAATGGATACGTTGATTCTAACCTATATGTGATATACAATATGTTGTTATCACCATAAACAATTAATTCAACACTTCACTCGATAGTCAGGAGTCTAGAAACACTGCTCCAACGAAATTAAACACGTCTTAGCTGCTAAGAAATAGCAAAATAATATAATCTGCACAATTCTAATTTCTAAGCCGTTTGTTTTGTTTGCTTGCAATTTGACAGGCAGATATAGAAAAGTCAGGCTTAATCAGTGTTACCAACTCCCAGAACTATATATCCCTAAAGCTGAAGTTAAAAAAAAAAAAAAAAACAATAAAATAAAATTTATTTGGAACAAAATAACAGCGAAGTCAATAATAATAATAAAAACGTTGACATTTGCGAAAGTTAAAAACTGTGTTGCAATGTCAGCGCCCATATCCCTAAAATGCGTAGATTGCTCCATACATGACAAAATTATAATAATAAAAAATTAAAATTAACATAAAAATTCGCTCTGTGTGTGTGTGTGTATGTGTTTGTGTGTGTGTGAATGTGTTATGTGTGAAAGTATTTATGTGTAATCAATGTCCAGGTTATAATCAAAATTTTAAAATTTTAAATCCCCTAAAATAAGAAGGAAGGGAATAATATCGAAAGGAATTTCTGTCGGCCATCTTTTCCACCACTGCGCAGGGGGGATGACTCGTTGGCCCAGACTGCGAAGGAGAAAGCCGATCTTCTGGGCTCTCTCTTCGCTTCCAACTCCAGAATTGATGACCATGAGATGTCTCCGCCGACTATAGCTCCTTGTGATTACTCCATGCCGGAGATCCGTTTTACACAGAAGTCTGTGCGTAGAGCGCTACTCTCATTGGACATCAATAAATCGAGTGGGCCGGATGGTATCCCCCCAATTGTGCTTAAGACATGTGCTCCTGAGTTGACCCCGTCCTTGACGCGTCTTTTCCGACTCTCTTACTCTAACGGGGCGTAGTCCCAGTCTCTTGGAGGTCTGCTTTGGTACACCCGATCCCTAAAAAAGGAGATCGCTCCGATCCAGGCAACTACAGACCGATCGCCATCACTCCTTTGCTCTCTAAAATAATGGAGTCCATTATAAACCGCCAGCTCCTTCGGTACTTAGAGGACCACCAGCTGATCAATGACCGACAATACGGTTTCCGTCAGGGTCGATCGGCGGGTGATCTTCTTGCCTACCTAAGTCACCGTTGGGCTGAGGCGGTCGAGAGCAAAGGTGAGGCCTTAGCGGTCAGCCTGGATATAGCGAAGGCCTTTGATCGGGTGTGGCATAAAGCGCTTCTTTCGAAGCTTCCCTCCTACGGGCTGCCTGAGAAATTTTGCAAATGGGTCGCCAGCTTTCTTACGGATCGGAGCATCGTTGTCGTAGTCGACGGATCATGCTCGGATTGCAAGTCCGTAAATGCTGGCGTCCCGCAAGGCTGTGTCCTATCCCCAACCCTGTTCCTGCTGCATATCAACGATATGTTGCATCATATCAGCAACTTCCGTTGTTATGCAGATGACAGTACAGGAGATGCTGTTTACACCGGTCGTGCTAATATTTCTCGGGCAAACGTCGATGAGTGTCGGAACAAACTTGTGTCTGAAGTCGAGACTTCTTTACATCTAGTCTCGAACTGGGGCAAACTGAACTTGGTGCAATTCAACCCCAATAAGACACAAATTTGTGCGTTCACCGCCAAAAAGAACCCCTTTGTCGCATCTCCTCGTTTCGAAGACACTCTCCTTAATGCCAAGCCAAGTATCGGGATCCTTGGAGTCGACATATCGAACGACGTGCAATTTCGCGGTCATCTGGAAAGTAAGGCCAAGTTGGCCTCCAAAAAGCTGGGTGTGCTCGGTAGGGCGAGGCGGTATTTCACTGCGGCTCATCGCCTGCAACTTTACAAGGCGCAAGTCCGTCCGCACATGGAATACTGCTCTCACCTTTGGGCCGGTGCACCACAGTACCAACTTCTTCCTTTTGACCGCCTGCAACGAAGGGCAGTTCGAATTGTCGATGACAAAAAGCTTACCGATCGGCTAGACCCTCTATCGTTACGTAGAGATGTAGGCTCCCTCTGCATTTTCTACCGCTTCTATCATGGAGAGTGTTCCGAGGAATTGTTCGGTATTATACCTGCCGCTGAATTCCACCATCGCACGGCTCGCCACAGACTGCATTACCATCCTCACCATCTGGATGAATGGCGTTCCAGTACAGTGCGATTTACCAGGAATTTTCTCCCTCGCACCACCAAATTGTGGAATGAACTTCCTGCAGCGGTGTTCCCGGACCGATGCGACAAAGGTATCTTCAAGAAACGAGCATACTCATTCCTTAAAGGCCGGCAACGCACTTGCGATGCCCCTGGTGTTGCAGGTGTCCATGGGCGGCGTTGATCACTTACCATCAGGTGAAACGTCTGCTCGTTTGTCTCCCTATCTCATAAAAAAAAAAAAAAAAAAATTATAACAGTAACAAATAAATAACAACCAACCAACGTATTTCCAGAAAGCACAGACCACCAGTCACCACAGAGTAGTTGTAATATAAATATATTGTCCTATGTTTATTACGCGACATTTGTTTTTCATTCACTCACTCGTTCTGCATTCTTAGTATCTAGGAACCGTACTAGATGTCGCTAATATTTTTATTTTGTATATTAAAAAATAAATACCCCTAACATTAGACCATCCCAAAAAAACCCATCCCACTTATTTACCCCCTAAATTTGGGGGAACCCTTTAAGTTGGCAACACTGGCCATAATTGTGTTGAGTGATGTTCTCTGTACTAGTGATGGCCAATGCACTATTGATTGGCCACCAGTATTGAATCGATATAATATTTTTTTTTGTTTGAATAAAAATTGAATTTCTTCGTTTTATTTGATTTTGTATTTACTGTTATTTGACTTTTTAAAGATAGTATTGGTATTATGTTGGAAAATCGCTGCTGTGTACCAATTAAGTACGAAATAAGTTACCTTTCACGAGTTATATAAACAAGCTATAGTTCTTAAACTAGACAGTTTTTTTCAGAAATATTATACTTGCCTAACTACTTTAAGGCACCACTCACATATTATATTAGTTTGCTAATTACGTAGTTACTTACCTATTGCACAAGCAATCATCGGGGCATATAGTAATCAAAGGTTGTTAAAATAAAACAACAAATCAATAAATATTACAAGTATATTGTAATTGTAAAGAGTATGGCCGCACCAGTGTGCTTAGTTGCGTTCATTCGGAAATAACTCACACTACGAGCCGGCACACACTTGGCTGCAAGCCGCCCCGCTCCGGCTTATGTGTCAGGAAAAAATATTAATAACATTTTGTGGTTATTTAATTATATCATTACAAGTTTAGGGAACTTTCAGAAACCATAAATACTAGATAGGTAACATTTTCTATATAAATTAGGCACTTTTGACATTAGAGTGTGATTAAGAATCTGGTAAGTAATCAATAATCATAAACTATACAAAACTTTTACCAAGTCACTTATTGACTTGTTTAAAATCAAAATTTAGCAGTCCTAAGAATTGATGTGCTCAACGAAGTAATCACAATGTCTCTATTATTGTTACTTTGATCGATGATAGCCAATCGACTTGTACCGAGCAATGCGTGCAGACTCTAATTTAAGTTATTTCCTAATGTACAACTAAATGTATGATATTTCAGCTATAAAATAAATTTCAATGAAGTAAGCATTTACTTAATATTAAGTAAGTTTATAAATTTAGATTAAATAATAAGTCCAGTCTCTTGTTGGTGGGAACACAGCTTGTCTTGACGCGCAGCACTTGATCCGAATCAATCAATCAAACATTTAATGTTATAGGTACAATGTACAAATAATACCTATGCGTATAATGTGTATAATGCTACCTATGCTGCCATTTGTTTTCGATAACTTATAGGTACACTATTATGGTAGTGGCGCATAGGAAAGATAAAAGGAACAATTGAGAAATTCGGATCAAATCGTGAATAAACTTTGACGTTTGTAGTAGATACAATTTTAATCATACTTTTTTAAATTAAACATTTAACTGTCGCTTTTCGTTTTATATTGGGAGTTACCAAGTTGACTCACTACTTGCAACTAAAAATCCATGAATAATCACAATTTGCGAAGATTTATCAATATAAGTAGGTACAGCTATACATATAATAGGTAGGTACCCACCTACATCATTTTCATAAAAAAAAAGTCATTGTTTATTCTCGATTCGCTGCCCCAACGAACATAATATAAAACAAACTCATTAAAATCATCAAATCAGTCTAATGGTTTCACTTAGTTAATTAGCGTACATAATACTAATTGATCGCTGCGAACGTTGGGACAATTTCATGTATTGCACACTGGGGCATTGACCCCCACGCGTTATTTTGCCATACAAAAACAAACTGTATTGCCTCATCCAAAAAGTTCATTCTTCAAGTAAAGGACACTAACAGCGCGAGATAATTTTGACGCGTAGACCCTGACTTTCACCACACAAATTCAATCTTTATACATATACAAACAGAGCTTGTTTTGGTATTGACAAATATTTTTACGCCCGAGAATCGATGCCGCCGTGCAGTTTACAGTTGGGCGATTTAAGCTGGCGGCTTTAATCGACCAAGCTTTGAACCATTAATGGCAGTCCGGCTCTACTTTGATCGATATAAGGGCATCAATGGAATTTATGTCCCAATGTTTGCAAGTGTTGAATATATTATTAGTGGAAGTCTTGGGTCATTGGAAGTACGTAATGCTATGTAGGTATTGGCTACGATCACACTGCGAGCGAATATCTCCTGATACTGGTCGGCATTATCAGATAAGGATACTGTCAAAACCGTTACTTTTAGTCAATATAATGTATTAATTTATTTGCTCATCTAAGTATCTAGGTAGGTACTCGTGCGCAGTGTGATCATATCTCACCTACACCTATCAATTCGTTTACAATTCCTTGCATAGTTATAATACGTATCTATTGAAATATCAAATATTTACAATCTATTAATACTTACTGAACAAATCGAATTGGTAGAAATTACAAAAAAGTATTTTACAAAGTGAACGCGATCAAATTAATTTGTTTCATTATCAAGGATCAATTTGATCACGCAATATCTAATATGACATCCTATTAACAAATGGTGTTTGTGTAGTATAGCCGTGTGACGCGATAAGACAACACATGAAACCTTGTAGATTAAGCCGCATGGCTATTTTAAGCCATACAGCAGGGCCAGCACGCGCAACAAGACGATACTTGTATCACGGAATATGTCAATTCTGTCTCTTTCTTTAAATTAAGAAAGTGAAAGAGCTACTCGGCACGAGACAAGTATTATCTTGACGCTTAGTCTCATTTGACATACTCATTATTGATATTAGCGCCTAAAAAATTTGTAGTTACCTAAATACGTCTTGATAGACTAATAATTGTCGTCAAATCGCGTCACACCCCCAATAAAATTGTTTTAATAATCCAACATGTGTCGTGTATCAAATTGCAAATGTACAAATATATTTTAATCGTATCAAAAATCTTTACAATCACGTATAAGACAACACACAGCGGGAGCGACCGACGATAAGAGAGGGGTTAAGATTTAATTTAATGAACATTATTGAAAAATAACGCTTGCGGTTAACATTGCTCAGTGGTCATCATTATTCAATTCATATTTCACAACATGAGATAGGCAAGATGTTAGATACAGAAACCGGCGCGCACCTTGAGTGGTTTTTTTTTTTGAAGGACTTACACTGTTGGCCGTGAGGTGGCCTTTACAGCTTTACCGGAGGAGTGGCGAGCGCAGAGTGCACTCCAACCAAGGCCTTAAGGGCGGAAAGGGGTGGCAACTAGCTCAAGGGCGCCACAGAGGGCACGACCTCGGCTTGGGCAGTTACCGTGAGGGGAGAGGTAGTGACTGCGCTCCTAGGTGCTAAGATGCACCTACGAGCGGAAGAGGGGGTTCCTCGACCTCGCCGGCGAGATCGGTGTCTGTTTGAGGCTGGTGTAAGTGTGTTGGTGGCCCTCTCAACGCCCGGGTCGAGGAGGGCGGTGATCGTGTCGGGTCAGCATGATACATGTCAAAAGTATGTACAATAGTAGGTTTTAAAATACATTTTGAAGTAGTAAAAAAGTATAGGTCGGTTAATAATAATTATAACGGGTTATGTGTAAGCCTGTAAGACTATAAAGATACTGAGTGCGGTGTACATAACACCATAATATCGTATCAAACAGTCGAAAGTAGTCAAGGTCCAAGCCGGTTTAGTGTTACCACTGGCAATGTGCACGCCATTGTATCTCCTACCTACGTACACAGGGACTATATGACTAGCTTTACATCGTACGTACAATACGTTATAACTACATACAAAATTAATTCAGAGTCTCATTTGAGCTTAAATAATAATTATATTTTGTTTACATACAATTTTAATCCATTAATCCAGTACTTTTTGTACTGGAAAATCTTTTATATCGCCGTTATAAATTAATTAAAATATTTGTAAAACATTGTTTGAGCGAGGCCATCTTGAAATTTGAGCCAGCCAGGTTTTTGACTATTGTTAATACATCGAAGCCGTGCGGCTTAGAGTTAAGCCGGCCGGCTTGGTCCAGTGGTAATCAGACTTATAAGCAATGTATACATAGCTTTACGTCAAAAATAGACCAAGTGCACAAACCCTTGAATAAATCAGTCGAATAATGTTAAGACTCTAAACGCTAACTAAAATAATAATTATTAACTAGTATATTTCATACCTAAGAGTGTATGTACATGCCTTATTACCTAGCACATAAGGATCACAATATACATTGAGTATAACTAGTATTACGATATTAGGTTTAAAATAGGCAGTGTTTAAGTATGGGGCGAGTGTGACTATTGGCAGTTGGTAAATAATGGAACGATTTACTTAAGTAAGTTTAAGATGAACAAACTAAACTTTGACCACTCGCAATCCTATTTTTAGAGGGTAACGAGTCTTAAAATGTAATTATCGTTAACACTTCAAACTTGGTCTCAATTTCTTAAGTTAATTTTAGTTTAGTCCGTTTTATGCAGGATTTGCACAAATTATTTTTATACAGCTGCTTTGACCTTGTCTTAAAATGACATGGTTTAAAAGCTCATCCCTACGCTACGCCCCGTGTCCAAGTTTAACTGCATAGTGATGTGACTTTTTAAAAAGTTATGACCCTCAACCATTGTATTGAACAACAAGTCGCTATGAAGCTTGCTCTACAGAGGACCGACACTATTGTAACATTGTATCATAGAGTACCCATAACGACTCCACTCTTCGTATAGCTCTGCGGTGATTTTTCCGCCATTTTTGTTATTTCATGTACCTGTATACGACAACTATATGGGAAAACAAAGATGGCGGAGTCAGATAAACCTCAGAAAAAGCTATTTCCATTATAATATGTCCATGCACTGTATCATATCTTCAACCGTCACACTCACTCCACTGTCAAAAAAGTTAACTAGGGTTGCTCGTATAAAAAAAATAATAATAGAGCAACCAAATAAAATAATTAAATTCTCTAAAGTATATGCAGTCATACTTAAAATGTAGTATCTAAGGAAATTTGAATGCGCTTCCCGTTCCACATTACTATAGACTTATCGAGCGACCGAACGTGAATATCACCGAATATTGTTAGATTACGTTCGTTAAGTCTGACCGAGACAACACGCTGTCATTTGCACAGCTCTATCCCTATGCCTTGCCACCACCCCTTAAAGTATTTTTGTTTCAATACTGTCTATTTTTGACAGTTTATGTATTAGTAAATACATAGCTGCAAGGCAGGTGGTGGTAGGGACTTTATTTTTAAAAATACCATTCCATTGTTTTTTAAGCAACAGTGTTGATTTAGTTGACACCAAAATAAACTTAACTAAAGCTAAGTAAATATATCTTAATGCGAAGGAAGGCTTTCATGGTCGTAATATTGTAAATAAGACAGCAATATTATAGTAGTGTCAGATTTAAGTTTTATTTTAGTGTACAACAATATCGGGATCTTTGAATGTGACAAAAACGTCATCAGTCAATCCACTGCGGTCTGCGCGGCTGCAAATAGTTTGATAACAAGTCACCTGACAACTACAGGCCCTCTCGAATGTGCGTGACATTAAAACTAATAATGTATAGTCTTTATCGATTACCTCGGTGCCTGGTACCTTTAGGTCACAGAGTATATACAGGGTGTATCAGAAGTCCGAAATAATAATTGAACCTGTATATCGCTATAAGGAGTGGAGCTATATGGCCCAGACATTAAGTTAAAATTCTTAACTTTATTCTTTCATACAAATCTAGGAAATTCATTATTTAAACAATTTTCGGTCGGCCCTTCGCAAAACGTGAACCAGCTGTTTATTTAAAGGTCAATGCTTCACACCCATTGTGACAAACCCCGCCCACAGCGGGTACTAGTACTGTAACACACGAGCCGCGCGGGGGTGGGTACAGGGGTGAAGCGGCGGCGGCACGCGGCCGGCCGGCGCGCGGCACAGCGGTGTCTTTGAGCGGCTTTGATTGTGTCGGTCGCCCGTTGCCAACTCGCCCACAGCGGTCTCTTTCGCACTCGCGCCTCTCGTTCGCACTCGTCGGTCATTGTAATTGACAGTAATTTTGATATTCCTAGGTAGGTATGAGAATGACCAAAACATTGGTAATGAAATTACTGTAAAATTTAACCGCCGAGAACCAAGCTTCCTTTAATGAAGGTAAATAAGTAAGTAGGTAGGTATCGAGACACCTTTTGTAAAACGCATTCATACATTTTATTTTTTGTTGCTAAATAGTAAACATTATTAAATCTTTTGTGGTTTGGTAGGTAGCGTTTTATTTTTGATAATGACTACGCTGTTGGCCGTGAGCGGCAGCTTTACCGTAGGGGGTTTGTGCTATTGAAACTTGGGTTAGTGTGTAGGTATCTATCTAGGATCCCAGACGGCCTACCTACCTTACAAACACTATTTAGGTACTAATGAATAAGATGTATGACTTCTTTTTACAACAGGTGTCTACCTAATTACATAACTACGTTCTTAAGAAGTAGGTTGGTTGGTAAGGTTATTAAAATAGTAAATTAGAAGGTACCTACGTAAGTTTTCATTTAACAGATTTTCTTCACTTATTGTAATAGTAAGTAGATATCTGGGTAGCGACTAGCGACCTTAGCGAAGTTTTTAGTTGGTAGGTAGGTACGTAAGTTTTCGTTTAACAGATTTTCTTCATTAATTGTAATAGTAAGTAGGTATCTGGGTAACCACTTACTTAATTAAAGGACCCAATCGTCCGAGTAAAAACTGCTATAAAGATAATAATAGTAGGTAAGTATTTAACCGTGGCCTTGTGTGCAGTGTATCAATCCATGGGTTTAATTAGAATTTATTCAGTTCTCACATATCACAAAGAGCTAGGTAGGTACCTACCCACCTGCACACTTGAGTAAATATTACTTTCACGTTTTTTAGAGGACATAAAAGAAATCACAAAACTGTTACCGGTATTCCCTTTAGTCGCACCAATGCACAATATCATCTCATAGTTTTCCGAGTTTGAAAACACTTCACTATTACGCGGAGAACGAGACATTTTTCGGAACACAAGTTAACGCCTTGACGGATTGCAAGGAACTAAATATTATTTTGATTTACGTTATTATTATTAAATAAAAATATCAAAGGACCGCTCCGACATTGCGGGAAGGCACAGTGTTTTACCGCGCTGCAACGCTGGGCCAATCACCGCTGATGCAATATGGCCGATGATTTGTCATTGGACGAAAATTGTCCTTGTGTGTGATATCTCGGCCCGCTAATGTTCACTACATTGACATATTCGCGGCCATGATTATTAGAGTAATCAAAGATTAAAGTCTTTCAGATATGCCAGACCAATTCTAATAATTGTCTACATCATTAGGTACCTACTTGTACTGAGAATTGTAGTGATTATGATAAAGACAAATAATAATAATAAAATTATTTTTTTTTCTTTTAATCAACTCTCACTATGTTTTAGTTTAAAAAGAAACCCGTTCACGAAAACTACAACGAAAATGGATTATTTGCTCGTGTAGAAGTTTTACTTTACATCGATTTAAATGAAGTATGATTTTTTGTCATAGTTAGGTAACTGATTTTTATTTATGTATTGAACTATGCTCGTAGGTAAAAACCTTGTGTCATATCTATCACTCCCTCATCATTTTAAAGCGAGTTCATTCGCCTCATCAGCTGATTTTTAGGGTCGCGGTGCGTAAGTTTTGACACCAACTTTGGACACAAATTGCTCAGAAACTAAATTAGTTACGTATATTTTGCTTGAACGTGTTGATTGCTTATCATCTGTCCTATATGGCCCCCAAGTATTATTTCGGACTTCTGATACGGTCTGTATAACTAGATATTCCAGTGACGTCATCGTGAAGTTATTGCCGTCCGTCACATATGAATGCGGCCGGGACGATTGGCACAGTTGACATATTCCATTTAGTTAGTGCCACTGTCACTGGTAGTTTTGACAATATATGTCGACTAACAGCTCTAGATTATTCACCAGTGTCCCAAAATACCTACCTACCTGACAATATCACTGGTACCAGGTGTACCGCAAACAGTGACCATACCGACAGCACCTACGACAGTTCCACTGGCACCGGCAGCGCCACTGGTACTAGACCCGGCGTCGCCACTAATAATGGCAGCACTGGCAGCACGCCTGGCACTCCCACTGGCACCGGCAGCGGCGCTGAGGCCGGCACTAGCAGTGGAACTGCTGCTGAGTGATGGCGGAGAGGTCCTTCATGAGCCCCTCGAGGTTCTGCATCTCGCGGTGGAGCCGCTCCGTGCTGCGGGACGGCGTCAGCGGCTCCAGCTCCTCGGCGCAGTGGGACACGTTGCCGCCTTACAATTTAATACATTTTATTACCCCAGCAGATTTTGTGTTTTGTTCAAGCTCTGTAACTCCTTAAATTTCCTTAAAAAGTATTTAAATGTTATACTTCATAATTTTAAATCTGGGCAATCTCTTATACAAATTTTTGACAGAATTTCTACTGAGTTAACTATCCAAAACTGAAAGTAATATTACAAATATGACAAATATGGTAATAATGTCATTATTATATTTCTCACCGAGATGCAATCTGTTCGGTAAGTGTCCCGGGGACGAGCTGGCGCTCTTCTTGTACGGAGACGTCTCCCTCACGCTGCCTACAATACAACACACATACAATGTTTTGTAAGCAATTTTTATAAACTATATCACGTCTGTAATATTTGAAAGAGTTGGTAGTAGTGGACTGTTCATGTATCCACGAGAATCACACACCTCAAATGTATACGATTTTATCCTACTGACTGAAAAGTGTTCTGTTAGGTAAAATTGTAAATGGATGCTTACAAATTTGGGTGCTAAAGTATTTGAACATAGTATAAGTTACCCCTGGAGTGTGAGTGCGTGGGGGTGGACCTGTCGGAGGCTGTGTCGAGCGCGAAGCTGTGCAGCGGGCCCGCCCCGCACGCGGCGCGCCGCTGCAGCGAGCCGCCCGCCCCTGCGCCGCCCCCGCCCGCCCCCGCACCCGCCGCGCCCGCCCCGCCCGCGCCCGCCGCCCCCGGCTCGCTGCCCAGCGAGTCGCGGCTGCGACCACAGTGGACACAGTGCATTTTATAGATCAACACTTATGCAATGAATTCACTTTACGGAAATGTCAAATAGATTAGTTGTACATCCTAAGTTACGAGTCAGGTCGACTCGCTCTGTCTAGCTTGCGTGGAAAGTTTGCAAGAAAATAAATTGCTTGTATAAAAACTACACTTGCGTTAACTCAATCATAAAATGTTAAAATTCATGGTCTTCCCTTTATTTCAAACACTATGTTATTTAGCAAAAAATTATCCTTATGATGAAGCCTTTTGATTGGTATGATAAAGCTCCTGTAGCTTTCTAAAACTCCTGATTATTTTTCTCGTGTAACGGGTTCTATTCCCGGTTCAACCATGTAATTATTTAAATATCTATGAATTCAGTTTAAATTGTTTTTAAAATTCAAATAATGTCTTCTTTCAATACTAAAATATTCCATCTACAATATTCAAGGTACTTTCCCTGCATGTGGCATATCCGTGCGACGCCGTGTAGGTATACGTAAACTTGGACATAAACTTGGACTAGAATTAAGTTTATTATTATTATTATTATTATTTATTTCATTAATTCAGTTTTCGAGTACAATTGAATGATAAAATGTTTACAATAAGCCCCCCGCACATTGAGACGTCAAAAGTCGAGCGTCATTGTTTTTGCCAATACCAAAACCAACTCTGTATCAATGTGGATAAAGAATGAATTTCTGTGATGAAAGCCACGCTCTCAAGCTCTCCCGCTTCGCTCGCACTGTCAGAGTCATATTGTTGTACAGCACTTTTAATATGCGTCAATACACTATGTCAGGGCTCCCCTTATTGTGCGTCGCGACGCACTGGGGCGTCGTGGTATTATCCCAGGGGCGTCGTTCTTTATTTTGTAATAAATAATTTAGATGCTATTTGGAGTTTTTCTAACAAATTGTTATTAGGCTAGAACTACAACCAGGCCAGGACGTCACAGTCAAAATAAATTTGGGAAGCCCTGCAGTATGTAATGGTATTATGGTGTGCGGGAGGCGTATAGGTGAGGTGACAGTGGTGAGGTAGGTAGTGAGGTACGTGCAGTAGTGACTCACTGCGTGTAGTGTCCGAGCGGCTCGTAGGCGACGTAGTGCCCGCGCTCGCGCGCCGCGCACGCGTACAGCTCCGGGCCCGCGCCGCCCGCGCCTACACCGCCTACGACACACAATATACTTAGTACAAAGCGAGATAACCAACATACATCATTACGGCCAGGGCGTTTAAGATCTCGTTTAAAAACTATCATTATGGCGGTAAGGGGCTCATTGCAGTAGATACACCACTGCATTTCGTTTGAATAGGGCATCTTAGATATATATCCGTCGCCTTCCTAAACTAAATCAAATTTAAGTTACAGCCTCCGCACGTCAGAGAAGGCTATGTTTTTCTTGGCCGCAAGGAAGTCACACACAAAGCGTATTGGACCTCGTTCCACACTGAACGTTGGAACAAAAATTGGCCTCAGAGTCACATTTTTATGATGGTTAAGGTGTCTAAATTTTGATATTAAAATATCATAGTTAGGACATTGATATAGCGATAAATATCTTCCCAATTGTTGCAAGGTTAGGGTGGAAGTAATTAAGGGAGTTGCATGTCGAACGGTGGAATAGTGTGAACAACTAGTTTGAAGTCTCACATGGTGGCGGGGGCTGGTGGGGCTGGTGTGGCTGGTGGGGCGGATGCGACTGGTGGGGCGGGTGGAGCGGGTGGAGCGACGCGAGCGAGGACTGCGGCGAGCCGAGCGGCGCCATGCCCGCCAGCAGCGGGGTACTCTGCGCACAGAACATACGACACACATTAACATGGATTCACAAGAGAGAAGGTCCATTATTTGTAATGTAAATCAGTGTGTACCTGGTCGGGATGCGGCAGCCGCGCGTGCTGCCTCCGCTCGCAGGTGGAGGAGCAGCCCACGCCGCCCAAGCCCACGCCCACGCCCATACCCGTCATCGCTGGACAACATCATTACACGCTTTACATACGTTATTTGATTCGAAGTTGACACACAAGTTAGTCAAGTACAGATATAGGATTATTGATGGATGCCATCGGACGCAGAATTGTCTATTTAAAACAAAAGTTTAGTTAAAATTGACTCTTGCGAAAACGACTTTAAAAGACATGACAGTAATGCGTTCGATGCACCGTAAACAAGGAAAAAGCAAACAAAGGTAATAAGAAGCCAACGGAAAATGCACCCTGCGGGTCTCACGTTTGATCGCATAGTCGCACTTGTCGCATCTGTCGCAGCGGCGGCAGAGCGGCGCGAGCGCGGCGGGCGACGCGCGCAGCACGGCCGTGTCGTCGCTGCCGCTGCCCGCCGCCGACGAGCTGCGAGACTCTACCCACCGCGCCGCAAATCAAAATAATTGTACAAAATAAAAATAAAACGGGATGCAAATAATACGGTGAGACTACACACTTACGATACTAAGTTCACAATATTACAAGTAGGATAACTCGCTATCGCGGTGACAATTGACATATACAATGTGATCCAGAATGGCGGCTCGTACTCGGCGGGCCAGCGTCAGTGAGTGAGCAGTAGTGTGGGTGTAGGTGAACAAGCTTGCCGTGCTTCCAAAAAGGTCCCGAAATCGCTCCAGGTATTTGTGACGTAATCAATGAAAACACCCAGTACAGGACGAAGAGGATTTATTGTAGGCAGCAAACATATTAATAAAAACGCAAGAACATTACGACACCGCGTACATATTTGAGCTAGCGACATCTATCGCAAAAACTATAACTAACACATGTCACACAGTTCTGAACCTTAACATCCCGCCCACCATGGACGAATTGTCCATAATAATGTTTCTAAGCTTGAAAGTTACATCTACAAAACAATTTGCAACTGCCCACATGATAGCTGTTAAGCCTTACAAAAAATACTGCAGTAATAAAAATTCTAAACAACAATCTAAGTTATAAAGAAACAAACATATCACTGCATGACAACTAATAAATCATGACAAGAACCAAAGTAAATACTTCCATTAAAATAACAACAAAAATGTTTCTTAAACCTAATTAGTTATTGGTAAAATAATTAGCTTGGATACCGGTCTTTTAATTACTGAGCCCTTACATTTTAAAGATACAACGCGCGTAAGGTTGTCCAGGCCGATATGTTTTTCTAATATGATACCTAATAACCATCGAGCTGGTGGTAGATCATTCTCCTTCACCAACACAATATCTCCCACCTTAGGCTCAGGAGTTATGTAAGCCCATTTGTATCGTTGATGCAGTTGGGTGAGGTATTCCTGGGACCAACGACGCCAGAAGTCTTGAACAAGTCGCTGCGTGAAATGCCATCTTCTAAGAGTGCTCATATTGGATTTCTCAAAATTAGTATCTGGTACAAGCACCAAGGGCTCGCCCACGAGAAAATGTCCAGGAGTCAGTGGAATAGGATCTTCTGGATTGGTACTAATCTGAGAAATAGGCCGGGAGTTGAGACACGCTTCAATTTGACATAACAGCGTTGTCATTTCTTCAAATGTCAACGTGCTAGTAGCCATAACTCTTCTTAAGTGATGTTTTGTGGACTTCACTCCAGCCTCCCATAACCCTCCAAAATTTGGAGATTGAGGTGGGATGAAGTGCCAGTTAGTGCCATTACTAGCTAACCCATCGGCTATGTCACTTGCTACAAACGACTTTTCCTTCTGGAATAACTGCTTCAATTCTCTATTAGCACCCACAAAATTTGTTCCGTTATCACTCCACAAATCTGCACAGTGCCCCCTGCGTGCGACAAAACGTTTAAAAGCGGCCAAGAATGCCTCTGAAGTAAGGTCACTTACTACTTTAAGGTGAATTGCACGGGTGGCCATGCAGACGAATAAGCAAATGTAACCCTTAGTAGAGCGATAACCTCGCCCCTTTGTGGCTCTAATAGCTACAGGACCGGCGTAATCCACGCCAGCTTGATGGAAAGGTCGACATGCCGTGATGCGAGCTGAAGGCAATTGACCCATCAACTGTTGATTCGTTCGTGCAGCATGGCGAACACAAATCACACATCTCCGGACGTGTTGTCGAACCAAATTCTTTGCGTTAATAATCCAATATCTAGTCCTCAAATAGTTCAACATTAACTGAGGACCCCCGTGGAGAGTGCGATCATGAGCATCTGTGACAATTAAGTCGGTCAAATGCGACTTGTACGGAATTAGTATTGGATGTTTCATATCTTCCACAACATTAGCATTCTGCAGTCGCCCACCAACCCTGAGGACGCCTTCGCCATCAAGGAATGGATTCAGCGACGTCAGTTTACTATTCTTACTTACCTTACCTAGCTTTTGTAAACTGTGTATCTCTTCCAGAAACGTGTCATTCTGACACCACCGAATACAGATAAGTAATGAGTCTCTTATCTCCTTAGTAGTAAGCCAACGCGTGGGTTTAATATTCATTTTGGCTCTGCACAACTCAACAAATCGTTTACAATAAGAAATGGTTCTAACCAATCTCGTTAAATTAGAAAATTTTGAAACTATACTTTCACCTTGTGTAACCACGTTACATACAACCTTTTCTTTCTTTTCTTCTAAATCAGTTTTCTCAAATTTTCCTTTCGAGTAGTGGACTGTAGTTTCTTGCAGCCACTGAGGGCCGCGTCTCCATAAATCATTCCCAGCGAGATCTCCAGGACTTATTCCCCTTGACGCACAGTCTGCCGGGTTGTCTTTAGTTGATACGTGTGACCATTGGCTATTATCCATTATGAACAATATTTCGGACACCCTGTTTGCCACGAACGTCTTCCACTTGCTTGGATGACTACTTAGCCATGCGAGTACAACGCTGGAGTCAGTCCAAGCGTGTACGTCTACCTTAGGGATGTTCAATACCTCGGAAACTTCTTGGAGAAGTTTTGCTACTAAAACTGCTCCACATAGCTCCAAGCGTGGTATTGAGACCTGTTTGACAGGAGCAACCCTTGTTTTAGAAGCGACTAAGTTTACACACACAGTACCATCACCGCTTATGGTTCTGACATATACAACAGCTGCGTAAGCGGCGTTGGACGCGTCTGAAAATCCTTGCAATTCGGTATGAACGTTGTCTCTTCTTGTCTCGATCCACCTGGGAAGTCTGTAGCTAACAAGATCATGCAGTTTCCCGCGAAATGTCAACCAATCCGCCAAAATACTTGAAGGTAATTCTTCATCCCAACCCACACCTGCAAGCCATAGTTTTTGAATGAAAATCTTAGCAGATGTAATTACTGGCGCAATCCACCCAAGTGGGTCGAAAAACCTTGCAATGTCCGAAATCACTCGACGTTTAGTTACCGGGGTTTCAAGAGGAGGAAGTTGGACAGTATACTGAAATTCATCACTAGATCTATTCCACGTCAAGCCAAGAATTTTTAACACCGAATCTGATTTTAATTCCAACCCTTCCTTTTGCTCCTCGCTGCCATTCTCTATTTCTTGTAATAACTCTTGATTATTAGAAGTCCACTTCTGAAGCTTGAAACCACCGTGACTAAGAAGCGTATTCATTTCATTATATATTTGTAAGCCTTCGCTTACATTCTCGCAACCGGTCATGAGGTCATCTACATAATAATCTCTTAGAACCCTTTCCGCTGCTACCGGAAACTGCTTAGAATAAGTATGGGCAAGTTCTTGCAACGACCGAACTGCCAAGTAAGGTGCTGAGGATGTACCAAACGTAACTCGTAATAACCTGAAATGTTGAAGTTCTGAATTCTTATCCCTACGCCACAAAAAGCGTTGAAAATCAACATCTTCCTCAGACACTTTTATTTGCCTATACATTTTAACTATGTCAGCAACAAGACAGATTGAGTAGCAACGCCAGCGCATTATAGTATGCCTCAAGTCAGGTTGGAGGGTTGGACCGACCATCATGTCATTGTTTAGTGAGGTGCCGTTATTCAAGGGGCATGATGCGTCGAACACGACTCTCACCTTAGTAGTCCTTCTGTCGTTTTTAACTACCGCGTGATGTGGAAGATATACCGCCTTAGAGTTATTCAATACTTCCTTAGGGATTATCTCCGCGTGTCCTAGAGATAAGTACTCTTCAATAACCTCCGCATATTGAACCCGAAGCTCTGGATTATGAATTAATCTTTTCTCTAGTGAGAGAAACCGTTTAGAGGCTATATCGAATGAATTTCCATACTGACACGGGGGATCGATTGAATTGAATGGTAATTTGACCACATAGCGTCCTGAGTGATCTCTGGTAACTGTTTTCTTAAAAAAGTCTTCACAAGCTTGCTCCTCCTCAGTTAAAAACCTAGTCTTAACCGAAGGAGGCTCCTCTATCTCCCAAAACTTCTTTAGGAGCTCATCAGTAGTCACATGGGTATGCATACTGAAAACCGTGTCTTGTTGCCCAGTACATTCGTTTAGAATTGAATGTATATAGCCAGAGAGAATCCAACCGAGCTTGGTATTTTGCGCCACAGGAGAACCCGGTGGACCCTTGATAAGGCCTTCCAACAAAATCTGACCATATACCTCTGCACCAAGTAAAACATCTACTTTATTTGGCGTATCAAACAAAGGATCTGCTAATTCTCTAACCGAAATATGGGACGACAAAAACTTCATCACAATCTTCCGTTCAGGGAGAATGGATGTGATTCTATTAAGAACGTGAGCCTTTACAACAACTGAAAAGTTGGGATCATGGCGTGACTGAACCTTTATAGTTACGAACCATTTAGACTGCACCGTTGCAGTCTGGTCACTGCCAAGTCCTGAAATGGAACTAATTTTAGGGATTTTCTTGAGACCAAGCATCTGAACCGCTGATTCGGTGATAAAGGATGCCTGAGATCCTTGGTCTAAGAGAGATCTTAAAAAGAAAGTGCCTGTTTTCGCTTCTACCTTAATTAAGGCAGTGGCCAACAAAACTTGGCTGTTCAAATTGGAGAAACAGGTCACGATGTTTGCTACTTCGCCTGCTGATGCTGATGATGGTGGTGGAGGATGATCCACACCATTTTCAGTTTGACCACTAGTTTGGTGATCATTATTAGGAGACGTTTTTGGATGAAGTAAGGAATGATGCTTCCTTTTGCATATACGGCAAGTGGTTGACTGACGACATGAAAATACTGAGTGTGTTGAACTAAGGCAATTATAGCATAATCGGTTGGTTTGGACAAACTTACGCCGCTCGTCGACATCTTCCTTAGCAAACGTCTTGCAATTGGCCAATTTATGACTTCCAGAACAAAAGTTGCAGGACGATGCTGAGGTCGAGGACGATGATGAGGTCACATGCATGACCTTGGGATTACGAGCGTTTGCTAGCTTAGCCTTATTAGTATCTAAAAATTCAAGGGATCTGAAACGTTGATCTAAAAACTCTTTAAATTCATTCAACTTAGGTAATTCATCCGTGATTTTACTAACTTGTACTTCCCACAACTTCCTTGACTCGGTATCCAGCTTTAAACTAACAATATATATTACAATTACATCCCATGATGAAATGTCAACCTTTAAATTTTCTAGAGCATGTAAACATTCATTTGTAGTATCTAGCAATTCTTTGATAGCATTGGACGATTCAGATAATACATTTTTTTGACTCATAAAACGTTTGAGGATACAATTAGCTAAATGTTTTTTATTATTGTAGCGACGTTCTAACTGCTCCCAACACGTTTTATAATTCGTAGCAGTAATCGGAATGTGCCGCAGTAACTGTTCTGCTTCACCAGTCAAGTGACCCTTTAAATAATGAAGTCGTTGAACGTCGTCCAGTCCTTTATTGTTTTGAATCAAAGATGTGAATAGGTCCCGAAAACTAGTCCATTCCGTGTACAGACCACTGAAGATGGGTATCGTAATTTTCGGTAACTTAACACTAAAGGATTGGTCAACCTTTGACACATTGACAACAGACTTAGCCTCTGAAACAGAATTAGCACTAGTTTGTAATCTTAATAATGCCTCCTTTAATTCCGTTTTATACTCAGTACACAACTCTTCAGTAACATAATATGCATCAGTAATACAGTAATTCGTCAACTGGTAATCCTTTTCCTCAAATTTAGACACGATCTTTGTATGAGTATCGCAATACGTGCTCCAATATCTTTCCAAGGTTTCAAGACGTGTCTCCAGGTACGGTACTGTAATCCGCTCTTTAGGCGATTTTTTATAATTAGCTCTTGCCTTCTGAATGCTAATCTGACAATGTTCCTGAATTTTTATGTAGTTTTCCATGTTTGTTTTTTCTATGTCCAATGTGTATTGTTTACTATCCTAAGTGATTACTCCTTAGGCGCCCAAGAATGTAAATGTGTAGTCTAATCATGGATTCCGAATTTTCTAAGTTGCTGGACTTTTAGCTCAAATTATTCTAAGTGTTTGGCACTTCGGTAGAAAAATGGGCATGGATTCCCCGTATGTCCACTTTTTGCCAAACTATTCTAAGTCCAAAGCAACTACTTTAATATTTTACAAGTTAAGTTTTCTTGATTTTTTGCTAAGTCAATATACACATTCAAAAGTACTCACAGTTTGTCACTTCACTATCACCTTTATTGTGGCCCAACGAACTTTCCGCTCCCGCTTCTACACACCGCTGCTCTCGTGGCTCCACATCGCTGTATCGCTCTTCTGCCGCCGGCTGTGTATCTGGTTTATCCGGCTCGAAGGACCATGAACAAGCTTGCCGTGCTTCCAAAAAGGTCCCGTAATCGCTCCAGGTATTTGTGACGTAATCAATGAAAACACCCAGTACAGGACGAAGAGGATTTATTGTAGGCAGCAAACATATTAATAAAAACGCAAGAACATTACGACACCGCGTACATATTTGAGCTAGCGACATCTATCGCAAAAACTATAACTAACACATGTCACACAGTTCTGAACCTTAACAGTAGGTGTGGACTGACCGACATATGTGGGCACGTAGTGGCGGTGGTCGAGCGCGGCGGGCGGCGGCTGGTGGCGCGCGGGCTCGTACTCGGCGGGCCAGCGTCAGTGAGTGAGCAGTAGTGTGGGTGTAGGTGTGGACTGACCGACATATGTGGGCACGTAGTGGCGGTGGTCGAGCGCGGCGGGCGGCGGCTGGTGGCGCGCGGGCTCGTACTCGGCGGGCCAGCGTCAGTGAGTGAGCAGTAGTGTGGGTGTAGGTGTGGACTGACCGACATATGTGGGCACGTAGTGGCGGTGGTCGAGCGCGGCGGGCGGCGGCTGGTGGCGCGCGGGCTCGTACTCGGCGGGCCAGCGTCAGTGAGTGAGCAGTAGTGTGGGTGTAGGTGTGGACTGACCGACATATGTGGGCACGTAGTGGCGGTGGTCGAGCGCGGCGGGCGGCGGCTGGTGGCGCGCGGGCTCGTACTCGGCGGGCCAGCGTCAGTGAGTGAGCAGTAGTGTGGGTGTAGGTGTGGACTGACCGACATATGTGGGCACGTAGTGGCGGTGGTCGAGCGCGGCGGGCGGCGGCTGGTGGCGCGCGGGCTCGTACTCGGCGGGCCAGCGTCAGTGAGTGAGCAGTAGTGTGGGTGTAGGTGTGGACTGACCGACATATGTGGGCACGTAGTGGCGGTGGTCGAGCGCGGCGGGCGGCGGCTGGTGGCGCGCGGGCTCGTACTCGGCGGGCCAGCGTCAGTGAGTGAGCAGTAGTGTGGGTGTAGGTGTGGACTGACCGACATATGTGGGCACGTAGTGGCGGTGGTCGAGCGCGGCGGGCGGCGGCTGGTGGCGCGCGGGCTCGTACTCGGCGGGCCAGCGTCAGTGAGTGAGCAGTAGTGTGGGTGTAGGTGTGGACTGACCGACATATGTGGGCACGTAGTGGCGGTGGTCGAGCGCGGCGGGCGGCGGCTGGTGGCGCGCGGGCTCGTACTCGGCGGGCCAGCGTCAGTGAGTGAGCAGTAGTGTGGGTGTAGGTGTGGACTGACCGACATATGTGGGCACGTAGTGGCGGTGGTCGAGCGCGGCGGGCGGCGGCTGGTGGCGCGCGGGCTCGTACTCGGCGGGCCAGCGTCAGTGAGTGAGCAGTAGTGTGGGTGTAGGTGTGGACTGACCGACATATGTGGGCACGTAGTGGCGGTGGTCGAGCGCGGCGGGCGGCGGCTGGTGGCGCGCGGGCTCGTACTCGGCGGGCCAGCGTCAGTGAGTGAGCAGTAGTGTGGGTGTAGGTGTGGACTGACCGACATATGTGGGCACGTAGTGGCGGTGGTCGAGCGCGGCGGGCGGCGGCTGGTGGCGCGCGGGCTCGTACTCGGCGGGCCAGCGTCAGTGAGTGAGCAGTAGTGTGGGTGTAGGTGTGGACTGACCGACATATGTGGGCACGTAGTGGCGGTGGTCGAGCGCGGCGGGCGGCGGCTGGTGGCGCGCGGGCTCGTACTCGGCGGGCCAGCGTCAGTGAGTGAGCAGTAGTGTGGGTGTAGGTGTGGACTGACCGACATATGTGGGCACGTAGTGGCGGTGGTCGAGCGCGGCGGGCGGCGGCTGGTGGCGCGCGGGCTCGTACTCGGCGGGCCAGCGTCAGTGAGTGAGCAGTAGTGTGGGTGTAGGTGTGGACTGACCGACATATGTGGGCACGTAGTGGCGGTGGTCGAGCGCGGCGGGCGGCGGCTGGTGGCGCGCGGGCTCGTACTCGGCGGGCGGCGCGCGCGATAGCGTCAGGGAGGAAGCTGCCAGCGCCGTGCCGTCTGCACTTCCGCCGGACACTGCACAAACACACCACGCTGCACAAGAGGACTAGTGGCGCCTTCATTTATTTGGATGACGTAGTCCAAGACGCGTAAAACCCTAGGCAGACAGGAGCGGTGTGACCCTCGTGTATCTTTTTAATACCAAAACGAGCTCGCGTGAATGTACGCGTCACTCACACACATCATTCACTGTCGCTCACTCACGATTAAAACTTTTCTCAGCAACTTTTACATAGGATGTGATGAGGAAGGGAACGAGACGGTACTATATTTAAATTCGAGTAACTCGTTTAAATTGTCAAAGTTAATACCTCAAATAGGTATGGCAACTCGTGAGAGAGGGATATATGTCTATTCTGTAAATTGTTTTGCTATCGGCGGAACGCATGGTCGCGCTTGCGAGCCGGAGCCTTCATAATTATGTTGTTACTAATGAAGTGCCAACTCTTGGAGATGAGCTCGGTAGATTTGATTACGATACTAAAAATTCGAGCTAGTAAGATGAGGACTGCAAACTTGTCTATAAAGTAATGATTTTGACGAATGTAATAATGAGTGTTAATGATTTGAGTGCGGTGTACTCTTACTGGCTGAGGAGTGCAGGCTCTTGTCCATGTGTTTAAGCTCCATCTGATCGTGGTGGATCCACAGATCGGGCGGCTTGATGCCGGCCGACGCGGACGACTTCTGATATGTACTGCAAATATTAAAACATGAGAAATTTCCGACATTCCAAAGTGTAGAATACGGAAGTGAGTTAGAAGGAGTGTTCAGTGGGTGTGCACTCGCCTGGTGTCGGGGGAGAGCGGCGGCTGCGAGCGGCGGCAGCACAGCGAGAGCGCCAGCGCGGCGGCCAGCGCCAGCACTGCGCACGCGCCGCCCGCGCTCGCCCACAGCCACGCAGACGTCGCGCTCGCCAGCCCGCCGCCCTCGCCGGACTCTGACAACACATCATCATTACGACCACATACTCTGTTAACATTATTCAGTATATTAAAAACACTACCTACTCGTTCATTACCGTATTCAAGTATGTCAGATTCAAATTTTAGCCGCAAAACATTTGGTACCTGTTGTGGAATCATGGGGTCGCTCGGCTTGCTTCACACGGCGCTCCACACTACATCAAAACATTGTGTTCGTGCACGCCTCTTGCCTCGCTCAATAAATGACCCTCAAATGCACTCGACTCACAATTTCACTACGAAACTCTTTTAGCATACCTACTTACTTATAAATTGTTATTCTTACAAATTACTTAATGTTTCGATATGCATCCAGTGAAACGGGCAATCTATGCCACCTTTATTTTTCGACCAATCGCTGGTAATGTATTTGATACTAGTAAACTATTAAAGCTAACTTTCCTAATAAATTCTTCAAAGCTAACGAAAATCAAGACTACTCGCATTATTTTATTTTATTTTATTGTTTTAGGAAAGCTTACAGTTAGCACAATTATATTATTCTTTCACATTTAACTTATTATATAATGTGCTTAATATTCCATTATATAATGTTTCATCATTTCATTTCGTCAGAGGAGATGGAGACTCGTATATATTGTAACATAAGCACACTTTGGGTGATGAAAAAAAATGCAGTTGCGGTGCGTAACATAATGTATTATTGAACAGTGAAATCATAAAAAAAACCCATGAAAATAACATCTATATCTAATTACTTAAGATATGTACAAAACATGTAGGCTTATACTTAATGAAAAGAAGTATCTTTACGTATACCTACAGATTATATAAAACAAAAAAATATGTTAATTTAAAAACACAAAAATTACAGTTGTATGACATGAAAATGATTAAATGTTCCCCCAGTGTCACAGCAGTTGTTGTGTCTCATAAAACTTTCGAGTAGTCGTCCCTGTCTTCTTCTTTGTCCTATATGATACCCTTCCAGTATCGAGTGCCGGTTCCCTGCTAGCGCCGAATGCATACAAAGATGATGAAGATGTATCATGAATTGTTGCAGTATTTTTTTTCACATGATCTTCCAGGAGTGAGTTTCGCCGGTAGAATCCACGGCTAACATACTGTTAATTTGATGTTTTGGAACGAGGTGATGCAAACATTTTAGATATTTTAATTTGATATGGTTTAATGTTTACCGCGGGTCAGCATGCTGCATGCGCAATTGGAAGATATTTAGCCAGTATTAGATAGGTAATTAAGGTCGATGAAAGTAATGAATATGGCAAATTATACCTCGACGATAATTATAAATCTAACCTTTGAATCGACCTTATTATAGGTCCCCATTGAGTGGTTCCATGATGACCGAACGTAATGAATGAAGGATAGATAGAATGAGTGAACGCTAATAAGTACAGTCGGTCAATACGAGGGGAGTGAATTTACTTAAATGAGACGGTCGGGGCGCGTCCGGTAGAGTCGTGTGTGACGGGCTCACCCATGGGCGTGGTGTAGAGGATGGGCGCGGAGAAGGGCCCGAGCCCGCGGCTGTTGCGCGCCTGCACCTTGAGCAGGTAGGTGGTGCGCGCGCGCAGCCGCTCCAGGCGCGCGCGCGTGCGCTCGCCCGCCGCCGCCACCGCCGTCCACTCCTCCTCGCCGCCGCCCGCGCGCTGCACGGCGTACATGATGACGTACCCTGCACAGTCGGACGGTCAGTGCGCGGCGTGCGGCGGCGCGAGCGCGCGCGCGACACGTACCGGTGATGAGCCCGTTGGGCTTGGCGGGCGGCGCCCAGAGCAGGTCGAGCGCGCGCGCGGCGGGCGGCGCGGGCGGCGCGGGCGGCGCGGCGCGCAGCTCGCGCGGCGCCGAGCCCGGGGCCGCCTCCAGCGTCGTGTTCGACACCAGCATCGACCACGACGACTCGCGACCGCCTGCGCACACACACACACATCGCCACCACTTTCAAAACCTTCACGATATTGGTAATCCTGACTGAATGGTATAAAATATCTAGATTAAAACGCATATAAAATACAGATATATTTAAGAAGATATAGATTTATTTCAAAATATAGTATATACAATTGTTCAAGATTAGTAATTGCCTTTTGCCAATGCTATTAACGCATCGAAAGACCCTAACCCTAACAATTTGGATACTATGTTAAGTACGTGTAGTCCGTTCCTACTCGGAAGTCGCGTGTGATCAGCGGACGCATAAGTTACCTTTGATGAGTTTGACGGCGAACTCGTACTGCGTGTGCGGCTTGAGCTCGTCCAGCATGCAGTTGAGGTCGCTGGCGTTGTAGGTGCGCGCGCGGCCGCCCGCCGCCGCCCAGCGCACCACGTAGCGCCGCCCGTCCGTCGCCGTCTGCTGCGAGACACCACACTCAACACACACAACACACCACACTCCTCACCAACCCACATCACATTCATAGCTCACACCTCTGGGTTTTAAGTGCGAATTTCATTTTCATCCAAGAAAAGAAACGGTGAAGGGAAACATCATGAAGAAACCTGCACATCAGAGGGCACTTGACTAGTTCTCGATAGATGTGTGAAGTCTGCCGCATTAGGCCAGCGTGGTGGACTATGGTCTGAATCTCGCTCGCATTGAAGGGAGGTCAGTGTCCAGCAATGAGACTTTAAAATGGCTATAATAAGTAGTGACTAATATGAGTACGACTTGACTGAAAATGACTCACATGTCACAAACAGTAAATGAGATATGGTATGGTACGAGTCGGAGCCACTGACCTGTCCCTTGGGCAGCGTGGGGTCGGTCCAGTACACCACCGCCGTGGTTCCACTCAGCATTATCACCTGCGAGCAATAACAAGGACATCATATCCCTATATTAGACACGGATGTCCATTTTCACGGACACTATTATATTAAGGCATCACGTTACGCCTCCCTATTGTTCTCATGGGCACCTTGAGCCCGACGGGCGGTATGAGCGGCGGCGGCTCGTCCTCGTCCTCGTCGTCGTCCTGGTCGTCGTCCGCCTCCTCGTCGTCGTCCAAGTCGTCGTCCTCGGCGGCGGGCTTGGTGCGGACGGTGGCGTACACGGCCGGCCCCAGCCCGCGGGAGTTGCTCGCGCGCAGGGATATCACGTATTCCGAGTTCGATTCTAATCATACATTCAAACTTAATACATATTTTTTATAAGTACAAAAGTAAGTTTCTATTGCGTGATCTAGATTTGTATGAAAATTAGTGAATCGTATCAGGCATCGTGTAAGGCGCCATCTGTTGTTGTATTCGGTGAATAGTTGACGTGGCGCGTGATAGAGGTCCCACTGACCGAGTCCGCGGATGACGTGCGAGTGCAGATGCGGCGGCAGCTCGCGCGAGGAGTCGTCGGGCACGCCCAGCCCCCAGCCCAGCAGGTAGCCGCGCACCACGCCCCCGCCCCCGCCCCCGCCCCCGCCCACACCCGGCTCGCCCTCCTCCGCCCACCACACGGAGATCCAGTCGCGACCCGCGCGAGCTGCAAGTGATAACGCACACATTTTATCTGCAATAACTTGCACACTGCTACTTCCAAAATAAACATTTAAATCCCTCTACAAACCGGCTACAATGGTATTGTTGTTAGTATTATGTATGGTACAAAGTTTTCATTAAGTTTACATCCCACTTATATTGTGCAAACATATGCTGGTCTAACGAAGCCTACTTCCTACTATACCGGTAAGACACGTAGATATTTTTAAAAATATTGAAGGTCTATGTAGAATAAAATAAAAGTGATGGTTCTCCTATAATTACTGCAATAGTAAAATATTAGTAAAGGTGGTCACGCTGGCTACTTTTGCATGAGCAAATAATTAGGTGTTTGACTGTCATAAGGAGCTGTGTTGTTGTTGTGTGGTTTTGTGGTAGTGTGGTACTGACTGGTGAGGGGGGGTGGCGGGGGCGGCACGCGCGTCTCGTCGAGCTGGTGGCGCGGCGTGGCGGCCGACACCCACTCGCTGAACGGGCCGGAGCCGTTGGCGTTGATCGCGCACACGCGCACCTGCACACGACCACAACGCACTCACTGTTAATATCTACCCACTTGTTTGGAAACCTTATGAACACCACACAGTCATGATAATTAAATAAGTAATAATCTCACATAGCGGCATTTTAGATAAAAAAAAAACTAAAATATTTCTTAAGAATTTAAAATATCATTTCTTCTTTTAACTTAGGATAATATATGGAAGCCTAAGGTACGAATTGGCTAAAGTTCTAATATACGAATTTAAAGTTGTTAACAAATATTTAATGGTGTTATAAATAAATTTCAGGACTGACCACTGAACTTGGCACCCATTTAGATCTCACTACTTTGTCGTAGAAGAGAACAACCAAGGCATTTTTCATAATATTGAACTTTGGCTCTCATTTCACATTTATGTTTATGATGAGATATATAATTATTTATCTTAAATTACAATCTCACTTACATATGTTACAGTAATTGAAATTAAACACGTGTATCTAACTAGTTAAAAAACTTCCAACACTAAGCTAGCTTGTCTCGCAGGTAAAACACAATAATGTTACAACTTGTGCTCTGTTCAAGTAAGATTTAACTCGTCCCTAAATAAAAGTAATAGTTAAGGTTTTACGAGGATGCATCTAGTAGAACTAAATAATTGTTCGTTCCATTTAGAACGAACCGTTTTTAAAGTTTCATTTGGTAATATTGTTTTTTGTGTTTCTTGTGTAAATTTTGTAAACACTGTCTAAAAATATAGACAAACGTTTGTTCTTAATGGGTTAATATCCCGTGGTGGAGGCGTGCAGTAACCTGGTAGGTGGTGGCGGTGTCGAGCCCGCGCAGCTCGGCGCGCCGGGCGTCGGCCGGCGTGGTGAGCGAGTCGGCCTTGCGGCGCTGGGCGGGCGGCTGCGCGGGCGCGGGCTGGGCGGGCGGCGCGGGCTGGGCGGGCGGCGCGGCGGGCGCCACGCGGTAGCGCAGCTTGTAGCCGGTGAGCGCGCCGCGGTGCGTGCGGGAGGGGGGCGCCTCCCAGCGGACCAGGATGGACTGGGGTCATACACCATTACCGATATACTTACTATTCATTTAATTCTGATTTGACAAAAGCATCGTGAGGAAACCTGCACGTCTATAGAAAGGCGTGTGAAGTTCATCAACCCACACTGGGCCAGCGTGGTGGACTATGGCCCAAATCTCCCTCGTATAGAGGGGGAATGTGCCCGGTATAATGGCAATAGGCTCGCCCCCTATTACATTGGGACCAAAATACATCGGCGAGCAGTGCACCTCTGCCTACCCCTTCGGGGAATACAGGCGTGATGATGTATATTGACAAAAGCTTTCAATTGCGTCGATAATGAAGTTTACAAATAATAACGACAAAGTTATAATAACTCATTAATATTGAAGATTGTTTGTCATTTTACTTCATAGAATATTATGATGAAATAAATACTTTTCGTTTTATTTGAACATGATATGGGTGTGTCGTAATACTCAATTTTCGAGTCCTCGATTATTTCCCTTAAGTTTTTTATTGTTATTTCCATAACGCCAATTCTGCAATAAAACTCGTTAACTTTCAAACTTTTATCAAGACTGGAGGAAGTAATTCCAGTGAATGCAGTGGAGCACCAAGATATAGTTATATCCTAAGTCTAGTTCGGTTCGTTCACGAACAATGTTATATTGCACAAAGCTTTTTAGAAAACACAAATATAATTAGCTGAGTAGAGTTTGGATAGAGTATTAGTGTAATGGTATACTGACGTTGGGGCCGGTGGCGAGCGCGGACACGTTGAGCGGGGCCGCGGCGGGCGCGTCGCCGGGCGTGCGCGCGACCACGTCCGCCGCCGCGCCGCCCGCCGCCGCCACGCGCACGCTGTACGCGCTCGCCGCGCGCAGCCCGCCCAGCGTGCTCGACAGCACAGTGCCGCCCGCCCCACCCGCCCCGTCCTCCGCCGACACCCACTGCAGCTGCTCGCGACCCGTCTCCATCTGCACACAGCTCCACTTACTATACGGTATCTATGACTTTATCTTTTGACGCATGAACACATCAACTTTCATCAATGGCAACTAAATACAATACAGGGTGTTTCAGAAGTACGAAATAATATTTTGACGTTTGCATCAATATCGGGTATATAACTGAATGGTATAAAACTTTGATCGAAATTCGACCGTGTTTTTCCAGCTTTTTTTCGTTGTCAATTTCTATAACTCGTAATATCTCGAGTCCTATGTAAAATTTGCATGTTCTGGTTTGGGAATATTGGTAGTCGGCCATATGGTAATGGCTGAATATGGTAATTTATTTATTTATTTATATATCATCATAACTTACTACTATCTTTACAGGCAGCCTAATACGATAGAGTAGTGACTTAAACTTAAAATAACATAATTGACTATGGAATATACAACGACAATATAAAATTTAACAATAATGAACATATTTGGCCTTTTTAACAACACGTCACACACAATATAACAGCCTTTGTGAACTCGTCCAGTGAGCATGAAAACAAGTCGGTATTTTCCGCCACAATATTGAGCGTGCGGAGCGCACGTGACAGCGGCGCGCGCTGCAGCAAGTTAGTGCGCGCTCGCGGCACCATTAACAGCGGCGGTTGCCGGCGACGAGACACCATCTCATTTGGCACGCACAGCCTGATTTCCGCGAGTATAGTTGGGTTACCGCGTATTATTTTAAACAAGTATGTGGCGAGCGCCACTTCTCTCCTCACTTCCAGTTTGTAGTACCCTACCATACCGAGTACAAATAAAGTTGGATATAGATGGGAATATCCAGGGTAAATACCATACAATTTTAAATAAAGAAACCCAATGGCCAATGGTAATGGATGTACCCAAAGGCCAGAACGTGATACCTGTACCCAAAGTATTATTTCGGACTTCTGACACATCCTATCATTAGTCATTGTCACTTTGAAGTCATAATCAAAGTCAAAGCAGAATAATTTATTTTGTATAGCGCTACGGGGGCACTTACAAATTGTAAAGTTTAATTTTTTTCTCGTATATGCTACTACCGCATCGCAACGCTGAGACTTCGACTGAGAAGATCCGGCATGAAACTCGGACACATATATTTTTTTTTTAACAGAACTTACTTCTAATTCACAGGTAGATAGCTCCAGTGTGTTGCCTTAACGCTGCTTTTAATAGTTTAGTTCCCTCTGATAAAAGGTGTTGTGTTCACGGCTTAAAACATGAAGTGATAGGTATGGGAGCAGGACGGTGATGGAGTCCCGGCGGGTACCTCCGTGTAGTGCAGCGAGTAGTTGCGGGGCGCGGGGCGGGCGGCGCGCGCGGCGGGCGGCGCCCAGGACACGCGCAGCGCGTGCGGCCCGAGCGGCTCGGCGCGCACGCGCACGGGCGCCGCGTAAGACAGCTCCTCCTCCACCGTGCGCACCTCCAGCGGCTGCGGACCACGCGCCGGGGATCACACGAGGAACTTCATTACGAACTATCGACCATTTTGGATAGCGGTAACCCAGTTAAATAAATAAAAAATCTATACATACAAATAAATAAAATTGGAGTGTCTGTTTGTAATATCAAAATAACACTTTTTTATCAAATGCGTATGAAAGTATATACGATACCTATAACGAAAACGCAATTTTAAATTTTTTTGTCTGTCTGTCTGTCTGTTTGTTTGAGGTAAACTTCTAAACGGCTGAACCGATTTCAATGGGACTTTCACTGACTGATAGCTGACGTTCCAAGGCGTAACTTAGGCTACTTTAATTTTAGAAAAAGCATTAGGGTTCCGCGGGAAAAACATAATACCCATATTTCCGGGTAATCTCCCTAAAGTCCACGCGAGCGAAGTCGCGGGCACAGCTAGTTAATAAATAAATGTTGCTCTTTCTCCTGTAGGATCTCCTAAAAATCAATATGGTTTTGCTGCCATCTATAAATACAACTGGCAACATAGTGTAAAGTGAAGCTTTAAGGTAAAAATATGACAAAATAAAAATGTCCACCCGTGCGAAGCCGGGATGGGCCGCTAGTTTATAATAAAAAAATAAATAATAATAATTTTCACTCGCTGAACGGGGAAGGCATGTTATATGTCCACTTTAAATGGCAATTAAAATTCCCTGACATTTCCTTGCCCACTTTGAAAAGTAAAGTTATTTTTTTCTTATTTTAAACTAAATTATGGGAAGGCGGAAAAGGGAGGATCCTCCGACCAGACGGGTGTTGTGTCTGGTGGGCTACTGCCCATAGGTTGTTGTCGGGTTCTTGTATATATGTGCAATCGCTCGGATCGCTATAATATCGCGATACAGGATTAGTTCGTATGCGGCTAGGTAGATGTCGCTACATCGACATCAGAAAATATCTTCAAGAATTTATTAAAATGAGATTACAACATGCACTAATTTAGAAAACACAAAATGGGCCTACATTTAAACAATTTTCAAAAACATTGACATTTCCCTGACGTCCTTTTGCTGACTCCTCCCTGACTATTCCAGGAAGTGGAGACCCTGTCAAAACAAGTTCAGTTGGTTATCTTTAACAAGTAGTGACTCACGTCGGTGGGCGGCGAGATGCCTTGCGCGGTGTAGGCGGCCACGGAGAACAGGTAGGTGGTGTTGGGCTGCAGCGCCGGCACGTTCATCTCGTGCTTCAGCGGCACGCCGCGCACCACGCGCTCCCTGCGACACCACACACAGCTATACACTCCATACTATTACATATTATGATCCTAAACGTGTTTGATCATTCCTAACTACATTGAAATAGTTTACATGAATCAAAGAACAATTTGTGATATTAATCAATGAACTTAATAGAAGTTCACGTGTTTATCTTGAGACATGATATTCTCATGAAGCGACAACTACTTCGCGACTTCGAGATACGGCCGACGACATCTTAAAAGACTTGTCAAAAGAAAAACTAGATTAGATTCAGGCCACTTTTTACCGTGCTCTAACTACTAAAAACTTGCTACTGTACGATACCCCTACAAAACACAAACGTTAGCAGGTCTGATGATGAAGATATCATTCTCGGCACTGACCTGGGACTGCCCTTGACGCGGTACATGACGGCGTATCCAGTGACGGGCGGCGCGGGCTGGGCGGGCGGCTGCCAGGACAGCGTGACGAAGGTGTGCTTGACGATGACCGCCCGCAGCCCGCGCGGCGCCGCCCCCGCGCTGCCGTTGCGCGCCGCCCCCCCATCCGGGTCCAGGCCTTCGGCCGCGTGCAACAGATCATAGTATTCGATGTCCGGCCCCGACGTGTACGCGGAGGACGTCTCGCCGAGGAAGTCCTCGGGGAGGTCGAGGTCGAGGATAGAGGGAGACGTGATATTGGAGGTGGGGACTGGCGGGACGGGGCGGGGAGGGATGAAATAAAATGAAAATGAATGAAAAATAATACGAAATGAAATAAAACAAAAAAAAAGGGGGCAGTGTAATGCATTAAAAAGACAATATGAATTATGAATGAGATCATTAGAGTCACACAAGTCTGCATTAGTAAATAAGTAGTAACTAATAACGTAGTAAAGATGATGTTAGTTAATACAAAGTGTGGGTAGTGGAGTACCGTCGTCCGGCGGCAGCACGCGCAGGCGCGCGGCGGCGGCGGCCGAGCCCGCGGGCGAGCTGGCCGCGCACTCGAACATGCCCGCGTCCACGCGCAGCACGCCCTGGATGCGCAGCGACGTGCTGCGTCACAACACACAACATTATACACCCTATGTTATATGTATCGAAGGAGAAGAAGAGAAGGGTAGGCAGGAAAAAGAAGAAATTGGAGGAATAAAGTTGAAAATGGAGGAGGAAGGGAAAGAAAGAAGCAAAATGAGCAAAGAGATAAGGAAAAATAAAGAGAAGTAGGGGTGAAAATTCAAGCATAGGCAAGGAGTTAACAATAGGACAATATTAAGAAAGAAAAGAGTAGGAACGTGGAGACGTGGTCGCGAAAGACAATAAAGAAGCAAAAACGCCGAGAAGTAGAAGTTACACTGAAGTAGTGGAATAAAGAGGCGACAAGAAGAGACCAAAAATCTTAAGCATAACACAATTTTCTATAACTTACCCGTCAACAAGAGCGATGTCGTGGTTGTTGGGTGTCAGGGGATCCCCGTCCTTGAGCCATGTGACGGTAGGGGTCGGTTTCCCGCGCACCTCGCAGCGCAGCGTCACGTCGCCGCGCTCGCGCGCCACGCCCACCGCCCCGCCCGGCAGCTGCACGCGGGGGGGAGTCTGCGGGGGGAGGGGGGGAGTCACACACCTTCCACTATTCATTAAACTAGCTTTCTTTATTGCACGTTCACCGATATTGAGGTAGTTATTCTCATCACCAACTAATAAAGCTCACTGGGGGCGGCGCGTCGACCCTTGTGCGTTTAATGTTTTGCCAAATCAATTGTCGAGGCGGGTGTGCGCGCGGCAGGTGTAGGCGCCGGCGTCCAGCGCGCGCGCCGCCTGCACGCGCAGCGACCCCGACCCCACCAGGTAGAACTTGACACTCACCAGCACGACGAGGTGTGCGCTGTGGTCGGCGGAGTCGAGGCGGGAGTGCGCGCGGCAGGTGTAGGCGCCGGCGTCCAGCGCGCGCGCCGCCTGCACGCGCAGCGACCCTGACCCCACCAGGTAGAACTTGACACTCACCAGCACGACGAGGTGCGCGGTGTGGTCGGCGGAGTCGAGGCGGGAGTGCGCGCGGCAGGTGTAGGCGCCGGCGTCCAGCGCGCGCGCCGCCTGCACGCGCAGCGACCCCGACCCCACCAGGTAGAACCGCGAGTCCAGGTCGCTGGGGGACCACCATAGTGTTAACGTCTTCAAGAGATATACCTAGTCCATTGTCCTATTTTATAATTAGAAATCTACTACCCAGACGGTTTGAGGCTTACAAGAGAATCTATGGACTAACCGTTCTATGGATTGTGTTATGTAATAAGGTTTTAAGTTACCTGAGGTCGATAGCAACTCCATTGCTGAGCCAAGTGATCTCGGGCTTGGGGTTCCCGACGGCCGCGCAGTCGAACGTCACCGACGAACCTGCACACCGAGATTTCCTTTACCCTACTCCTTAAAAACTGAGAAGACTTTCCTTTTATCCTTCCATGAAGAAAGGGGAAGTGATTGGTGTGAGCTGCATACCTTCCATGACAGTGAGCGGTTGGGGTGTGGCGATGAACCGCGGCGGGGACTCCGCGTTGGCTGTCTCCGTGCTCACACGCAGTTCTGTCTCTTCGCTGACCCTGACAGATTAGGTAACAGTTTCACATTTATAATACTTGAAACACCCCTGTTTCAGCTTACCACAACCACTTAAAGTATTATTGTTAAGTATAAAAGTAGTATCTGTCTTCCAGCAATGCTTTTAATGTTACTTTCAGTTTTCGACAGTGAGCTCAGTATACAATCTGTCAACAATTTACAGTTACTATTGAAACAATAACACTTTAAGGGGTGGTGGCAAGGCCCGAGGTGGTGGTAATGAGGCTGATCTTGATGTAAAAAGAACAGGCGACCAAAGAGAAAGAATAAAAAGATCCAAAAGAAACAAAACAATAGCGAGTGAAAAGATACGAGAAAGAAAATAATGTGATAAAGTAGAACACTGACTTGTAGATGTGATTGGCGTTGAGCAGGGAGACGCGGCAGGCGTAGCGCGCGGCGTCGTGCGCGCGCAGCGGCTCGATCTCCAGCGCGCCGCTCGCCGTCAGCGTCATGCGCGCGCCCTCCACGCGCATCGGGGAGCCGTTCTTCAGCCATGTCACCTGCCACACAGGGCTCATCACAAGATATCGAAATCCTTGGATAGAACACATTCTCAACTACCTACTCAGGATCCCAACAATATTTATAATACAACATAAGAAAATATTATTCAGCATTCCCGTATCATGCTCCCAAATTCATAAAAAGCTATGACTAATTTACAGTGGCGTTCCATTAAAAAGTCACTGAAGATGGTTTGTAGATTACTCTTTATCATCATCATCAGTCTATGCACGGCTGGACGTAGGCCCCTCCCAGTGAACGCCACTGAGCCTCCAGCCCTTCTCATCCAGTCTCTACCAGCCGCCTTTCGCAAATCGATCCTAATATGTATAAATTTCAAGGTGACGCTCTAAGAGAGGGTTATTTATATTCAGGATTCGTTTGCGCGAAATAATCACGCGGTGGAGGTTACAATCCTGAAGACTTACTTACTTACTATAGCCCTTTGATCTCAGCTGGGCACGGGCTTCCCCTCAATGTGAGGGGGATTCAGGTCACAGTCCACCAGCGCGCGTTGGCAGACTTCACACATCTATCGAGAACTAGTCGAGTTCCCTCAGACGTGCAGGTTTCCTCACGATGTTTTACTTTCTTACCAATTCATAATCTCGGATGAAAATAAGATTCGCACATAAAACCTAGAGGTGCGAGGAGCCGGGGTTTGAACCTGCACACTTTGATTGCAAAGCGAGCGTTGGACTACTCGGCTACCACTGCTATGTAACTGTCGGAAGACTAAGAATGAAAACTCACGTTAAGCTTTAACAAGGGCGGTGGGTTATGCAGCTTGGCAGCTCCGTACACTCGTCTGTCCGGCGGCGCTGGCGTGAGCAGCCGCAGCGCGAGCCGCGGGGGCGCGCGCACGCCGCACGGGAGCAGCGCGCCGCCGCCCACCGCGCTCAGGATGCTGCGCGGACCGCCCGTCACATCTGGTACCTCTACCGTGAGATAAACAACATTCAGCAGGTGGCAGATACATATAAAACTGTACTGAAGAGACCGCAGCCTACTTGGAACGACCAACATGGTTCGCCAGGTGGGAATCTTAAAACAGTAGCGCGTAGCAATAGAAGCGTGGACAAAACGTCAAACTGGTAGCATTTTTTCGACATAATATTATGTCGAATTAGAGATAATGTCGATTATGCGAGAATTGGGTCCCTGGTGAATCAGTTTCAATAGCTTCTAGCTTAATACAAGCTTCGAATGACACAAAGGATGGCAGCGATTTCTATTTGTTATTCATGACAGTGAGGGCATGTACCTGCCTATTATAATTCCCTCTTTCTTTATAGCAACATATACTCGTCCAGAACATCGAGTATTGTATGATTTATTCTCTGTTTTGGTCGTGGGTTAGCAACGTTCTAATTTTGCTCTAATTCGAGCTGATCCTATCAAATAGACTATTAACAAAATTACACCTTCGACGATACTGTAACCATCACAGTTTAGAGACACCGATTTTACGAGATCTTCGTTGAAAATCAGTTAAATACGCGTGGCATGTACTTTACAAGTGGCTCACCTGCTATGAACACTGTAGCTACCCTGGACAGTATGGTCCCCACTCCGTCCACTGTCGCCACGCACTGGTACTGCCCCGCCAGCGCCGGGGACATGTCTTCGATGGAGAGGGACCCATTGGGTAGCTGCTTCCTAAAAATAATAACAATTATGAGGATGAAGCGAGTAAGACAGATAGGGATACGTATGGACATAGGGAGATAGATACATTCTGCTGTATCATGTCTGCTTTATGTCATGATGTTTTTCTGAGGCGTCTACATTTCATTTCTTTCATGTTGTTAAAGTAAAAAGCGTACTTGTAGTATAAAACACGGTATTTATTATAAATAAACAAGGAGCGCACTGCCGCTAGTTACAAATAAAAAACAGGAGACCCAAAACCACCATGTTGCCAATTATTTATTATTAAACATTACTAAACCATTATTTTAAATGCATGTTGCCAACATGCATTTAAAATAATAATTTTATAAAAATATAAAAACTTACTAATTATAAAAATTACTAAATATGTATGTTTAGTTTTACTTAAACACATGCAGTCAAACTTCTTTGAGTATGGACTCAAAGAAGTTTGACTGCATGATTATTATGGAATTAATCTACCTATAGTTTTCTAAATACACTAGGCTATTGTGGAATGATGTAGTTAACCTTGGTAACGTAATCTATACTTCTATTAGATAAATAGGCATAATTGTGTCTTTGTTTTATATTTCAGATAATTATTTAACTAATAGATAGCTTCGAGAACCCTGAGTTATCTGTTTATATTAACTTAAATCGTACACCGCGGGACTCAGCTATGTTTCCAAGGTAGCTTGAAGCTTTGGACAATTAGGCGACTGGCATTTTTTTGTTAATTTCAAAACGAACTGTATTATCTTACAGACAAAGCACAGGTTTCAAAGAATGTCATCGAAGCCACGCCAAAACGTCACTAAATTCGATCGCGTAGATCGAATTTAGTGACGTTTTGGCGTGACTTTTACCAGACATTCCATCTTTATGTATACTAGCACAGAGTACATTTTCAAAGAAGTGAATACCTATATTTATCGTTGTCGGAGATGGCATGGTCCCGTGTGGGCGCTGCGTCGGAGTTGTGTCTCCATGCGAGCCGCATCGGGCGGCGCGCGGCTGCCGCGCACGCCAGCAGCGCGCCCTCCCCGCCACCGACCACTGCGTCGCTCGGCTCCGCGGTGAACCGCACTCCCGGATCTGACTGTTCCTCGCCTCCTGGAGAACAAACAACCGTCCTTACTCACAAAACCTTTCGAAAGTTATGATGCTTTTAAAATGGCAGTGTAAGACGCTTTTACAATTGTGGTACTATAACTTTTGGGGGCTAGTTTTTTGAAGGTGAATAAATGGATATTTCGCAGAGATGCATAAACGTTATGGTAGCGTAATAATAATATTATCACCACCGTATTCCCCGTAGGCGTAGCTGGATGCACTGCATTACGCGGATGTATTTTTGGACTTACAAAGTTATAGGGGGCGAGCCTATTGCCATTATACCGGACCCACTCTCCCTCGATGCCACGATTGTGGCCCATCGACCTTCATGCTAGCTCAGTATGCTTACGGATACAAAAAACAATAGAAACAGGAGCCAAATGTAGATCGAAACCAATATCTCCCCTCGACAATAGATCCGATGTCATCTATCTACATTAAGTGGTATCGATCGCCGCATCTGTGCACATCTGACGCACTCGAGCTGCGATCTCTCGCCATGTGTGTGTCATCTTTATCAATGTGTGTGTCTCACCTGTGTTGGTTTCAACCGCAATCATTGTAATAGATCTCGATTCTATTGTACATCGACTACAACTAAACTACGTCTCGCTCACACATCACGGCCGTAAGAAGGATGACAATACGCTTAGATTAGTTTAGTTTATTTTAATGTTAAAAGATTCCATCGTCTATTGATTTGTTAAAAAATATATTAGATAATATTATTGAGAATAAAACCGCTAAACAAAATTACCTATAATCAGCACGATTTGGCTTCCGTTTTGGAAGCCCTATAAATTGGCATATTAAGAAACGAGTTGGTATTCAGAAGAGATAGCAAAGGAGTTGGTAATGCGATGATACTGCAAAAAAAATGTCTGATAATCTTTTCAGATTTAATAGCTCAAATGTCATCAGAAACCAGACACAACTTTAACAGATAATAAGGGATATAGCTAGTCTTCTTCTTTTTTTACGATATGAATGAAATGATGATATTTAATGGAATAATAATATGAGGAATGGCTCCACCTGCGGTTAGCGGGTATTTCAGCCAGTGTCAAGTAATTAATCTTGCTATTTATTAATTAATAGTAAGAGAAAATTCAATAAATAGTTACACATTAAAAAAAATGGGTGATGAACGTGATAAAGATGGTAAGGGGATAAAGCTAGTACCACAACTGCTTTTGGCATGATAACTTGTGATAATGTACCTTTCTTGTGATAATATCTAGTAGTCATAATCCGTGACATAAGTCTTGTCTTGGCGATCGTGCTCGCCGCGCTTGTTTTTAGTAGCGGGTGTTTAAACGAACAAATAAAGGCATATCCCACGCAATTAGCCGTTGATGTGTCGCCATAAATAACCGTGGTTGCGCCGGCGCATCCGTCCGCCCGCACACCCGGCACTGCCCAATCACGACTAATGTATCGATGGACGTTTAATCGGGTTTAAATTTAATGGGACCTGTGGTACTAGAGTGCCACTTACAAAATAGTTCCGTGATATTCGTACTTTTCTTATTTTTTAGCTTGTTTAATCTGATTTGTAACTGGCTCGTGGATAGTGGGGCCGCGATGTTAATCGTGAGATTCCGGGTTTCAACTTCAAACCCCACCTTGGCCAGTAAACTACTGACGTGAGACCACGTGTAACGCTAGTAGTTAGCTGTAGTTTAAGAGCGATCTGGATCAGCTATACTATCAGCTATAACCTCGCATGTTCATGCGAGGTTATAGCTGATAGTAGCATATCTAGTTATTGAAATAAAACTATTTTACGGATTTTATCGCGTTTATATACTATTTTATTTTCCCCAAGTTTTATTCCAATGTATAGTATTCGCGTAAATATAAGAAAACAATACCTAGTTATCTTAAAAACCCGTGACCCGTACCTGCCCTCCAGCAGCCTTGCCACTTAGATTTCATGACGACCCATATTTTTAGATAAAGAATAAGTAATATGAGTACACCGTTATATTTATCATATAATTTGTGCAATAAAATACAGGAGGATGTGGATTTTTTACATTTGGGTTGTGTAAAGCTCGATTTAAAAAAAAGTGCAGTTAAGTTGTATACTTTTAAAAATTTAAAATTATGTTTCGTTATTAGGATACCTATCAAAGAGGGAGCTTATCCTAACATTTAACATTTTCACACGAACAATATTGTGTTGTCTTTAACGTGTAAGACCGTGCCACCAATGAGACCAATTTCAGAACAATTTTTAGGACGTCATTTTGGCATATTAATGTATCTATAATTTAAATGCATTCATTAAATTTGTGTTAAGTATGCCAACTTCGATATCATTTAGTTTAGTTATTCACTCTATAAAAGATTATATAAATAATGTCAGAAATAAATTATAAATTTCGGTACTATTTGTATTTATTTATCGAAACATAAATATGTTCATGGTAGCTTTACGATAAAATCACCATTAAATCAACAGCCCATCACAGGCTTGTACAAACAAATTGACAGTTAAACCCGTGTCCGGGCACCGACCGCTCTGTAAACAGTAGCGCAGCTGCCGCGGCGCGCAGGTAGCGGGTTCGCGTGCCGCCTCAGCTGTCACAGTTGTCATGCTGCTAATCTGACGTACGGGCAAACATAGATTTGTAGCAATTTATCAATATACCTTTGTAAAAAAATAATTAACGAAATCGGTTCACAAATGTTGGAGCTATGAATAAATTTCGCCAGACAACACACTCCTCGTATGATTCTAAACCAAGCAACGCTTGTACTATGGGTACCGTAGACCGGATGATCCTAAGCATATTTACATACTTAAAAAAAGTGGTCTAAATTTATCAACAAGTTGTACCTACGGAAAGTGCCATAGTGGCTCAGTGGGGCACTTCTTCTTTTTCTTACGAAATGAATAAATGTATGAAATAAGATGAGGAATGGCTCCACTTACAATTAATAGCAAAGGCAAATTCAATTTTAAACATGTAAATGAATGTCAAAAGATGGCGGATTAATGAAAAAAATGTATTAACTGATAGACAGGCTATGTATGTATTGTAATCTTATTGCGCATAGATATTGCTTTAAAAATCGTTGTCATAATTATGTCTAATAGCAATACAAGCCATTCCTTCCATTTTCCGTTAATAATCTCAAGAGCGTGCATATAATTCGCTATGTGAAACCATTGGCACGTATACATGTTGTATCTCGATCAGGGTGCTGTGAATGAGCTCCGTGAGTCAGCGACTGCCGGTAATCAGGTCAATTACTAATCCATCCACCGGCCGGGGAAGATACATACTACGTTCAGTCAGGATAAATATAAGGTTTAAAGTTTAATCATTGCTTTTATAGCAAGTACAAATAGTCAGATCCTACCATCGATTCAGAATTATGCTTACACCGACAAAAGCCTGCAAGAAACTCAAAGGTACTCTTTTCAAAATAAAAAGAAGTAGACAGCTCCTATGTCATACAGAATACAATAAAAAATATACTAAAGTAGACATATATTATAGAGCAAGTTAAATGTTAACATTTTAATACGATAACTAACTTGGTGTGTCTACCTACTCCTTGTTACAAAAAGCATATAATTGCCTGTCATCTCTATTTCTGAATCCCATCATTCATGTGAGTTTACCTGTCACCAAGGATAGAGCTGACAGAGCAATCGTCCCAATATTATTTTTACAGCTCTCATTTTGGTTATCCATAGAAACTTCCAATTTACCGGTTCGCGAACTAACGCTTAACTGTGTCAAAAAACATTGGTTTCGGCCATAATTAAACATAAAGTTTAAAATAAAATAATTGTAAGGGGTGAAGATTAAACACTGCTCGCCTAACTTATACAAGGGCTCAAAGGGTACACTCAAAACATACCTACCTACCTCAATAAAACACGACTCCTGAAACCCGCACTCACTTGGCGCGCTTGGCATTCTTGATAACTCCTCCGAAACTATGCAAATGAGTCTGCGGCAGCCCACGTAAAGTATAAAGGGAGAAATCCGCGTCCACACAACTTTGTTCAAGAACTTGAACATCGCATGACTTAGGGCGATCAATTAGAAAACAACATTTATAAAAACGCTACAGAGAGTTTTATATTCTATTTGAACGATCCATTAGTATTTATTTGTTGACCTAATAGCTGAGCTCACAAAGTACTGACATCTTTCTAAACATACAAAACGCACACTCGGCGTCATAAAGCGCGCGTTAATTTATTATTTCCGATACAAAAACGAACTGTATCAACTCATAGGAACAGTTCATTCTTCAATTAAATTAAATCAATAGCGCGGGGCCATGTCATAGAAATTCAATCTTTATGTGTATTTACACAGAGTTCGTTTTGGTCTTGGCAAACATTTTGACGCTTCAGTGTGCTGGTGTTTGGCTTTAGGGTTTGGTTTCAATCAAAGTCAAATATCTCATACCTAACTGTAGCAGCTATTTTGTAAGCACCCTCCACTGAATTCTAGAGTAAGTTCACAGATGAAAGGGTTTGTCCGTTATCAAATTGGCAACAATTGGAACTCTCTAACAAATCTTGAAGGCATTGAAGCTAAATGTTGAATTATGATCTAGAGTTAATTACATCACTTTAAATGTAAGACGATAGTGTAATAATAAGGGAGTAGACGAATTTTAGCTGTTAATAATACTAGTTATGTGAGTGTTGGTAATAAAAACCAAAACAACGAATCTAAAATCCAACCGCCTTGATTATTAACATAAAAAGTTTGTCTATTCTTCAAACCCCAATCGTTCCAATTTAAAACAGAACCAGCATCTGTGTCACAAAGCTCGAACCGTCGACCGAAAACACAGTACAAAGGCTGAATGCGACGAAGCCTTCATCATTGGGAAAAAAAGCTAAGCTGTCAAACAAAGCGGCTCCCGCGCCGAGAGGCCGCCATGATTGAAAAAAGGCGGGATATGGGACACCAGTTGAAAATGGAGCACTACATATCTGTTATATTGCCAAATATACCATACAATTATAATTTTTGCTTCTCAAATATGAATAACAGAAGACTCCTTTAATAAAGTTATCTACAATTATTTACAAAAGTATACCAACTAATTATATACTGGCGCCATCAGAAAAATAACTTCATCGATTTGTGAATCTCATATCGTTGGAGATTTGGCAAATGGTGTTGAACCCACTCGTCTCTTCAAAACTCGCTCATCCGTACGCTAATGTATGTTGGGTGGTGCGTGTGTTTACAACATAAAAAATAAAAATGTAATTTTTATTAATTTAATTCTGACAACACTTTTTGTTTTATGTATGTTCTCTCTCTCTTCCTCTCGGTCACAGAGGCAGTCCATGTATCTAAATTTATTAAGTTCTAAAATTGTATAATTCAGTAATTTTGAACAATAATTAATAGGTTTGAAATAGAATCCTGTGCTACAATTATCAATCCTTATGCAATACAGTCCACTTCATTTATTAACAAGGATTTTCATTTCCATCAAAACCACCTTGTCGCCCATGGCGCGCACAGCGTGTACGGGTCGAGTAGGTCCGAGAGCATTTAGTAGCGGGGTGGGTGCTCATTGTACAGCGTCATCAATCAATGTGAGAGAGCTGCTGGCTGCTGGCGGCGGGACGGGGGAGAGATTTGACGAGTTAGCGAAATGTAAATTGCGTTTACAAATTGAAAACATTTTTGGGGAGAACTGGGGCCTTACCACGACCTCTTAAAGTATTGTTGTTTTAATACTTGCTGTGAATTTTGGACCGATCTTGTTCTGAGTTAATAGTCAGAAACTGAATATAATATTAATAATATTTCTGCAAGACCGGTGGTGGTAAGGAGGTTGAATTTAGAGCGAAGACATCGAGTCACAATATTAATAGTAACCTTTCTTTGTAACTATGGATATTACTCGGCAATCACTGATAGAACTTCACAGGGACCTAGCTAACATCTCTACCGAACCGGAACACTTGAAATACGATCATTATAAAGCATCGATGCCCTTTCCGTCCTTCGCCCAAATGAGCCCTTTAGTATTCCGAAGGAGGTCTCACTCTGAAAAGGCCCGCGCGCGCCGTAAGGGACACTTATAACTCCCCGATAACGACCCACGCTTGTCACTTTAACTAATTTATACTTTATTTTGGGTACAATAAAGTTTGTAATTGATTGTGTATTTAGGTTTATATACGTATCCTACGAGATTTCATAGTAATAAAGTTGTTTATCTACTAAATTTATAGTATTTTTTAAACATGTTAAAACCACCTACAATGTTTTTTTATTCGTTTTTTTTTGTATGATATTTGTTCGATGTTATGTCAAGAACCTTTTTTAATTAATGAATCCAAGTTTTTATCATCTATACATACAAATAAATAATACATACATACATACATACATACAAATAAATAAAATTGAAGTGTCTGTTTGTAATATCAAAAAAGACCCTTTTTACGAATTGCATATGAAAGTATACACGATACCTATAACGAAAATGCAATTTTAAAAATTTTTGTCTGTCTGTCTGTTTGTTTGAGGTAAACATCCAAACGGCTGAACAGATTTCGACGGGACTTTCACTGGAAGATAGCTAATATTCCAAGGCGTAACTTAGGCTACTTTAATTTTAGAAAAAAAACATTAGGGTTCCGCGGGAAATACATAATATCCATATTTCCGTGTAATCTCCCTGAAGTCCACGCGGGCGAAGTCGCGGGCACAGCTAGTTCAGGTAATATAAATCCAAAGTAAATAAAATATTTTTCAGGTTTCACTTGGTTCAGTCAGTAGCTTTGGCAGCACAGCGAGGTGTGACAGACAAGACAAAATGCGAGATGCGTTAATTTGGTCTCGAAAGTGACAGAGCGACAAGTTGGGACAAACATTGTGACCTAAGTCTTGTCTTGGTGCACGTGCTAGCCAACTCATTCGCTCTAGCAATCGAATTATTGATCGCCTAATATCTAACTTACAATTTTAACTTCACCAATGCAGGTGGTCTATTCAAAAACATATTACGTTGAGACGAAAATACATCGGCGAAGTGCACCGTCCCATTGAGGAATCCAGGCGCGATGATGTTTATAATATTTTACGGAGACGGCGCGGACCTCTCTTGGCGAACTTGGAAGCTTCTATTAGAGTTGCAGAGTTACTACTGCCATTCGATTGTTGAACTCTGCGCACACGAATTCGTTAAGAGGTCACGTTCAATATTGATGGCGCAGACTGCTGCATTCATTGATCCGTCACAGACACGCATCTTTAAGATAATAGGGTTTAAATTCCAAAGTGTTTTAGTAAACACACATAATGAAAAGTCTAAATATATAAAAAAACTAAAAATATTTTTCAATGTCCGTTATAGACTCAGAAACCATCAGACCGATGTGCCCCAAACCGGTTTCATTAGACAGGTAATAACATGAAGATGGTTTAAAATCACTAAAACAATGCATTAGGCACATTCGGTCTATTCCTCGTAGTAGCACACGCCGGGTAAACGCTGATTCAATATAGATATACATATACAAGACGATTCGGCTGTAATGCTGTACAAATTATTTCTCAGATTCAAACCGGGAATCGAATCTGCTACCCTCCTCCAGGTTGACCATCCAACCGCACTAACATCTAATTACACAAGTCAAGTAACCCAATGTATATCAAACAGATTTAATAAATTTCCGAATAAGGGCTGGAACTTATTACATTCGATTTTTACATAACAATAGCTACACTTGCCGTGACCCAGACCCTAACTGGGGGTCTGACCCTAATAACACGCTGGCACAGTGCCGGCTATTGTGTACCTCACCCTATGAGAGTATTGTGACGATTATTGGAACCATTACCCTACGCGAAATACTGATAGTTATTTTTACCCGCCTGCCCCGGAAAGAGAATTATGTTTTCGTATTCGAGTATTGTTTTTAAAATTACTTGTAATGTGACTTGACAATACTAGTAGATAACTCTAATTACAAGCCAGCGAACATTACGCCAATACGTCTTTTTAAACGTCTCACTCACACCAAAGTCTTCATAAATAAGAACGACAGTGACAGCATGTCTTATAGTACTTGCGTTCCAATATCCCATTTATTATCCAGGGTATATTTTGGCGGTGGAGCGGCTAAGCGGCCAATATCCGGGTGCGGGGCGCGCTTCCGGCGCGGGAGTGCCGCCATCTCGGAGCGGTGACCGCGACACATAATTGGGTTTCAGCAGTTTCAAACGTTTCATGAATATATTAAGTAAGTGTTATATTCTTGTGACAATCTTAAATATAACTACCTCCACGCTTAAATCCTTGAGGGGATTTCATTTAAAAAAATCTGAATATTGACCTCCACCAAAAATCAGTAAAAATTCTTTACTAACTAAGCATTTAGCATTATCAATGGTGGCATGAAAACATAGTTAAGTTATTACAACATTTTGTATGTTGTTATTATCACGCTTAAATTCCTCGAAGAGGTATGTAGATATACCCCAAAATATACTCACATCTCACTGATTTATTTTGCTAAATAAAATAGTATGTTTTTACACAAAATGTAGACGAAACATTTGTCAACGAACATATCATTGCGTCGAGCGGAGGTGTCGCGCGAGTGCCGATCAATCACCGCACAGAGTCGGCGCGTCGACAAGTGACGTTACAACAACTGTCACCATCTGTCAACCAGTGTCGCTACTGACCTTTCCAAGTGTTAGTGGACCAGCTGACATCTTGTCTGACATTAGCTGTTGAACATTTCAATACATGATCACCTATATTAGCTTGCATATCATGCAAATCACTATGGTATTTGGGTCAAAGATAATTTATAAAGATATTGTGGTAATAGGTGTGTCAAAACAAATATTTAGATCCACTTGTAACTAAGCCTGGCGAACTCGTTAGTAATAACTGTGAGACCTAACCCAGAGCTTATATTACACTTCTGCTTACCCCAATGATTAAAGTAGGCGCGATGAAGTCTAAGTCCATTTAAAAGTATTGACTAAACAAAACGCCTCTCGCATCCCTTCAACAAAGTTACAAGGGGATAATCAAGTTAAAGGAAATTTAATACTGCCACGTCGTAAGTTCTGCCCGTCGGGGGAGGCGTCTACAGGTGTGGGGGAGGGGGGTGGAGGGAAAAGCCATCTCTCAGATATCTATGGACCCCTAGTATTTTATAGCATTTACATTTACATAGTACTTTAAATTGGTGTCAGGTTGAATAAGGCCACTTCGTTTTTCTTCAGATAAAATAACACCAAAGTTTAGTTGTACTAACTCATTTACCTAGCACCTCTTTATCAGAATTGTTACAAATATTTAAAAGAATAGTATGAATAAGTTATTCGTCTTTCACGAAATGAAAACTTTGTTATATACTCAAAAAGAACAAAACTCAATAAGTTCACATTCATAATAAATTAGTTAATAATATTAAAAAACACCTCGTAAGTACATTGTCAATGTAAGGGCTATATTAATTACAGTGAAGTTGCTTCAACGAACATCTCCTGTTAAATTCTGGGTTCCTAGTACGTACCACTACTGATTAAATAGCTATGCTGAAATATCGTCTATGTTTTTTTAGTGAACGAATCGAATTGTTCAATCGCTTCTATTTCCGAGTGAAGCGAGCGGCGAGCAGGCCGCCGCCATGATTGGGTTAACCCGGACAAATATTGACTTTATTGTTGTGACGACAACACGTTGCGTCAAATCGCACTGTTGTGTGCTTAAGCGACGATTTCAATAATGATAATACTGTGTATATTAGTGAAATGCTGCAGTACTTGGAACTTCTTATTCAACATAACACCGAACATATTCTATTTTAGAACCAAGGTTATTTAAGTAGCAAATACAATTTTCATTCGCAGAATCTCATTGTGCGTGTTTATATTGATAATCATAAAGATATTAGCGCCCAGCGTGGGACTTTGATCAAAAGTCACTTGTTGGGCGGCAATATAGTATTTTCATGTTATACGTTACTTTAATTAATACGTGTCGATATTAAACATGTCAATTCGTTAATAATGAATTAACGACGCTTTTATGTGTTATTCCTAGCAAATTTCACAACAATTGTGTGTTTGTCTCATGAAGAGTAACTAATGAGAGGTCCCGTGTTGGGCGCCAACAGCTTCACGCCAACGGTGTCGCTGTGACTAATGACTCGCATGTGAAGATAGCGGGAAGATGGCTGCTATGAGATTAATGATGATACTTAGGCTTTATTTATTAACTTTAGTTAGTTAACATTAGACGGTGACAGATGACAGTCATTAGGGAACTGAATCACAAACAAGCATTGCATTATCTTACCCCACAAAAAATACACACATACACACCATATAAGGCATCATCTAAACGCAAACAATTATTGATTTAAAGTCACGTGTTCGTGGCTGGGTTAAAAGATAACATATTGTTTGAAGCAACCTAACATTAATAATGTTTTTAAAGATGCTTAGAGTGTCGTTCAAGTTCGCGAGCTTATTAAACAAATATCTTTTTACATACATTTTCCAAGACTTGTTTCCATCTCAGAATCCGCATTATTAACGTACGCTGGAGTATCCGTATCCCCAGATAGTACTACGTCAAAGTTATATATAAAGGAATAAAAATAGCAACGCGAAAATAGCCGTGACGACACAGTTTGATACGTGTATCGCGCCTGCGAGATGTACTGTGAGCGATAGTCCCTCGATGGGCGCCAATATTTATAAATCAATTCTTATTTTTATGTGATATAAATACTAAAGTATTTACGCTTCAGCTAATTCCCCCCCCCCCCCCTTACCACCACCTGTCTTGCAGCAATGTTTTTAAAATTAATTTCAGTTTTTGACAGTACAAAATGTGGCATAAATTGACAACTAAGTATTGTAACTATAATACCTCAAGAGGTAGTTTTAAAGGCTCTGAAACTTATTAAATGTTGGTGGGAATCACGTATACCTAGATTTGTATCTAGTGTGTTAGAATAGTATTCTCATCCACTACGAGTGTTAGAATAGTACTCTACACCACGCACAGTGCGTTGTGTAAAGTTGCAGATATTTTAGACAATAATCACGTGCCATGTCTATCTCGCATTATGGCGACAGCAGACAGATAGTCGGCCCCGGTTATGTATCGCTGACGCCACACTTCCCGCCCTTTTTTATTGCCAGTCAGCATTGGTATTTGATTGGTTGAGTATTCTGATGGGGAATAAATGATTCATATTTCACTGGGAAACTTAACGGACTCTTTTTTTGGTAAAAATACTACACTAACATAGTAAAACCAATGTTACTTATAACGGATCCTCGATGACACTGAATGCAAGTATTTTATAAAACATGCTAGATTAACAAAATATGCAAGGAGTTCGACTTTGACCCATTTGCCACGAATAATTATACAATAAGGCGGCGGCTCAACCATAGGTTCTTTAGTTAATGAGCCTTTAATTAAATTTATTTATAGTTTATATAATTTTTGCTACTAAGTGATCGCTGAAAGTAAATATTATAACCTGTCTACTGCTAACCGTGGAAACCTATAATTGTCTTTTTGTAATTTATACTCTCTCTCTATTATTTTTATTTTGGCTGTTGGTTTTCCAATCTTTTAATAAATAAATAAAATTAAATTGCGTCTTAAGTAATCGCTTCTTTTTGTCTCCGTGTGATAATCCTGTAGCTTCTAGCTTCCAGTACCGAGTAGACTATAATCATTACAAGTGAGGACAGCGGGCTAGCCAAGCCAGGCTGGTGGACTCAGAACATTCCAATTGAACGTGTAATCAAAAAAAGTAAATCTATCATTTCTGTCACGGCCGTCCCTCGAGCGAGTTTCATGTTATTGAATTCTCTCATTTTATTACCGACACGTAGCAGATACAGAAAGTAATCTCCACAACTGTACTGTTGGGATTTCGGAGGCTATGGAGTTATTTAAAGTACCAGGCGCGTATATAAAAGTGAATGTTGCTATTTTGCACGAAATTAAAACAACGACTCTTGTCTGAATGGGTAGGTAGTATTTGTAATAATATACTACGTTCCACGTGTTATAGTTTACGTACCTGGTGCACTGGACTTGACTTCATACTTTCGAAGTTAGACAGAAAATGATACGTGATTACTACATTGATTAAAAGGTCTCACGAATTAGCCCTAACAGCCGTAAAGGATCCGCCACCTCTCGATGCAATGTAGCAGTTGCATGGAGAGGTGGCGGATCCTTTACTCTCCGCGGAATAATTTGGAAGTGTACTTTTTAAAATATAGGTACTATTAAAATCTTAAAATGTCAACATTATAAAAAAAGATTTAAGTTCCAAGCTCGTGGTTTGTACACGTGATATTGCTAAAACGATTCTCAAACATTGACATTACCACATCAAACGAAAAATAAACAGAAAGAAATAACATCGAACGTCGTCGCCATCAATACAAAGTTAATGGCGGCCACCGTGGGACCTATGTAATGGGCCCCTTTCAATACCCGGGCCCCGGGGACCTTCGGCCCTGTGTGTTGGGTTCGACGACATTTCGAAGGGCAGATGGGAAAACCGCAAAAGAATTCGTGAATAGAACAAATTAGAAAGAAGGTGATATCGATACGTTTGTCTTTCTTCGCGGACGTCGTCAAAAAGTTAAAACACGGATACGTTAGAGAACAGGCACACTGGGGCTAGCGAATTTTTTTTTTTTTTTACTAGCCTATAGTAGTGTCCCACTCCTGGGCAAAGGCCTCCCCTTTCCTCTTCCACACTTCTCTGTCCTTGGCAACCTCCGGCCACGTTTTTCCCACAAAGGTGTCAAGGTCGTCTCGCCACCGTCTTCTCGGTCGACCCCGGCGGCGGCGGCCAGTACTGGGAATCCAGCTGGTGGTGATATTAGCCCACCTCTGCGGGTCCATGCGCAAGACGTGACCAGCCCACTCCCACTTCAATTTTGGCCGTCTTTTTTCCCACGTCCGTGACGCGAGTGATGTCACGCAGGATAGTGTTTCTGATCCGGTCGGTTCGTTTCACACCCAGTATGCTGCGTTCTATAGCTCTTTGGCAAACCTTGAGTTTGGATTTTTGTTGTTCTGTCAGTGACCATGTTTGTGCACCGTAGGTTAGGACGGGCAAGATACACATGTCGACGAGTCTACGCTTTAAGGATATCGGAAGGTTGCCCTTCATGAGATCCCTCATGGACCAGTAGCTCTTCCAGGCGTTTTCAATCCGTCTAGTGACTTCTTTCTCTTGCCTGTTTTCAAACGAGACTATCTAGCCCAGGTACGTATACTCGTCGACATACTTTATTACTTGCCCATCTACCTCGACCCTACGTTTTGTGCTGTTAGTCATGAGTTGTGTTTTGGATCTGTTCATAGAAAGTCCAACCTCAAGGCTTGCCGTGCTCAGGTCCTGAAGCATTTGTTGTAGTTCTGAGGCTGTACTTGAAAAATGTATTATGTCGTCGGAAAAGCGAAGGTTGGTCAGCTTAAGGCCGTTAACATTAATTCCTAGTGCTTTCCAGGAGTCTTGGAGCTTTTTGAATATTTCCTGTAAAGCACTGGAATAGCTTTGGTGAATAAGTAAAGTATTTTTAAAACGTACTCTCTGCCACATTTACTTAGGGATTAAAATTCTGTGGTAAAAAACACGCAAGCATTCGACAAAATTTGCTCACGTTAATGACGTTTGTTTTGGAAAAAAAAATAGATCGCGAGAATTTAGATGCGCATGTTTTAATCACAATATGCTCGCCTTCTATTAGCAAGTACACCTTTGTCTTCTCCTTCGAAAGATACAGCCGTGATGTTCAAATAATTCTACATCTGGAATCAAACTTTCTCTATGTAATTAATAATTATTACTCACTTATATTTATTTCAGTTATATTAGTAGTTGGTCTAGATTATTTCTATAGATTATATCTGTCAGATTGATACATAGAGTGTATACCGTAGTTGTATACAGTACATATACTTAGTTACAACAAAACTTATTAACAAAAAAATTAAACCGCCAAAAAACTACAAAGCATAAAATAATAAACCTTTTTTATTTAACCTTAATAACTATTTTTTTAAACTATGTAAGTATACCTGAGTCATTTTTGGTCGGCGCCAAACAATTTTTGTTAACAACCCGTATAAACAAAAAGATTTTTCGAAATCGGCTCACTAACGGCGGAGATATGCTGTAGTCCAGAATGCAAACTTTATCACCCCATTTCACACCCTATAATATTTTTTTTTTAAATTCCTAAAACACGTACTTCTTTATTTTATATGTAAAATACATATACAAAGTTTCAAGTCGATCAAAAAATAATTTTTAAATTGTGTGACCTTCAACCCCTCATTTCACCCCCAAGCGGGTTAATTTCTGATAATATTTTGAAAGTGGGACCACACTCAAAGAATTCCTTAGCAAACGTCATAAAAAATTTCGAAATCGGTTTAGTGACGCCGGAGATATGCGTGATCATACATAAAAAATATATACGCGTCGAATTGAGAACCTCCTCCTTTTTTTTTTTCGTCGGTTAATAAAAGCAACACACATCAACATGGCTATTTATCGGAGCAGTGCGTGAAGCTAAATGGCGCCCACCGTGGGACCATTAGCGAAACGCTAAAACCATTCCGAACTCGACTGACCGACGCTTTCATTTCTTTTATGTATTTTAATGGAAAACCCTAGTATATATATTTATATAGAGCACCTACATTGACATTTGAGTGAGGCAATTTATAACAAAATCTACTTCAAATAAATAGTCTGTATTTTATATTTTAACTACAAAACTATTTATAATCAAAGTTATATTAATAATTATTCAAATAAGCTTGTATTTTCCAGACAAATTCGTGTTTAAATTATCACAAATGATTTACGGCTGAAAATTCGATTAACCTAGCTTTTCAGTGACCCACAAAGAAGTCTGATAGTGGATCTAAATATGTAGCGTAGCATTAAGAACAGTACACTCTCGCAGCCATTGTCTATGAATAATTAACTGACACTAGCCTGTGGCGATTGACCCAGAATTCGGGGTTTTATTTATTTAAGCAGCCGTATTTTCTGGTGAAGGTAAAAGTGAGAACAATGTTCCCCGGGGGAATACAAGCATCTGCATTCTATAAAGATCAGGACACCCTGCAGTGTACTACATTTCATGGATTCCTATTTGGTTCGTGTACGGATAAATACAGTTTGAAATACATATACCCAACTAAGCAACGCAACTATGGATACCATACAAAGGTTTGAGGTTGATCACAGTTACACCATAGGCACGACAAATTTTGAAAATGGCCATACCCGAAAAATGGCGCTAACAGAATCAAAGGTGGAGTGAGCCGAGTGACCTACACTTGCTTGAACCACTTAATCAAGACGTCGTCTAGCAATTAAGGAACATAATATGTCATTATTCCCAGGGCAAACGGATATCTAGAACAAACTTCAATCAACCATTTATAGAAAGCGGTTAAATTCAGACATACATTACATTAAAAGTTGTAAAACGGACTCTAAAAAGTGAAATTTGTCCGCGTATTAAGTATCAGAGGTGTAAAAGGTATTTCACAAATGCGGACGTGTCGGCGGAGTTTATTACTGAAACATGTGAAACACATTTACGTGTCTGTACTGAAAATGAAAAGTTTATTCAGTGTCTACATTGTACATATATTATAGAAACAGGTCGAGATTTGTACACAGTTGTACAGGAAGGTTGCGATTCTGAACGCAGCGATTAAGCACCAATATAAAAATGACTAAATTGGGTAGTGAAATACCTATAACTATAATATATTTGATTCTTAATAAGCAAGTACTATTATCTCAAGTAGGTCGAGGAACAGGGGGAGGTTGTTAATTCCAAATCTTATGAAATGTCAGAAAGAATAACCTTAAAATACAGATGACAGAGGCAATGAATAACACTTTTGGGACTATATTATGCCATTGTTGGTAGTTTGCAGATAGATTAAAACAACAAAGGTAAAGGAACTAAGGTGCTGCGTGTTCGTTTTATGACTAATTTTATAAAAAAATTGGGCTTCAAAAGTTTCTTCATCTGTTTGGAATGTGTCAAACTAACCCTTACAGCCCATGTCGTAATATTCGGATTTAAAAATAACGTATACAGTAATAAATTGAAATATTTCATATCAAATCAACTATTGGTGCCCATCGTGGGACTCATCAACTGTACAAACATAGTCCAGCTTTCAAAGCGTTTGGAAATCTGTTTATTTTATTGATAATTGATCAACATTGACATTTATTGAAAGGTAACAGATGATTTATTAAATTCAGACACTATTTATTTAGTATACTTGCGACCAGTCTTCATGAAAATGTTAAGAAAACAAGTTTTGTATTTCATAGATTCTAGACGAGTCCAACAATAATCCATAATTGTTTAATGACTTAACACAGCCGGGGGGACGCAGGGGGAGTGGGGAGGGTTGATGTTTGCTGACCATTACACGTCTATTTCCCGTGAGACCACGCCTGAACTTCCCCAACCACAAGCGACTTTCAAGCCTATCCTTTAGGGCAGACAATACAAAATATTTTTGTTCGTGAAGTTCCCCTAAGCATCGTAGCAAACACTTGATATAATATGTGATTTTGGAATCTATTTTAACGATAATAGAGGTTAAAGTAGCGCAAGAAGCTGGTGCTTTGTTTCATAGTTTACTTTGAGTTTTGAGTGTTGGAAAACAAAGATCAATTTAAGTATTTTTGTTATGATTCTAAAGACAGCTCTACACTGCAGTAAGATTTTGATGTATTTTCTTTTACCTTCAAAAACTTAAGTAAACACGCAAAGTCTGCATTTTGGAATCATATAAATGCCTTATTCTGTACGTTCAGAGTGTCAATATTAAGAATAACTCCAAAAAAACTCATAATGTCACTACTTTCATAAAAATCATCAATATTCATAAAAAACACTTAATAACAAGCACAAATAAAGTTCAAAGTTCATTGTCACATGGACGTAGGAGGGTGCCAGAAACAAGTGCTTTGTTTGACAATTACATTAAGAGCGCGCCATTGTGACAACTGCTGAGCTCCTAGACCTGATGCCATCCTGGTACCTTGACTTTTGATACAAGGGGGTTCTATACGCTCGTAAAAACACAATGTTATATTTTTTTGACCAATTTGACCGTGCTGTAGGTATTATTCCACCCATAATTATCATAAAATGTAACTTTAAAAGATTGTTTAAAGACATTCTAAACAAATGGTAATGCAATACGTACCTGATGATTCTTTGACATCAACACGAGCGTAACGGGCGGGTCCTATATACGTAACCTTTACCATACGGAGGACCACACTAAGGGCTCACGCCGCTAGGATACCTTAAAGCTCGTCATTTTAGTTACTAGCTCTGACAATATTGACGTGTCCTAGAGCTCTAGATTCGCGAATATTATCGGTATGTTCCACAAGTCGTAAAATAAACGTAAACCCTCAACTCTTGGATTATAACGTGTCATTTATGGAGGCGACACGGCACAGCTTAGTATCAAACTTTTATTGGGAAACACAAAACAGATAAAAATGTTAACGTTATGGTCGACACGAAATCGTTTTGCACGCAAATACGAAATTGACTTTGGTACCATCGGAGACACGATACTAGGATTGCAGAGAAGTAAAAGAAGTGTATATAAAGTAGTGTAACAGATAAACAACTAAATATCGCCAAACAGCACACACTCATCGTATGGTTCCCAACAGAGCAACGCTTGTACTATGAGTAGCCATCTCAACTGTACTCAGACTAGGGCCAATTTTGAAGAGAACCTGCAATGACTCAGTGCAGTGACCCGTGCGGCATATGCTCAAACCACTACACCAAGCCGTCACTAACTCTACCTGTTTACAACTCTCACCCAACCCTACCCTAAGCACTAATAGCGCATTCATAGCGTGTAAAGTTCTTGAACTTTAGGATTCATAGAGTCATCTACTCTTATCTATCATGTGACCCTAGTAGGCAATTACAAATCTTTCGATAACTGCCCCCTTCCCACCACCTGTCTTGCAGCAATGTTTTCAATACTACTTTCAGTTTCTGTCAAATTGGACAGGTAATATTGAAACAACAATACTTTAGTATTATATTATGGTGAGATCCGCCATCTTTATCACTGATTATCCATTTTTATCTATAATGTGTATTTATTGAATTTGCCCTTGCTATTAATTACTTGACACTGGCTGAAATACCGGCTAAATGCAGGTGGAGCCATTCCTCATCTTATTCCATTAAAATATCATCATTTCTCTCATTTCGTTAAAAAAGAAGAACACGAAGAGGAAGTGGTAAGGCCCTGGTCAAGTATTTTTAACCATGAAGTTGCCTCAAACGCATTTTCCTTCCATAAACATTTTAACAAATTACTCGGGAGTATTTTATCGATAGGAATAGTTTTTTATACTACAAATACACAAATTTTACGATGAAAGTGAGTAGTTTAGTGCGCAGGACGTAGTGTCTAGTGTTTAGTGTTGCCGTCGCCGCAGTTTACGAGCCAAACTGAAGTTTTTACAACGTTATTACATTTCGGAGACGGTAACATTGTAGTCGTATCACTTCACTTACTGAAGCATCAATAAAATTGTCACTTCATGTACTCTTTATTTTTAAAAAGATTATACAGGGTGTTTCAGAAGTCCGAAATAATACTTTGAAGTTTGCATCAGTATCGAGTATACAATTGAATGGTATAAATTTTTTATCGAAATTAGACCATGATTTTTCAACTTTTTTTTCGTCGACAATTTCTATAACTCGTAACATCTAGTCCTATGTAAAATTTGCATGTTCTGTTTTGTGAAAATTGGTAGTCGCCCCTCATAAGTGTAGTTTACACTGCTGAATAAGGTTATGGATGTACTCAAAGGGCAGAACACGATACCTGTGACAAATATTCAAAGGTCTTTAACTCAGAAACTATGATAGTTAGGCATAAAATGAAAATCATTTTTTTTTTATACTACCACCGGTTTGGAATGCTGCTTCCACTGAGAAGAGCCGGTAAGAAACTCAATGGTTACTCTTTTCAAAATGATAATTGCGAGAAATACATTCTCAGGAGCAGCAATGCCTTGAGAGCAGACAGCATCTTTGCCATAATACTAGAAAAGAATTATACTCACGGCAGTCTAATATTAAATACAAATATAGTCTTTACGCTTATGAAGCTAGTACAGTAAGGTGCGTCTACTCCCATTTACAATGAAGGGATTATTCTAAACCACAGATGGTTATAGAAATAATTGCTTTGGTACGATGCCTTTAACGTAGTATGGGAGAGAAGATGGTAAGTCATTAAGAGGAAAATGGTTGGACCAGTCCTCGCAAGTAGCACGAGCATGACTAAACTGTCTTCACTAAGCATCCACATATGACCTACTGTATCAAAGTATTATTTCGGACTTCTGATACACCCAGTATACTGCTGTGTGAAGTTACAACTTTACGAGTAGTAAAGTTATAAGTTGTGACAACGGCTTGGTCTAGCGGTCTGAGTGTAGGCCTCTCGGCTCACTGCAGAAGGGGGTTGTGGGTTTGATTCCCGGCAATTGCAAGTATCGGCAATGTCTATTTCAGAATTTGCTCTGGATCTGAGTGTGACTGGGATTGCTCTCAGTCGATTGTACGGTACCCATAGTACAAGCTTTGCCTAATTTGGGAACCTCTCAGTTACCAGTGCAGCCCGACTAACTACTTGGCTGTTGCCGCTTAACTTTAAAGCGAGCTCTGATTCACGTAAGCAAATTATGTCCACAGAAATTAAGTATTCCATTAATTAACTAACTTGCGTCTGAATTTGCTAGTTCTGACCTAGTTCCGAGCTGCGAAGAAGACCTCCTACAAAGTTACTTTACTGCTAATTGTTTTTGTAAGGATAAGTAACTTTCTACTTAGTCTTACTATACAGAGTGTCTTACAAGTCCGAAGTAATACTTTAGTTTGCATGAGTGTCGATTACTGAATCCTACTAATATTATAAATCTGAAAGTTTGTGAGGATGGATGTTATTCTATCACGGAAAAACGACTGAACGGATTTTGATGAAACTTTACAGTATTGTTGTTTGTACATCAGAATAACATATAGGCTATAGTTTATAACGATCGTGAATAATCGAAGTCTGCGTGGATAAAGTCGCGGGTAGAAGCTAGTGGTAGAAGCCAGGGTACACTTTTTCATTACTTGACACCTCTAAACATTATTATATTTGCATCCAATGCCTTTGGGACTTTACTTTTATACAAAAAATATGGCAACGTGGTTTTCGAGTTCCTTGGAATAAAATAAAACTGAAATGTCGCCAAAAAAAGACAAAACAAAGTATAGAGCGTCCATCACTGTCCACCCTTAATAAACGAGGCTGGGCGCTATGTTGTGCATAATTAAGGTTCATTTTGGCGCGACACGATTAGTTCGCAAACTCCACTCTCGAGGGAACAAGTTTGAACTCGGCCGGGTATACTGCCGCCCGATGGCTAAAAGGCCATTTACTACATTATAGCGAAATATTTTCTTTATAGGCCGGTCTTGGTTTCATTTTTCTAACATTTATAATTGTGGAGCCAACTCTCTATGCCTTCACAATTTCTAAAGACATCACTTTCTGCATATTTGTTTGTATCATAAAATTGGGTGTGTTCACATAAACAGCTTGTATGTAGTCTGAAAACGAGACGTTTTATCTATAAGCCAGTCTTGTTCTTATTTTAATAACTTTTATAGTTATAAAGATACATAGAAACAAATCTGTGTGTCTTCATCTTTCCAAGGATATAAATTCCTGCATTTTTGCTTGTAGCTTAAAATAGGGATTTCTCTCTTAACTGACTTTTTTAACCATCTGATGGCATAATCGTATATTCCTAATAGGTAACACGGGCCATATTGTGGATGACGTCAGACCATCATCAGACATCAGCTACACTCAACGTCATTAACACGCTAACATGACAGAGCCGCTGTTTTTTTTTAAGAGCCCATTGAATGACCAAGTCCTGGGGTTACAGTAACCACGTTTTACTCACAAAAGTGACCAAATCGTCGTACCATCTTCGCATGGCGCTGATAATGTTAACAAACTGCATGACTACCTGTTCCTGCCCCTTCCTTACCACCACCATCTGTCTTGCAGCAATGCTTTTAATATAACTTTCAGGTTCTGACAGTTAACTCTGTCGATAATTGACAGTTTGACAGACACAGACAGACAGATAATTGAAAGACGCACTTGCGATGCCCCTGGTGTTGCAGGTGTCCATGGGCGGCGTTGATCACTTACCGTCAGGTGAAACGTCTGCTCGTTTGTGTCTTTTTTTTTTTTTTTTTATGAAATAGGGAGGCAAACGAGCAGACGTTTCACCTGACGGTAAGTGATCAACGCCGCCCATGGACACCTGCAACACCAGAGGCATCGCAAGTGCGTTGCCGGCCTTCAAGGAATGAGTATGCTCGTTTCTTGAAGATACCTTTGTCGCATCGGTCCGGGAACACCGCTGCAGGAAGTTCATTCCACAATTTAGTGGTGCGAGGAAGTAAATTCCTGGTAAATCGCACTGTACTGGAACGCCATTCATCCAGATGGTGAGGTTGGTAATGCAGTCTGTGGCGAGCCGTGCGATGGTAAGGCCCAAGGTTTTCTCAACTAACATTTTATTCGTGGTTTAAAATATGTCTATAACTATTCTAAGTAGTTATCTCGGCTTTAATATTCCAACTCAGCCGCGCTCCAAACAATGTACTAATTAAATCTGTCTTAATAATATTACAGATATTAAACTACAAAAGCTTAATTATTCTGTTCGTTATCGAAACCCAGTGGGCCGTGATCACTACGCAGCTACCAAACAATGGGAGGAGCTCTTTTGTGATGCGAGCACGATACGCTTTACTGGCTTTAAAACAAGACAATCACAATTTAACGCCAAAAAGATTTCCCTCGGCGACCTTTGACCTCGCCGTCTCCGCTTACCTGCAACAAAAAAAAAGCGTCATAGAGTTTATAGACCAAAAGTTTCTCTTGTCTCTGCCGCTACCGCGAATTGGCAACGCTCCAGTCATTCCCGCATCGGCCGTGACAGAGGGCGGATGTCTCGAGCACAGAATAATGCGTTATTACGCTTTTAATGGCGACGCTAACTTCCACATCGATTTATAACCACCAAATGGGTTGTAATCCCGCAGATTATCATTTTAATGGCATTTTTAAAGTACGTTGCGAAATTTTAATCAACTTTAATGCTACCTTAATATTTTTGTGATGTGTGCGGCGATTTTTTAAATAAATTTTATTACAATTTAATGTCTTTGGATACTTTATATTGTATGCAATGTACCGCGGTATCGACGACGCGGACGCGATACGGCTCCGTTATTAGGGAGCTGTCACATAAACATGGCAAGATTGGCAGCCCGATTTGAAATGCTTATCTCAGATATAACGATCCCGAAGTAATTTGCAAGATTAAATTGCTTTATAATGAACATTTGTTGAGTCGCTGGTGTTAGTATTTCATAATTAACTAGTTAGTTAAGCTTAGAATCGAGAATTAAGACAGTTTTAGTACAAAATAATGAAAAAGCAGCCACCAAAATAGTATGACAGTTTTCCTTAACTATCTTTTAAGTCCAATTACTCGCCAGAGAAGACATCGTCCTCGTATGGCCCCAAACTAAGAAACACTTTTACTATAAAATTTATATATTTATATAGTAATAGTATTTAATACCATACTGGGAGTGAATTATTACAATCCTTTTACTCAGTAGGCTAGACTGAGTTCTCGCTGTTAATAATTGTATCTAATAATATTTAAGTGCGTTAATATTAAACCTGTGCTCTCTGCCTACCTCGTACTCGTAGGTAGCCAGCCGCTATAATAGGTAACTAACCCTTCAGTAGTCAATCCTGTTGTTGTCCAATCCAAGTTATTCATCCATAAAAGTTAATTCTGCATAAACTAAAATTACCTTTGCTAATTTATTCCAACATCTGTCTGGTGTCTGGGTTCAGACTACATTTAGCGGAAAATCCAGAGGAATGTGAGCTCGATATTGCCGCGGGCCACCAAATATATAAGCTGAATGTTTTCGCGTTTAACTCGAGCGTTGAAAAATCTAGATAAAATTTAAATAAGTTTAATTTTAAGAAGATGTTTCCCCCAAGATACGGGCTAGACGTAGCTATTACTTCTATTGATGCTGTTACTATATTAGACATTTCTAAAGACTTTTAATAAATACAGAATAGTGAATATCATTTGAGAGTAGAATATGTACCTCGTGGTACGCTCGTGACAAAGGTGACATGTTTTAATATAATTAAAAATATTGTATCGATGCAGTGGAGCAGTGGATCAAGACCTCTGCACCGAGCCGTTGCCTGCATTTGTTAGAATCCACAAAAACTCTAATCAACGTTTTGATTCAGAAGCGATCCCGCTGCCGCGTGTTCAATGGCCGCCGCCTGTTCGGTGTGAACGAGACGACAGATGTAACATTTGCATTTAATGGAGGTCTGGCTGGATCGAATTTTGCACGCTCGGGTGCTGGTATACTGTTATTCTTTAACCTCTCATAGAACAAATAAGATTTTACAAAAATATTCTCTGTGGCAGGAGTCAAAGTACTACCTACACTACACGTTGAGCGGATAATCACAAGAATAATAGTCAAAACGATGAAAACTAACTTAAAAACATATTTATTTGAGGTTTGAGGTGTACTCAGAAATTTCTATGAATTTATGTTATCAATTAATCAATGTTATCATTAATTTGAAATATTTACAATTCAAAGAAAAAAAGAGACAGATAAACATAAAAAAAACATAATATTTACAAAAACTATACTTGTGCCTATCCGCTGTCGCTTGGCAATGTTCTCAAAACGCTGGCAGCATTGCCACGTTGATGGCAATGCTGATTCTCTGTGCAAGATATGAACCAGCACTCTGGCAACCGGTGGCATCGACCAGCCTTTTTGTCACATCTTTTAAGAAGCGATGAGCACCTGGGCCCCACGGTCCCAAATTTGAAATTATTTTTACATTTAGTTATTCGGGATGAACTTTTCCAAAATTAACTGCAGTCAAGAATCGAAGCGGCGACTAACCTGTGTGCAGTGAACGTACCCGCCTCTCTTAACGACGAGAAATGCAGATTTCAAATTAACTCGTCAGCAGCATCGTCGATATACCACAAATGTGTCATCGTAAAGCGCCAACACAGACCATATATCTGGTCTGTGAGCGCCAATAACGAGCGGTTTGCGAAACGTCGTAAAATTTCAATTCAAATAAAATTTCAAATTTTTCCTTAGCAATATCGTTATAATACTGCTTTAAGATAACACTTTTTTAGTATAAAAAATCAAAGTTTTATAAAATTACGGCTTTATGCCATGAAGACACTGATGCGAGCGAATTCTTTATAATATTTGTATAGATAGGTAGTATGTGTTTTATATAAATGTTTGTCGTGAATCCACGCAATCACGAACCTCAAATCGCTCGCGCCATCGATGACAATTCGTTGAAGAATATACTTTTTTTATTAGTTAATACAGTTCGTTTTAGTATTAGGAAAAAGTTGGTCGCGCGCGTTCTGTGGGCGCAAGCCTGTACCTTAGGCCTTACTTCACACTTGACATGACAAAATGTTATTAAGACATGTCGACAAACACTACCTTACCGACTATTATACAAAAGGTGTCTTCGCCACTAAGTTGCTATTGGCGATTGTACTCTGGGCCCGACATTGGTGATTCTAAACTAAAATTATACAAAAAAACCGGCCAAGTGCGAGTCGGACTCGCGCTCGAAGGGTTCCGTACTATTATTTATAAAAACGAGCAAAATAATCACGTTTGTTGTATGGGTTCTCCCTTAAATATTTATTTTATTCTTTTTTTTAGTATTTTTCATTATAGCGGCAACAGAAATACATAGTAACTATCACGGTTCATGAGATACGGCCTGGTGACAGACGGACGGACAGCAAAGTCTTAGTAATAGAGTTCCCGTTTTACCCTTTGGGTACGGAACCCCAAAAACCTTTGTGAGTGTATTCATTCTCAGGCAAAACAGCGCAATGAGAGCCACCTTCTTATAGATAGACAGGTAGATAGATAGAAAGATGGATAAAGTAGTCTATGTACATATGTAGGTATGTAATGTAGCTTACGTATTGAAAACAAAGTAATAGTCTGCCCTACTCTATCGCACAGTATAAGTAGGGACATCAAATCGCTCGTGGTGTCGTCGGCGGGACATACAGGCCCTTTCACACCGGTCCGCCCACGCGCACGCGGGGCCTCGCGTGGCGCTACGGACTATTAAATAGTCTAAGCTTTCAACAATATGCTGCATGAAAAATGAAACCTATGGTAACCTCACGTTTTGTTACGTCTACCATACGATTCTTGTAAAAATTACAATGTGTTTTATGTAACAGACCAAACTGGGTTTTAAGAAATCTAAAATTTATTTGAAGTATTTATTTTGAAAGTTCAATATTCTGTGAATATTTCAAGCGTTTACCTGTTCCCGTTATATAAAATACCGAGCAAAAAAATCACGTTTGTTGTATGGGAGCCCCCTTAAATATTTATTTTACACTGTTTTTTTTTTGTATTTGTTGTTATAGCAGCAACAGACATACATCATTTGCGAAAATTACAACTACGGTTCATGAGATAAAGCCTGGTGACAGACGGACAGCGGTGCCTTAGTAATAGGGTCCCGTTTTACCCTTTGTGTACGGAACCCTAAAAATAGAAAGATTGAGTTTGATGTTGGGGAAAAAGTAATGATTACTAAAGGGATAAGGAAACCATTATTAGCATATCTAGTTATCCTTATAAAAGATCTGCTGTCAATCACCGATTATACATAACTGTTATCACGTTATACGACGAGGGATGTCGATTATTCAGGTGGGAGATATTAATCATGAGGTTCTGTCGCCTGCCGCTCACCCGGGGACGTTATCCTGCACGTGGATCCTCAAAATATTAAGTAAAAACATGTTGATACCGAGCAATCGAGTCGAATACCTTGTAAACGAGTAAAACATTATAATTAAATTAAGTGACCCAAAATGTATTCAAAGTACATAGATAACTCATTAAAAATGAAGACGATAGTTTTGGTGATCCTGTCGACACATAAAGATATTGCTACCTCGCTCATATACTATCGCACATACGGTCGTGAGAAGGACGGCGCGATAAGCTTAGTTTAGCACATTTGTCCTACATTTTTAATGGAGTCATAATGGAACTGTTTATTAATTGATTAATGTCATTTGGAAGCTATTGTGATAGTAGTATTTTGGCGGTAAAGGGAGGATCCTCCGACCAGACGGGTGTTGTGTCTGGTGGGCTACTGCCCGACGGATGTTGTCGGGTTCTTGTATATATGTGCAATCGCTCGGATCGCTTTAATATCGCGATGCAGGATTTAGTTCGTATGTGGCGAGATAGATGTCGCTACAGTATAATCCTAATTAAGCCTGAAATTTTGCATAAATTGTATGAACTTTGAAGCTCTGTTAAGATTTGTCAAAGATATGTCAATCCAGCAAATAACCAGTAAGACAAATCACATTTCAATCACAATCACAAAGTTTAGACTCGCCACCTATTACGTTAGGACCAAAATATAGCGGCGCAGTGTAGTTGCACCGCACTACACCTCTGCCTACCCCGTCGGGGAATATAGGCGTTATTTGATGTTAATGATTTAACTCAAACTATTTGTCTATACATATAATCATCCAGAATACAAGGGAATTAAATAGAGATATTAATGACTTACAAAGGACTTGCGAAGAGATTATCGTGCTTTGCAAGTTAAACGAGAAATACAACCACAATTATGATTCATTGAACGTAGCGATCGAGAGATATCAGTAACGACCGACAGTTCATTAAAATTGAATATTATCTCGGAGTGGTTTTGCTGCAATTTATAATATCGAGGGGTTAAATAGTATTTGACCTAAGCGACACTTTTGGGGCGATATTGACATATTTGGAAAAAGCGTTTTTTTTTGCGACGAAAGAGCATGCAATCCTGTAATATGTCTTTTAACTCAAACAGCCTTTCACCCCTCGATATAGGATTTTTCATATAGGTGGTATGAGTAAACTAGTGTGTCTCCACAATTACATTTTACTACGTAGAGATGTAGGCTGTCTCTGCATTTTCTACCGCTTCTATCATGGAGAGTGTTCCGAGGAATTGTTCGGTATTATACCTGCCGCTGAATTCCACCATCGCACGGCTCGCCACAGACTGCATTACCATCCTCACCACCTGGATGAATGGCGTTCCAGTACAGTGCGATTTACCAGGAATTTTCTCCCTCGCACCACCAAGTTGTGGAATGAACTTCCTGCAGCGGTGTTCCCGGACAGATGCGACAAAGGTATCTTCAAGAAACGAGCCTACTCATTCCTTAAAGGCCGGCAATGCACTTGCGATGCCCCTGGTGTTGCAGGTGTCCATGGGCGGCGTTGATCACTTACCATCAGGTGAAAAGTCTGCTCGTTTGCCTCCCTATCTCATTAAAAAAAAAACTCCAAATTACGTGCTAAAATGTAGTGCCAATCACTTGGTACTCCACATGTACCAAGTTCATAGAATACAGTCACTATACTCCTTTGCAGAAACAAACATTTACTCCGAAATAAGTATATTCTTTTTAAGTTTTCTATTTGTGGAACTAAGGGGATCAGTAGTAGGGATCAGGTAGCAGACAGAGATGACAGATGTAGCCGAGTGGGCGACTGGTGTCACTTTATAAAAATAGTTATGAATTACAACTGTTGTTTGAAACAATACAAATAATATTTTATGGAACAAAATAAAGAAATACGTACTACCTAATCCTCGTCGACCTTTTCGGAATTTTTCCTAGTCTGGATTACTCTGGATGTAACTGGGATCGCTGCCAATCCATTGTACGGTGCCTATAGTACAAGCTTTGCTAAGTTTGGGATCATACGATGCGTGTGTTGTGTGATGATACAAATATATACAGACTGATAACGTTGAAATGAAGTAGTATGGTATTTATGAAAAGAAACTCTCCCTTGCTAATTAGGGATTCTCTTAAATGTGTCTGGCGTGCACAAAACGAGTGCTAATCCCGCCCGAGCCAGTCGCACGGACCGTGAGTACAATTACACGCAGCCTTTCCCTTCACGGGGGGCTGCGAACGTGTATTTATTTACCTACGTTATGTATTCACCTCGTGTGTCTGCGGTTGCTTCACCTTTGCTAGATTTTATTACATAAAATCAACTTGGAATGGAATTATATTCAATATGGATATGGTTTCTTTCTCTTATTTACATGGAAATGTAAATAGAAAGAAGACAGACAGACAAACATTATAAAGATTACATTTTCGTTACATGTATCGTAAAAATATTTTTTTGATATTACAATACTTAATCAGCATACTCATTTCTTAAAGGCCGGCAACGCACTTGCGATGCCCCTGGTGTTGCAGGTGTCCATGGGCGGCGTTAAGCACTTACCATCAGGTGAAACGTCTGCTCGTTTGTCTCCCTATCTCATTAAAAAAAAAAACACTTCGATTTTATTTATTTCTATAGATGAGTATTGATTAAATATGTTGTCGCTATTAATTCCTTTACATTGGCAAAATACTCGCTATTCGCAGGTGCAGCCGTTTCACATCTTATTACATTTCATTCTTTTCGTAAAGAAGAACTTCAAATTTATAGAAAGTTATCAAACATCTTTAGTACGAGTGTTTAAACACTTTTGTAGCTAAGAATGCAATTATCATTGATTGTTAGATGGACTGACATTGATATAAAGCAGATTAGTATTTTACAAGCATACTTGTCGTTAGAACAACACACAGTATTATTCGTAGCGTAACCTTTACTTACAACTTTCCATTTACTAGCACGAGTGTCCTGGAAAGCCTAGCCATACGGTGTAGAGCTTAGCCGCCGTGTCTCGACACCGTAATCCTCTGTAAGCCACTTACAGCGAGAAAACATTATATTCGCTACAGAAGTGCCATTGAACTTTGAAAAGCGTTTGATAAGGTCGAGTGGATCGATATTTTGACGTTATTGGCTGCTTACAATTATGTTTTTGTTTTGGATAACGATTTGGAGTGGGTTTTAAATTTAAATGGGACTAGTTGATTCAATACATTTTAACGTATGGGCAGATAACGTAGATAAGTGGCACCACAAGGAGGCGTACCTATATATAATCTTGATTCATTAATTTCTTTCTGCTACACGAGGTTCTTGTTAGAATTAACTGTAACATAATGCGCTGCAAATACGTATAAAGATAAAATTAAATTTATTTGTAAAATATGTGTGTGCACGTATGCAAGATGGAAATATTATAATAAAAATGTAACATCATACTTAGCCATTATGGCGTACCAATCTACAATTTCTTATTATTAATTAAATATGCTCCTTATACTAACTTAATGCTACTTGAACAGTACCTGTACACTATGTATTACAAATACAATTCTGAAATTGTGTCAACTAGATAATCTTTGACATCATAATAAACTTTGTTCAGTAAAAGATTTTTTAATTTATTTTTTATGTATGTATGTATATACAAATGAAAACTAAATCCTTGTGCGCAACAAATTCGAACTACTGTAGCGTAAGTTACGCGATATTATCAACGTAATGCAATCCCACATGGATGGTAGGGCGCGTAAATCACCGGCCGGCTCGCCCGAAGGTCAGCCGGGGATAAATCATGTCGGGCTGGGATCACGGCGATAACGGTGTGGGGACATGCAGGCGTGGTTAATTGCCACGGTGGACAAGGGCGGGCGAGGCAATATCAAATGACGGAAGTAGAGAGCCCGTAATAGAGAATCGTTTAGTCTAGCGGTCTGATCGCTGGCCGCTCGGATAGCTGCACCGGATGGTTACAGGTTCGATACCCGTCAGTTTCAGAATTAGACTTTTCGGAATTTGGTCTGGTCTAGGTATAACTGGGATTGCCCCCAGTACATTGTATGGTACCCATAGTACAAGCTATGCTTAGTTTGGGATCATACGATGAGTATGTGTTGTATAGCGATATTTATTTATTTACTTAGGCAACAGAAATTAATTTAATTTCATGAAAATTTAATTTTTAAAAACAAGCTTTTATTTAATTGCCCTTAGTTTTCTTGTTCTCCTCAGCAAGCCCTTTCATGTGATACCCATACTGTGGCACTGCAGAATCAATAACGATTCCGCCATCTTGGATGATCCGCCATATTGGAATTAGAATGACGTCACATAGCTAAGCATGCATTGTCATCTAAAGTAAGCGTGTATACCAAATTTCAGCTCAATCGGTTAAGGATAACTGATTTAATATTCAGTTGCAAGATTCCACCCGGACATACATTGCAAGTTAATATAAAGCTTGTAAAAAGACAGATCTATTTTCAAACAATTTAGTTTAGATTAGTGCAGTGTCGCCACCCTTCTTAATGTAGTCTTACAGATGTTTGCTTTCCATAAACAAACTACAAGATTTTCTGATACATACTGATTTTATTCAGGTACGTTTCAATTCAGATATAATTCGTCTCCTAGGACGAATTGATAGCTGAACAGAATCTATTGGGCATCAGCTGTAAATCACCGGGCCGTCACTCTGGGCGGGCGGGCGGGCAAAGGGCGCGACGGCTCGGGGCGGGACCGATAACGTCGTGACGAGTGAAATAAACGGACGGATAAACCTAGAGCTTATCATTATGAAAAATGTTTTACACTTTTTTGACTAACTTACTACAAGTTATTATATCAAGCAGGGGAACATTACCTAATTTTTGACAATTTCAAACGTCCAATTTTTTGTATGACTTCGACGTATTGTGGTGCTTCAGATTGTCTATCAAGACGTATAAGACTGACGGCCATCGATGAGACCAATTTCGGTCCAGTTATTTTGGGATGTCTTTTTGGCACATTTAGGTATCTATTCTATTAAATATCATTGGTAATATATTTGTATATATTTAGTACAACGGCAGGTTGAGGAACTACAGTTTTGGTACGTTGCGAAGGAATCTAGAATATACAAGGTAATCTTGGAGTCAATGTTCGTCACCGTATGTCGAATTGAACAATCTACTCATCACGTCCTATGGGAGTGCAGCCTCTGGCAAAACGAACGTAACAATATGTTAAACAGTTTGCATGTAACATCGGGAGTGGTGTATTACACAGACCTTGTTGAGACTAGAGAAAATTTCCGTGCGTTCAAACGATTCTGCCATACCTATTACTGGAATCAAGTATAATGCAGCTCACATTGTTAGGTCCAACTAATGTCAAATAGCATCCGTGGTGCCTTCTTTATTTCTGTAGCAATTCAGCCAATACAGTTATTTTGGTCTCCCGCTTTGCAATGGAGGGAAGTGGATACATTTTTCTTCCAACTCCTCCTACACCTTTTTCGATTAAATTCGTGCGGGTTCCAAGACAATTTAGCTTTTCCCCGGGACTCGCCGAGGGTCACACCTCGGTGTTTTCAATGGACACCGCTGTCGATCCTGGCTTACAGGAGTAACAGAGGTGGGAATGTGTGGCGGGCTTAGTCCCAAAAAAAAAAATCTTGGAGTCATAGGAAATAATATTTTTTTTTAAGACTTCTACAATACGCCAGTGGTTGATAGAGTCACAAGAGACTACACTCCCTACCATTGTAGCGACATCTACCTCGCCGCATACGAACTAATCCTGCATCGCGATATTCAAGTGATCCGAGCGATTGCACATATATACAAGAACCCGACAACAACCTATGGGCCTGACACGATCACCGCCCTCCTCGACCCGGGCGTCGGGAGAGCCCCCAACACACCTACACCAGCCTCAAACAGACACCGACCTCGCCGGCGAGGTCGAGGAACCCCCTCTTCTGCTCGTGGGTGCATCTTTGCACTTAGGAGCGTAGTTAGTACTTGGGCAACTGCCCAAGCCGAGGTCGTGCCCCATGTGGCGCTCTTGAGCTAGTTGCCCTCCTCTTCCGCCCTTATGGCTTTGGCTGGAGTCGCACTCTGCACTCGCCACTCCTTCGGTGAAGCTGTAAAGGCCAACTCACGGCCAACAGCGTAGTCCATTCAAAAAAAAAAAACCTATGGGCAGTAGCCTATCAGACACAACACCCGTCTGGTCGGAGGATCCTCCCTTTTCCGCCAAACCATCTTCTTTGAGCAGTATAATTTTAATATTATATATTATATTATACTCATAGTTTGATTACACTAAAATATTTCCATCTCGTTCATACATTACGATAACGAGAAGGAAAGAAATACACTTATACTTGTAGTTTAGTGTCGCGCCAACAAGATGGGTTTCCTCATAAGTTACATAAGTTAGAGCCATCAGTCATCGCCGCCTCGCTGCGGCCACGTGCGGGCCAGGTGCGCGCGCGCATACACCCCCTCCCCCCTCCTCCCCCCCCCCTCGCCTGCATAAACACATTGTGCATCTGCATTGTCGTAACCCAGTTTACTTTACCATTATCTATTCTATCCTATTGTTATGAGAGCTGTGCTTTATTTACCGACACCAGGTGAGACGTTACGAAAACAGTGATTGGTGGCTCTACCGCGAGTATTTACGTACTAGGTAGCGTCTGCATAAAAAAAGTATGTGTCTAATTCTTAGTTCTCAGGTGGTTAACTCGCTATACAAAATTTACGTTGACGTTAGAGACCAACGAGTGGTGACACTTATGGTGGAGCTATAGCTTAACATCTTGCATGCACTCACTTGTTTGTATGTACACTCATGTTTGAACAAATAAATTTGATTTGATAGCTCTGTATATGTCTTATAGGTTTCACATAAGTAGTAGGGAGGGTGAGGGGTATGCTTAAGTTACACAAAACTATTATAATGTAGCGATATGTATATTCAAGAAAATATTATGGCCTTCAAGTTACTTTTCTTTAATAGTAATATATTTTGAATAAAACATTTTTTTTTGATTCGTTGAAGTCTTTTCTTTTCTTAAAAAAGATTTTCTACTAAAAATGACTTTTTTTGTAAACGAAAAGACATCAACGACATAACTCAAAAATAATATTATTAGATTGTTTATTTTTCGTATATTTTCATCCCAAAATTCCCAGATTCAGTAAAGCTTACATGATTCATAAGACCTTTATTTATTTACGGGTTTCCTTATGGCCATATGGTCTAAAATACCTCTCAGCCTACACCACATGATCGCACCAATCTCTTGACAAAAATGTTCTTTAAGAAAAGATTCCCATATCCGCTTAGATCAAATATACACCTTATCCAATGCATATATGTTACAATACAGATTGCAGAAACAAATACGATTCTTAAACTTCGATATTGCAAACCGCAGCAAATAAATAAACTCTTTTTCATATGAATATACATTTACAAAAACGCCAACAAAACCCAACTTTAATATTACACCGATAAAGCACACTGTGCACGGGTATAAAAAATATTTAAAAAAGTAACAAAGGAAGATAAACTTTAATACTATCAACATAAAGCCCATTGTACATTGTGGGCGAGAGCGTAGAATGCAATGCGTTCCGCAGCGAAGATTTGGCGGATTTATGTAAATTGAAGAGAAATAAATAAAGAAAAAATATTGCGTCAGCGCATACCGCCCAATGCAAATGTTCTACTGAGTTAACTGTCGAAAACTGAACGTAATGTTAAATACATTGCTGCAAGATAGGTATTTGTTTTGAAAGAACTCTAGTATTTAGCAGTGCTAACAGTGGTAGCCTCGCGGGCAAGAACGCCCGCCTTGAACGTAAGGGGTGCAAGTTCAAATTGCGGGCACGCACCTCTGAGATAATTTTCATGTGCGAATGACATTTTCAACAATGATTACCACTTGCTGACCGGTGAAGGAAAACATCGTGAGGAAACCTGCACGTCTATAGAAAGGCGTGTGAAGTCCGAAATAATACTTTGGGTACATATACGGTAGCTCATATGTGGATGCTTAGTGAAGACAGATTATACCTAACTATCATAAATTCTGAGTTATAGACCTTTGAATATTTGTCACAGATATTGTGTTCTGGCCTTTGGGTACATCCATAACCCTATTCAGCAGTGTAAACTACACTTAAGAGGGGTGACTACCAATATTTACAAAACAGAACATGCACATTTTACATAGGACTTGAGATATTACGAGTTATAGAAATTGACAACGAAAAACATGGTCGAATTTCATTCAAATTTTTATACCATCAAGTTGTATACTGGATACTGATGCAAACGTCAAAGTATTATTTCTGACTTCTGGTACACCCTGTATATATCATGACGATGACTTGTGGATGTGGTCCCTAATTAAGCAAATGGGTGTTAATACAATAACAGTAATGAAGGATGACGATGACTGGACAATAACTTGTAATTAAGTTAAACCGAACACATCCACCAATGACATGGCAACGGGCCGGGATGACTCGTATCATTTAATTTTGAACTAAATTTTTAAACATATATATATAAAATAAGCAGTGGTAGCCTAGAAGCTAGATCGCCCGCCTTGAACGTAAGGGGTGCAAGTTCAAATCCCGGGCCCGGAGCTCTGAGATTTTCATGTGCTAATGTCATTTTCAGTATTGATTAACTTGCTGAACGGCGAAGGAAAACATCGTGAGGAAACCTGCACGTCTATAGAAAAGGCGTGTGAAGTTGACCAACTCGCTTTGGGTCAGCGTGGTGGACTATTGCCAGAATCTTCCTGATATTGAGGGGGAATGTGCCCGGTATAATGGCAATAGGCTCGCTCCCCTATTACATACGGAAATACATCGGCGAAGTGTGGCTCCACTGCAGTGCACTGCCTACCCCTTCGGGTATACAGGCGTGATGATGTTTTAGAAAAAAAATAATTCTGCATAAAAAATTCAACATGCGCGTCTGGACACCAAAGTGTGCCCGGGCCTTAACTTATCCACACCAGTAGAGCGATAATCAAATTGAGCCGAAACTAAATACCTACAAAGCAGTTTATTTATAAAACGCCGAACCCTTTTTGGCAAAACGTGAAAGCTTACCTCCTACGCGTATATTGAATTAAATCCTTACATTTTTATCTCTGCGGGTTTTGTATACATCGATATTAATGACACGGTCGGTCGTCGAACCCGCGACCCGTTCCCAGACGACCGCAACCCATAACAAATGTACTTAATTTTGATCGACGGATACCGGCTTGGGTTAGAATATTAACATCGCGACTGTCACTGAAGGGATAGGCACAGATAACTATGAATCATAAAGAAACATATCTAAAAGAAAGTACTAGGCATGCATAAAATAGTGAGAGTATAGCCCAAAAAGTTCAGATTCAGTTTATCTCTTTCACTCGTATTAAAATAACACAATGTTGGTCGAAACGGCAATAAACTAGTAGTTTTTACAATAAAACTACTACGGCGTAGTGTGTGGCACGTGGCTACGACGTAGTCGCGTAGGCGTGGGTATCGCGTGCCTCGTTATCTATTGCGTGTTATGTCCAAAGGCGGCGTTATAATACAGTGACAAGCGCGACATCGATTGGTCACAGTTTTTCGTCGACATGGAATTTGGAACTGTGATGAATATTCGACGGTGGCTACTGCAATACTATCGCGGTCTGACTGTGATTTGGGTCAGCAGTATACTAACACACACATTACCTATTTATGTTTTATTATATTTTGGTTTTTACGATTACCACTAACACCGAGGTACTTCATAACACTTTAGTGTTATATTTATGTAAAAAGACAGAAAAATATTTGTGATATCTTTTTATGGGGTAGTTATAGATAACAGTGAATTACAGGGAAAAGATAACAGATAAGTGGGTGTGCGGTTAAGAAGTTATGGACATAATCTTATTTACAAAGGCCTGCAGACTTTATCTACACACTTACATAAGTGTAGGCAGGTAAGATGACTGCATCGCGAACTTGGGTTCGATTCTGGACAGAGTTATCCGAACCAAGTATCAGATTTTCTGGAGCAACGGGTTATACAGGGTGTTTCAGAAGTCCGAAATATACTTCCACCGTTCGCATGAGTATCGAGTATACAACCGAATAGTATAAATTTTTTGTTGAAATTCGATCACATTTTTCGTCGTCGTTTTCTATAATATGTTATATCTCGAGTTTATGTAAAATTTTCATGATCTGTTTTGTGAATATTAGTAGCCGCCCTTTGCAAATGTATTTAACACTCCCTGGGAGGATCACGAATGTACCCAAAGGCCAGAACACGACACTTGTGACAAATATTCAAGGGTCTATAACTCGGGAACTATGTTAGGTATAATCTGTCTTCACTAAGCATCCACATACGAGCTACCGTATATGTACCTAAAATATTATTTCGAACTTCTGATACACCCTGTGTATATAAATACTTGCTTTGATTAGATCTCCTAGATACTATATTTCGGCGCCATGAGTTGTGAAGTGTCGATAATGCGCCGGCGCACGCGATCCACAGCGCACAGGGCGGGGACACACTGACAGCGAGGTGATATAGTTTCACAAAACATTGATGCTACAAAAATATTGTCAACAACGAGTTTTTAGAATTTGCAGAGCCGCTCGAGATCGTTTATCGCTAACGTCTACGTAAAATAGTTGGGTCTATAGTCGTGATGTAACAAATGTCGATTTGTTAACTATGGTAATGTTAATTTCGAACTTACCGCCATATTATAATAAATGTCTAACGTGAACAAAGTAGCATTGGTAGCCGAGTGGTAGAACGCACGCCTTGCAAATCAAAGTGTGCAGGTTCAAACTCCGGCACGCACCTCTGGGATTTATGTGCGAATCTCATTTCCATCCGAGATTATCACTTGCTATGAAACGGTGAAGTAAAACATCGTGAGGCAACCTGCACGTCTGAGGGAATTTGTTTAGTTCTCGATAGATGTGTTAAGTCTGCCAACCCGCACTAGGCCAGCGTGGTGGACTATGGCCTGAATCCCCCTCGCATTGAGGGGAGGCCCGTGCCCAGCAGTGAGACGTTAAAAGGGCTGTAATAGTAGTAGTAGTAGTGAACAAAGACGACGGCTCGGTTTGAGCGGTTTGATGCTTTGAGCGGAGGCAGCTTGGGTCAATGCCATTTATCTTGAAAGACTGCTCAGCAGTTCTCAAAAAACCTCTTATTTTCATACTCAATCTAGCGTTAACGACATCTGTTTATCCGGAAATTTGGAAAATCTCAAGAGTCACTCCTATACCCAAGGGTGGCTCCAGGTCAAAGGTAGAAAATTACAGGCCTATAGCGGTTCAGTCGGCTTTCGGCAAAGTCTTTGAGTCTATACTCAATCGCTACATTACCAGACAGGTCCAGACACAGCTAGCCGAGAGTCAGCACGGTTTTAGAACCGGTAAGTCGACTGCTACTAACCACATTAACTTTGTTGATTTTGCTGTCTCTGAGTTGGACAAGAATAAGCAGGTCGACGCGGCTTACTTTCGACTTCAAAAAGGCGTTCGACCGCGTTCACAATGACGTCTTACTCAGGAAATTCTCAGCCATGGGATTCACTCCTAAGTTACTCCAGCTGTTTTCAAGTTATTTTGCTAACCGGCTTCAATATGTACAACTCTCAGGGTACCGATCGGACACATACGCTACCTGTTCTGGTGTAAGTCAAGGTAGCACGCTAGGACCTACCCAGTTTCTTATTATGATCAATGACTTGCCGAAGGTCGTCCGCGCGGCTGAATGTCTGATGTTTGCCGATGATCTGAAGCTATACTTGGGTATAACAAGCATGGACGACTGTGAGGCGCTGCAGAGCGATATAGATAGTGTGGTCAGTTGGAGTAAAAACAACTACTTAGAGTTTAACAGCTCTAAGTGTAAAGTGATGTCATGTACTCGGTCACGTGCGCCTCTACAGTACAATTACCACATATCTGGTGTCTGCCTGGAGCGTGTCACACAAATTCGAGACTTGGGATTGACTTTAGATACAGAACTTACGTTTAATCAGCATGTTGTGGATATCTGTAATAGAGCCTCTAAATCACTTGGTTTCGTCATGAGACAGACAGTTAGATTCCATGACAAAAACGCTATAATGGCTTTGTACTTTGCATTTGTGCGGAGTAAATTAGAATATAATGCGCTAGTCTGGGATCCACATGAACAAAAATATAAATTGTTGCTAGAACGCATTCAACGCAAATTCGCCCGCTATCTATACAAGAAGCTATATGGATATTATCCATATTTATATCCGTCTCTGTTCGTCGCCGGAATGGTAGGCGTCAACACCCTAGAATTAAGACGCAAATGTGCATTGTTGATGCACTATTACCAACTGCTCAACAACGGTATTGACAACCCGACCGCTTTGGCCCGCTGCTCCTTGTTTGTGCCGGACGGGATGCGGACGCGCGCACGCCGCCTGTTCTCAGCGCCGCCTGCGCGAACGCAGACCGCTCGGTACGCTCCTACCACCCAGGCCATCAATATTCTGAACGCCTTGATTGCTCAGCAACCAGATGTCGACATATTTTTTTAAATTATAATTTAGTTATTAAGTCGTGTATTAGATTTCTAAGTTAATATATAATGTGTAATAATAATGTGTACAAATATAGTGGCTCGCTGCACGCGTTGGTTTAAACTGTAAGTGCAGCTAGCATTGGAATAATAATAAAAAAAAAAAAAAAAGAAATGCACCAGATAGTTGCGGGTTTGGTTCCCGACAGCGACAAATTTCGGAAATGAACTTTTCGAAATTGGCCCTGGTCTCGGTGCAACCGGGATCGCCCCATCGTGGTACCCATATACTACAAGCTTCGCTACGTACGATAAGTATGTGTTGGCTGGCGATATTTAAATTTATTTATTTAAATTATTCTCTAGATATATGCTCTATTAGGTAACAAAAACAGACGCCGCTTCTCATTCTCGTTCATCTTCTATTTTTCTGTGTCAGATATTATAATTATAATTTTCTAACAATCGCTTCAAAAAAGATTCGATAGCACTGTGACCCCACCGCATTACCTAATCGTTAATAGGTTAAGTATAATTATTTTGTACGCAAATACTATTTATGCTTCAACGCGACTATTGTATACCTTAATCCATTATGCGTAGAGTACATTTTGGCGTGGCAAACGTATGAATAACGTTGACTCGAATGAATGATGGAAGAAATTGTATTAAAACACTCTTTAATGGCATTCCTGAATTAAGTTGCTCGGTATTTAACCTGTTTGGGACATGAAGTGAACTATATTATTTCCCAAATAAATATTGCTCCATTCACAAACCAGTTACAACGGCATTTTTCAGTAAGTACTCGCGACTTCGTCCGCGCAGACTTCGATTATTCAATATCCTTATAAATTATGGACTTTGTGTTATTCTGATGTATAAACAATAATACTGAAAGTTTCATCAAAATTCGTTCAAAAGTTTTTGCGTGAAAGAGTAACAAACAATAACAATTTAAACAATATGGCGATTCTATCTCATTCCCACCTAAGAGAGGGGGCGAGTGATTCCGCGTGACATATTCCGTGACATAAACCTTGTCTTATCACACGTGCTAGCCCATCTGTAGTAAACTTAACTTAATGCGCATATTTTCTGTTTTAAACATCATTATATGTACGGCTCCCGCATCGCGGCACATTGTAAATGTATACCAGGATCAATTAAAACCTAATTGCTTACAAATATTTATGTACAAATACTCATAAATCGCAGTCGATTCCCATAAGAAACCCCATAGCGATATACATAAACAAGTATCACTAAAACCAATCTTGTTCCTATAACACAAAGTTCAATTTTGTATAAACTAGGACTCCTGAAAAAAAAAATGAAGCACAAATAAAAATGAACTCTACTTTACTTATGTTTAGGGTTGACTTTTCATTGTAGCCGTGAGCGCAATAACATTGTATGTGTCGGCTCGTTAAAACTGTTAGCGACATGCGTATAATGGTACTTTGAGTCTTATAAATATGATGATAGAGTATTAAATTCCCCGTGATGATGGACGGTTTAAAGTTTAAGTGATTCATGAATAGTGATGTACTGTACTGAAATAGATAAACAAAATAAAATGGACTTAAATATGAAACAATATTTTTTCATGGGAATAGATTCACAGATGGGGACAAAATGAGATTTACGAAATATGGGCGCGTGTGGACGCGGCGCACAGAACTTCAATCTTTATGCGTATTATCACAGAGTTCGTTTTCGTATAGGCGAACATTTTGCCGCGCGTGGTCGACGCGCCAGTGTACGGAACAACAAGCGCTCAGCAGATTTTTTGTGAATACCAAAACGAACTGTATCGTCTTATAGAATAAACTCATTTTGCAATGACATGTCATCGACAACGCAGTGACTCGTGACTTTTACCACTGAAATTTAAATTGTATGTACATTAACATAGAGTTCGTTTTGATTTAACATTTCGTGTCGTATGACCGCGGACGACGAGTCACATCACTACGCCACTCGAGACGAGACATCAAAGGGATGGGATTATTATTTGAAAGCCACGCACATGCGTACCACATCATACTGACTTCACATACGCTACCTTTACCCTACTTCGGGATAAAATGAAGTTACACGATAACTTGTTTCGAAATGGATGAGTCTTGTTTAATGCGCTTTGGTTTTATTTTATTATACTCAATTTGGGACTAAAAATTCATTAAATTTTACAGCACTACAATATTTCTGTCTTGCTCACACATTACGAGAGAGAGAAAGACGGTAACACACCGTCTTACTTTTACATCAATACAATGATCGGCTCTACGATTGTCCTATTTTTTAATAGTAGTTCTACCAAGGTTTATACGCGTTATTCACGCTCGATAGTCGTATGCGTCTACGTAAAGTATTTGTAGAGTTAATAGTACCTTGTCCACATCAGTAGCGCTGATTTGGTTGGCACCAGCAGCGTGAACTAATAAGGGTATAGGCTAAGCAAGACAAGGCATTATTTTTAGTTCTGTCAAATTCAAGTCAGTTGATTCATTAATTGTATTCAGTAGGCTTAGTAAGATCGCGTAGACATAAGTTTTATCTCTTTCAATTGTCAGATTTGTCGAGAAAATGACGTCACTTTGTGCTTTTTATATGGACATGGCTCGGTGTGACGTCTTTTTCTCGAGAAATCTGACAGTGGAAAGAAATAAAATTTATGTCTAAACGGTCATGTTAAGCATACTCGAGTATTGTATTTTTCTAGTTATTCGCATTTACTACAGAATATGTTATTACACGTCTCCTAAAAACTGGGTACCTAATGATTTTAATTATTCAGCGAGCATCGTAATGTCGCCCGCCTTAATGGAGGCCGATTTAATATTTAAAAAGCTAATCCCAGCTTTCTAACTTGGTGGCTTTTTCATACTTCTCTTTGCGTACTACTAGCACCTAAGTGTTTTATAAAATAGACTTTTTTCAAGTTTATTAAATTTTGATTTACTTTAATTAATTTAGAAACGTCTGTGGTTGCTTTGTTCAGTATTTGCCGGTTTATGATTCATATAATTTTTAAGCGTACCCAAAAACACTCGACATTTTAAAGTATTTTGGGGAAAATAGGACACAACATGACGAATGTCTATGCTATATATATATATATACAACACAATAAAGGACTCCCCTTCAAATGTATATATATACTAGCTGACCGGGTGTGAACTTCATACCGCCTTAGAATTAGTGACATACAAAAGTAGCGCTACCTACCGGGTCCAATTGTGAATCTAAACCATCCAGGGCGCCACCCAAGCGCATACAAAAAAAAACATTCAAATCGTTCCAACCGTTTAGGACGAGTTCAGAGACATACACACGTACAGAAGATATATTGTATTAAGATAATAAAGTTATCAACCATTTACAATGACATTGTGGGACATACCGTAATGAATAATAACATTATTGATAGCTCGTGTTAGCGCCATATGGAAGTTAACAAAAAAAACTGGGCAAGTGCGAGTCAGTCTCGCGCACGAAGGGATCCGTACCATTATCTATAAAAACGGCAAAAAATCATGTTATATGGGAGCGCCCTTAAATATTTATTTTGTTCTGATTTTTAGTATTTGCTGTTATAGCGGCAACAGAACTACATCATCTGTGAAAATTTCAACTGCCTAACTATCACGGTTCATGAGATACAGCCTGGTGACAGACGGACAGACAGACAGACAGTCAGACAGACAGACGGACGGACAGCGGAGTCTTAGTAATAGGGTCCCGTTTTTCCCTTTGGGTACGGAACCCTAAAAAGGGCTCTCTCAGAGGCATGTGAAGCGCTTTTGGTAGAGCAATACAAGACTTGGGTTCGTTCGTGTCGCTTGTGAGGTAGAATTAATAACTATTAATTTGAAGATCATCCAACATATTATTAACTTATTGAAACAAATACGTAAAGTAATGAAAGTGAGATATGTGTTAATATTTGTTGTTTTATTGAAGAACGGATGTAACAGTAGATAGATTACAATTGCTACACATTTCTTAGTTGACGCATGATGATTATTCGACAGCAGAAAGCGGAAACGTCACATCTCGAAATATTCAATTTTACACCAGAGTCTAGAAGCTATTTCAAAAATGCATAAATAACTCTCTAATAGAACTAGAAAACATTGAATTTTGTATCATTATTGTTTTAGCCAGACGAGACATGGACCATTCGACGCAGCTTTCTTCTGATAAATACTGTATCAATAGACTTATTGTTATTATTCAGGCCAATTTTCGAGATACAACATTTCCGCTTTCTGCAGATATTTACATAGCATCGTGGGATAATCTGGTATCCTATGTCGGATTGACGGATTGTCGGATTGACGCGGCGAGGCGTGGCTGGGATGAAACACAATATCCGCAGCTAATTGTAGTCGGACAGACGGACGTGGAACACAACACGAAGGCATCCATTCATGAAGATATACTGTTTAATAAGACATTCTGAAAGCTATGGGTATTAATGCAAGGTCAGTGAGAAGGGTAATGCGAGTTCAATTGATCTAGGTAGCTACCACCATCTCTCACATGAGGGTTGTAGTTACTGCGTTCGCTAACCATAGCGGACCTACATTTGCTATAAAAATACATATTTGTATTTAATATTAGACTACCGTGAGTATAATTCTTCTCTAGTATTGTGGCAAAGGTGCTGTCTGCTCTCATGGCGTTGCTGCTCTTGAGAATGTATTACTCGCAATCCTTACTATTTTGAAAAGAGTAGGTAACCATTGAGTTTCTTACCGGCTCTTCTCAGTCGGAGCAGCATTCCGAACCGGTGGTAGAATCTGACTACTTGTAAGTGCATGTAGGTCTACTAGAATAAAAAAAAAAGATTTTATTTTATTCCTAAGATAAACTTGAACTTGACTTTGGCGTATCTCTTCGCAAAATCGTGTGAGACATAAGCGTGAAATAGTAATATTAAATCCTTCCTCATCGTCTGTTCATCAGAAATCAGAATCCTTCTGAATAATTGTCAGAATACATTGAGGACGGGTTGCAAGCGTAGGCCGCTTGATACACTGTACCAGATAGTTGCGGGTTCAATCCCGCCATTGGCAAATATAGGAAATGGCCTTTTCGGAATTTTACCCCGGTCTGTGTGTAACTGAAGTCGCCCCAATACATTGTATGGCACCTATAGTACATAGCTTAGTCTGGTATCATACGATGAGTATGAGCTGTCTGGCTATAATCTAACATCTAGAACAGATATCAACTCGATTGATGGATATTCAAAGGTAGTATTTAATTGGTCGGTTTAACCAACCTGTTTCACAGTACAGCATTAACAAGTTTTAAAACAAGTATTAAATGCACTGTATTTATTAAAAATATATCATCATCATTTGCCACATATCCTGTAGGTGGACACCGGACCGGTCACATTCTGATGCGTACGCGCAGCTATTGAGCACTAGAACTATTCTAGGAGTAATAAACTATGAAAAATCACATCTTAAGTTACGTTGTGACGAGAAAATTGAGGATCAAAGACATCGTCTGAATAAATATTCAGCGAGAAAGTTAGGCCCGCGTTCACAGGCAATAGGAGATGACATAAATATAAATCAGTTGTCAGTTGCAGTGTATTCATACGTACTATGCGATCCAAATAAGAATAGGAATGTCAATAAGCTCTATCTGTTAAATGTCACATGAAAAGTATGGTTTGCAAAAAACTTATTTCCATATCAATAATAATAGTACCTACATCAAATTTAAATAAAAAGGTGAAATTAGTAGTAAATTGTCTTAATAGAATATTTAAGTCTTTATTTAAGTCATAATTTTTCACGTAACAATATGGCGCAAAGTCGATCCTATTCTCATTTGAATCGCATAGTAAGGCGTCTTCTAGTGTTTGTGAAACAGGACATTGGTCTAGTTATGGCACTATTTGGCAGCAGATTAGTGGACTCTACCAATTGATACTCGAAATGGCTAAAAAGTAAGTGGTCGGTCGTTTCACAGTTTCACATAACGACCAGCTCTACCTTACAACTTTACCTATTTTAGTCAAGATTGGTTGTGGCATCTCTACGTATTCATTTCGTTGATGGAGCAATATCTCTACCTTCTGAATTATACCAAAATCGACTGAAATACACCCCTTTTATAAATCCATTCTGCCGTCGAACGGCTGGTACGGCCACAAATCCATCAATGATGATCATAATCCGACTGAAACGGCTGAAACAATACATAATCCATTTACAGGCGAGTGACGGATGGCACGCTTTGGGCGTACCGACAATATTCATCGAGGCATATGGCGCGGGCGAGGCCACACTGACAGCAGGGAGCGGAATAACAAACCTTTTAACTCCTGATACCCAGTCTTGTTCATGGTCTCGATTTACAAGAGACCCATTGCTATTCGTTGACTAGCGGATGCTCCCGGTATCCCCTCGGCGTGCGCTGCTACAATAAATGGACCGAATGTGTCTAAATGCATTGTTTCAGTGGTCTAAAACCATCGTCACTTGCCTTTCTAATGACGATTTCATTGGTGGACATCGGTTGGATGGTTTCAAAGGCTATAACGGACATACGTAGTTTTTAGAAGATCGATATCTGTAAGTGTGACAATTTAATTGTTTAAGAATAAAAATAGTTAGCTATGGAGTTCCGATTCGATGTATACAAAAAACTAAGTAAAATATGCAGCAATACTAGCTTTCAAATGTCACTTTTAAGGGTTACAGAGAATTAAATCTTACTTGCCATGTTGATGATATAACAGTGATGATATAACAATAGTTGATGATATAACAGTGCTCATGTTAAAGATCTTATTTATTATAATCGCACTCGCCACTGTAGCAGCAGTAAAGCATCGCACACTGGGACGACAACCCTGCGCGTAATTTTTTTTGCCAATACTAAACCCTACTCTGTATCAATATGCATAAAGATTAAATTTCTGTGGTAAAAGCCACGCGACCACGCTGAAAAATTCGCTCACCCTGTCAATGGCATTCCGCTGAATGAGCTTTATCTATAAGCCAATACAATACCTTTTGGTATTGGTAAAAAATTGCAGCGCGTGTCTTTACATGTTCGCTGTTTTGTGAGGCCACATTGGCTCATGGCGAACTATCATCAAGTGCGTAGCGCTCACTAAGTATGACCTCATGAGGCAGCAGCTGAAAGTACACTAAAAATCCTTACGCAGCGAATGTTTGAACGACCTAATGTATATCTCTATAGTAATGGAACAACAGATATCCGTTATGTGCGGAGTGAGAGACGCCGCCACCAAATGTATGTCGTTCACATCACATTCATCATTGTAAAGGTGCCATATGGTGCGCGGGGCGGGGCGCCACTGTCAGCGGGATGCGCGGAGATCACAGCTAGAGGTGAATTACCCGACATACTTTATAAGATTCTGGTGGAGATCGTTCCTGAGACATTGGGTAGCCAATTGTGTTATAACATCTGGATATCTATGTTTCGCCTGGAGAACACGTCATGCTCGTCATCTCTGTCGTCTTATTCGTTTTTACGAAATGAATGAAATTATTAAATTTAATGGTCCGGCTTCACAGGAACTCATATAAGGGATTTTAGCTATTTGTCCCGTTTTCCTTCTCCTTTCTACCTTTAAATCTTGTACAACACGTAGTTTGTGTAGTGATTTAATTTTATTTTGAGACTGTATAGCCTCATTAAATTTATATTGTATAATTTTTAATTAAGAAAAAAAATGTAAATCCTTATTGGAAAAAAGCAACCATGGAGTTTCTTGCTCATTCTTCTCCATAGGAAATGCATTCCGAATGGGTGGTAGAGCTACTATTTTTATTATTTATTGATGATTCATAAGTGCCCGTATTGGTTTATATGAATAAAAAATATTCAGATTCTGAACAGAATAAGATGAGGAATGGATCCACCTGCGGTTAGCGGGTATTTGCGCTAGTGTTATTGATAGCAAATTCAATAAATACCCATTATAAATATAAATGTGTGATGAAGGTGATAAAAATGGCGGATGAATCCAACTCGGTGGTCATTCTGACATTTAACACTCATGACGGGAGCTATAAAATCTGTCTGAATTTTCACTGAAAACAGCCAAACAAACGATCGAGTCGTTCGATAACAATATCGATTACAAAATGAAACCTTTAAAAGAGTTACCGACGACTGTATGTGACACTGACGCCCGACCTTTATTTTATTTTTACCGCCCTAACAAAGCGCACGCGCAGCGCCCCGAATTAACCGCATTTAGACATGTTATCCACAGCACTCGGGGCGGGCGGCGCGGGCGCGGCCGTAAAACGCTGACAGTGTAACCGTACCGTTAATTGAATGCACATCAAAGATGCGGGGCGCTAATGAAAGCTGTTTTAGTATACTTTTATTGTTGAGTGTAAAAATATAATTAACAATGTTTTATTGCGCTTCACACATCCTGGTTACTCAAACTATCAAATAAAAAAAACATGAATCATATTACAACAGACGAAGAATTTCATAGTTCATTAGTTATTAGTGTCTTCAAGTTTTACAGTTGCATGATGCCAGTTTTGATGGCAACACTCTAAGTATATTACCGTCTTCCTCATGCCTGTCGTGTATGAGCGGGACAGCATTATTTGTAGTCAAGGCAGTGTGGCTGTACTTTGTGTAGTTATATCAAAATTGTAGTTGTCTGGGTTTTAGAACGATTATTTGTTTGAACATTCTTGACATTATAGTGTAGTATCTTTCAAATTGAAAGATACAAAGCCCTTGGAATTACTTTTTCATTCGACTTCTTCTGGTTTAAAAGCTCGATCATTTTGGTGCACCTGATGAAGCCCCCGCCAACTGGTTCGGTCCAATGCAGCCTCCTTCACCTCCACATACGACACCTAATCCTTTATTTGACCTTTATCACCCCTCCTACGATTTCCATCTCCATTTCCTTCTAAGATCTAAGATCTTCTAAGATCCTTCTAAGTGTCATGTCGCATGAGATAGCCTATCATCTCCTTTCTCCTGTTCCTTACTATCACTATGAATGAATGTTCTTAGTTCTTGCACTCTCTTGCTCATCTTTCATTAGTGATCTATAATACCACTGTGAATAAATTTGGTGTCTCCCTTTGTGAGTTACAAGGCATATAACGCTGCGTTTTAACGGTTTTAATGACTAAAGGACTCGTACCGTTAGACAAACAGTTTAGTTTCCATTATGTATTAGCGTTAATTAGCAAGCCTGCGTAAATCGCCGCCGAGCCGTTAACGTTAACCTTACACATGGGAATAATATTGCTAGGGGAAAATACACATATTTGGCAGGTTCATTACAATCACTTTATTAACACGAGATTCTACCAAAAGTGTCTTGAGTATAATGTCAGTGTCAGACAATATAAGTCATAATGACTCAATGCGTACGGAACTCTCGCTTTGCGTCCCAAAAATGCTGTGGATTTTCAGTGACAAGCATTCAACAATCGGGTTTTATAAAAAAAAAACAATTGACATAAAATTGGTGCGTAAACCACGCGCTGCAAAAAAAGGCCTAGCTTCTATTCGTGCTTCGTCCCAAGATAAGTAACGCTTATACTATGACTCATTATGAGTACTCTATGTATAAAGCCCTCCACACACTGTATTGACTCATAGAAAATGTTTACCCTTTAAAGAAATGACATTGACACCGCGAGTGAATTTTGATGCGTAGGGCGTGACACTGAAATTAAGTCTTTATGTTTATTAACGCAGAAGACATTTTGGTATTGCCAAAAATGTTGACTAATGGACTAATTTAAGTTGGCTAGTTGACTAAGGGAAACTAATGGACTGGGTCGACCTTAGTAAGATACATACCTAACAAAAAGCCAAGTAAGAAAGTGACAAACTACATAAGCAAATGGTTTAAGCCTTACAAAAGCTCCATAGAACACGAATAGGCATGATGATACCCGCTCGTGCTCACAGCCCGCACCACGGAGCATCTCACGAGAATAGTTCGCCGTATCAGAGAGACATCGAACCTCCTTTGTACTCGCGATATATCGTGCGCAACAGAAGATCGTAATCTTATTGCATGAACATCAAATTAAAATAGGTAACTTACAAGTATATGACACACAAACCTCCCCTCTAATACTAAATTTCCCCGCCCCCCCCTCGAATACTAAAGTTCTTTGGCCACATCTCCACTCGATGGAGAGACTTGTTGTTCAAGGACAGGTAGCGGGAAAGAGAGCACGCGGCCGATCTCCCACACGCTGGATAGACTTAATTAAGACGGCAACTCAATTAACCAAAGCGCAGTGTTCTCGCAATGCTACCAACCGCCAGAAGTGGAGAAGCATTGCCAGAGCGGTAACCCTCGCCAAGGAGAACGACGACACGGAAGATCCACCATGCACACCATTTCAACAACCACGACCACTCTGACAAGAGTACCCGACTGAGAAGAACCTCCCCTCAGTAAAAGTAGGATAGAGGCTACGGTCTACGCTTGTCCAGCCTCTTAATTATAGTACGGCTTGCTCTAGCGGTGTGAGTGTAAGCCGCTCGGCTCACTGAACCAGGTGATGCAGGTTCGATCCCGCCAGTTGCAAATTTCGGAAATGGCCTTTTTGTAATGTGCCCTAGTCTTAGTGTAACTGAGATCACCTCCAGTGCATTGTACTGTAGCCATAGTACAAGCTTTACTTAGTTTGAGATCATACGATGAGTATCTATGTGTTGTCGGGTGAAATTTAAACAAGTGCGAGTCGGACTCGCGCACGAAGGTTTCCGTACCATTATCTATAAAAACGTCAAAAAAATCACGTTTGTTGTATGGCAGCTCCCTTAAATATTTATTTTATTCTGTTTTTTAGTATTTGATAACAACAAATAGCGGCAACAGAAATACATAATCTGTGAACATTTCAACAATCTAACTATCACGGTTCATGAGATACAGCCTGTTGACAGACGGACGGACGGATAGCGAAGTCTTAGTAATAGGGTTCCCGTTTTAGCCATTGGGTACGGAACCCTAATAAAGTAGTGGTTTGCACGCCTACCAAGAACTGGCTACGTTCTCTAAGATATGTACAATTCCTCATGACTTTTGTCTTCACCGTTCATCAAGGAATATTACATTAGAAATTGTAACTTAGAAGTTAAAGAAGCAAGTTCCGAATTGTCATTTCGAAAATTTACCGCTGACTAGACTCAAACCAGAAACCGCCTACGTTCGAACCGCTATACCAAGCCGTACTTAATTTATGAGTAGTCCTTATTGCTGCCCGCTCCGCCCCTCGCTAATGACTCAGTCCACGCTACAGTCTCAGTGCAGACAGCCGTTTGCAAATAGCTGATCGCAGCCATCGTGCTTTGTTGTCGCGATCTGTCGCGCACAGATTAATAACACTACAGTTTGAATCATGCAGCGGGCCGGTTATAATTGGCTTAACTGATCTGGGCTAAAAGCGTAACTCTTTCATGTTACAGAAGGTGAAACAAGTTAATTCTACTTACCATTATGGTATGATCATACTAGGGCGAGCGAATTAAAGTTAAGTATAAAGTACCTGCAACGTCAGTAAAACGCGGGAGCTGGATTCTGACTGTTTATTTGACAGATGCCCACCACCGATTACATGCAAGACTTAGTTACCCACATTTATTATTATAACATAAATAAGTTCCACCCTCACATTTTCTCCCCTCTAATTTAGAACGTACAGTAATACCACAAATTGAACATATTATTTTGGTTTTTCCCTCTATGAAGGATTTACCCTTTGAGCCCGATGATAAGCACGCAGTGCTTGGGCGGACGCATCCGATGGCGGTGTCACCACTATGTTAGGAGAGTCCTGATCCTCCTCGGCCGCGCCGTCGGACGCGTCCTCGAACGTATCCTCAGCCTCCTTACTGGCCCCCTTATCTATACTCGGTTGTTGCGGCGTGTCACCTACCGCGGGTATGGTGTCCGATAACAAGCTCGCTCTTGACAATGAGTGGCGGCTCTTATTATGTAGCGGCAGCATTTGGTCGACGTGCCTTCGCCACCTTACTTCTTTATCTACATCTACATTGTATGAGACGGGTCCTGTTTTCCTGACCACATTCCCTTCGGCCCACTTCTCTCCTCTCGATCGGTAGTCGCGCACCAACACGCGATCGCCGGGCGTGAACTGGCGTGATGTGCCACGCGCAGCGGCAACCTGGCGCTCCTGATGTTCTCTAACCGTGGCTGCCACGTCGGGACGCAGTGCATCGAGTCGGCCACGCAGCCGCCGCCCCTGTAACGCCACCGCAGGTGACACGCCGGTCGTTGCGTGCTCACAGTTTCGGTACTGCAGCAGGAATTTACTTAGGGCCATAGGAACGTCTTCCCCTTCGTGTAGAGCCCTTTTAATAACTTTCTTAACCGTTTTGACGGCATTCTCCGCCGCCCCGTTTCCCTGCGGCCTGTAAGGAGCTGTGGTTACGCTTTTAATACAATTTTTTTCACAAAATGTCTTAAAGGCCTCCGAAAAGAACGGCGGGCCGTTGTCCGTGACCAGCTGGGATGGTAACCCGAAACGTGCAAAAACGCTTCTGAAGGTAGCAATAGTACATACCGCGTCCGTGCTTTTCATTTCGAAAGCTTCTAACCATTTAGAGTTCGCATCTACTATTATAAGGTATCTCTTACCCCCACACTCTGCAAAGTCCGCGTGCACTCGTTGCCACGGGTGAAGCGGGAACTCCCAGGGATGCAATGGTGCGTGTGGCGGCGCGTCCCGCACCACTCGACACGGTTCACAGGCGTGACATACCTCCTCTATATCTATATCTAAGCTGGGCCAATACACATAGTTCCGGGATACATTTTTCATTTTGTTAATACCCAAATGGCCCTCATGAATTTCGTTTAAAACCTGTTTCCGAAGAACAGGTGGGATAATTACTCTATATTTATAAACTAAACACCCTAGCTCTAAGGCTATTTCCTGCCTACGAACGAAATATGGTTTTTCATCCTCAGCTGTTACGGCCGGCGGCCAGCCGAACTGCACATAGCCCTTAACTTTACACAGCACAATATCTCGACCAGTCTCTTTTGCAATCTCTTTAAAACCCACCGGCATAGATTCCTCTATTAAATTCATATAATTTATTGATTCCACTGAGCGCACCTCCTGCAACAATGGCAAACGCGACAATGCATCGGCCGGGCCATTATCCACCGACCTAACAAATTCTACTTTGAAATCATACGCGGCTAGCCGTGTCGCCCACCGTTGCAACCGACTAGCAGCGGTTTGTGGTATCCCACCCTTAATGCCGAAGATATGTGTTAGCGGTTGATGATCGGTACGTAATACGAAGTGCCGGCCGTACAAATAGTGGTGGTGTTTTGTGACACCGAAAAATATCGCGAGGGCTTCCTTGTCTAGTTGACTGTAGTTTTGTTCCGCCGAACTTAATGTACGCGACGCATAACTAACTGGATGCTCGGTACCATCCGGGAAGCGGTGCGCTAGTACCGCACCCAACCCGTAGGAGCTACTATCCACGGATAGTACGAGCGGCCGCCCTTCTACATAATGTGTTAGAACCTGATCGCCCAGGAGGGTGCGCTTAGCTTCCTCGAACACTCGTTCACAAGCCGAGCACCATTTCCAAACCACATTTTTTTTTAATAAATTGTGCAAAGGGTGTAGCCTTCCACTAAGGTTTTGAATGAATTTTCCGTAGTAATTAAGCATACCCAAAAAACTTTTAAGTTCACTAACGTTCTTAGGTCGCGGAGCTTTGGAAATGGCATCGAGCTTATCCGGGTCGGGACGCAAGCCCTCCTTATCAATAATAAATCCTAGGTATTTAACAAATTTCTGTAAAAAACTACATTTACTTAACTTTATCGTTAGGCCCATGTGGCGCAACCTTTCGAGTACCGCTTTAAGATTTCTAATGTGGCACGGGGTATCTGATCCCGTTACACAAATATCATCGATAAAAGCCCCACACCCCGGCACCCCACGCAGTGTCTCCTCGATTATTTTTTGGAATTTTTCCGGTATGCACGATAAACCGTATGGTGTACGACGATAAGCAAAGGTTCCAATGTGTGTAGTGATCGCCGTGTACGGTTGGGAGTCTTGAGTAAGGAGACACTGTTCGTAAGCATGCCGAAGATCGATTTTTGTAAACCTATCTCCTCCACTGAGACTAGCAAATAACTCATCTATCCGCGGTAGAGGATAATAATCACGCTTTAGCTTAGGGTTTATTGTGATCTTATAATCACCACAAATACGAATGTCGCCATTTTTCTTGACGACCGGTACGATGGGGGTTCCGTAGTCGGAATAGTCGACGCGATATATAGTACCATCGGCCTCTAACCGAGCCAACTCGAGTTCTACCCGCGCGCGCAACGCCAACGGCACAGGCCGCGCTCTCACATACACCGGTTCACTATCGGTTAGCTGTAATCGAATGGTTTGCTTACATGTACCTAATTGATGTGTAAATACTTCCGGGTAGTCTATACATAGTCGGTTCACGAATTGGTCATCGCTGATTTCATTGATATTGATTTGAGTAATTTTAAGCGCACGCATCCAATCCCTACCTAATAAAGGGCGAGTTCCGCCCCTAATTACATATAGCGGTAAGCTCTTTACTTTCATATTTCCCAAACAAACATCGACTTCAATGAATCCGAGCGACTCAATTCGTGTACCTGAGTAACCACGTAAGACTGCATTATCTATTCGAATAACTTTACTATGAAAACACTCTTTATACATGTCCTCACCGATAGCCGAGATGCGACTCCCGGTGTCGATCTCGCATTCAACAGTACAAGAGTCTATTATCACCTTAATGAAATACGGTTTATTACCTTGCGCGGCCACCTCGATATTGCACATATCATCAGACTCGTCCTCACCAGCACTCACGTAGTTGTGCCTATCGCTCGCTCGCCCCCCCGCACGCACTTTATTGCACATCACTTTGAGATGGCCTCTTTGATTACACTCGTCGCAATTATATTGTTTATACCGACACGTATCCGGCCGGTGCGCCTTCCCACACCGCCAGCAGCTGCGCGCCGGCGCCGCGCCCGCCGCGCCTGCCGCGCCCGGTGCCGCACGCCCCCTCCGCGCCCGGCTCGTGCTCGCGTACGCGAAGTGCAGGCCCTCGCCCGCCTCGCCACTCACACCCGAGGTTGCCGCTGACACCGTACTGCCGCTCACCTCCGCATGTTTTTCTGCGGCTTCCAGAGCCATGGCCAGCTCCACTGCTTCCTTATACTGTATTTTCTTTTCCGCAAATATTCTGGACCGCATCGACTCACTCGCCAACCCGGAGACGAACTGATCCCTTAGATTTTCTTCCAACGTCGAACTACCGAAATTGCAAGTAGTCGCTAGGTGCTTCAGGGCCTGCAAGTACTCCATAAGCGGCTCACCCGCGCGTTGTCTACGCAGCCTGAATACATGGCGTTCTGCGATCTCGGATCGTTGTGGTTCGAGATGCTCTGTCACTAATTTCACTAACTCACTATAGGATTTACTTTCGGGGAATGCCGGTGAACACAAATCGCACATTAACGAGTATGTCGCCTCACCTACGACGGTTATTAGCAACGGTAATTTTACATTGTCTTTTACCTCGTTTAACAAAATATATTGATTTACGCGCCGTATGTATGCCGGCCATTGATTTGAGTTAAGGTTAAATGGTTCTAATTTTCCGATCGGCATTATCACTACCGATATAATATTAATGCACGCGTGTTTTGTACGAAATAACACCTCGTCGCCAGTGCAACGTCAGTAAAACGCGGGAGCTGGATTCTGACTGTTTATTTGACAGATGCCCACCACCGATTACATGCAAGACTTAGTTACCCACATTTATTATTATAACATAAATAAGTTCCACCCTCACAGTACCCTAAGGTTGACTGGGAATGCCTTTGGCATTAAGTCCGCCTTTGCACAACTTTGTGCTAAAGTCTAAATAAATCTCTATATATAAAAATGAATCCCTATTTCCCTTGCATCACGCGTGAACGGATGGAACAATTTCGCTAATTCTTATTTTGTTGCGTTTATTATTGTCAAGAGAAGGTTCTTATGAAAGAAAAAAATAAAGAAGTTGAGCGGAAAAATAGAAAATTTAAGAAAACTTAACGACAATATTAATTTTACATATTTGTCAGTTGTTTGTCATAACTGTCAAATAAGACAGGATAACGTCTGCTGGGTCAGCTAGTAAATAAATAAAGTATCACCAGACAACACATACTCATCGTATGATCCCAAACTAAACAAAGCTTGTACCATGAGTACCGTGTGATGGACTTGGGGCGATCCCAGTTTCACCCAGACCTGAGCAAATTCCGAAAAAACATTTCCGATATTTACCACTGGCGGGAATCGAACCCACAACCACCTCGTTTACTGAGTCAAGCGGCCTACGCTCATACCACCACACACCGTCGACAATTACAATTCAATACATAAGTCACTTGGTCATTTTATTTAAAAGTGTCAAGCGCGTTGACGAATTTTATGAGAAAGAGCATACATTTTCATCATCTGTATGTATCATCATGTATATGGGTCCGATTTTATCATTTATTAAACTTATAATTATGATATTTTGTGGCAAAACAATATTGTTTATATTCTGGCTTCACAAAACACTGTGAAATGAAATATAAAATATATGAAATGAAATATATTTATTATTGAAAGAATGATAATGGTGTTTACAATGTGGACTACCTAGTCCCCACACTAGGATTCCCTGTGTCGTGGGGGCTAGTATTATTAATGTGACATATATTAAGCATCCTTCACTACATGAAAGTAAACATGTAACATTTGAGAATAAACAAAAGTAACTGTGTAAAAATAAAGTAGCGTTAAAAAGTAAGTACCTATCTTAAACAGTAACAATAATAGGAAAGTAAAAAATAACAATGAAAAAATTATAAGTTATAATGGTAATAGTATGAATTACATATGTATATGTTGTGTGTGTGTGAGTGTTCGTTAGTTTAGTTAGGGTGTGTAGTTGTAGTACAGGCGAACTTATTGCCATTATACCGGACACACTCACCTCAATGCAAGTGAGATTGGGACAAGCTAAAACACTCCGGTAGCCCAGTGCCGACGTAGCGAACTTCACACGTATTTCTAATAGACATGCCGGTTTCCTCACAATGTTTAACTTCACCGTTCATCTCCGAATAATCATTATGAATCCGCCTTGGTGTAAGCGCGGGGTTTGACTTTGCACCCCTGCGTTGTTGTTTAGTTAGAGCCTAAAGAGATAACTATAGAGTCGATGCTCTACATCGTGGTAGAGAACAGTTATTGGAGTGACCTGCGTATCTCTATGGCATCGGACACCATTGTTCCGTGAGACGTATTAGGAACAATATGGGTTCTTGGGCCAAAGCCAAAGGGCTTCTAGCGTACATTAAGCGTCTTACACACGCGCTTGATAAGTACACAAATTACGACTACACAGAAAACTGTAAGTATTGCTGTCTTACTCGTATACCAGCAACGTGAGAAAGAGAGCAATACTCTGTGACTTAAGTTTTATTTATATTTGGTGCCAAAAATCGGCTCTTATCTTAACAGAATAGGTTAACTACATGCTATTTATTAAACGAGAGAAGTCCCTATTATTTGCTTAGAAATCATATGCCATTAGAATTGACTTTTTCCATCTTTTAAAAAACAAAAGTCACTCTCAAACAGTACACCATGGCAAAACGTTAATGAGTTTCCTGCCTTTATATCTCTGCTTTATTCCTCGGCATAAGCTAGCGTGTTTATATGGATATTTAGTACAAGCCAACACGCCTAACTCCATTTTTAAACCCTTAAAATACCCCAAAAAACGTACCCCAACTGTACCGATATTCAATTACGTACAAACAGGCGAGGGGTGGAATAAATCCCGCACTCCCGGATCGTCTAATTAGTACATCAAACGGAATGCCCCGGGTTCAAATCACTTAATGAGTTGTAAGCAAATAGACGCATGCACGGTAATTAATAAGTATTGATGTAGGATTCAAAATGAATTCAACTTCTAAAATATCATGGATCGCGATAGAAAAGTTCACAACTAATTCTCTTCGGGTGAGCTCTTAGGCTTATTTCGACAAAAACTAAGACGCCGCTCACGAATAGAAGGACCCTTTCTTATTATATAGACTATCTCACCGGACTTCAGGAAACCAACTTACAAATACCAACCTGAAAGCGAAAACGGTAATACATTTCTCAAAGACCGTAGTACCAAAATCAAGCTTATGAACGGCAAAATAAAGTTGGTGTTGCGTTGGACGTGTGTTGGGTGGCAAAGAGGGTTTGGCATTTTACAATAATTCCTGTCCCAATGCTTTTTTTAATTCAAAGTCGCGGGTGGTATTTAAGCCAGTCTTACGTTAAGTAAGGGTGTAAAATAACGATATCGATACTTTTATCAATTTAATTAAATCGATATACTAAACTATGATCATACTATTAGTGTAGGTACACATTTAATACCCTAATAATTGTGGAAAAAAAACTTGACTTGGGGTAAAACAAACTTTATTATTATTATTTATAAGCAGTTAAAATGTCTTCATAATTGCTTATAATAACCGTTTTACAAAAACAGAACAAACCAATTCCGCTATCTAAGCACCAATATCTATCTTGGTCAGCAAGGGTTACCAACTAAATATAATTCAAAGTCGGCTCTATGTCATTCCCGGCAACTCTCATCGCTCCATCACGATATTGTTCATTTCCCGGGATCACCTTTCTAAGCATTCTGTCAGCGCTCTGCCTTGGGTCATCAGACGCTTCGCCATTTTGCCGGAAGCGCCCTAACAGCGGACAAATTAAATGGAATAAATTTGCTGACATTTCTCGGGAAAAGTTGCTACAAATAGAAAAGAAAACGGAAAGAGGATCTTAATACAAAGCATATTAAGGAAGGTATACTCTATATACTTATTAGTTCATCTTTATGAACTAAGTAAAATATTGAATTTGAAAGTGTATTCCGAGTAAGTTCAATATTAAAAAATAAAATAAAATAATAAAAATTAAATATTTGAATACAATTTTTATAGGTGTACTTGCAAGTAGGTCATACTCTGGAATAAAACATACATTATTTGGTATCCGTTGTTTAAGAAATAAATTGTATCTACTTATTTGACGTAGGATCCTTCCGATAAATTAAATAGTTCAATTTTGCATAGTATAATTTAATTTGCATATTGCCATTAACTTCAAAATTTACTTTAAAAGTAATGAAGAAGAAAAGAACGAGTATCGAGAAAAGGCTCAATTACAATGTGTTTAAAACCAAGATTACAATTTTGTCATAAAAAGGACCATAGATCTGTGAATAAGTAGAGCACTGCGACACTGCTATTCCCTCGCACGAATTGTAACGGAAGCGTACAATTCACGAAACAATTTCATATAAAATTCATATTCTATTCGCACGAAAAATTCTCAAAAGGGAAAAAATATAAATATGATTCCTTTGGGGAGAGTTGGCTGGCACATCACGTAGGTACGCGGCTGTGTGCGGTGCTGTAACCGCGGTATCCACAATAATAGTGCTATGCATGCTATTCCGGTTGTAATAAAATAACGCACTTGTGCTGTCATCTGCGAAATGCTGACACAATTTAGGTAATATTAAATCTCAGAATCTCAAGCGGACGAGAAGGGATTCCAATACTTACGGCATCTAACATTATGAGCATTCTAGTGTCTGGAAAATCCATTCCCCATAGTAATAAACATTGTATCTTCATTACCTTACCGTATCTTACCCATACTTTATTACCAAATGTATATTTGACCCTTCGAAAATATTACATTGGTTTATATTGCTCTGGCAATATTAATTACAAAAGAATCGTGCCTCTCGCACTATTCAAGAAACGTTGAAAGGCATAAACATTTTAAATTGGAATAACTTAATTCCCGCGTTAATTTGCTCGATTCGCGCGTAAACGCTCGACGCATTCACTCGATCACGTTTCGCTCGTAAATCATCGAATTCCCTTTTGATACTCGTGTTGTGTGTTCAAAAAATACAATTAAGTTTGTTTGCCCACGAGTGCGTAGTATTTATACGAGTTTCTCTTTTATGGTGCGAGCAGAAGTGATGGGAATTTGAGGTTTAATTTCAAAGTTGACACTGTCAATAACGAACAACGCTTTAGCGAAATGTTTCCCGGCTTAATCTCCCGGCTCCATTCCGTCCCAGGGAGTCCATTAACTCAGCCGTTCCTAAAGTTACTTTTCCCGCGCCCAGTTATTATTTTACCGTTTTCACGACACGGTCTCCATCTTGGAAATCGATAATCGAAGACGGATAGAGTTTGAATTTAGAATGATTTGAAGTTTTTGTATATTTCTAGCATTTATGAAATTATTTATTATATAATTGGACAACTATTTACAACTATTTATTTTATTATCTATTTATTTTAGTTTTTGTTGTAGGGCTGTAACTGTTACCGACGACAAGCCAGAATTATATACTTTTTGAAATTACTTGCGTCTTGCCACTATACATAAGTATTTAGTACTTCGATTAAAATTTTCTTACTTTAAGAGGTTAAAACAGTTGTACATGTAAAATATAAAACCTTAATTAAAATAATTATAAGATGATCTTCGTGATTCATTTGTTCGTTCTTACGTTTAGGAACTTCATACCGAAGCAATAAATGAAAGGGAAATGATCCACTTACAATTCCTTTACAAATGATTAAGTTTGCAAAATCCCGGGCAATGGGAGAGCAACCCTGCAACACGGTGCGATTGGTTGATTGAATTTGAAATTTCCATTTTACGAGCACTAGGGGTGACATTAAATGTAAATTGGTAAAGCGTCGACTTAGATTAGCACACCAGTGCGAACAACAATGTTACTGACTGGCTTTCTAGAGACTTTCAGCATATTAACAGTATTTTATGTTGACTGCTAGATCCAGACCTGTCATTAACGTATACGATATCCAGATTCTTGCTTAAGCATTTTAATTTACTTATGTAAGGAAATAAAGTTACACAAGTCATACATTAAAGTAATGAGAACTTAAAGCCAGCGATATTTTATTATATCAGTCTTTACATATCTCTGGACTTGACTGGCTACATGCTCAAAATTGTACGAGGCAGTTTATAATAGTCCACTGCAGTCCTCGTGCTAAATAATTGTATCGCTACAGTTCTGCATGCCACTGAGAGCGGATACAGTTCTCGTCTAAACCACCTTCGTCTCGTCAGAGGGAAACCATCTGGAATACCTATCTATAATTTCTTAATCCCGCTCCTCGTCCATTCGCCTTTAACTACGCACAATTATCGACGAGCCAGCAATTATTGAGATAGCTCGCTCGCTTATTACAGCAAATAACGCAGTGTGAGCGATTTATGCGTTCTATACGTGACCGACATGATCATTTGCTCAACTGTTTCCCTGACCCACTGAGATTTATCGGGTTCTGATCAGTCATAACGTGTCTACCACAGATTAATATATACTCCTTGATCCTTTTCATCTTATGGATTCGGCTCATAAGTTACGACACGGTTTGCGCTTTAGGATACCATAAGACCTAACAAGCTAGGTATGGAAAATATTAAGAATCATCTCAATTTTAGTCGCACTAGGATGACTTGTTTGACGCCAGCCCCTGAAAGCATGGGACATATCATTGATTCGTAAAATTCGTAAAATTCGTGTAAATACCTGTAATAGGTAGCATTGATTAAATTATGGCAGTGGCAAGCAAAACTTGTAGCATATATAGTATATCTTGCTTTTGTCTCTTTCTTCGTATGAAATTAGAGAGAGAGAGCATGCGAGCGAATTCGTGAAAAGGTCTTGTCTTGACATGCGTGTTTACCCCACAGGTAAGTACAAGCCATGTAGTAGATCTAACTGTGCGTGTTAGGGCTGGGATCTTACGCGGAGGGACCTTTACCTGTATGAATATACCAGTATAAGCATGAATAAAGACAGATAGCGTCTTCCCTCAGGCAAACTACAAAGGAAAGATGTAGATAATCGGTGACAGTTGTAAGTGTGCACTCAGGAAGTAACATGTTCGATCTTCGGTCAGGAAAGTCTCCTGACAGCTTTGTCCAATTTGCAAATCAAGCCGGAGAACTCATGATTATTTAGCAAGCGCTTAATTAGCTCCACAATAGCTTTACGTTGGTTCAACGCTTTCGCTTGGTTTCGAAAGCTGGGTAACCTGCATTCCAGTCCAGCTTATCTAATCTTACGAGTCAGTACCTACAGCGGTTCCGACGTTATAAATGCGTAGAAGAAATTGTGACTTGGACAACTCTGTGTCAAATAGATTTACAACTATTTCTTGTAGAAACCTAATTTGTGATAGGTAGCTTGTTACTTACCTACTAGTTTTAAATTAAGTACGAAATATAGATAACTCTTATTTGTGTCAATACGAAAAACCTAACAGACAGAATTCGTTAAAGCGGAATGCAATAGTCCCATGATTCACAGCTCTATTTAAGGCAACAACATCTATTCCACACAAACCGTACGCAGCAATAAACATACATAATTAATTACTGCCATTCAAACAACTTAAAACCTTAATGAGCGGTTTTTGGACGCGTTCCAATAGGAAAGGAACTATAAAAAATTATATTCTGTTTACACACCAAACGAAACATTTTAATTAACCGCGGGGCACTCGATAATGTAGACTAGCAGGGAGCGAACGCAATGGGCTCCGATTAAGCCCTAAAGTACCTACTTATTAAAATTTTATCGATATTTTGAGTGCATCACTACGAAATGCATTTTGCTAATGCACTTATCTAAAAAAATTGTTTTAGTCTATTAAAATAACCCTATAATGCGGATGCATTTTTGGACCAAATGAAACAAGACAAAAGATGTGTCAATTTGGGACCCTTCAAAATATGCAATCACAAAACGTACGTAACTATATCTTGCAAGTTGCATTTTCGTAGTTTATTAAAATAATAAAAATAAACAGTAAATTAAAAAATAATGATGTCTAGTTGATAAGCATCAAGAATTGCGTCAAGTACAAAGATCGATATTTAAATGGTAATATTTATAAGAGCTTACCTTGAGCGTTTGTAAACAAATGGAGACAGGCGAACAAGAATATCCAGTTCCCGACACCGAAACGGCACATCCCTGTCCGCCACATGTTGCAAATCACTATAACAACACTACACAATATGTTTTAATTCATGCACATCACATTTTCACATAAAATTCGCGATTTTTTTCTGTTATTTTTCACTCAGTATTTTACCGATGCGAGTTCAGATTGTCCGCCATTTTCAAGCGAGCTCCGCAGCGTTCAGAAACAACTCAATAGTGAAAGGGCAATGCCCGGGTTTGAGTGACACGAAGTGAGCGGGCAGCGGGAGGGTTGGTTTCAGTAAGACAGCGTATTATGACACTGCAGTGTTGCCATGCTTTTGTTGAAAAAATTGCATCTGCGTTTTGTTTCCAATCGCTAAATAGCAGCTTTAACGAAAGCATGGAAATAAATAATGAATCAAATTGTTGTCTGCATGAAATTATTATTGTTATTAGTCGAAATATATTTTATTAAGTATAGTTTTAGGCAGTGGTAACATAGGGATTCAACTTTTCAAGCAAGTTCATATACCAGGCCTGCACGAGATGTTTATGTGCAAATGTCATTTACAGTAAAGGAAAACATCGCGTAGACATAAGTTTTATCTCTTTTAACTGTCAAATTCATCGAGAAAATGACGTCACATCGAGTCACGTCCAGTCCAAAATGCTCGAAGTGACGTCTTTTTTCGACAAATCTGACAGTTGAAATAGATAAAACTTATTTCTACACGGTCACGCTAAGGGCACTGCACAGCGTTAGGCGTAAGGCGTGTGAAGTTCTCCAATCAGCATTGGGCTAGAGTGGTGGACTATAGTCCATAACTCCCTCATATTGAGGAGAAATTTGCCCGATTTAATGGCACTAACTCGCCCCTATTTATTTCAGAACCAAAATACATTGGCGAAGTGTGGGTAAACTGCAGGGCACACTGCCTCCCCTCGGAGAAGAATACAGTCGTTATGATGTATGATTTGTGTATCAAATAGAAGAAAAAACACTATATATAAACAAATGTTAGGTAGTTTTTCTTGTAATATTAATTTGGGATGAATCTTTATTTAATTATTGAATATAACAGAAGTCAGGGCTACATACACTATAGAGATTTTTGGAAATTATAAAACTAAACGTAGTTTTGTCATTTTTCTGTTCTATTTCATAAACTCGATGCTTTTTCTGTATTCCAAGAGTGCAATCTATGAATCTTCATATTTGAAGCATGACATTTTGATACTTTCTCTGCTACTCTTTAGCTTATAACGCACCTAAACTTATATTTGTCTCATATTCATGCCAAATAAAAAAATATTAATTTATAAGTGGATCGGAATCGAACCGATTTTGTAGTTTTCGTCAGTCAGTTCGGGTCGTATTTATTTACAATTATTTACTTTTAAAGACGCTAAAGTGATAGCGAACCAGGAATAGAATTGTAAAAGAACATGGAATTGATATACTCGATGAGGCGCGAGCCTTTAAAATGCGAGCCGCCTTACTTTCAAAGGTAAAACAGCTTTGTCAAGTTACTACTTAGTACTTTTTCATGTTTTTACTCAATTTCGTTGCTTTTAGATCTCTTTATTTATGAAACATGAAAGGTCTTGCACTCTGCTTTGAGCACAAAAACATAGTAGGTACCAAAATGGAACTACATAGTTTCATTATTAAACATTTCTGTCTTGCACACACAATTCAGTTAGTGACAGAACTACCATGAATGCAATATTAGAGAAAGGGACCCACCACTCACCCTCGGAATTGTTTAGAATCCCAAATTATAAATCAAATAAATTTGATCGATAATAGAGGAAACCAACAAGACCGAACTCCCTGTCAGTCGAGAGTCAGTATGTCATAAGTCATGGGCCCTACCTATGAGCAATCCTCCGCAGAACAATCGAATCTAAAAAAAATAATTCGACACGTGTTTCGCCTCTCAACGAGGCATCCTCAGGACGGTTGGGCTGCGACTGAGCGACGAGCAACGTTGGCCGCGCCTTATAAATGAAACTGACCGCCGTCCCCACTCGCTTGCAGAATCAATTGAGCGACTATTTTGTTGAAAAGAAAATAAATTAAGCAACGGGGAGGTGTCAAAAATAATCTGTTCATTCAGCAACGCGTTCCGGTCCCGCCGAACGATCTCTAAACGCTCCAACACACACAATCTTAGGCCCTTATCACATATGTGAACTACATCAAAACTATGGCTATTATTCAAAGTGTGGCCTGTCTCTAATAAATGTTTAGCAAAATGGGACCTATCGAGACGGTTGTTACGTAAATCGGCTATGTGTTCTTTATATCGAATACTAAAATTATGACCTGTCTGACCTGTCTGACGTGTCTGACCCTATATAGACCTTATTACAAGTGTCACAAACTAATTTATAAACGCCGGATTTTTTTAAATAATCTACCCTATCTTTACCATTACATAAAGATTTTAATGAACTATGTGATTTAAAAGCAGGCCTAATATCATTCCCCCTCAGTACCCTCGCTAGTCTGTCAGTTATATGTCCAAAATAGGTAAGAGAAGAGGTATACTTTAATGGTTTTTTAATGGATGGATATAATAAACTGATTACTATTTTGTGTTGTTTTGTTTGAATCAGTTTATTAACTAGAGACCTACTATACCCGTTTGACTGAGCTATGTGATAAATAATATCCAACTCTTTTTTATAGGCATCTTTACTAAGGGGGGTATTAAATAGTCTATGTATCATACTATGGAAGGCGGCTAATTTGTGTTGCCAAGGATGGCATGATTTAGCGGGTATAGTTGTATCGGTATAAGTGGGTTTGCGAAAAATCTCAAATTTATGGCTACCATTATGGTCTCTATGTATTGACAAATCTAAAAAGTTAATTGATCTATTTTGTTCCTTTTCTAATTTGAATTTAATTTTGAATGAATGAATGTATAAAAGGCATAAAATTGAAATTTACTTATTTATATTTCAGTCCAAATGACCCAGACGTGACTCGTCCACTATGCACCATCTCCCCTGCCAACATAATAGCATTCTCGTCTCCAACGGAGCTGTCAGACACTGACGGAGAAACATGGAGTGGGCATGTATATGTATGTGATCTGGACACACCGTGGGACGCCCACAAGGTCACCAGCACAATGTATCCTGTGAGTATTATGTATTACTGTGATAGCTACAGATTACTTAATTCTTATACTTATTCTATACTTATGTTTATTGTGCCTATTTTGTGTTATGGAGGATTGTGGGCTGGTTTTTCCAGTCATCCAAGCTCAGCCAGGAAGTTCTCTGGGTTTTTGACATCACCAAAGACTTTCCAGAGGCATTCTGTTACAAGCAGATAGTGTGGTCGGTAGCTACAGTGCAGTACACCCACATTTTCTTGATGTGGTTTGGTTTCAATGTAATAAAGGTCAAAACTAATACTATTTTAATGGATAAACTCACCTTCAAATTAATGTAGATAGGGAAGGTACATTCTTGCCTGATGCAGTGCCTAGTGGTGAACTCCACAAGTCTATAGATAGATGTGCCGGTTTCCTTCACCATTCAGTGAGTGACAGGAAATTCACATGAATAGGGATTTTACTTATGAATAGACATCTAAATGGTTCGTTTAAAAAATGATTGGACCACTTAGTTTCTTGTAGGATTTTCTCAGTTGCATACAAGAAAAAAAAATACTATTTGTATGTGCCTCATAGGCCTCTATAAAATCGTTGATTTGACTTGGAAAATTACCCTAGACTTTTTTATACCTTACATACCCCACTGTCATGTTGAGGACTGACCAGGCAATAAACCTAAGTAGTTCTATAGCTCTGATGCCTTCCAGGTGTCGGCCTTAGAATGGGATATGGAGGGCCAGCAGCTGCTGGTAGCGACCACTGTGGGAGATGTCTCTGTGTACACTCAGAAAGATTATCTGCTGAACGAATGGACTTGCTCATACACTGCCAGCTTCCCAGGTCTGTGCCATTACAACCACACAATTATTACTGTTGACCTAAAGGATTCATGACACTTTTGACCCCTAATATTCAATTATGAATAGACTGCACTAAAATTATTGCTGTCTCCTTCTTAAATGATAAAAAAGTTGACAATAATAATATTGAAGGTTAAAGCGAATTGACTTAAGCACCATTTTGGTAACTATGCACAAAACCTTTTTTCCAACAATGTATGTAACACAATATCACCCAACATGGCACTTGAGTCATCCGCAAGTGCACGCAGCCATTTGACCTTATGAACATTTTACAGTGATATCGTAAAAGACTTGTATTAATAAATGTAATCGTAGACACTTTGTAGATACTTTAAAATTGCTATAACTTTGTGGGATAGTTTGGTGGTTATAAAGGTTATACGATGTGTGGTATGATAGGTGAACATATAATAAAGGCGTCGTTCTTCTGCACGGGGCGGCGTATCGTGCCCGTCGACAAGAAGCCCGACGCGCCCATCGCCGAGCGCTTTCAGGCGCTCCGCCCCACGCCCACACTCAAAGGTTTTGGGTAAGTACACTTGGGAACACTTCATAAACTATATGAAACAATTTAATAATACAATATTCCCATATAACATTTTAGACAATTAAACAATTGTAGTATAGTAAGCATGTACTGCGATAACTGCGAACATGGTAAATTGGGAATACCAAAGCAGTGCCCTGATTCTCGTAATAAAAATCGTAGCGATATCGTAGCGAATTAGTCGTTCAAGCCCTTTTGGTATTCTCATCCGTCTATCGAGCTTGAACGGCACCGATTTTTAAGTACTTTCGTCGAAGTGTCGTTGAATTTGTTCGCAAAAACGTTGATCGTCTTCTAATCGTTCCACCACGTTGACATGATGGTATTCTCATAGCTCAACAAAATTACTTTCTAGCGGGAATCTGTCAAATTTCGCAATCAAAATGCCGTTGAACACTCGTAAGTTATTTGCGGCGATTACATGTATTGTTCTCGTGAAAAATATAATTAATGTGCTCCAACTTACGCTGTTTTTACGATTCCGAAGACTCGGAGCCTAAAAAGAGCTCCGAGTCCTAAAATACGTTAGGAAAATTTTAAAACTTCAATTAAAATATGTTACGAACTATACCGCCATATATTATTATTTTATGCAAACAAACTCTTAAAGAACATTTATTAGTAGAGGTGACAAATAAATAAAAATAAAAACAATGTTTTTGTAAGGAAAATTAAAAAAAAAACAAAATAAAGAAATAAAAATAAAATAAGTGCGGGCCCGGGGTTTGAACTTGCAACTATACGTTCGAGGCGAGCGTTTTACCAACTAGGCTTACACTTATAACATTAAACGAGAATCAATTTAGCATCCATTTAGCATCTTTCTGCATAATCATGACAAATAGTGCTTTTTGAATTTCTATTTATATTTTATATTTATTTTAATGATTTTAAGTGTAATTTATTTTATTTTTTCGACGAAAATCACGATATTTAGTGCAAAAGACATTGTTTTGATATTACGAGAATACCAATTTTGGATAGATCTACGATAGAGCGGGGTCGGAACTGCGGCGATGCTTGGACTATTTGTAAATACGAGAATTAGGCTACAGTTATAGACAGTACATATGAGCATGTAATAAGATAAGTAATTATATGGGGGTACTAGTATATAAGATAGCCACTCCATAGTGGAATTAGAGATTTTAGATAGCTAGACATAAGAAGTTACAATGTTAGTTAATGTACTACGTAAATAATAAATAAGATGTAACAAAGAAGACACGTGACTTTGCCTGCACCACCAGACAAATACCCCGAACAACATATTTATATTGCACAATCAACAAACTTTCTTAAAACTTATGACTAACATTACTTAAAATTCTTTAGTTAACTCTTAAGTGGCACTTTACACTTCGCAAACCAATATAAAATGGTTCAAACTAACTCTTACGAAACACAAATTAGAAGACAAAAACAACAAGAAATTTTACAATGAGTGAAAACAGGACACAATAAATAAATAACAACAAAAACTGAAAACACACCGAAAATCCATTTACTAACCCCTTTCTTTAAATTTAGAAAAAAAAAAACAAAATTACTTACAAAATTTAGCCAAAATTAAATTTAATTAAAATAATATGATATAATAAAAACGAATTAAAACACACAATTTAAAAAAAAGTCATACATTGGCCTAACGTGGCCACGAAAGGCTCAGGATAGGGGTAACTGGAGACGGTAAGGACAGGCCTTTGCCCAGCTGTGGAACATTCAGCAGGCTATATAAAAATAAAAAAAATATGATTGCTTGTGTAGAGTTGTCCCGTAGGAGTTAACATGGCGATTATTATACTTCACAAGTGATTGAGGCTACTAGTAGCTTGAGCGTAGGGCCGCTCGGCTCACTGAACCGAACGGTTGCGGGTTTGATTCTCGCCAGTGTCAAATTTCGGAAATGCCCTTTTCGGAATTTCAGGGTCGAAACTGGTCAGTAAAGTCAGTTAAAGTCAATTTTTGGAACAGTGGTCAGTAACAGTCAGTTTTTTCTGAAAATAGTAATGTCAGTATTTTAGACTCTGAAAAATGAATTTTCATGTAAAATGTCTGTCCTCAATGTGAGCGTCGCGACTACTTATTATGGGCGTCGTGACGCCTTATAGTGAGCGTCGCGACGACTTATGATGAGCGTCGTGACGCCTTATAGTGAGCGTCGCGACGTCGTATAGTGAGCGTCGTGAAGCCTTAAGCTGATCGTCGCGACGCCTTATAGTGAGCGTCGCAATGCATTATAGTGAGCGTCGAGACGTCTTATGGTAGGAGTCGTGACGCCTTATGGTGAGCGTCGTGACGCCTTATAGTGAGCGTCGCGTCGCATTATAGTGACACATAATTTGTTTTAGTATTGGCAGAAAAAAATACGCGTGTTTTGACGCCCCAGTGTGTGCGGGGCTTAATAGTTGCATAATATAGGACACTTTCTTTCCATAAAATATCTGTTAGGGATTTAGAGATGGGTTTAATGTTCTGTAAATTTAGGGGATTCCCTTTAAAGTTAGGTCAGTAAAGTCTGCATTTTCGAGTCTCACAGTCAGTTGAATCAGTATTTTTGAACATACAATCTGTTCTGACCCCTGGAATTTGCTCTGGTCTGTGTATAACCGGGATCATGGTAGAACCTGACTATTTGTAAGTGCTTTTTGGCCTACACGAATAAAAAAAAATTGATTTTTGATCGCCCCCAGTCCATTGTATGGTACCCTTAGTACAAGCTTTGCTTAGTTTGGGATCATGTAATAAATATGTGTGGTCTGGTGATTTAGATAATGTTTGATGAAGATTCGCACGGGAAATCTTTGATAAATTTTGATCATGTCTTTATGTGAGTGGTGGTCAGAGTGTAGGTCACTGTTAGCTACTCACATGAGTACACATGTACATTAAAGAATGAAATATTAGGTATATAATGGTTTGTTATCAGTGGTGTGGCGTGCGACGGGGCGTGTATAGTGACAGCGACAGGGCTTGTGGGCGTGCTGACTCCCCCCGCAGCCGCTGCCGGGGGGGCTGGCGGCGGGGGGAGTGCGGGGACCTCGGGGAGTGGGGGGAATACGGGAGGAGCGCGCGCGCCGCCCGCCACGGAGTGTCTCCGCCCCACCAGAGACCACGTCACCGCCGCTAGCATTGCACACAAGAGTAAGAATATATAATTTAATAATAAAGTCGAATCAAACATTGAACCTTGCAGAACTTCTATGAACAATAATGTTGGTTGATTGTCAGTTTTATTACCTTGTAGCTTTGAATGTAAACTTGTGCGTTAGTTGTGAATAAAAAATCAAACCTTCAATATTTACACAAATAGATACAAATCCGACTTTAATTTTGGCATCGCTAAAACTGAAGAATTGTCCAGTTTTTGTTGAATTTATCCACGCAATATGCACGCTTTTGGACTGGATACCGACTGTCTTTACAATAATTTTGTTTCTGGATTGTATGGTTGTTGCAGACGGCAGCCTGCTGATAGCGGCAGTGTGCGTGTCGGGCGCAGGGCGGTGCTGCGTGCGCTGCTTCGTGTGTGCCGTGAGCTGGTCCCCGGCCGCCGCCCCGCTGCTGGCCGCCCAGCCGCTGCCGGCCGTCTGCCTGCCGCCCGCCGACACCGCACACACCCCGCCAGGTCACACACAGTACCGTTATACAGTAGCGTCGTGACGCTGCTGGCCGCCCAGCCGCTGCCGGCCGTCTGCCTGCCGCCCGCCGACACCGCACACACCCCGCCAGGTCACACACAGTACCGTTATACAGTAGCGTCGTGACGCTGCTGGCCGCCCAGCCGCTGCCGGCCGTCTGCCTGCCGCCCGCCGACACCGCACACACCCCGCCAGGTCACACACAGTACCGTTATACAGTAGCGTCGTGACGCTGCTGGCCGCCCAGCCGCTGCCGGCCGTCTGCCTGCCGCCCGCCGACACCGCACACACCCCGCCAGGTCACACACAGTACCGTTATACAGTAGCGTCGTGACGCTGCTGGCCGCCCAGCCGCTGCCGGCCGTCTGCCTGCCGCCCGCCGACACCGCACACACCCCGCCAGGTCACACACAGTACCGTTATACAGTAGCGTCGTGACGCTGCTGGCCGCCCAGCCGCTGCCGGCCGTCTGCCTGCCGCCCGCCGACACCGCACACACCCCGCCAGGTCACACACAGTAGCGTCGTGACGCCCAAATCTATTCTATAGCGGCGTCACGACGTTCTTATAAATGTTAAATTCCAATTTTAGACATGGCTTTCTATTCTATCAAATTATAGCGTGTGTTATAAACAGCTCTAAATGCAACACACTGGAGCTCTATCTACCTGTGTATTTTTTTTTTTTTTTCTTGCCGGACCTATTCTGCAGGGTGATTTTAAAACACTCGGAATCGAATTCGGAAACGGAATCGGATCTTTCCGTCACGGATTCCAGCCATCGCTATTTTGATTTCCGTACCCGACGATTTTTGACATTTCTCGTCGGATAAACCCATCCGAATCGACGGAAAGTTTCCGACACCTTTTTCTTCGCGGAAAGCTTCCGAAATTGAACAAAAACATAAATAAAATACCAAATTTAAGTGTTATCTAAATACTTGCATAATATTTAAGGTAAGTCAGTACTAAAGATTGTTTAAAATAAACCCATTAACGTTGTTTTATGGCCCTTTACATTATTGTGAAAATTATTCCCTTCAACCTTTGATAGGATGGAATATTATCTTATAGGAGACAACATAGGGCGGCTGCTGTGCAGCGCCGGCAAACAATCGTGCTGCATTATTCACTTCGTGGTTGTGTTTTTAATTACCGAAATACAGCGCCATGCCCCATCTATGACGTAGCTCTGAAACTTCGTGGTTTCAAAGGCGTGATGTTACCCTTCACTTTCACTTTGACGAATCAGTAAAAATTTTCGAGGTTCGTTATAACCAAAAATAATAAAGGAGAGTAAGTTTTAAATCGATAATTTAAATAAGTAATCAATTTCCATTTTTATAATTATGATAAGTGTGTTTATATAAGACTTTTTGGCCCAAAAAATTCGTATTAATAACTGTTTTGTAATCGAATTTTATTTCTACAATTTCTACCATTTTTAAACGTTCTTTGTAAACGCACACAATCTTTCCGACGTCGGAACTTCCCAATTGGCCCTTCCGTCCGCTATTCAAAATCGCGTTTTGACATGGCGTCGGAAACGGAATCGACAACTCGAAGTTTTCGATTCCGTTTCCGAATTCGATTCCGAGTGTTTTAAAATCACCCTGCAGGTCGCGTTTCGATCCGATAGTAGCATATAAGAACAAAATATATCGAGGGGTGAAAGGCTATTTGGGCCATACTGACTTGTATACATATTTGGAATCAGCGAATTTTTCTGCGTCGAATGAGTATGCTCTCCTGTGAAGTTAAAAAAAAGGTCGCTTAAGTAAAATAGCCTTTGACTGCTCGATATAAAGTTGACAATATGTAAGTGGTCTCGTAAACCTATACCAGGGCTCACCAAATGGCGGACCGCCGACCAATTTTGTGTGGCCCGCGAAGACACAGCAACTTGCACTACAGAGTACGAAATTTAATAAAAATGTATCCCCTGCATTATCTTTGTTGACGTCAATTCGAAAACAGCCGAGCGATGTAACGAGCTAACAAGCGAGAAAGAGTTCGCAGATCGCGATAGCCGCAAAAATACCTTTGTTATTTCTGTAATTACATTTGTTTAATAAAAAAAACTTTTGTATATAATGTTGTGCGGACCGCGATAGTTATTTCATTTCTTAAAACGGACCCCGATCGAAACTAATTGGTAACCCCTGGCCTATACCAAAGAAATGAGTGAGGAGAGTAATGTGTGTGGTCGTGCAGCGGGCGTATCGTGGGTGGTGCGCGCGGACGGGGACGCGCTGCTGGTGGCGGGCGGCGCGCTCACGCTCTGGAAGTGCACGGAGCGCGCGCACCAGCTGCACAAGCTCTTCAACAAAGGTACCACACCATACCATACCACCACCTCTTAAAGTATTGTTCTTTATTGACACAAACAAATCTATCGCTATAACAGGTGCAAGCAACGCTTATTATACGACGTCGCGATGCTCACTATAAAGCGTCGCGATGCCTTATAGTGAGCGTCGCGACGCCTTATAGTGAGTGTCGCCACGCCTTATGGCGAGCGTCGTAACGCCTTTAAGTGAGCGTCGCGACGCCTTATAGTGAGTGTCGCCACGCCTTATGGCGAGTGTCGCGACGCCTTTAAGTGAGCGTCGCGACGCCTTATAGTGAGAGTCGCCACGCCTTATGGCGAGCGTCGTGACGCCTTTAAGTGAGCATCGCGACGCCTTATAGTGAGTGTCGCCACGCCTTATGGCGAGCGTCGCGACGCCTTTAAGTGAGCGTCGCGACGCCTTATAGTGAGTGTCGCCACGCCTTATGGCGAGTGTCGCGACGCCTTTAAGTGAGCGTCGCGACGCCTTATAGTGAGAGTCGCCACGCCTTATGGCGAGCGTCGTGACGCCTTTAAGTGAGCATCGCGACGCCTTATAGTGAGTGTGGCCACGCCTTATGGCGAGCGTCGCGACGCCATTAAGTGAGCGTCGCGACGCATCATAGTGAGTGTCGCCACGCCTTATGGCGAGCGTCGCGACGCCTTTAAGTGAGCGTCGCGACGCCTTATAGTGAGTGTTGCCACGCCTTATGGCGAGCGTCGCGACGCCTTTAAGTGAGCGTCAAGACGCCTTATAGTCAGTGTCGCCACGCCTTATGGCGAGCGTCGCGACACCTTTAAGTGAGCGTCGCGGCGCCTTATAGTGAGTGTCGCCACGCCTTATGGCGAGCGTCGCGACGCCTTTAAGTGAGCGTCGCGGCGCCTTATAGTGAGTGTCGCCACGCCTTATGGCGAGCGTCGCGAAGCCTTTAAGTGAGCGTCGCGACGCCTTATAGTGAGCATTGCGACGCCTTGTAATGAGCGTCGCGACACCTTATAGTGAGCGTCGCGACGCCTTATAATGAGCGTCGCGACGCCTTGTATTGAGCGCCGCGACGTCATCGCTAACGCTAAAGCGTTCGACTTCTATCGAATTGAATCGACATCTAGCGTTTGCCACTTGGCTAGGCCTGCTGATAACTGCAGGTGCAGCCATATACCATTTTAAACCATTTAATTGCATCGTTGCATAAAAAAAAGAAAATTTAAGCGTTTGTTTGTATTGTAAAAATAATAGAGCTGTCTACTAAATGCATATGATACTATATTTGCTATTTCTAACTCTCTATGTATAATGTTCTGTCAGATGAATACAATAATTGTTAGTTACGTGTGGCAGGTCCCCTGCAAGGGAACACGACCCCCGGCGGCGGACCCAAACCAACCAATGACTGTTTTAACACGCTGGTAAGACATTTATAACAGTTTTACTTTACTATTATAATTTAACAAAAACTCATAGTATATCTATCAGACGGACGGAGAAGTTAATTGTCTTCAAATTTAATCGGAAAAGATGTAGTAGGAGTTGGAAGAAAAACTTTTCCCTCCATTGCAAAGCGGGAGGCCAAAAATAACTGTATTGGCATAATAAGTTCTCACAGAAATGAAGGAGGCACTACAATGCTACAATGTAATCTGCATTATACTTGATTCCAGTAATAGGTATAGCTGTAACGTTTGAACGCATAGAATTTTTTCCTGGGGCCCGATTTTCGTTTGATAGACATCAATCTCTATTAGAGACATGTCGAAACAAAAGAAAAAAATATGACCAATTTGACGTTTCGATTCGACGTATCTCTATAGAGATGGATGTCGATCGCACGAAAATCGCCCCGCTGTTCTCAACGAGGTCTGTGAATGAACACAGAAAGCCGTCTCTAAAGCTGAATTTACATTGCGACACTAAGTTTAATGCATGATGAAATTATTTTCACGACATTACTTTCACTACCTGTAAAACTAGTTTCATCGATAATAATAGTGTCGCGACATCCACAGTATGTCTGTGTTCATGACTCCGCCAACATCAAAGCAGTTATTGTATAAAATTATGAAAAGGTTGTCTCGAAAGTTGATTCGAGTGTGGATTGATAAATTTTATATTTTGAAATTAAACTATTTTACGGATTTTATCGCGTTTATTTACTATTTTATTTTCCCGACGTTTCGGCTGCTTTACAGCAACCATGGTCACGGGGGGACTGAGGTGTTAGACGTCCTGATGTCATAGTTAATAACTGGGTACCCTCATATTTAATCCGTAAAATAGTTTAATTTCAATGTATACTATTCGCGTAAATATAAGAAAACAATAAATTTTATATTTTTATTAGTTGGTTACACATTTAAAATATTTTTTTCGACTACCACGGCCCACACCACGACTAAAAAATAAACGTCCTATCAGCGCAGGCGGTTTCGCGACACTAGTTTCACGTCGCGTTTACACGATGACATTATTTGCATGACATTAGTGTCATCCAAAAATCGCGCGCTACACGAAACTAATTTAGTGTCGTGAAATTAATGCATGCATCGATAAATGCATGAAACTTGACGTTAACAATGTGAAACTGTCGATGAAACTAATGTCCCGAAACTACTTTCACGCCACTAGTGTCGCAATGTAAATAGGGCTTAAGTGTTAGTGTGAATGTGAAAGTGTTCATGAATGACACGGTGTCGGGTGTTGGTCCAGATCTGGCAGAAGGCTGGCATGTGGGCGATAGAGACGGGCGAGCGATGCGTGGGCGCGTGTAGCGCGCGCTCGCCGTTGGCCGCCGCGCTGGCCGTGGCCGCCACGCCCGGCGCGCTGCATCTGCTGGGCCGGGACACGCACCACTATGTGAGAATACCACTATCCTACTAATACTACTATCCTACTAATAGTACTATTCTACTAATACTATAAATGTGAAAGTTTGTAGGGATGAAATTATAGCAATAAAAGATAGATTTTCAACTCAAGGGTTCATGATTGAAATGCGTATGTATAGTTCAGATCGTCGAGAGCTCTACTCTCAGATGGCTGGATGGATGTTTGTTATTCTTTCTCGTAAAAACTACTGAACGGATTTTGATGAAAATGTACAGTATTATTGTTTAATGTTTATACATCAGAATAACATATAGGTCTGCGCAGACGAAGTTGCGGTCAGAAGCTTGTACCGTATGTACACTAATATATTCGCCAGACAACACATACTCATCGTATGATCCCAATCTAAGCAAAGCTGAGGTTTAAGCGCAGGCCGTACGGCTCCCTGCACCGGTTGGTTACAGGTTCGACTTCCGGCAGCGGCAAATTTCGAAAAGGGCTTTTAAGAATTTTCCCTTGTTTAAGTGTATCTGGAGTCGCCCCCAGTTCATTGTACGGTACCCATAGTATAAGCTTAGTTTGGGACCATACGATGAGTATGTGTTGTGTGGCGATATTTATCATTTACGATGTGGTGGAAGTATGGTGTGTAGCAGTAACATGTTGTGCAGCTGTGCAGCCGCGCGGTGGTGACGTGCGGGGTGGGGGCGGGCGGGGCGGGCGTGGGGGCGGGCGGGGCGGAGGGCGGGGCGGGCGCGGGCGCCACGCCGCCCAAGAAGACCAAGTACGGACACGGGACTCTACCGGTAACAGATCATGACAATAGCCAGTTCGATTCCCGAGCACCACCATTAAGTCAAATCATTTATTTTGTATGGTCAACGTGGGCAGTTACAAATTGACAATTTTACATTTTATTATTCTTATAAGTAAGCATGAAAGTCAGTCGCCTGATTTTTTTTTAAATCGCCAAAACTTACTTCAAATACACAGGTAGATATAGCTCCAGTGTGTTGCCTTTAGAGCTGCTTTTAATAACAATAAAACGTTAGTGAGGCAACACACGCTACACTGTGACATGACAGGCAATATCAGAGACTCATCCTACAATTATTCAGCTAGTGATGTGATGATATATGGAAAAGGTAAGATAGTATTGTGTCTGGTGCAGTCTGGGTCTGCGCACGCGATGGTGTCGTGCGTGGAGATGTCCCAGCTGGGCGGCGTGGTGGTCTGCATCGACACTCATGCGCAGCTCCACGTGTATCGCGTGCAGCCCTGGGACACGCGTAAGTACTATAACACTACATCATATAACATTACATTACACTATTCTAAACACAACGTTACATTAACATTGGTTTACATAACATTAATCCAAAGACAACGTTACATTACATTCAAATTGTAGTACATAACATTACATTACATTAAAATTAGTGTACATAACATAATTTTGTTACACTTCACTATATTACAATACATTACAACGAAAAAATCTGCTTGCGTCTTGTTTTAGTTAGGTACATTTTATTAGTTGAGCAGTATATAACAGGCTTAGGCTTTGTTGTATAGTGGTTTAAGCGTAGACCGCTCGACTTACTGAACCAGGTGGTTGCGGATTCGATTCCCGACAAGAGCAAATTTCTTAAAAATTACCTTTTCTGAATTTGCGTTGTTCGGGTGTTACTGACATCGCCCTCAGTACATTGTATTGTATGGTACTCATAGTACAAGTTTTGCTTCGTCTGGCGTCATACAATGAGTATGTGTTATTTATTTCACTGTACTACGTCACATGACACTATATAACACCGTATTACATTCATAACACTTCATTACGCTACATAACACCATATCAAACTATCAAAAGTGGAAGGAATATATGAATGTATGTATGCTTGGTCTGGCAGCAACGGCTGTGGGCGTTCAGCTCGCGACCACGCTGCTGGAGTACTCTATGCTGACCGGCTACGACTGCCTTGACGTATTAATGACGCTCAAACACAACTTCGCCGAGCCCGTCTACGAGAGGTACCTACTATATCGAGGGGTATAAGGCTTTTTGACCTGAACGACACTTTTCGGCGATGTTGACATTGTAGTTTGTGTAGTGATTTAATTGTGTTTTGAGAATGTATAGCCTCATTAACTTTATATTGTATAATTGTTAATTAAGAAAATCACAAAAATGTAAATCCTTATTTGAAAAAAGTAACCATGGAGTTTCTTGCCCATTCTTCTCCATAGGAAATGCATTCTGAATGGGTGATAGAGCTACTATTATTATTATTTATTGACGATTCATAAGTGCCTGTATTGGTTTATATGAATAGAAAATATTCTGATACTTATATATACATATTTGGATTCAGCGATTTTTTCTGCGTCGAGTAAGTATGCTCTCCTGTTGCTTAAGTCAAATAGTATTTCACCCCTCGATATCATCACGCTTGTATTCCCCGGAGACGTAAGCAGAGATGCACTGCAGTGCGCCCACACTTTGCCGTTTTTATATGGTCCCGATGTAATGGGGGGTGGGCCTATTGCCATTATACTGAACACAATCCACAGAAATACGAGGGAGATTTGGGCCATAGTCTACCGCCCTGGTTTCGTGAATGAAGGAAAGTAGTAGGGCAGTGTTATTACCGTCAAAGCCTGAATATACGTGAATGGTCTCTCCGCACTGTCCGCAGACTGACGGAGACATTCCAACGCCAGCCGCAAGCATTCCAACAATACTACTACCATAGCTGGCTGAAACTCAGGATCGCCTTGTGTAGGTAAGTATTAATTAACGTAATGTAATGTAATATGATGTAATGTAACGTAATGTAATGTATTATGATGTAATGTAATGTTGCGCGCGCCATGGGCGGCAACGTAGATTGTTGTTATCAAATAAAAATCCGTGTAGAAGTAGATAGTATTAAATTGTAGCACAAACAGTAAATAACATTGAATTAAATTATATAAAAACTTAATTATGCTATTGAACTTATATTAAACCTGACCTTATTTTAAACCTTATAGCCGACCCGGCAAACTTCGTACCGCCTTAGAATTAGTGACATACGAAAGCAGCGCCACCTTAAATTATCAGTGTTTCTCTACTATATTATACATATAAACCTTCCTTTTGAATCACTCTATCGATTAAAAAAACCGCATCAAAATCTGTTGCGTAGTTTTTAAGATTTAAGCGTACATAGGGACATCGGGAAGCGACTTTGTTTTATACTATGTATTAATTGATACCTGGAATGCTTTAGTAGCAAAGAGAGAGAGAGAAGCAGAAAAGTACCCGTGCTGTCGCACTTCAATTATGAAACAGTATGAACAGATGTAAGATAATGTAATATGATATTAGTTACATTCTGGAATGTTCTCAAAACATCGACAATTTAAAATTAATTATTGTTTACATAGATATTTCTATGCCTACCCTAAAAATAGCGAAAAGATTTAAATAATACAAAAATCAGATTTCAACAACCTATGCCAAATGAAATAAATTCTACGATTAGTGCTAGCTTATTAGTTCACCACGTTTTTGAAGTCGGTTTTTGTTAAAAATAATATTGTAACACATACTATAAATATGATGTCCTTTACTTTCAAATTGTAAAGTTGGGTTGAAGCGAATTATATTTTAAAGTTTCTTAAATACTCACCTTAGGGAATGTTCTCCAGAATGTACCATCATTACATCTTAATGGAATGTAATGTTATGTTATGTAATGAGGTGTTATGTAAGGTAAGGTGTGTGCGTGTGTGATGCAGGGCGATAGGGTCGGCTCAGAGCTCGGGCTCGTGGCTGAGCTGCGTGCAGAGCGCGCGCGCGGCGTGGGCGGCGTGCGGCGCGGCGCTGCGGCCGGACGAGCGGCCCGAAGACAAGCCGCTCGCGCTGCTGCTCGACGACCACGCCGCGCCCATAGAACAGGACAAGGTCTGCACTGCCATCGACACAATACTACTTATCATACTAATACTTCATAGGCTGTCCAGTTTAAAAGGTAGTCGGGGATAATCAGGCAATAACTTCAATAGGTCGACCCTCTCAATTTTTTAATTATATCACAAAAAAAGATAATTTTTATAGTTTTTGTAAAAAAAGAGACTATTCTCGTGATGGGTGAACTATTTAGATACTAACGACTTTCACGGAGCCCTCGATGTTTTTATACAACAAAATTTGCGTTCGTTTTTTGTAACACATTAATGTATCTTTTTCTTTTATAATATTACCATAGTCTATTTCAAAATAAAAATTGAAAATACATATTTTGTACTTCAGAAAAGATACAATTGGTAGAGGAAATTGAAAAAAGGGAAAAGTCAGGAATTTGTTTCTTGCCATTTAGAATGGAACACCCTGATTAACATAGTATAAGAGCTCTCATCATTTTACAGTTAATATTAAAATAATTACTCTAAAATGCCGTAGCCCGACTACTTACGTTTATCTAGTTAAAATGTTCTAATTTGTTTTAATTAATTATCGGTTTCACAGAATCTCCTAGCTCTGGAAGCGAAAACGGAGGTGATTCCGGAGACGCTTTGTTTGCTGCCTCTTCGGTTGCCTCTCCAGCGTGCTCTCGACATCGCTCTCACCGCTCTGCTCGCTCTCACCTACCAGCACCAGCATCAGATACACCCGCACGGGTCAGTACACTACTCTCTGGCGCGCTCTCCACCTCGCTCCCACCTACCAGCACCAGTAGCATATAATATCATACCAGTATATATATGTCCAGATCAGATCATTGGGAACACTTCTATCGCGATTTAGAATTTCTATACAATGTTGTATGGCGGCTCGGAATGTTGTACGCGTAGAATTGCGATGTTTTAATCGTTGCGCCATCTATTAGCGTGTGGCGGAAAAAGCCCCATGTGATTTCAGTAGTCTTAGCATGACCGCGTAGACATAAATTTTATCTCTTTCGACTTTCAGATTGTCGAGAAAATGACGTCACTTCGAGCTTTTAGTACCAGACGTGGCCCGGTGTGACGTAATTTTACGAGATTAGACTTAGCTACTAAGCCTACAGGTGATCACTAGTAATCTCGCTAGTCTCCAACTGAGCTATACGTTTGAGTTAGGAGTGGGCTCGCGTCCTTAGTTTAGTGTCTAAAGTCGTTCGAGCTGACGAATCGGGCTTCTTAGACCTCGTCGACTTTAAGCCGGGGGATATCGCAGTAACGAGACTATACCGGCGGCGAACTATGCAATTCACATGAGAATAGGATCGAATTTGCGCCATATTGTGACGTCATAGCTGTCAATTCTAACCAGTTAGGTAGGGTGCCCAAAACAAGATACTTTTTAAATAAAATGTATGTGCAAAGGTTGAGCGAAAAATGCACGACGAAGCACACTAACAACGACAAAATGGCGACTGGCGTTCTTATTTTCTTTTCTTTAATGATTTTGGCATGGCTTCGGGGCCTTTGCGCCAAAAATGGAAATAAAAGATTATGGTATGGTTTTAAAAAACCGGCCAAGTGCGAGCCGGACTCGCGCACGAAGGTTTCCGTACCATTATCTATAAAAACGGCAAAAAAATCACGTTTGTTGTATGGGAGAAATCAGAGATTTGTCCATTAATAAATTTAAAACTGCAATAAAATGTAAATTGTATCAAAAGGGCTATTACAAAATCTCTGATTATTTGGAAGTTAAATCAGCTTGGGATTGTACAGCTCAGGTTCAAATCAAAAATAAAAATATTGCCCGTCATGTCAAAGTGTAGCGTGTGTTGCCTTAATACCGTATTATTATCTTATCTTTATTATTAAAAGCAGCTCTAAGGCAACACACTGGAGCTATATGTACCCATGTATTTGTAATAAGTTTTGGCGATTTAAAAAATGATCAGCCCGCTGAGTTTCTTGACAATTTTTAAGTGCCCCCATAGGAGCCTATACAGAATAAATGATTTGACTTTGACTTTGGAGCCCCCTTAAATAATTATTTTATTCTGTTTTTTAGTATTTGTTGTGATAGCGGCAACAGGAATACATCATCTGTGAAAATTTCCACTCTCTAACTATCACGGTTCATGAGATACAGCCTGGTGACAGACGGACGGACGGACGGACGGACGGACAGTGAAGTCTCAGTAATAGGGTTCCCGTTTTACCCTTTGGGTACGGAACCCTAAAAATGAATGATGACTTTAAATAATTAAATATTTACTACTAATTAAACCTTTTTATTTTAATTTGATGTAAGACTATTATAAGTTTTTTGCAATCCATACTTTTCAAGTAACATTTGAAAGATAGAGGTTATTGACACTCCTATTGTCAGGTACGAGGTGTGGGCGGACGGGTCGGCGGTGCAGGTGCTGCGCAAGCTGGCGCTGGCGGCGCGCGCGGCGTGCCGGCCCGCCGAGCAGCTGGCGCGCGCGCTGGCCCGGCTGGCCGCCGCCACCGCGCCCAACGCCATGCCCAAGCCAGACCTCATCGGTATGACACACACCCACGGACGTGCTATAGTAATAGGGAGCGTCGCGATGCCATACAGTGTGAGTTGCGACGCCGTATATTGAGCGTCGCGAAACCTTATAGTGAGCGTCGCGACGCCCCGTAGAGTGAGCGACGCAACGCCCTTTTGTTAACGTCTTGATGCCTTGTATTGAGCGTCGCGACGGCATATAGTGAGCGTCGCGACGCCGTATAGTGAGCGTAGCCCTTCGGGGTGTACGGGCGTGATGATGTATTGTATAATGTGTGCGGTGTTGGTGTGTGCAGAGGAGTGCGCGGCGCTGACTGCGCAGTGGGGCGGCGCGCGCGTGTGGGACTCCCTGCCGCGCTGCAGCGTGGCCGCTCCCCACGGCAAGCCCTGGCCCTTCTATGTCAGTACTACACCTTATACTATACACCTGTAGTGGCGCCATCTAGTGATCAAAATGGCTAACTCATTTTGATCACTAGATGGCGCCGTAACAACACCCATACAACACACCCGTTGTTTTTATTTTTTTAGGGCTGATACCTAAATAGAAAAAAGGAACCCTTATATAGGATCACTTTGTTGTCCGCCTGTCTGTCTGTCTGTCTGTTGATCTTTCCCATTTATTGTACTCAACCGACGTTATTATAAATATTTTTTTTATCCATATCAAAATACAAATAAACAAACATCTCGGGTAATTTTTCGAACGCACTGCTAGTGACGTGCCCACATCCAATTACAATCAATCGATTTTAATTTTATCAGTTCGAGTATGGGGTTGAACCGGAAGCGCTGCGGTACACACCTGAACCACCAGCGTATGTGCAGTGTGAAACTACACCGTCAACTACAATGGATTCTATTAGGTATTTCTTTTTACATTAAAAGTTGTATTGTTTTTTGTTCATGCTCTAAACTTAGTCGATTTTTTTCGTTTGTTATGCCAGGTACATGTACTTAGGCGGCGGTTGGCGTCCAGCGCGTTGGCGTCAATGTTCCCGTTGCGGGTCCCGTGCGTTGCCCGCCGCGCAGCCTTCACGCCACCCGCTACAGCGAGCTTATGACGCTAGATTTTTACCAGCGTGCAGGTAATAAAGCCTACCTTTAGCTCACTCGTACCTAGGCCAAAATGTTAAAAGAAGACTTGTAAATCATCTAAATTTTTATTTAAAAGCACGTCTGTTTTGAAAAATTATTTCTGAAATCTTCTGTCAATAAATAAAAGAACGATGAATTAAAGGGAACTTACAATCAAACTAAATTGTAATAAATTGGTGTGATCAAACAATTTTAATGAAGTGTTGTTGTTGCAGGTGCGGCGGCAAATGGACTTTATTCTCGAATGTTTAAATAGTTGTGTATGATTAGTACCTATTTATAATTTTGTAAATAAATAATTAATCACTGGACTGTAGTTTTATTGTTAATCAACGCAGTGATAGTTATCGAAATTTTTATCAATAATTCTTGCGAGGGAGTCGTAATGCAGCAGCAGTGCTATTGGGCACCTCAGCGCATAGAGTCGCGAGGTGATTCGGGCAAATATAGTACGTGTTGACTAGTAAAGAGTATGAAACCTAGTAAAATTATTATAAATACAGGTTGTATCAGAACTCCGAAATAATACTTTGGGTGCGTATACGGTAGCTCATATGTGGATGTTTAGTGAAGACAGTTTATACCTAAATAACATAGTTTCTGAGTTTTTGTTTGAATATTTGTTACAGGCATCGTGTTCTGGCTTTTGGGTACATCTCTATCCTCATTTAGCAGTGTAATCTACATATAAAGGGGGCGACTACAAATATTCACAAAACAGAACATGCAAATTTCTCATAAGACTCGAGTATAGAAATTGACGACGAAAAAAGTTGAAAAAGCATGGTCGAATTACGATAAATTTTTTAAAGCATTCAGTGTTCCGATACTGATGCAAACGTCAAAGTATGTATTACGGACTTCTGAAACATCTTGTTTATGAGCTCAGGTGACCTGCCATCTATAACCATCTAAACCTTTTGAATGGACTACGCCGTTGGCCATGAGTTGGCCTTTACAGCTTCACCGGAGGAGACTATCTAAGCCATCTATATTCATATGCCATATTCTTATCTTTACTGAGGCCATGTAGTCTTGGTTACTCGCTTGCTAACTGATTAATCTTACTTTTATAATGGTTAATATTGCAACGTAATAATTATTAAGTCTCAATTAGAAATACACGGAGCGATATTAATTTGAAATAGATTTTGAACATTTAGTCGATTACAAAAGTTTGAGCATAATAATTGCCAATCGATGGATAGACAGCAAATAGCAATCAAGCTATGTCCATCACTAGTTGTCGTTGCAAGGATCGTTGAGGAGCGTTTGCTGCTGCGTCTGCGTGATTTAATTCGCGAATTACTTGCTAAAATCGAAACCACACGTATTGTTATTAACGTTTTTTGCTTAAAAATACATAATAATTACATAAATGGCGGACAAAAAAGGTATTTATGATGTTCATTTACTATTTTCTTTGTTCTTTTCATACTTTACGTTTGACATATTGTAACGTCATATGGAGGCCTTGAATTAACAATTTTGATGAGAAAACAATCGTTTTGCGGCCGTAGATGAGATTAGGGCGTAGTATAATGAAGATATATGGGGTAGAACGACGTAATTTGTGAAAAAAATTGTCGTGCGGGGTCGATCGATAGACGAAAAATTCAAGATGGATGACCGCCCTCCCCAGAAACACACAAGGCGGGATCCTCATCTAAATTTAGTTTCATTCATTACAATTTAATGATCTCGGTTACAATGGGCGAGTGCAACGGACGTCGCGAAAATTGCCAACGCCTTGCTTACCTGTTTAGTCAAAAATCAATATGCAATGGTAGGTTCTAAGCTGATTAGTACAATATTTCCCCGAGATTTAATACGAGGGGCAGTCGAGACGTACCTATGTGAAACATAATTTTTTTTAGTTTCTTAACGATTTGGTACATGGCTCAATATAATCAAGTTATTTTGTGTTGCTGAGATATGAATCACATAAGTACCCAACTTAAAATCAGAGGTGCTATTTATCTCATGAATATTGCTAATATTTAACTCTTTTATTGAAGGACAAACTAGACACTAATTAAATATACCTTCTAGAATGTGTTACCTAGACTGGATGATTATGTCCAAATATAGTTTTTTAATTTATTTTCATAATTATTATTAGCCCAATGATTTAACATAACCAACTGTCTAATTATTTCCCTACAATATTATATGATGTAGTGATTCATATAATACCTATAAAATATGTACCATTGGCTTTATAAGGCTATTACTAGCCAGTATTTAGTGTAGATATACTAGTCAGTTAAATGTCTAAAATGTTGTCTTAATCAAAATTTGCTAAATTTCTATTAAAAACCATTGATATTGAAAAATACTAGATGTAGTCAACTCAGTGAGCAGTCTCAACAAAATTCTTATAGAACTGTGTGTGACAATAAATCAATGGAATACTTATAATTATTACAAAATTCAGTTTGTTGCACACATGATGTCATGTTTATGACATTATGGCCTCGGCTTCTATGAGTCACTTAATATTCAAGCTTTTTGATGTTACAAATGTCAGATGTACCAATTTTATGTGATCTTTAACTTGAGACTATGACAACGTGGCCGGTATCTTAATTATTTAATTCAATGGTTCAAATTGAGAATCTCAGTTAACAAAAAACAGATATATTAATCAACTGATTATGTGACTACTTGGCATTATGTTGCCATAGTTCTCTGAGTATAAAAAAAAATGCGATTCAAGGTCAAAAGACAGTCATGGTGCAAAAAAAATGGTCACCAGTAAGGCAGGCAGCGCACCGAGAGCAAAACTGTCTTGGAGTAATTGTCGGTTGAGTGACCAAACATATTGGTACTCAAATCGCCAATATTGTCACAAATCTCTTGCATATTTGCAGATAAAAAAATAATTATGCAGATGAAAAAATTGTCTATGGCACATTTTTTTAATGTCTACCAATGTGCAAGAGTGGTGTGTTAGAGATGGTCCTGTCTCGAGCGGCCGCACTGAGACATGATGATAATACAAGTTACCCACCCCACCCCGCCCCCACTCCCGGCAGCCACCCCCCCTCTGCAGGAGCCGCGCGTCCGCCGGCGCAGTCCCCGCGCGGCAGTCGACTAATCGCTATCATGTAATGAAAATCACATAGAATTTTTCTTTCTTTATTTTCTTTTTGGAAACATAGTTAAAAGAGAGACAAATATGATATGTGCGTATCGGCGTATGGACGATCGTATGTGTTATTGATTCGATTGTAACCCCATCTGTTGAGTGGATTACTGTAACTGACATCTATTGGTGGTAAAGGTTTTTTTTTTAATTATTTAATAGCTATATCTTTACTACCTCATTTTACTCTTGATACATATAAATTTTTAAATCATGCAAAAAAAAACATTTCTTACAGCACTCCAATCACTTTCGTTTTTCTAAATGAATTTGGCGAGAGGTTATGTTTTAAATAAAAAAATAAAATTGAAAATAAAAGTTTTTACATACAATTTAATAAATGAAAATCACGAATCCCAATTAACTCACGGATTTGAAGCTAAATGGTTGGCTGTATAGTAGATGTGTTTGCTTGGATATATTTGTATAGTGTTATGTCTAAAATGATGGATCTGTGATTTTTTACAACAATAAACATAATTCCTTGTTGAATTCCTTAGTTAACCAACCACTTTAAAAAATAAGTTGTTCTAAGACACGAGAGGTCCATTTATTAAAAAAAGTAATAAATTTAACTTTTTTTTTAATAAATGGTAGTGATTTCTATAAATAATTGGTGTTTTTTTAATGCTACCATATTATTTTACTTTCCTTTTTTTTATTCCCGAAACATTTAGTTTACAGCTTATTTTTTGTGTTTTTAACACTGTTTAAACATGTAATAATTATTGGGATTTTTTACACAGTACTATCATTTTTTTTGTCGAGAAATAAAGCCCAGTGGTTATTACCTTTGCTAGTATTCATTGCACCTTATCAAATGAGGCACAGCTGTTTGTTTTATTTATTTTATGTAGTAAATTAACGACGGCATTGCCTCAGAATAAAGCTTCCCTATTTCTTGTTTTATCATGAAATAGGGATGTCTTATGTTTGTTTTGTTTTTTGTTTGTCTTACATTATAGTCTAAGCTAACCTAGTTAAATGTTTTTCTTAGAAAATAAATGTCGCTTTAAAGAAATAAAATATGGTTTAAGCCGAACTTGCAGTTTTTGTTTGTTTTCATATCTCGTTGCGTCATTTACTTTTTACTCTATGTCGGGAAGGCACAAAAAATTGTAACTTTTTTGTGCCTTACGTATTTGTACGATATTTACAATAACATTAATTACAGACATTTTGATGCACAACCTTTTATAACAGACGTAAAAATAATGTAAATTCATTGTAAATATCGTATTATAATATTAAATGTAAGATTGTGTGTTTATTAATTACTAACACAAATGGAAACAAAATTAATTACTCAAAGGATATTTGATTTTATAAAAAAATACTTCATGTATAATTTTGTTTTTATTTCGTTGTGATGTCTACAGATTAAAGTTGGCATTTTTATGTAAGGTGATGGTAAAATTGGCCTTAACACATGATCATCCACTAGAAGTGTCAGAAGTTAAAGCCAATTTTCTAGTTGTATGATTTAATTCACTGATAAGTATAATATTATTTTAGTTTGTGTATTCTGTAATATACAAACTAAATGAATAATGACACTGGCTCTTTAATTTTTTTATGACAAAACTCGGTTCTTCTCCGGATCTTCTCAGTGGAGGTCGCGTTTCGATCCGGTGGTAGTATAGTAGAGTATAAGAAAAAACTTGACTTTGACTTTGGTATGTTAAAATCAAAGGGTCGGATGTCAAAAATCAGGCGATATGATAACAGGAATGACACATTGTTAGTGCGTGTGTTTTATTTTTAAGTAAACGAATGCATATCACTTCCTATAGTACACCTATTAAGTTTCTAATAAGTTATTTTTAAACATGTTGTCTAAAAAGTGACGTGTCTTCGTTTCACATTGACGTTAGTATGGATTCCATGCTATCGACAATCTTGCATGCAAATATAATTATGCTTAATCGAAGGACAGGGAAGTATGTGAGGGTAACGGTAAATCGTTGGTATTATTAGTTGGGCGCCATCAAACAGCCTAACATTTGCCTCGACACCATGTCTAGCTAGGGATCACGTTTTTTAAACACAAAATACTTTTTTCTCCTCAACTTGTTTTTGGTATTCTCTTCGCCGGTACTCGACAATCTTTTACAGGGTTCCAGATTTTAATCGATTTTTCCACCATTCACAGCGTAAATTAAATGAAAAATTCATTTTACTCCCTCGTGTTTTCTGTCATATATTTGCGAATGCGTAATATGTGACAGTGAACGCTCCGCTTGATGCAATTAAATATTAAAATTAAGCTTTTAAAATACCTTTGACAGTAATTTGTGTCGGCCATATTGAAAAGATTGCCATTTGATGCGATGGTACTGGCGTTCTTTTTGGTAACGGTTTATAAACTTAGTAATAAATGTGTTTTGGAAAAGGGCGTTACCAGGATTTTTGTGGTTTTGATGGATATTTTTGATTAAAATGAGAAATTTTGCTGTTTTATAGCAGCTATTCTGTTTATTTCGTAACGAGCACGATGTATGATTATTGATTTCTTGTTAGTTCCACGTCGCTTAGTGTTAATGATTAATGTTTTATTGTATGTTACTTGTTTTTTTTTGTTTGCGCATTTATTATTACGTAGAAGAGTTAGTCTAGGTATTCGTCGGTTTGATGTTGTGGTTTATATAGCATGGAAAATATAACTGTGTTGTCACACTAGCATGTTTCTGTGTCCTTCAACGCACCGATATCATAGTTTTGAGTTTTTTTTGTTTGTTTGTTTTTTTTTTGCTTTTCTTGCATAAACTACGCTTTTTTAGAGTTGAACAGCGAAATGTCCAGAGTTGCATCACTGAGAATATCGACAAAAAAATCTTGGTACACTTGTTGACTAGATAGTTATTGAATAGAATATTAATATATTATATTTTCTTTTATTTCAAGGAATGTTCACATCGTGTATCCATGTTGAACGTGGCCGCCTGTACTTGGTGGTTATACTTTTATGACTTTGAACTTGGAAAAAAATAACAAAACCAGTGTACCGAGTAGTTAATTACCCATGATGAGGATACCGTACAGTTAAAATAATAAAAAAGCCGTCTTCTCGCTTCGTAATTCATTATTTTAACAAAAGTACACGTTCTGTAGTTCACAGTCATATTATAAATATTATAATATAATTATTGTACTTTTTTAAAAAGTTCCTTATCGTGTGATTGTTTTGTTATGTAAGATTTTTTTTAATAAATATAAATGGTCACACTAGTTTCTCACTGCACACGGCTTCACTAAAATTAACGAAACCGATTATATGGATGTGTTGTTCATATAGTCTGTGGAGCGAGTGTGACCGTTGCGAACGAGGAATGCATTGTAAATAACGTTTGGTAGGTTTTCGGCACTCGCGCTCTTGTGTTGGAACCTTAACTACTACCTACCAAATTTATTGTATTTATTTACACTTCAGATTTTTTTGAGAAAAAAAGCAAACATTTTTTTGTTTTTTTTTTCTTAATCTGATGTATTTGTTCACCACGTATAATGAGTTTTTCCAAACAAGTAATGTTTTATACATTCTTTTTTGATATTTTAGAAAAGTGTTTAGAAAAACTCGGTGTAGTGGTGTCGCGTTGTATGGGCATCGCTTGTCGTTAACACTGGCGTAAGTGATCTAAATGCGTGGATGAAAAAAAAAATGTTTTCAACTACGCAGTCGGGCTAACAGTGTTACCATACCTAATTATTAATTGTGTTCCATTTTTAAATACCATATAGTGTTATTTATAAACGGGACAATGGTATCGATTCTGTTGGCGTTGAAGTAACCTAATCTGTCCTCCTTGCGGCAATACTTTTGTGTTGTCCCTTATAGTTTAGTTGTAATCTTTTTGCAGCAGAATCGACGTCAACATAATTTTTTTTTTGCACTCAAATATTATTAATATTTTTTAATAGTTGAATTTTGGAAGCAAAGGTATGGTAACACTATGTTTAGCACGGCAACACCGCTGCGTCAAGCGTGAATGCTCGGGCTTGGGTTGCGGCGCGCCGGAGCGCGACTCGTGCTTCGCCGGCAGACTAAGACGCGCTGACATCGCGTATTGAGACATAAAGAAGTCGGTTAAAAAAACCAATACAAAAACGTGTTGAGTATCACAATGAACCGTTGTTTTAAGTTTAATAAACTCTGCCTGTGCGAATCTCATTTTCATCCGAGATTATCACTTGCTATGAAACGGTGAAGGAAAACATCGTGAGGCAACTTGCGCGTCTGAGGGAACTTGTCTAGTTCTCGATAGATGTGTGAAGTCTGCCAACCCGCACTGGGCCAGCGTGGTGGACTATGGCCTGAATCCCCCTCGCATTGAGGGGAGGCCCGTGCCCAGCAGTGGGACGTTAAAAGGGCTGTAGTAGTGAACTCTGCCTATTTTAGAAACAAAATGGGCAGTGGGGAGTAAAGTGCTCTCAGTGTACACTTTCTTAACATTTTTGTTTGTTTCAAGATTACTTCATTGCGGTACTCAAACTCGTTTAAAACATTAAATAACGCGAAAACGTATCAAGTATTATTATGAACAAAATATACGCCATGTCGGTGCGATGCGCGCTCAGACACTGTGATACAACCTTACCGAAATAAAGTATAATAAATAGACGACTGTAGTTTACCTAATATCAAGATAATGATGCTGGTTCTTAAGACACCCAAACTAAACCCTACTGCACTAAGTGTATCCCCATTTTTTTATGCTCATAATACCCTGCGCACACAGTTGTTGGTAATATCAAAAATATATGTTATCTTGTTGAAGAAACACATTTTTCAATTAAATCCCTAACGCGAGCAAATTTCTGCTACAAAAAGAAAGTCAAGTAAATCCGCTCGCTCTAGTGTGCCCAGGGTCTCACAAATGAGCAAGATGACAATACTTTTAGTGCGGTCTAATATTAGTTTAGTCTTGGTGTGTTTACAAAGAGAATCAACATCGGAGGCCTTACAACTACCTCCCGTCATTTTTTGATTGACAGATTTTGTATTGAATTACTGGCGAAAACTGAGATTAAAATCAAATGACTGCAAGACAGGTGGTGGTAAGCCTCAAACACTATCTGTCGTCTCAATACTATGGTACAATTCGTAAAGGTTGTTATCACGGCGCGGTGGTCTCCCGGCGGGGCGCCCCCCGGGGTCCCGGCGCGCGGCTAAAGTGTTAGTTGTTGCAGTGACCCCCCCACTGGGAGCGTACCCGCAGCCGCAGCCCCCGCAGGGCCCTTTCCTGCCCGCACCGCCGCACCAGGCTGCGCCGCAGTACGGAGGTCAGTTGGGAAACAGTCACATTCACAACTATTGATACTTGACTACGACTTCTCATACGGTTTTATACAACAGCAGACCATCGGCTTACGACATCACGCTTGCATTCACAGAAGGGGTAGGCAAGGCTGCACTGCAGGACACCAACACTTCCCCGATGTCTTTTTGAGAGCCTATTGCCATTATACCGGGCACGTTACCTACCCCTCAATACGAGGGAGAATTGGGACACGCTAGCCCAGTGCGGGTTGGTGAACTTCACACGCCTTTTATTGACGTGTAGGTTTCCTCGCGATGTTTACCTTCATAGCTCAGCAAGTGGTTATCATTTTTGATAGTGACATTTGCACATGTAAGCTGAAGTTGCCAGAAGTGTTAGGTCAGACCTCTGTCAATGGCAATGTTGTCATAAATGAAGCATCCTTGCAGTTGCCGGCGGCTCTCCGTACGGCATGACGTTTGGTGGCGCCGGAGCCGGCGCGGGCGGTGTGTACGCGCCGCCGCCCTACGAACAGCTGCAGCACCACCAGGCCATCCCTGCGCTCAGCCAGCAGTTGCCTGTTAGTGGGGTGAGATACCACGGCGGTATTACCAACATACCGACTGTGGGAGTACACACACACACACACGCCCCACTCACACTAACATACACATACACGCACACACTCATACATACAACACAATCAAACATTTATTTATTTAAAACTCATTTACAATATCCTTACAGATTATTCCAATGCGATATATATCTCACTAACTCAAACGCATACCTATCATTCACTCAAACACAGCTCTCACTCACTCAAACACATCTCTCACTCACTCAAACACACCTCCCACTCACTAAAACACGCACACCTCAATGAAACTCTCACTCACTCAAACACATCTTAATCCAACACATCTCTCATTCAAACAGAATTATACTCTTAAAGTCTACAGAAAAAACGAATCCCGCCGTATCGTTATAAACATGAAATTTGTATAATTTCGCCATCATCCTAAAAATACTGATTTAATTCAAATCCTTTCAACTAGATGAAGTTAGCATTCCATGAAGGTTCAAAAGATATCCTAGTTGATTTTCTGATGTTCACAGCGAGAGACCGACTAGGTGTAGCTAAATTTTATTTTTTGATGGACTTACGCTGTTGGCCGTGAGGTGGCCTTTATAGCTTTAAAGCCATGTTATATTTGTGTGTAGATGTACAGTCCGGCGGCGGCCATGTACGCGGCGGCGGCGGGCTACCCCGGCTACATCGGCTACCCCGTGCAGTACTACCCCTACTACCCCACGGTGCAGCCCTCCATCCAGCCCCTCAGACCCACCATCATGATACCGGTCAGTAATATACACGGTCTGGTCATATCCCCTATAACTAAGCAGTGTGTGTTCATAGAGAGATATTTTCTCATTCCATTCTGATTACGAATATTGCATCCGTTTCGGAAACCAAGATAGCGGAAATGAAGTCTCGACATGGGCCTGTACTATGGAAATTATAATGGTGATGTGTTGTGATCAGAATGGTTTCGAGGCCGGCGGGCGGTTCGAGGGCTTGGCGCAGACGCTGCTGCCGCCCGCCCCGCCCGGCGTGCCGCCCTCGCCCGCGCATCTCGCCGCCCTGCAGCCCCATCAAGTGCTGTGAGTACATACCCTCACACTTACAGGCCCTTGGGTACAACTTCATCAGCGAATCCATGGGACTTTGCTAAAAGTTTGAGTGTAATTTTTTGCTAATTTGAGTTATATTGTCATTTTTGCCAATAAGGATGTGCCATTTTTGTGTTTTTCTTAATTAACAATTATACAATATAAAGTTGATGAGGCTATACATTTTCAAAACAATTACTTAACTACACAAATTATGTGTTGTGCAAGATTATAAGATAGGAAGGAGGAGGAGAATTGATCAGAAAAAAAGCTTAGTTGAATCTCTCATTGCATTGAGGGGAGGCCCGTGCCCAGCAGTGGGACGTTGAAAGGGCTGTAGTAGTAAGAGTATTTCGGCTCTCGCGTTAAATTGGATATTTCGCTATACGACATTTCCGCTCTCTGTCTATATATTTCCTGTTGTTTTTTGGAAGCTAAGTTATGTATTTCTGTTTCCAGGTGGCGTTAAATTAGGTGTATAGTGTAATGAAGTATATACTAGCGGCGACGTCGCGACCACGCAGCACTGCAGACTATATAAACCGCACATTACACGCCCATAAACTGTCGTAACTATCAACAACATTATATCAAACTCTAATTAATGTATTATGTAACTTTAGAGGCGTGTAGTAGGTCGTTTACAAGTTTGATATATCCTTTTAACAATGGAGGAAGAAATTTTTAAAGGTATCTATGGAATTATTGTTTTCATTGTGATGTTGATCGATTTGTTGGCCGACCTGTCGTGATTATGATAATCTCATTATATTTTATGTTGCGCTGTACACGTTGTTTTGTGACAGTGTTACAACTCGTTGTATGTATCAATGTTGCCAATTTAAAAGAGAAAACATTTAAATTGATGAAGTTTGTATATATGGTGTCGGCCTTTAAGGAAAGAGTACGAGCATACTCATTCCTTAAAGGCCGGCAACGCACTTGCGATGCCCCTGGTGTTGCAGGTGTCCATGGGTGGCGTTGATCTGAACGTCTGCTCGTTTGCCTCCCTATCTCATTAAAAAAATGATATGTTTTGTATTCCGTATTGGTATGGCAACATCGAGATAATAAGTTGTGTAACGTGTTGTTAGGACGTTCTGCATCAAAATGTAAGGTATTTTCCTCCAAATAATATCTAACTGTGATTTTTTTTCTTAAAATTATGTAGTACATTGGTACTGAGTATTTATTATAAACACAAGCCAAGCTCTGTACCATGATCACGTAGACATAAGTTTTATCTCTTTCAACTGTCAGATTCGTCGAGAAATGACGTCACACCGAGCCATGTCCAGTACAAAAAGCTTGGTTTGACGTCATTTTCTCGACGAATCTGAAAGTTATGTCTACACGGTCATGCTAAGGATGCCAAGGCCCTACTACCACCTATTAAGGTATTGTTGTTTAAATACTGTCAATTTATGACAGGTTTAATACTGAAAGTAACTTTAAAAACTTTACTAGGTGGGTGGTGAGGGGAGTTGTGTCATGTAAGGCGCTTGTATCGTTATAAAACATTGATTCAAATTATAATATGTGAATACATAAAATCATGTTTCATTCGAAGTCCTCGCTTCAAACATTCCAAAAATATGTTATGTAACATTATTTTTTTCATTACGTGTGACATAAAGCAATGTTTTATAACACGAGCGTAACGTCATTGTGTCGAGGGCTTAAAGCCCATTTGACCTAAGCGACACTCGGCGATGTTGACTTTATATACATATTTGGGATCATCGAATGAGCTCTCCTGTTAAGTGAACAAAATGTCGCTCGAGTCAAATAGCTTTTCATCTCTCGATATGTTTTTATGGCACCGGTGTGTGTGTGTGGTCGTCGTCGTCTTAAGCTCCCAGCACACTGCGGCGTCGACGTCCGCGCGTCTAAATGCATGCTATTACCAAAACGAACTATGACAGTATTCGTAAAGATTGAATTTCTGTCGTAAATGCCACGCCGCAACGCGTTAAAACTCGCTGTGCAATTTCGTTGTAGAACAGGGTTCGAGGATATATATCAATGGATATATATCATGATATACATCCGATATATATCAAAGGATTGTTTATGATATATATCAATAAAAAAATTGTTAAAAGAAATATAATTTTAAGTATTTTTTGGCGTTTGTTACTGTATTTATACTTCACAAATCTAGATGGCGTTGGAGTAGAGTAAAAATACTACCTAATACCGTTAAAGTAAGTTCTAATCCAAAAAATGTTTTTAACAAAAGCCGACTTCAAAAACCTAGGTTTTTTGTTGAAAATATTTCTTTTTCACGATTTTTAATGTCAATAATCGTTGAAAATATGCAAGTATTAGCACCTCATAACAGCCCTAGAAAAGTAAATGTTTACAGCCAAAAAAAAATGGCTTTCATACAAAATGGATATATATCATAAATATCCGATATTTTTGTATTTATAATAAATATCGGATATTTTCGAACCCCGTTGTAGAATGAACTCTTTGTATGTATCAATAAAGTTCGTTTTGCTATGGCAGGAGATTTGACGCGAGGGGGTTGACGCCCCGCTGTGAGGGAGGCCTTAGCCCGATATTGTTCACTGTGATGTAGATGGCGCTCTGGGCAGTGTTCGCCGCATAGACAAACGTTTACATTATCTATGGCACTCGTTTTTACAATCTCTTGATCCATAGATTTGTCGGTCTATGGTGAGAACATAATCAGCTTACGTTGTTGCATGATACGGTAACGTTCGAATTTCAAATTCGATTAATTTTTTTTTGTGAATATTTTTGGTATGAATATCAAGGCGTTAGGGTTCGTGTCCACTATTGTTTTATAAGAGACCCTGTAGCATGACCGCGTAGGATTAGATTTTTCTCTTTCAATTTGTTCTTTGTCGAAAAAATGTCGTCACTCCGAGCCATGTCCAGTACAAGAAGCTCGAAGTGAAGTCATTTTCTCGACAAACCTGACAGTTTAAAGAGATGTCTACACGGTCATGTTAAACCTACAGACAACTATAAGAAGCTAGGCTTTGTGTCTCAGTGTATGTATATCCTTAAATCTCATGTAAAGGTCCCGATAGACACTACATTTTTATTTTACTATAAGTGTAGATGATCGCTCTCTAATTTAGTTTTTAATTTAAAAAAAAAACGAGGATTTTACATAAACATAAAACCCACCTCAATAATTGCCATTCGAAATTATTACTTATATTTGTATTGGGAATATGTCGAGGATCCAAATTACACAATGTTTTGTAACTTTAATAATACCGTCATCTCATGAAACGCAACGGAATTAAATACACATGCCATAACCACTAATCTATACATAAGAGCTACGGGGATGTTAACACGTTCACTGCGTTGTGAGGTCATATTGACACATGGCGAACTACCATCCAATGCGCAGCGCTCACTAAGTTCGCATCACTATGAGTCATTATCACCTCATAACGCACCAGCTGACAGTACACTAAAAATCCTTACGCAGTGAACATGTTATTTCTTCTCACGTGTGCTGCAAACCCACTGGCGTTCAATCCTTAACACATGCCCCAGCGGGCTTAGCATGACCGTGTAGACAAAAGTTTTATCCCTTCCAACTGTCAGATTTATCGAGCTAATAACCTCACATCGAGCTTTATCTACCGGCCTCAGCGTGACCACATTAGTCATCTCATGCTAAAGGTATCGAATAAAATCGATAGACAGGGTTAAAGTTTTCGGTAGTGTCATGCTAAGCGTGCTGCTTAGCATGAACGTGTAGACATAGGTTTTGTCTCTTTCAACTGTCAGATTTGTCGAGAAAATGACGTTACTTCAAGCTTTTTGTACTGGACATGGCTCGGTGTGACGTCATTTTCTCGACGAATCTGACAGTTGAAAGGGATAACACATATGTCTACGCGGTCATGCTGAGCGTACAGATGGCGTGACAATATAAAATCATATTTCAGAATCGTATTAAAAATATATATTAAACTCAAGTATAGTAAGGTCTTCTAATGTCCATACATATTTTTAACAGGTTATTGAAACGGTGAACACTAGTCCCCGTTGCGAATGTCTTAAGCCCGATTTCACTAACTAGGTGACGCCTAAACGCGATGCCTAAACATTAAGCGAGGATTAGTAGAATATTTAGGCATTACGTTAGGAGTCTCACGGTGTTAGTCTCGTACGACTCTCAACGATTATAGTATTATATTAGAGCGAGCGAGCGATAGAAGCGGTTCTATCAATAGACATCGCGAAAACGGTATGTGCTACCAGTGGTACACCCATCATTTTGCCATCCACAAACCTCGGCTGGGCTACATTTTGGCATTTTACTAACACTGAAACAAATTGTCGACCTCTTGTATGGCTAAATTAATCAAGGATGACAATATGCTTGCCCCCAAAATGAAATTTGAAATTAAATCTACAAACAATCTCTTAAGTGTCTTACAATGCTGCTGTAAATGGTTTTGAGTTGACATGTTATGGGTTCTATAAACAACATAATAGTCAAAAACTAAAATAGTGATATCATCGGATCATAAATTCATATATTTGTCTCGTCAAACTTATAGATGTTTCAATCCATTTACAAACAGCTTACAATGACGTTTCGAAATAGCAAACTTTGTCTATGAAACCATTGTCAACAATGTTTTTTTTAATATAGACAATTAAAAAATATATGGGTTGTGAATTGAAATTTAAATAAAATAAAATTATAGTAAAATCGCACTTAAAAAATACCAATCAGTATTTCAAATGGAACATAGTACCTCCGGTAACACATATCGTCTCGCGACTTAGTTATTATTAAAAAAAAAAATTATAATAAACAAAAAAAAAATATGAAAGTGGTTGTGCGTGACGCGCGCGAATGTGACGGACGATGTGTGCGAGGGAGAGGGCTTGATCTCTGTCGCTTCGTTACGGAAGCGCGACTGTCAATGCGGGATGAGACAGATGAATTTTTATATAAAACTGGTACATTTGTATGGCAGCACTGGAAAAAAAAAATGCTATCATTGAGTTATTTCTACATTTTTAAGTCTCCCACTCACCGGAGCGTTAAAAGACGCTCGTCATCATTTTTGCCAATAACAAAAAGAACTCTGTCAATATGCATAAAGCTTGAATTGGTCTGGTAAGCCTCGTGGCTTCGTCTGGGGTCGCATCACGCGCCGTTCGCTCGCGCTGACACACTGTCATTTCGTTGAATAATGAACTTTTTCGTTGTGTCAATACAATTCATTTTGGTATTGACAAAAGAGTTGACGACGCCCCGTGTGCGCCAGACCTTAATGTTACCATTACAATCTCCATATCGTATTTGTAAGTTCAGACGCGTAAGAATCTCATTTGCTTGTAATATTTTTAACCGTAAGCACGTACAACAGCATTACAATCCGTTTTAAGATAGTTTTACGCTCTATATCGTCTATTAATATGACAACAAACTCTTAAAAACTGATTGTAGACTCATTGTAAGCTCGCGTCGGTGTTTGGCAAATCGCGAATGGCGTGTGGCGTAAGCTAAAAATGTCTTGCCATGAAAAAAAAAACTCCCAAAGACCACGGTTTTCATTTATGCAATGTGATTCAGTATGGGAACAACAAGCCCGCACCTCTTCGACGCTTGAATGGTAAAATGCGTTATATAGACCAGACGACTCAGAACAATCTGGCCGTCCAAATCTATACAAATAAATAAAATTGGAGTGTCTGTTTGTAATATCAAAATAACACTTTTTTACCAAATGCGTATGAAAGTATATACGATACCTATAACGAAAACTCAATTTTAAAATTTTTTGTCTGTCTCTCTGTTTGTTTGAGGTAAACTTCTAAACGACTGAACCGATTTCAATGGGACTTTCACTGACAGATAGCTGACGTTCCAAGGCGTAACTTAGGCTACTTTGATTTTAGAAAAAGCATTAAGTTTCCGCGGGAAAAACATAATACCCATATTTCCGGGTAATCACCCTAAAGTCCACGCGGGCGAAGTCGCGGGCACAGCTAGTGGTATATATAACTCAATTTACGATGTTTTTGTCGCTTAATAACAAATGCCTTTCAAGCGTCGATATATTTTAAGGGTGAGTAAACATATTTGAATCACATTGAATATAATTAGATGGTTACAGTTCGTGTATGGTATTTGCTGAACCATTTTTGATTGATTTTGTTGTTGATCGTATCATGTTGTTGTGAGTTGATAACTAAATGATAATTGTAGCGGGCTATCCACTGACGTTATTAGCGAAATAACTATCCTATAAAGCCCCGAGCACACTGACGTGTTTAAATGCGCGTGATATTTTCCACCAATACTAAAACTAACGATTAACTCGTAGAAAAAGTTATTTGATAGCACTAACTACTTTGCGTGTCTTCTATTACAGAAATTCAACTCTTGTACAGGGTGTATCAGAAGTCCGACATAATTCTTGACCGTTTGCATTACTATCAGGTATATATGGTATAAAAAATTGATTTTAAATGACTTCTCAATTTATTTTAACTGCCAATTTTAAAAACACGTTATATCTCGAGTCGTATGCAAAATTTGCAAGTTCTGTTTTGTGAATACTAGTAGTCGCCTCCCTTTGATGTAGTTTGCACTGTTAAATAGGGTTATAGGTGTACCCAAAGGCCAGAACACGATACCTGTGACAAATACTCAAAGGTCTGTTACTCTGAAACTATGATAGTTAAGTATTGGCTGCCTGCACTAAGCATCTACATATCAGCTGAAATATTGTTTCGGACTGATACACGAGAGTTCGTTTCGATTCCAATAGTAACCGGGGCTAATTTACTAATTATAACTACCGAGGGATTTTATTTAGTATTACCTCACCAGTGGACTGCGTTCAACATTATATTAAACGTCAGTGGATGGTCCGCTAATGCGTATGTAATTTTAATGGCTCGCGATTAATACTACTCCCTAAGTGATAAACACTTATCATGAATATACCAATTTTAATTCACTTTTGTAAAACCAATTATTGGACCTTAATGCAAGGATTTAGAGTCCCAATTCCCCTAACACTATCTTTGTGGAGTTGCATTGCCAGGACTACAGTTTTAAAGCATATTATAACATCTTTTATCAATGGTAGCTAGAATGTGACTAGTCTAATGACTTCAAGGTAACAATGCCTTATGTCTGCACTGGTCCTATTTTGGCTACCATTGATAAAATATGTGTTTTTCATTATTTTTTTAAATTGCCTATTGTATGTCCCACTGCTGGGCAAAGGCCTCCCCCTCTCGTCTCCACATGTCCCTATCCTGGGCTTGTTGTAGCCACGTTTCTCCCGCAAAAGTGACCAAATCGTCGCACCATCTTCTCCTTGGTCTGCCACAATGCCGGCAACCGCCTTCGGGCATCCAGGTGTTGACACGATTTGTGCACCTCTGCGGGTCCATTCGTGCTACGTGACCGGCCCACTCCCACTTCAGCCTTGCCGTCTTCCCACCCACGTCAGTAATACGAGTAATGGAGCGTAGGGTGGTGAAAGTCATAGCAACACCACTATGATAGTGAAACTGGAATTGGGGCTAATAATGTGATGAACTTGTAATCATAATAATCTGAACTTTAAATGGTTTCTATTACCTTTGTAAATGGTAATTAACTCCTTTGTATCTATCGATGAAAATATTGACCTAAAATTGTTGGTAGAAACTAATTTTCGCGAACCATTAAAATAATGATTATTAAATATTATGTACTATTGTTTATTCCCCATTCAGTAGAGGGACCATAGAGTATAACTTTTATATTTTATTTTTACAAAACCCATTAAGAACAATTTAAATGATACTCTCCATTGAAAATATAGCTCTCCTTTATTTATGGATAGGTTACAATTCATTTATAAATGGCATTACAAAGTACTTTAAAATCCTTTTTTTTAATTAGTAACTATTTGCAACATATTATTACAGAGCTATTTCTTGTGTAAAATGCTTTGTGGGGCCATTTTAAAGTGAGTACCCTTATGATCTTGGGGTCCTATAACTCTACATCGAGCGAAGTTATGGTAGCGTAATAAGCATCATCACGCTCGTATTCCTTAAAGGGTACGGCAGAGATGCTATATACAGTACAACTTGAGTTTCGCCATTTATCATAAATATCTGTTTTAAAACGCATTATTAGAACGCGAAATGAATTTATCGAAATACTATTCGTCTCTCGTATCTATTTTATATCATCACGCCTCATCTCGAAGGGGTAAGCTGATTTGTAACATTGTTTATTTGGACGGAAATATTTTGGTAATATTATTTTCAGCAGATTTTTCTAATCACTGAAATTGATAAATTGCATTTAATAAGATAGTTCGGAAATGTTTAGTTACATTATTGTAACTGAATTTAGAAATGTATTCCTGTCCTTCTCATGCCTCTTATGTGAGAGCGAGACGAATATGTTGTGGTTGTGTCCACCAACAAAATATTTGTAATAATTGCGAATATCAAATTCAGTGAACAGATATTTATAAAATCCAAATTGTTGTATCTTATTAACTTGTTACCGTGAAAATTTCAAATCCTATGAAATTTTCTACGTAATTAGTTAATTATCTGAGAGGATGAATTATATCTTTCGGTTGAAAATATGAATGTGGCAACTATATAATTAATATAAGTAGTCAAATTGTATCGATAAGGGCGTGTACTCATGATGAGACTCGTCCATTATTTATTTTATGTACAAATCGCCTAATGAGTACTCCGCCTTAGTTCGTCGCATTATTTCTTCAAAAGTAAGTCCTTCATTGTTTTTGTTTAGGCCTACGGGGAGCACTTACAAATTGCCATATGCTACCACCGGGTCTGAACGCTATGTCGACCGAGAAGATCCGGCATGACACTGTAGGCTTCTCTGTTGTATATTCAATTTCTAACTCTAAATGTTAGCTTATAGAGTTCAAATCACCATAAGCCGCGTATGGGTACGTTTCGCGTACCCATAATAGTCCGGATAATCAATTTTTCGATGGAAGTAATGCGACGGATGACGTTACTTCAGCTAAAAGTGTAACCTCATTCTCAGTGTGATCGGACACGTAAATAACACTTGTGATGTGACTCGACTGATCTTTTATAAATGCAGTAAGTGTGTTGTAACTGCGTTGTAAACGGATAATCGCCGTACGGTAAGCGAAAGTGGGTTTTGCTCAAGTGTGAATCTATGCGTGAGTCACGTGCAATATATTATTATAGCGTAATTATTATTTTGTTTCCAATAAAACTATTCGAAAACTCGAATGCTATTGTTTTATTTCAATGTACCTATTCATTGTTTTAATTTGGTTTGGTTGCACGCCATCTATCGTCTTGCTGCTAAGCTCAATAGTTTGAAGAAATGCCAACGAGAGGGTCCTACGAATCATAAGGAGTATAATACACTAAACAACATTTTAGAATAAATATCTTGCCAATTCGAAAGTACTAAGGTAGCATAAGTCATAAGGAGGTTTATACGCAACATTTTAAGTAGTAGTAATACGGGCGCTGACATTCAAAAAGTACTAGGGCAACAGGAGCCACGAGGAGGTTAATGGATAACGTAAGCAATTATAATAACATTAAAACCGCCATCTAGTGACCAGTAGTTTAATTATTCAAAATTACTAGGGCAGCAGGTTTTAAAAAGAGATTTGTCAATAATTACGAAGCGCCTATGAAGTCAGACCGGTTGGCCGAGAAAAAGGTGCTAATTTCTATACATTTGTCGAGAGAAGTACCAGGGCACCAGAACGTAGTAGGAGGTCATTTAAATAATCTTCAGACAACTCCCACATCTAGTGTGTTTTGACCGCTGAAGTACCAGGGTAGCAGGAATGATGAGGAGGTCGGCCGGAAAATATAAAATTTGCTAGTGCCATCTATCGTGTAGTTGTATAAGCTACGTGATATTGGACGGCAAATGTTTTGCATGCCATCTAACGTGGAGTAGCTGAATCATTTTTACTCAGTAGATTTAGTTTTTAATAAATTATTGCTCTATAGCATAAAATAAAATAAAAAAACATACGGTTCGAATTAAGAATCTCCTCCTTTTTAAAGTCGGTTAATAATACATCGCATTTGTATCGTGATGTATATAAATAATACGAAAACAAACTAACAACAATACCATTTATTTGGTTATACAGGTTATTACATATAGCAACAATAAATAGACAGTCATCAAATCGAACGATATTGCTTTTGAAAAATAAATTCATTAAACTTCTACATACATATTGTATTTCATACACAATTTAAACGTACGGGAAGACGTTTTGGAAGACTAAGGAATTATATTGACACTGAAAATATATTTTCGTAGCCTAACACCAAGTAAATATTATTATTATTTTCCAATACATTTAACAACACCAAGGAAGCACTCGTTTTAAGCTTAAAACACTGAATTTCACAACATCAATTGACCAATAACGCGAATTATAATATAATTGAAGCCTATTTGAAGCTAAAAGATTTATATTCTTTTGAAAGCAAAATTAAGACATTAATCTAATACAAGACGTATCACAACACGCATACTACTTATTTACAATTAATTATTTCATAATTTGACAGATAGTTTTCATTAGAGTTCAATCAATAAAAGAAGTATATCTCTCTAACTCAACATTCGTCTCGCTACTAACCGCTAGATGACGCTAGCTAGAAAAAATATAACCTAGAAAATCGCTGTCCCGCTCGTTTATTTGAACATGAGCGTGATGGCAGTACAATTAGATTAATTTGTGTACGAATCGACAGAACTAGGGCGTACAGTTAATATGATTTATACGAACCATTACTAATTCTACATTATAAACAGACGTTCCTACCTCTAACTACTACAGTTATTATTGTCATTGTCACATTATTTTCTTATTTACATCTTACATAATAACAAAATAACTTTTTATCTTGGTGAATAATAATAAAATTTAAAATAGTTTCAATTAAACTCTTAAATATAAACAAGAACACATAGATAAATGTAAACCTAATAAATCAGAACTAAATTTATCTTAAAATATCATGTTTAAAAAATAAGCGTACAAAGAAGTTAAGTATCTAAATTTATATTAATATCTTACAATCTAAACATCGAGACACAATCACGAATGAATTCAATGACGATTAAATATGCGAATTATTAATATTTATTGCGAAAATACACCAAATTTGTTTTGTCCCACATTATTCAATATAGCGCCATCTGTGTTTCGACGCTGATAAACTTTTTAAATTTAAAATAACTGTCAATTTGCAACAGACTTTTTGCAACCTGCCCTTGGCGATAAACACACGCAAATATTATAATGATAATTTAATTTTTAAGCACCAAAAAAGCTGTCGTCTACATCTCGCCTCCACAACACATAATAATTAACAATACTTTATTTAATTGGCAAAACGGGAGATATGTCTTGTATAATAATATTGTGATTTTGATACATTAACCAATCAGAAAAATAAAAAGACCGCGTGCTCTTTTATTTACTAAAGAATATTATCTCACAATTTGATATTAATTTTTCTGATTGGCATTAATCTATTCTATCCTTAACTAACACACCGAGTGTAAAACTATACTTAAAATAAGTATACATAAAATATTGACAATTACCATTATATATATATCCCTATGCGTGATTTTAGAAGTAGTACACAGTGAAAATAATTAACTAATAATTAGTACATATAGATAGTTACTTTTTAAAAATAAGTAAATGTTCTTACATTAAATTAGAGAGAAATTAGTGAGTAATATATTTTTCTAGTATTATATATTAATAAAACGTATAGTTTTTTTTAAATCTTACTATACATATCTAACATTCAGGACAACACCGATTTAACAGACGTATGGATAGGTACAAGACAAATGTGTGTACGTTTCATCCTTTTTATGCAATCTAAATGTATTTTATTATTTTTCCATAAAATTTGTGAAATCCAATCTATTTTTAACTACATCGATACCGACCGACCTTTAGAAGAAAATTCTAATAAATTTATAGAGCACATAGCCTGCTTCTTACAGCGTATGCTTTTTATGTTACCATAGCAGAGAGCCAACGATTAAATACATTTAGGCCATATTGTGGAAATATGCTACTTTTTCAATTTTTAAACCCTAAATACTAATCGAAAATATATTTTCATTGTCATTTTAATTATACATATATTTGGTATATAACAAGCAACAGTACGTATATAATATTATATATTTATAATTTAAAAGACGGTTCATTCGTTTGTTTTAAAAAAACTTTATACGGCCTTGCGTAATGAATTAAAAATAAAATATATATAATTTCATATTGTAAAAATAAATATGCCAGCACACGAAAAACGTCTTAGACACAACAATTAAAATTAAACTACACATATCTAAATCTACTACTATAAGACTCCAATCGAAGACACGTTTGGTAAATACAAAAAAATGTATTTTAAACATGACGTAAATTCTTCATTCTTCAAAAATTACATATTTCAAAATCTGCGCTCGATGATACTGAAGCATTACAGTTTACAATGATGAAAATCACACCATATCTTCGTTTATATGAGATTAAACATTGTTACAGCTATTATAAATAATCTAATGAATTTCTAACCATTACGTTATAGGTAACACTTCTCAAAATATAAACGGTGTGAGACTTTTGTTCAGTTTATATTCGAAAATTGAAACTAAACTTTGTATTATCAATTATAAAATTTCTCAAGCTACAAGGGCAAAGACAACCAGTACCTATGATATAGCAATGGGCAAACTTTTGATAAATATAATACCTCCCCAAATCCAAAGATTTTTTAAACATCTATTTAGAAACCAAATCCAACTTTTCGGAATAAAAGTAATAACGCTATAAGTGGATATTAACTTTTTAGAAATGAAAGGATTTTAATTTTTAGTAAAATTTTGACTTGTCTCACACACTTACTGAATGTAATACTCAACTCATCAAAAGTCTCTCCACCTCAGAATGTTAAGATCCTTTAATCAACGACGATATCGTGTCCGAGACGGTCCAGCTCGGCCAGCAGGAAGTCCACATCTCGCTCGGTGACTGCGGCCGAGGAGATGATGTTCCGGAAGAAGTTGGGTCGCCGGTCGTCCGGCTGGTACCCCACCATGATAGTGCCGGCCTGCATCATCTTGCCCTTCAGTTTTGCGCACACCTAGAATTTAATAAAATAACGATAATAGTCATTACAAATTAGAGCTTTTCCTGCGGAGTTTAGGTTCTATACTCATTGGAATAACCCAGCTAACTATTAAAGTTAGCCCGTTTTGTATTGAGTCCTATTTTTTAGAGACCACTTTGAAGCGAGTCCATTCTGAAGTGAGATCACTTAGATTAGAGTCCATTTTAAAGAGAGCCCACTTTTATAAGATAAGATATGATATATATATCGTGGAACACCGAAAAATATGGCTTCAAGGCAAGTACCTTCCCCAGCCTGATCTCCTTGTTGGCATCGTGGGGGATGCCGCGCAGCTGCCGGGGCAGGTACCAGAAGGAGACGTTGACCAGCTCCGGCTCCAGGATCAGATGGAAATTGTCGGGCTGCTCCTTGATGCGGCGCACCATGTACTCCGTGAGCTCCATCAGCCGGTCCATCAGGCGCTCGAAGCCGGAGGTGCCCTGGGAGGGAGAATCAACGATTACCCCACTGAGTTTCTTATAAGAAAAAATTAGACTTGACAACTAGTAAGTTCCCGCGTAAGCCTTTACAGAACAAATGATTTTACTTTGCCTTTGGAGAAAGATTTCGATAGTTTTTGTATTCGTGGAATTGCGATGTGTTGACTGACGCGACATCTATTAGCATATGGTAGAAGTTCTGTTTTTGGGGCGAGCTATAGGGGTCACCACCAATACTTACCATTATATAATGATGAGGGTTAACATTTGAGAATACCGCCATCTATTAATTATAAGAGTTTCGTAAAATTAACGCCATCTAGCGATGAGTAGCATGAAGTCATAGTAACTCCACGGCTTTTTTTTTTAATGGACTACGCTGTTGGCCGTGAGTTGGCCTTTACAGCTTCACCGACTCGAGGAGTTGCTATAACTTCATTTTTAAGGCATAAAAATAACATCTTGTATCAATGGTAATTGGAAGGTAGTAACTAGGTAGTTAAATTGCATCACGGTGAGCTTTTTGTACTGGAAATGCCTCAGTGTGACGTCATTTTCACGACGAATGTGCCAGTTGAAAGAGATAAAGCTTATGTCTACGCGGTCATGCTAAGCCTACTGGTCGTTTGAGGAGCAAGGACTGTATCCAATGAAGATAGCAGACTATGAAATGACGGTACAAAACACTATTAAAATAGTGCATGACGGTACCTTCCCACGCCACTGCAGCCACAGCTTGAAGATGTCGTTGTGACGGCCGCACTGGATCACCTTGTCGCCGGTGTCGAAGCGAGGGTCGTAGATCTTGTCCGTCATGAACAGATACTCAGCGGACATCGCGTTGCAGCTCAGCAGTATACCCTGACCATCAATAAATACATTAGTACATCATCTCTGTAATATTACATCTTAAACTTATTTTTAAAATGTACTTTGTGTCAGTAAAAAGTAGTGGTAGCCCGGATTACACGTAAGGAGTGCAAGTTTAAATCCCAGGCTGTCACCTATAGAGATTTTCATGAGCGAATGTCATGAACGATTACCACTTGCTGAACGGCGAAGGAACACATTGTAAGGAAACCCGCACGTCTATGGAAAGGTGTGTGGAGTTCAACAACCCACACTGGGCCAGTGTGGTAGACTATGGCCCAAATCTCACTTGTATTGAGGGGAAATGTGTCCGGAATAATGGCTCGCTCTAAAATTGGGACCAAAATACATAAGCGTAGAGTAGGTGCACGGTACCCCTACCCCTTCTGGGAATACATGCGCGTGATGATGTAATTATTTTATTTTTGGGTATAGTTGTGTATTGTTTCAGTACGTACCTCGTATTTGAAATGAACCGTGGAGCACTGCAGCAGCGTGCCCATCAGCTTGTGAGGGTTCCAGGTGACGGAGTCAGCCCTGGCCACAGACAGATACCAACATTACAGTCTATTTACTAATATACAGGATGTTCCAGAAGTCCAAAATAATATACTTTGACGTCTATATTAGAGTCAGGTATACAAATGAGTGGTATAAAAAAAAACTCGAAATTGGACCACGATTTTCCGAAATTTTTTCGTCGTTAATTTCTATAACTCGTAATATTAGCCCTATGTAAAAAAAAATATATTCTGTTATGTGAATGTTGGTAGTCGCCTCTCATAAGTGTAGTTTAAACTGCTGAGTAAGGTTATGGGAAAGAGGAAATATTTGTATTTTTGTATGTACGAATAAACTTAAAATTACTGGACCGATTTCAAAAAATATTTTGCCTTTAGAATGCTACGTTATCCCCGAGTAACATAGGCTATATTTATTTATCCCAAAAAGTTAAAAAAGGTCCAACCATGCGAAGACGGGACTAGCCGCTAGTATTGAATATTTTAGTTGCAAACATTATTATCGACTTTATAAAACGCAGTCACCGCAAATATTGTGCTTGTCCCTCCCACAGGGGATGAAGTGTGAATCAATTACTCGCAAACAAACAGCGGGGGCGAGCTGAATGCCAATTGATTACAGAATTATGTAAATTAGACATATCTGAAGGGTTGCGGCGACTAATGACTTTTGGTGAGAACAAAAATCAACATACTTTGTAAGTAGCTACACGACGAGCGTCATAGCCACAGCGTCTGTTTCAGAGGCCACGTACAACTATTTTATTTTATTAACAAAAGACAAACCAGTAACTGTTACTTTATAAGCACCAATAGAGTAAAATATCGAGGGGTGAAAGACCATTTAACTTAAGCGACACTTTTGGGCCATATTATTAACTTTTAATCATATTTGGAATAAGCGATTTTTTCTGCGTCGAATGAGTATGCTCTCCTGTATAGTTAAAAAAATATCGCTTAGGTCAAATAGACTTTGACCTCCCGATATCATCAGATATTGTGATGTCGATCCTATCTTATAGTACACAGCGTGCAACTAACCAATCTTTTTTTTTTTACAAAATTGGGGAAATGATGATATTCGATGGAATAAGATGAGGAGTGGCTGTACCTGTAACTAGAGCGGGTATTTCGCCAATTTCAAGTAATTCAAATTCAATAAATAAACATTGTAATAAAAAATGGGTGAAGAACACGATAAAGATGGCGGATGAATCCCACTTTTAGTGTTATTTCCAACTAAAATTAAGTAGGTACTGCCGACAAACTGCAAAACTTAAAAAACTGAAAAATGAATGTCAGTGTGTGTTATTTTATAAATTAAGTCAAATTATATTTGACAGTCCTGAAAATATTGCCATCTTACTCATGGCGTGAAAAGGACGATAGTGCGCTTAGCCTAGTCTAGTTTAATTTAGTTTAGTGTCTTCAGATTTAACACCATTGTATGCAGTGCCGGATTAGCCATAAAGCAAGAGGTAGCAAATGCTACGGGCCCCGCGAATTAGGGGGCCCCGCACTCCAACCGCGGCTGTCTGACCGTAAAAAAATAAAAAAAAATAGGAGTGTAAAAATATTTTGAATGCCTGAAGCGGGTTTCAGACTACGCTATATGAATATAGAGCATGATTTCCTTAAAGAAGTGAATATTGAAAGTGTTATCTCTAAATTTGCCCATATATATTAAATCTAAAAAAGTTTATTGTAACAGATTTGTTTCTTTAATAACCTAAAATTGAGAACCTAAAGCAAATCAAGGGCCCCTTGACAGAATTTGCTACGGGCCCAGCAGTGGGTTAATCCGGCACTGTGTATAGGTGAATTAATTAAAAACATTATCCTACCTATTTCTATAAGATAATCTAAAAGTATTCAAAGATTACCATTAGTTTTAATTCATGTTAAATTCGGCAAATATAAAGATAAACACGACCCCGCGCGAGTCCCGTATTGACACAGTTGTCCCGCGCGGGATCCGCGATAATCCCCGCACTTAATGGCTGCAGGACGCGGGAGGGATCCGGTCACTACATTCACACCATAACATATATTTTAATGGCTATAGGCTCGCCCACTATTAACAACGTTGGGACCAAAATACATCGGCGAAGTGTTGGTGCACTGCAGTGTGCCTCTGCTTTTCCCTTCTGGGAATACAGATGTGATTACGTATTTATTATTATTTGTACTTCCTGTTTTATTCTTTGTCGACTTTTTCTTTTAAATTTTATTTTGTTTTACATTGCTGCCAGTAACAGATATTTGCGACACAGGCCTGTGATGCTAATGCAATGGATCAAAGGTAAAAAATATAATTCAATTCTGTTGCTTTATTTATTAATAAATGCTTATTTTACATTTTGAAACTTAGGTCAAACCGAATCTTCGTTCGCGTTCGTTCGCCATCATATAATGTACATATTACGTTACAGTTTAAATGCAGTCGATTTTAAACACTGTAGGATCCCGCGCGAGGGTGCGGGCGGCGCCCCCGGCGCGGGCTGCGGAGGTATGTTGCACCATTGTTTTATACTCGGAGGGCCTTTTAGGGCCCGTCAAGTGCTTTTAATTAATTGTACACTACGAGGGATTTGAGGGCTCCGATTGGAATAGGGATTTATTGGTAATTTTTGTTTCTTTTTATACATAGACATTTTTTATTTCCTTTATACCGTTAATGGTTACTCTATAATAAGCCTTCAACAGTTCACTTTTTCTCTCTGTCGTCAAACGCTTTCAAGAAATTAATTTAACCGTGACTACATATTTCTTTATCATATGATTTTTTATATCTTATTAGAATTATATGAAAGTAATATATTTGAAGTAAAATCCATCAAACAGTATTAGTACAACACCCTGAGAGCCGACATTAGGAGCATTTACCCTAAGTCGTAGCTTGACGTGTGAACCGGCAGGTTGCTACGACGTAGCCGCTACGCCGTAGCGCGGCTACGACGCGCTAATCCGTGTCGCTTAGGGCTGGCAACTAGTGACGTTTTAAATAGATTTTTTTATCTTATAATTTTATGATCCACTTACAATGCGTTATAGGACACAAAAAATAAAATAATTGTATAGATATGATCCTTAAATGTAAGGGTAATGGTAAAATTATATAAAAATGCTACGATTTCCACACGTAGTCTACGTCGAGACATTTAGCATAAAAATAAGAAATATTTTTAGTCCTGTGTCTACTATTAAGTCTAGTAGGCTTCAGAATTTTAAATAGGTTAGACGTAACTTTTTCCATTAGATATACACAAAACATAAGGGTCGAATTGCAAATCTTATCAATTTATAAGTCGGATAAAAAATGATATTGGTGCCCCCTTTGTCGCTAAATTATTTTTTATTCAAATATCAAATTTTAAATAGTAAAACTATGAATGGAATGCAAGAGACAATTCCCACGAACGAACGATATTTGTAAATATGATGTAGAAACAGTCCGGTGTCACCCCTACGGCTCCCGTCATACGGTCCACGGCACACGTCTGCCACATTTGGCCGGATTTCCTCCCCCTACCTCCCCCACCTCCCCCTCTCCTCCAGCTCGTAAGCTCGCAGCCATTTAACCATCGAACTCTCATGATTGATGGACGCTAATGACGGACAGATTAAAAGAATAAGAATCTACGATACACGTTAGGTGTAGTGGTATGAACACACGTGTCAATTCTCACATAATCGAAATTATCTCTAATGCGACATTTAATTAAGCTCACCTCTCAACGCCGGTGAGACGAGGATGACGATACTTCTTCGAGAAGAGGAGACCACCGCCCCAAGCGGCCTGAAACACACACCATAATAACCCTTTGAAAATATGACTACAAGGCATGGATGTATCTTAACGCTGCTGCAGAAATTCAATCTTTATTTACATTGAAACACAGTACATTTTCAAATAAAATTAGGTTAATTCGATGCTCGTCATACCTATTCTATACATTGATTGGACACATTAGGACAGGATCTTTCTCTTCTTTTTTACAAAATAAGATGAGGAATGGCTCCAGCTGCGGTTAGCGGGTATTTCAGCCAGTGTCGAATAATTAATAACAAGAGCTAATTCAATACATACACATCCTATCAATATTATAAAGGTAAAATTTGTGGGAATAGATGGATTTTTGTTACTCTTTCACGTAAAAGCTACTGAACGGATTTGATGAGACTGTACAGTATTATTTTTTGTACATCAGGTAATTAATAACAATATTGAATAATCGAAATCTGCGTGGACGAAGTCGCGGGAAGAAGCTAGTCCCAAATAAAGTTAATTACATGAATGTCGTACCGATTTTACAGACATTAAGTGGACTCGTTAGGACATGGCCAAGTACTTGCAGGTTACTCACATCGACATGCATCCACATGTCGTATTTCTGACAGATGTCTGCGATCTCCGTGAGCGGGTCGAAAGCTCCCAGCACCGTGGTACCGGAGGTCGCGTTCACAAAGAACGGAACCTGACCGAGAAGAAAGACAATATAAATTCAATAAATAAATACTTACATATTATATATATAGCAGTGGAAGCCTCGCGGGCAAGAACGCCCGCCTTGAACGTAAGGGGTGCAAGTTCAAATCCCAGGCCCGCACCTCTGAGTTAATTTTCATGTGCGAATGTCATTTTCAATAATGATGACCACTTGCGGAACGGTGAAGGAAAAACATCGTGAGGAAACCTGCACGTCTATAGAAAGGCGTGTGAAGTTCACCAACCCGCACTGGGCCAGCGTGGTGGACTATGACCCAAATCTCCCTCGTATTGAGGGGGAATGTGCCCGGTATAATGGCAATAGGCTCGCCCCCTATTACATTGGGACCAAAATACATCGGCGAAGTGTGGGCGCACTACAGTGCACCTCTGCCTACCCCTTCGGGGAATACAGGCGTGATGATGTATGTATATTATAAATAAAAATGTGTAATGAAGGTGATGAGGGTGACGGATGAATCCTTAATATAATATTGTTAGTTACAATATTTTTAAAAAATGTGATAATAATAATGATAGCAGAGGAGTGCTGGTGCGGGCTACTGTACAAAAATAAGATCAACAATTTAATTTCTTTTCGCCGCCAATTATGAATGAAACATAATATTTCGAGTCCTACACGAAATTTTAATAACCTGCCATATAGAGGATTTGGTCTTATTATATCTTAGTTTAATTGTTGTACTAGTTTACGTTAGATGTCGCTGTATTCGTTCGAGAAGTCGGTATGGTTTCATTCACAAGAAAGAATAAGTCGAGTCATGGTTTACATCTTGATTAGCTCTCATCAAAACTAGACCCCAAGGACAAGATAATGTAGTATTACTAGTGTACTTGTGCGTCATGAGGTTATATTGACTCATAGAGTTACTAACTTAAAGTTCGTCATGAGCCAATATGACCTCACGATGCAGTAAACGTGTTAAATAAAAGCATTTGTGTAAGTGGAGTAGATAGTACTCGTAGGGATGTGACATTTGGTGATGAAAATTGATTAATTAATGACTTACGTTGCCCCTGTCCTTGTGGTATCGCACGAGCCTCTCCAGCTCGTTGGGCAGCATGCGCCCGCGCGCGTCGGACGGCACGCTGATGCAGTAGTCTGTCCCCAGACCACACACCGACGCGCACGACTTCACCGAGTAGTGGCACTGCAGGAAAGAGTCAATATTACAAGTAACGAAGAGCTACGGTACGTCTCTCGTTATATTTCCAAGTAGATGTGCCCGCAACAGACAGCAGTGGCGAAATGTCGTGAAGCGCATTACATCTGCCCCTTCCAATACTGATACGAGTACTTAACGATCACGACCGCTCTGTAAAGAGCGTACCGGATAAGAAGAAGTGCCCGCAACTATACTACTACAGCCCTTTTAACGCTCCACTGCTGAGGACGGGCCTCCCCTCAATGCGAGGGGGATTCAGTCCACCACGCTGGCCCATTGCGGGTTGGCAGACTTCACACATCTATCGAGAACTAGTCAAGTTCCCTCAGACGTGCAGGTTTCCTCACGATGTTTTCCTTCACCGTTTCATAGCAAGTGATAATCCCGGATGAAAATGAGATTCGCACATAAATCCCAGAGGTGCGAGCCGGGGTTTGAACCTGCACACTTTGATTGCAAGGCGTGCGTTCGACCACTCGGATACCACTGCATCCACATAGGTATAATGTAGTAAAATAAAATTTTAAAAAGTATGAGTGCAGTGCTATGTCGTAGTAAACTATTCGTAGCAGCAAAGAAGCCTACGAATTTTTATCGAAAATTTGTCTGACTTTCCAATAAGTTTCAGCATAATTCCTTCCTTCTTTTGATAACTCACAGATAGTGATATTAGATTGTATTGTATTTAATAGTGTGGTGACTCCTGACCTGGTCGGAGGTGAACATGACGAGGTGACCGGGTATACTGGCCAGCCCCTTCTCCTTGTACTGCGGGAACTTGTGGTGGCGAGCCGCCAGGAACGCGTACAGGTTAGACACCGACCCGCCTGCTCACCAAACATACAATAGGCACAGATAATAATAATTTCATATATCCAAGATCTTGCGGCTCATATGTAAGGAAATAACGGAACTCTAAAATCGCGCACAGATAGACGCGTTAAGACACGAGCGTCAAAATGTTTAGCCAATACCAAAGACATCTGTATTGATATTGTTTTCTTATATTTACGCGAATACTATACATTGTAATAAAACTATTTTACGAATTTTATCGCGTTTATTTACGTTTTTATGTTCCCAACGTTTCGGCTGCTTTACGGCAATGTCATGGGGGGACTGAGGTGTTAGACGTCCTGATGTCATAGTTAATAACTAGGTACCCTCATATTTAGTTGTTGTTTGCGGTCCGATCCACGCAGAAAGTGCTCACAGTGTCTTGAGGTCTTGCAATAGTACGCATGGTTTTGGATTTACTCATATTAATTACTGGATCCCAAGTTGGTGGTAGCACCCAGCCATCTTCCCTATTGAAATTAGGATGTTTTTTTAATTTCAATGTCGGGAACATAAAAAGTAAATAAAAGCGATAGAATCCGTAAAATAGTTTTGTTTCAAAATCTGTATTGACTTATATAAAAAGCCCATTCTTCAAACAAATATAATGTATGGCGCGAGCGAGTTCATTTGTGTGAGTGCATAGTTTACGCCACAGATATTCAGTAGGGCTAGCAAACATGTCAAGATTATGCCTCTGTCACGAATTGGCTCGTTTGCTCGCTCTCTCTCTCTTCTTTTATACGAGAGAAGGAGACAAAACCAAGATTTTCCATGACATACCTACGTCTAGTCTAGGCGCACATGCTAAAACAAATTTACAGTGTAAACTGTTACAAAGTACAATTTAAATAAATTTATGTTACAAAAACTTTTTTAAAAACAAGCCCTTTCATTGGATACCCATACTGTGGGAGTGCAGAAAAAATAACTATTCCGCCATTTATTTATTTATCGCCATCTTGGATGATCCGCCATATTGGACTTAGAATGACGTCACATAGCTAAGCTAACATTGTAATCCAAAATAATCGTGTATACCAAATTTCAGCTCAATCGGTTAAAGATAGCTGATTTAAAATTCAGTTGCAAGATTCCACCCGGACATACATTGCAAGTTAATATAAAGCTTGTAACTTGTAATAATAAAAAATACTCGCTCGCGCGAGTATTTTCGATGCTTCCAGCCCCAAACAGACAGGGGCGTCGAAACGCATGCGTTAAAATGTTTTGCCAATACTATAACCAACTGTATTGACTCATAGAAAAGACTCATTATTCAACGGAATGCCATTGAAAGCGCGAGCAAATTTTGACCCGTAACTTTCACAGAAATTCAACCTTTATGTATACTTCCATAGAGTACGTTTTGGTATTGGCAAATGGTATTTAAGTCGCAATTATCTGGAGCCGGCGTCACCGAGGCTTACCTGGCGCCAGTATAGAGTCGCCACTCTTCCAGCCGATCATGCTCCTCATCTTCTCAAGCACCACATTCTCCATCAGGATGAACACTGGAGCTATCTCGTAGGTGAACATGTTGGTGTTCGCAGCCGCCGTCAGCCACTCTCCCGCCAGCGAGATGATGTCCAGACCACATGACAACTGGTTGAAGAAGTGCGGATGACCTGGGAACAAGTATCGTCAAGTAAGCTAATAACTACTAGACCAGTTAGCTAATCCAATGCCATGAGTGGGTTCAGGTCAATAGTTTAATTACCAGAGTAGGGATCAAACCCGGTACCTCTCGGATACTAGGGCAGCCTGTCTATTGCAGTTTCAATTATTGGTATAAATAAATATATCCACATATAAATAACACAAAAATTGTTTATACCTTGTTCTGGCCCGAACCAGTTTTATTAGAAAGGCAATAATGCGAAGATGGTTTAGACCACTACTACAATGCATTAGGCTCAGGTAGAAGCTTGTTTTAGTCATATAAATGCTGGTAATTGATAAAACTTATTTTAAATAAAGGTCTTAGACGTAAAGAAAAGAAATATGATAGTTTAAAGTGGTAGCCGAGTGGTCGAACGCTCGCCTTGCAATCAAAGTGTGCAGGTTCAAACCCCGGCTCGCACCTCTGGGATTTATGTGCGAATCTCATTTTCATCTGAGATTATCACTTGCTATGAAACAGTGAAGGAAAACATCGTGAGGAAACCTGCACGTCTGAGGGAACTCGTCAAGTTCTCGATAGATGTCTGAGGTCTGCCAACACGCACTGGGCCAGCGTGGTGGACTATGGCCTGAAATCCCCCTCGCATTGAGGGGAGGCCCGTGCCCAGGAGTGGGACGTTAAAAGGGCTGTAGTAGTAAATATTTTGAAGTCTGTAAATTCTAAAGACGCGCCCCTATGAGACAGTTGATATTTTTAATAAATTGCCAGAATCAAATCAAAAGACATTTTAGTTTTCTTGTGATCCGATGGTCCGAACCGGAACCGGATATAATAGCACACGCCACTGCATCCACCGATAACATCCGGTGGCGTTTGCGCGGCTAAATAACAGCAAATATGTTATAATATTAACAAATTTTGGTTGATTCGTGGATAACTATTTCCAATGCGATTAAATTTGGACTATAAACATAAATGAAGCGTGGGTGCACTACAATGCAACTCTGCCTACTCGTTCGGAGACAGATAAATTGAAAAAATAACATAACTGATTACGCTACTATAAAATAATGTGAAAGGTCCAGTTATCGACTACACACATTTTTTTTTTTTTTAACGAAATGTGCGAAATGATGATATTTAATGGAATAAGATGAGGAATGGCATCACCTGCGACTAGCGCGAGTATTTCGCCAATGTCAAGTAATTAATAGCAATGAAAAAAATCAATAAATACACATTATAAATAAAAATGGATAATGACAGTGATAAAGATGGCGGATGACTCGACTACACACATTATATTTTTATATTTATGACAATGACAGAAGCAGTGTACAGATAAAAAATATAAATGACATAAAAAAAGATAGTGCTCTCAACATCCTCTGGGGAGTGTTTAGGGGCCGCGTTTATGGAGGGAGTGAGTTTTATGTTAAAGAATGGGCAGCATACGGGCAGAATGATAAGCTGTCGTTACAACATGTTGGTATATCTATTTGATTTGTGGAGGCGGGATGGAAATATAAAAAAATATGTAAGAGAGTTTCGTCATTTGATATTGAGAAAGTATTTATTTAAGAGTCGTCATGTTTCTGTTGTCAAAATATTCATAAGAGACAAAAACGATAAGTCCTTATTACTGACACTTTTTCAAATTTTTTTTCTTGTTATTTGCAATTATCTGTGTACCATTAAAAATTCAAATATTTGATTGAAGTTTAGTATACACAACTCTGTGACATTATTAATATTGGGATACATCATCACGCCTGTATTCCCCGAAGGGGTAGGCTGAGGTGCACTGCAGTGCGCCAACAATGCGCCGATGTATTCTGATCAATAACGAAATAAACCACTAGCATAACGTGTATTTGTTTATTCTAAACCACATTGCTGTTATCACGCGACCACACCTACCCTCTCTTAAAACAAACTTTAAAAACTGAATCAATGTAATCGCAACTAATTTATATTCGGTGGGATTTTGATTTAATTTTGTTTGCCGAGCGGCCCCGACTAAACATCTGCGCGGCGTGATAAACCGCCCCCGGGGGAAGCCGCCGCCGCCGCCCCACGGATCAACCCCTAATTCCAGCTTATCAATTGACACTTTTAACCACTTGCGAGATAGGTTCGTTTTTTTGCAATAAAATAGGATAAAAATGTGTCCCCAAAGAAGTCTTCATTCGATTTTTCAGTAAGTAACTAAGTAAATATTCCTAAAAGTTTCATCTCAATAGGCATATTTATTGGGTAAAATTGTTTTAAGTCATTTCATTTTGAAATTTATATAGAAAGATGAGATTTTTTTTAATGGAAATAAAATACGTACATTTTAAAAATACATCCTTCCTATGATTATATTTGGAAGGATAATTACATAAGAAAGTTAAGAGGACATATGAAGTATACGTATGTCCTAATGTCTAACTGGAACACTTACCCTATATTTTTTTTATTAAACATTTTATATTATTAGAATAAAATATTTGAATTTAAAAAATTAAATTAATTTTGATTGTTATTTTATACTTAAACAAAATCTTAAAACATAAACTCAGTGTAACCCCTCGCGCAGTGGCGCCCCCTGTCGGATTAAACGCGCATCACTCCGCACCTGACCTCGGTAATGGTGCCCAGCTGTGGGTTTACCAGAGGGGATTAATATTAAATTCCTTTTGACGTATTAATATTATACGCTTTTTCTTGGCTGCCAACTTTATGGCGGCGGCGGCCATGTTGGTTATTTTTCGAAAAAAAAAATAAACGTTGAAGTTTGGCGGGAATACAAACAAGAAAAAAAACAAAATATAAATACATCATCACGCCTGTATTCCCCGAAGGGGTAGGCAGAGGTGCACTGTAGTGCGCCCACACTTCGCCGATGTATTTGGGCCATAGTCCACCACGCTGGCCCAGTGCGGTTTGGTGAACTTCACACGCCGTTCTATAGACGTGCAGGTTTCCTCACAATGTTTTCCTTTACCGTTCAGCAAGTGGTAATCATTGTTGAAAATGACATTCGCACATGAAAATTATCTCAGAGGTGCGGGCCTGGGATTTGAACTTGCACCCTTTACGTTCAAGGCGGGCGTTCTTGCCCACGAGGCTACCACTGCTACAAATAAATGTTGCATATGCATTCATCCGCTATCTTTATCATCTTCATCACCCATTTTTATTTATAATGTTTATGTTTATTTATTGAATTTGCTCTTGCTATTAATTACCTACTCAACATTTACATAAATACCCGCTGATCGAGGGTTCAGTCATTCCTCATCTTATTCCATTAAATTTCACAATTTCGTAAAAAACAGAAGAAGAATGTTGTTTATGTAGTGTTTTCTAACAATACATATTTTATATAAATGAACTGAAATTTAATAAAATGAACTTTATAATATTAAAATTTCATCATTTTGTAAAAGAAACAAATATTATTTCTACTTGTCGTTGTGATAAGGGTGTCCAAGATATCTATTTGATATGCGGACACGTCTCGCGACAGATTGAATTACTCAGTAGGCGAGCGCGCGCCACTGATGACGCCATTCACCGCTTCTATCCGGTTTAATCTAGTTTTGGCCGTGTTGTGGTGGTGCGCGCAATTAATTGGTATTGTCATATTTTGTACCATAGAATAAATAAATAAATTAAATACATCATCACGCCTGTATTCCCCGAAGGGGTAGGCAGGGGTGCCCTGCCGTGCGCCCACACTTCGCCGATGCATTTTTGGTCCCAATGTAATAGGGGGCGAGCATATTGGCATTATACCGGGCACATTCTCCCTCAATACGAAGGAGATTTTTGGGCTATAGTCCACCACGCTGGCCCAGTGCGGGCTGGTGAACTTCACACGCCTTTCTATAGAGGTGCAGGGGTGCTACTCTTGAAATCGACAACGATACATTCGAAACGACACGACATTACTTCGAATATATCGACCTTACCCTACTCTAACAAATGTTCGAATTCCTTGTCGTTTATCGTATCCATAGACTATGTTCGGAGTGAATGATACGAATAATAAATGCAAAGTTTGTTGAAAACCTGAATATTCTCTATGGCATCATTTTTTAATCCGTGGGGCCTCTCTGTAACAAAAATAGATTGAGAATCTAAGATACATAAGACTCGCTAGCTCTTTCACGCTCGCTGTTTTTTGTATAGCGCTGTTTCGCTTTAACTACAGTCTTCTCTATCTACGATCATAAGGCTTCCAATGATAGTAAAAGTCTTGACATTGTAAACTTCTGAAAACGTTAACAGAAATTAGCAGGAGAGCTCATGGCTACACTTGATATAAAAATTATAAATAATCACATCGTGCAACAGTTTTTATTTAATATTTTACTTACCCAATTGTTAATAGGTACTTAAACTGTTGGTGTGTTGTTTTTAAATAAATAAACTGTTTTATTCCGTATATCACTTACTTTTATAATATTTAGACGAATTTGAATAATATTTTATATTGATAGGATACGAAATTCACTACACGATAATGCCAACGACGTCCTAAGAGGTGTCGTTGAGATTATCGCAAAAATCACATGTTGGTCGTGGTCAAATTCGAATATTCGTGTCCGACATTTAAACCTAAGAGTAGGGTTAAGCTCGATATATCGGATTATGTATCGTTCGTTCAGTCATCGATACGACATTAAAAACGATGGAACTTAGAGTAGGATTCGACAGGACAAATGTCACGATATATCGATTATCGTTTTCAAGAGTAGCACCCCAGGTTTCTCACGATGTTTTCCTTCACCGTTTCAAAGCAAGTGGTAATCTCGGATGAAAATGAGATTCGCACATAAACCCAGAGGTGCGAGCCGGGGTTTGTGCCATAGACTTATAATAAAGCAGGTTATATTTATAAAGATCTATATAGGTATGTCTTTAAACATATTGAAATACTAATGGCAGGTTTCAACAATTAAGAAACGCCCGGTTTGCTAATGTACTGTTAAATCTTACAAAGAGTTGTTACTGTCCCCTTACCACCAGCGGTCATACCTACAGCAATGTTTTAAATATTACTTTCAGTCTTTGACAGTTAACTCAGTACTAAACCTGTCCAAAATTGACAGTTAGGTTGAAACAACAATATTAAAAAAAAACGGCCAAGTGCGAGTCGGACTCGCGCACGAAGGGTTCCGTACCATTATCTATTAAAACGGCCAAAAAATCACGTTTGTTGTATGGGAGCCCCCTTAAATATTTATTTTCTTCTGTTTTTTAGTATTTGTTGTTATAGCGGCAACCGAAATACATCATCTGTGAAAATTTCAACTCTCTAACTATCACGGTTCATGAGATACAGACGGACGGACAGACGGACGGACGGACGGACGGACGGACGGACGGACGGATGGACAGCGAAGTCTCAGCAATAGGGTTCCCGTTTTACCCTTTGGGTACGGAACCCTAAAAAGGCCCCCCATAACATTACATTTTGATAAGAATCCTACATTAGTCAGTAGGTACCTATGGTATTATCCCAAAAACTCATTTAACAACTAAATTACTATCTCGAAAAAGTACACAAATAATGAACCTACCTTCCATTATACTAAACCACATTCTTCTATACTAACTCTAAAATGAAACTTACTCAAAACCGTAAAACGCAAGTACCGCAATTCACTTTAAAAAAATCCCATAATCCTATGAAACCCTCCAACAATGGCGGCCATCTGAGCTGAGGACTCCATAAAAATCAATCCATAACACAGCTCCAGCATCCCGATCTAAATGCCTCGGACAGGGGATGATCCATCAAACTATGTTAATGCGAGGGTGGGCAGGGTGGCCAATTGTGTTGGTAAAATACGGAAATATTGATAAACATTCTGCATTGAGCAAGGAAATTGAATATTTATCGAATTATCACGTTTCATACGTTGAGAAAGTTTGTTAATCTGTGTTAGATTAACCATCGCCCTTTGTCAAAAGTCAAGTCAGGAACTATTCGCTTCTCAGCGCTCTTGTCACCGCCTAGCCTACAGTAGTTCTTTTTAATTATTATGGTATTATTAATTATTGGTCTATTGGTCTGACCGTGGACCGCTCGGCTTACATCGAGTGGTTGCAAGTTCGATTCGTATCAGTGACAAATTTACGAAATGGCCTTTCCGGGCTGGGTGTAATTAAGATCGTCCCAATCCAATACCCATAGTACAAGCTTTGCTTAGTTTGAGATCATACGATGAGTATAATGTTGTTTGGCGATATTAACTTTTATCAGTTAACTTAGTAATATTAAAACAATATTGATCTAAGATAAGGAAAACATCGTGAGGAAACCTGCACGTCTGAGGGAGCTTGACTAGTTCTCGATAGATGTGTGAAGTCTGCCAACCCGCACCGGGCCAGCGTGGTGGACTATGGCCTGAATCCCCCTCGCATTGAGGGGAGGCCCGTGCCCAGCAGTGGGACGTTAAAAAGGGCTGTAGTAGTAGTAGTAGTAATCTTTATTTTTCTCTACCATGTGAACGGGACGAGACCTCGACTGAGAAGATAGAACAAAACATCAGAAAGACATTATTATATCCGATAACTGAAAACTCAATTTAGCCAAATTCCTTTTTGAATAAGCGATGAACTAACATATCCTCTTTAATATTTTTTCCTGGTTACCCTATCTAGTGGTGTCCTAATCCAATGATTTGCGTGATATTAGCTGGCGGCCGGGGACCGCCGCCGGCGTAGAGGTATGTAAATCAATTCTGATGCAAAGCATACTTACTGACTTATTTATTGTTATTAGGGGGCTTGAGTGATAAGATTTAAAGTTGGTATCTGAATACATTTTAAAATAAAAGATCTGGGCTTACTTTCGTATTTTAGGTTTTTTGTTCTAGCCCTAATTGTATACACACAATTATTATAAAATCTGTGTTGTTTTTGGGCTTTTGATTAAACAGTCGAGTATTTTCTACCCCCAGAACCCCTACGTTGCGTAGTTTGACTTTTTGTCAGTTTTAGAAACTGTCTTACAAATTAAAGTTTTCATAGCCAGATCGAAACTGGATAAGTTTTTTATTTTTGGAATAAGTAAACGGTCAAGAATTGATGTTCAGCTGCGAATCTACGGCAATCTATTGACATTTAAAATAGCAGAATTGGACCCCAATTTTCGCTTCTATTCGAGATATGTTGAACAAAAGACGAAAAAATTAGACGTATTGTATCGACCTCGAATAACCTTATATCACGGAATATATCAATATTGTCACTCTCGACTCGATGTGTCCCAATCCCCGCCACAGGTCTAGCCTTGGCATTTGTGCTAGCCCTGCTGCTAGTGGCACGTTCCCAGGTGGGTATAAGCTCCCAGGTCGAGGTGGAATTATTATATAAAATAGCTTTTCCTAACATTTCACAGATTCACGTCCAATTGTGACTTTGACGTCTTCGTACGTCCGATTGTCTATGTCAAGACAGCCGTGGCATCAATGAGACCAATTTTGGTAATTTTTTTTATGGACGGCTTTTTTCACATTTAAATAGCTATAATTTCAAATATGTTTGGTGGATCTTAAACAAGCATTTATAGTTAGTACAGTAGTAATCCGATCGTCCTTAAAATCCTACCGTCGTCATCGTAAATCCATCGCATATAAAGCGCGCACCCCACAGTCGCGCGCGCCGCACCGCGCTCGGAACAATTTTCCGACGCGTTTCACCGGGATGATGCGCTCGGCCGAGCGCGCGGTAATCGCTTGTTTGTGAGCCTGCGAGCGACGGACTGATGGATGGGGTTTGATCTCGGATTGAAGACCTTTGTTATGGAGAAATATTTTTGAAGAATGAAGCGGTATCTGATTGTTTGCTAGCCCCCGCCGTAAAATAACTGTTGTTCAAGAAAGATTTTATAGAGATATGTAGGTACGTTTGTTTAAAAAAAAAACCAATGTGTTAATCAAATTAAGCAACACTTGCCCAATAATCTGCCTAAGCGGTCGTCTCAGAACATTAGTTATTAAGTTGAAAATTAGTTGAGTTAAATATCCTTTAGTTATACATTAGTTTAGTTAAACATTAGTTCTTTAGTTGAATATTACTTGATTTATTTACACAAATATAAGTATGCTTATTTGTTTTTACATCGTTACGAAAACCTCTGTTTTCATTACTCAATTATTTAAGTTTTTTATTGATGTAATTTTCTTCCAAAAACAAACGTAAAACATAGATTTGGTCACTAAAGTTAAAGCCACTTTGATGTTCAAAAACCTGATTCGGCTATTTCCGATGAAACCCGAGCGCAGCCGAGCGCGGTCCGAACAATTCAATCATGTCCGCAAATGTATCGGAATGATGGCCCCTCCAGCCGTTAGAAGCACCCGCACGGGCGGAATGAGAACTGTAATTATTTCCGTCCCGTAAGGGGTGGGCTGAATCAGAAGATTTTATGTTGTATAGAAATGTATATTATGCAAGCTGATGTTAATATATTTTACTAAACATCTTCGTAATATAGCATCAATCATCGCTGTAAATATAGGAGAGGGAAAGGATTTTTTTTGGAAAATCAAAGTAAAATCATAATTTCGCGAAAAATATTACAAGCCGGCTAACTGTATTTTCGAATCTTCTCAGTCGAGGTCACTTTCTTGTCCAATTGTAGAATATAAGAAAAAAATACACGTAACTATAACTATTTGTAAGTGCCCCTATCTACAGTTCAAAATAAAGAAGAGAAAGATTTAAATCTGTCATTATCACATGCACTTATCTTCTTATTTCTTTACAAAATGAATGAAATGATGAAATGTAATAGAATAAGATGTGGAATTGCTCCATCTGCGGTTAACAGGTGTGTCAGCGTAAAGTAATTAATAGCAGGAGCAAATTCAATTAATACGCACTACAAAAAAAAATGGGTGATGAAAGTGGCGGATGACTCAATATTACTATTATATTACTATTTTGGCATAATGAGCAAGCGTCCAATATTCCAAATACATGATGGAGAACTAGACAAGCATTTGAAAAGTCCCTCACCAGTTTTGACTTGGTGCTTAAGCGTGGTCTTGCAGTCTTCGAGTAACTGCTTGAGTGGCAGCGGCTCCTCGTGGAGCTGCAGGTCCAGTATCTTCGTCATCTCCTCCGGCATCTTGAATTCTAGGATCTGAACACAAAAGATTATCATTTGCTGAACGATGAGGGGGACCTTCGTGAAAAAGTCTAGAGGATCTAAGTCGTTCTTGAGTGATTAACGAAGTCTACCAACTGAGTTAGAGTGTCTTTAATACGAATACCCCTAGCCATTGAACGAAATGCACCCACCATATTGGAAAAAGGCTCGACTCCCATTACATTCAGACCAAAAATACATAAGCGTCGTGTTGTAGTGCATCTCTGTCTACCTCTTCGGAGAATACAGACGTGATGATGAATTATTATAATTTTTGTTGTGAAAACCTTTACTTTGTAAGTGGGAGTATAGCTAACCACGATAGCTTCATATCGTAATGCTAAAATTATGCTAGCTTTGTAATTAAAACAAATTTGGATTTTACAGAACTACTGTATTTAGAACTAAGAATGTTGTATTATTATCTTTGTTTGGTGTGTCCAATAAAGAGTACCTACTCTATCTATCTAATATTGGATTGCTTGGATCTGTTTTTCTTTTCATTTACATCCGAGATTATCACTTGCTATGAAACCGTGACGGAAAACATCTTGAGGAAACCTGCTCGTCTGATGGTACCTGACTATAATAGGTGTGTGAAGTCTGCCGACCCGCATCGGCGTGGTGGAGTACGGCCTGAATCCTTTCGCATTAAAGGGAAGCCCGTACCCAGTAGTGGAGCGTTAAAAGGGCTATAGTAGCGTGTTCATTGAGTAGTCACCTTCTCATTCCGGTCGTTGACTTGCTGCACGAAGTCCAGGAGCACGTCCACAACTCGTGCCAGGAACTCTCGGGTTTGGGCGTTGGCGTCCTCGCGATACGGCAGAATAGCTGGGAAAAAAATATGATGTTTCATAAGTTTGCACACTACCTAAATATAGAGCCCTACGACATTGGGATATCACGACGTCGAACATTGCCAATATTAAAACGAATTGTATTCTCTCAAAGAATTAATGGTAAAATAACTTCTAAAAAACCAGCTTTTATTTAATTGCCCTTAGTTTTCGTGTTCCCCTTAGCAAGCCCTTTCATTTGATACCCATACTGTGGTAGTGCCGAAAAAATAACTTTTCTGCCATCTTGGATGATCCGCCATATTGGAATTAGAATGACGTCACATAGCTAAGCTAGCATTGTCATCCAAATTAAGCGTTTATACCAAATTTCAGCTCAATCGGTTAAAGATAACTGATATAAAATTCAGTTGCAAGATTCCACCCGGACATACATTGCAAGTTAATATAAAGCTTGTAAAAAGTATATTCTCCAATGTCCAGCGTGAGTGAGTTTAGACGCGAGGTCACGTTTTACCACATAAATGTAATCTCTATGTATATTGACACAGAGTTCGTTTTGGTGTTGGCAAAACAATTTACAGGCGCGCCTTAACGCCCCAGTGTGCGAGGGGCTTATTGTAACCGGTGTCCAGCAAGTGGTGATTACGATTGAAAACTTTATTCGCACATGAAATGCGAAAGTCCCAGAGGTCCGCGCCCAGGGATTGAATTGCGCCCACCAGTGCTTTGTTTACATTTTGTGAGAAAATAAGATTTTTATAATTGAATAACTGATTAGTTCTCTTCGACACTTCTTTGTGAACATTTAGGAACCTATAATCTTGTTTCTAGGGTTAAGTTGATGGCTGGTTAAATAATATTATGTAAGTTGTTCGTAATGTCAGTGTGTAACCCTCCGCGTGCAGTGGCGGGGTCTAAAAGGCCTCTGATTAAAAAGTCACCGCTTTTAATATCGCCAACCCTCGCGAGCGCGGGAATGTGCGAGAGTGGGGTCAGCACACGACGGAAAAACGTAAGACTGACTGTTTTGAAAAAGTTTGAATTTGGTACAACTAAAAACAAAACACAGTCAAATATACGTATTATAATGAAATAAAACTATTTTACGGATTTTATCGCGTTTATTTACAATTTTTTTATTTTCCGTAAAATAGTTTTATTTCAATGTATAGTATTCGCGTAAATATAAGAAAACAATATACGTATTATAACTTTTGTCAGCGGTAACTATTTTTTATACTAAACATAACATTTTTTATACAAACATTTTATAAAAAGGAAAAAAGAAACCCTAGGATCACTTTATTGTCCGGTTTTTTTTCTTTTTATTGACTTAAATCTTTATTTTTTTCATTGCATTCGTCGAGATCTCTTGTTTTGACGGTAAGTTATCACAACTAAATGTAACTTAGAACCATTGAAATGGTAATTAAAATTAAAATAAACTATTAAAAAAATTGGTTTCAAAAACACAACAAGTTTTTCATGCCCTTGAAATATGTTAACACATATTTCAAGTGTGTTTTATTAGGAAAGAAACCAAAGTCAAACGTAATGAATGACTATAGGTACCTAAAATTGAACAATAACAAAAATAAATAAATGTTTATGGTGCAAATGTCTCGAATTTTTTTCCTCAAATCATAGACACATACTAAAGTCGCGTCATATTGTGCACTGGGCACAGATGTCTTTGATTTATAACTCCCCAACTATTCCGAAACAAAATTTCAAACTAATCTCAACTTTATCTCCAACAGATAAAGTATATCGTCAACAAAACGAACACCAATGATAACTTTGTAAAACAACGTCTGTTCATAACAATAGCCTAACATTTTGATTTTCAATATCAGAGACGTACAATTTTATGTAAGCAACTTGATAAACAATATTTTACTTCCAATAACCTACAGAATAAGGTCTAAAATTGATTTCGTCGTGAGCAAACACATGTTGTGGAGCAGCAAAGTTATTATTGCGCTCCCAACAATTTTGTTTTCATACAATATCCAGAGTGTTGAGGTTCAAAATGAGAAATCTTTGAAGTAAATACAAGTTGGTCAGCTGTAGTATTGTTAAGTACAGAGTATTGTGCGTTGATCAGTCATGTTTTTGTTTCCGTGAAGGATTGCTTGCCCTTGTGAGGGCATTTCATGAAAAATGTAGGGTGCAAAGGGAAAACTCCGAGATTAACTATGTTTTATTTGTTAATTTTCAATGAAAAACATATATTGTTGTCTTCATAAACAAATGTTGAATATGACTAAAGCAGTGAATGACACTCTTGGGAGGTACGACGACTTAATATATTGTTAACTAGCTGTGCCCGCGACTTCGCCCGCGTGGACTTTAGGGAGATTACCCGGAAATATGGGTATTATGTTTTTCCTGCGGAACCCTAATGCTTTTCCTAAAATTAAAGTAGCCTAAGTTACGCCTTGGAACGTCAGCTATCTGTCAGTGAAAGTCCCATTGAAATCGGTTCAGCCGTTTAGAAGTTTACCTCAAACAAACAGACAGACAGACAGACAGACAGACAGACAAAAAAATTTAAAATTGCGTTTTCGTTATAGGTATCGTATATACTTTCAAACGCATTTGGTAAAAAGTGTTATTTTGATATTACAAACAGACACTCCAATTTTATTTATTTGTATGTATAGATATAGATGTTACGATCATAGATAAATCAGTGGTCTCGAGCGAGACCAATGATTTATCTATGGTTACGATAATTGTATCGTTAAGCGAACAAAACATTTATTAAAATTAGCTACTACTACTACAGCCCTTTTAACGTCCCACTGCTGGGCACGAGGCTCCCCTCAATGCGAGGGGGATTCGGGCCATAGTCCACCACCCTGGCCCGGTGCGGGTTGGTAGACTTCACACATCCATCGAGAACTAGTCAATTTCCCTCAGTTTTCCTCACGATGTTTTCCTTCACCGTTTCATAGCAAGTGATAATCTCGGATGAAAATGAGAGAAATGAAACCATCGCGAAACACGATTATTCAAAGAAAAAATCAGTTCATCCTTAAAATCCATTTATGATGATGTGGCGAACCCAATAACTCGCCACTTCCACCAGTCGCTACTAGATGGCGCGACTGTAGACACATCGCAATTCTACGCGTTCAAGAAATTATCCGCCATACAAAGTACTATGAAAATCCTGGCTCGCGGTACTGGTGTGTTCGACGATCTGAACTATATATACAAATTCCCCGACAACATCACCGGGGGGGCGTAGCGGACCCCGCCAGGCATACCACCCGCCTGGCAGGAAGATCTTCCCTTTTCCGCTAAAGTGGTGACCCCTACATTGAACACCGAAGCAACAACACCTTCTGCAGCAACAACGTCGAGGACCACCAGCAACAAACATCATCACCCTTCCACTGTCACCAGCACCAGAGCGTCGCCACCAGTCAAGAGCCACACAACAACCAGCCGAGCAGCACTGACACGTGTATCTGAAGGGATCATCACAAGCCGACTCACCGCGCTTCCTGATCCTGCCATACACGTCTCACACCTGCGCACACAGTCTCGACTCACTGCAGACTGGCGCAGACTTCACGGCACCATGCTCAGTCTCGACTCACCGTAGACACAAGCATCATTCCTGGCATCCGGCTTCAGCAAATTCGACCTCTGGTCTCGGAAGGGAGTCCTGTGGCGAACCCAATAACTCGCCACTTCCACCAGTCGCTACTAGATGGCGCGACTGTAGACACATCGCAATTCCACGCGTTCAAGAAATTATCCGCCATACAAAGTACTATGAAAATCCTGGCTCGCGGTACTGGTGTGTTCGACGATCTGAACTATATATACAAATTCCCCGACAACATCACCGGGGGGCGTAGCGGACCTCGCCAGGCATACCACCCGCCTGGCAGGAAGATCTTCCCTTTACCGCTAAAATGACATTACCAATCACTTTTATTCTGTACGATACTTTGAAAAAAAGCTGTAAATATGTATGTAGTTAGAATCAGAATCAGAATATTTTTTATTCATATAAACCAATACAGGCACTTATGAATCGTCAATAAATAGTAAAAATAGTAGCTCTACCACCAGTTAGTCAATATTATTTCCTTTACATAAGTATTGGACATTAATAACGCCCCTAATTTAACTAAGTGTAAGCGCACGCGCCGCTTATCTCCCACTTCCGGCGGCTGCGGCGTCACTTCCGCAGGAAATTAAGTTTCCCGCCTTCGTATCATATTACATAGCTATTATACTGTCCATAGACATACATTTTTTTCTGGTTTATCTGACTCCACCATTTTTGTTTTCCCATATAATTGCAGTATACTACAGGTACACGAGATAACAACAATGGCGGAAAAATCGCCGCAGAGCTATACAAAGAGTGGACCAGTTATGGGTACTCTATTTACTCTATGATACTGTCCCAACAATGTATCCAAAGGAATTCCTGTCAATAATTTTTGTTTTAAAGCCAACCCTCCTCCGGCGCGCGGTCCAAACGACCCCGCGCCGGCATTTCTGGAATTCCACTTAAACATACCCCCTGCCTATTAGTTACACTCGCGCCACACGCTCGCAATATTACACCACCCTTCTGCCGCGGAGATATGCTTCTCTTTCTTTATCTGTAAGAGTAAACGAGACAAAATATGTTCCTCTTGTATTTTACCCCGTCGTCGTCGCTGTTCGCTGCAATAAACAAACAAACCCAGCTGCAGTTTAGGGATAGTGCAAGGATTTTGATTAAAAATTCCTCATGAGTATGTTTTTACACTCAAATTGATTCCAGAGTTTTCATTCTTTGAATTACATCATTTATGTAAAATAGCCACGTGGCTAATAATTGCTTGAACACTTGTAAATAAAGCGTAAATAGTTTCAAACCCTGGCCTACTTTTTGAATATTTTAAGATTTTACGATCTTAATAAAATGGGTAGATATCTCACTGAATTAAAAAAATAAACAAAACATGCATCTCAGTGTCAGCTTTTCAACTATTTTATGCCATTTTCCCCCACTTAACCATAAACCAAACAAATTAAACCTATAAAATCTAAACACTCTTTATTACTGCACTGTCAGAATTGTAATCCGCGCCATTAATAATCGGCCCAGTGCTGCCATCTTCATTTCTCGAGTGGCATTAAAGGCCCATTCGCAGCGACCTGCGGATCCCGCGGCGGGATTGATAGAGTGGGGGATTCATGGGGATTGAGAGAAAATAGAATGTGTTTTGGTATTTTTTTCGGTGTTTGATAGATTCAGATAGTGTGGCGATGGACTTCTGTATTTCTAAAAGAATTTTATTATTGTTTTTTGAAAGTCTAGACTTAAAAAAACTCCCGTCATAAATTAATATATCACACCAATTTTATCAGAAACACTATTCAGTGTTACTGATAAAATTTACTACTACTGGTCACTTATTCAAGTCTGAACTAAAACGAACTATATTGACTCAGAAAAAGCTAATTTTTCAATGAAATTTCATTGACAGTGCGGGTGAATTTTCACGCTTAGTCGCCTAGTTTACCTCAGAAATTTAATCTTTATGCTTATTGATACAGAGTTCGTTTTGATATTGGCAAAAAAGTTGACGCGCGATTTACTTAGTGCTCGTAAAAACGAGAATTAGGTAGCTAAAATGTCTTCTTGTTATCTGCTTGAGTATTAGATGCCTCATTACTGTAATTACTTCTACGAATTTTCTTTGTGTAATAGTTAGGTACTCTTCTCCACACAATCCCGCTGTGCAGTGATCCTCACAAATAAGGGATTCCGTTTAAAACCTTAGTCATTACCGAGCGGCGGCGGATCAACTTGTCCCGGCCATCGGTATTTACGGCCCGCGGCGGAGGAGGGTTGGCGATGCACGCGTAATGGCTAATTGAAAATAATAAATTGTTTATGACTCCACAAAACTGTCAAAGTTAAACCTAACCTTGGCAACTTTATATTTGTTTTTAATTTTGTGAAGTTACCATCGCGCTAGTCGAGTATATACTAAGGAGCGGCCCTAAGGAGCCCGACCTGCGGTAAATTTCCGCCATATAAAGCTAACTTCCCACGGTCCATGATATCGCGGACGGACGCGGACCAGCTCGCACGACACACCGTGGGAAGGGTCTCGTCCGTGGTGGTGGTCACAGGCGGTCGCCGGTATCCGTCGCGAGGCGGGAAATTCAAAGGTGCGGTGAAAAAGTGAAAGAGAACGCATCACGTATCAATTTTAAAATGAAGCTATCAACTATCAAAAGATCTACACAGACCAACACGCACCGTTAGAAGAGCACTGTCTGTGTGCGTTACCATCCGTGGTCGTCGGCTGTGCGTGATGATCCGTAGAATCGCGGACCGTGGGAAGCCAGCTTAAGATGGCGGATGTCATATAAACCATTATTGCCAACCTTCAAAAAAATCGCTGCAGTGCATTACGAAGAGTTAAGTTCTTATGTCGAGACATCCGCCATCTTTATCATTGTCATCACCCATTTTTTTTTATGTAATGTGTATTTATTGATTTCGCCCTTGCTATTATTTACTTGACACTGGCTGAAATACCCGCTTAACGCAGGTGGAGCCATTCCTCATCCATCTTACTCCATTCAATATAATTACTTCGTAAAAAAAGATGAAGAAGTTCTTATGTCAACACTAACTACTCTGAGGAAGTTACCAGTGTTTCCGCGTCACCAGTAGTTCTATCCCTTCCAATACTAGCCTTTAGTATGAGTTTCAAAAAATGATTCCATGTTTTCGCTAGAGGTGCTGACAAGTGTATAGAGAGATCACTCGGTTGGTAGTTGATGTTTTTAGAACTTGAACTTGGACCTCAGGGGACTTACCACCACCCCTTAAAGTGTTGTTGTTTCAGAATCAGAATTAGAATCAGATTTTTTTATGTAAACCAATACAGGCACTTATGAATCGTCAATAAATAATATTAATAGTATCTTTACCACCCATTCGGAATGCATTTCCTATGGAGAAGAATGGGCAAGAAAATCCATGGTTGCTTTTTTCCAATAAGGATTTACATTTTTGTGTACGTTTAATAGTAACTGTCTATTTTTGACAGATTTCGCACTGAGCTAATTGAAAGAAATATTAAAAACATTGCTTTATGTTATGAGAAGTAGTGGTAAGTATTCACACATCATGGGTATCGAACCTACATCTTTACGAGGACGACTCCTCTAACGATTAAGCTACTGCCGCTCCATGACATCCATCTATCTGTATTGATAGATAGTAGTTTAAGATTGAAGGTTCGAACTTAGGACCTTTAGATCAGTAGGCCGCGTTTGCTACTTCTATATTATAAAACACCGTTTCAATCCATTTGTGATCACATTGAAAAACACTTTTGTACCGAAAAGTGTCATTATAGACGGTTTGTAGGTGAATTTTAAACAAATTGAAAGTTAATATTTACAAAAAGGATTAAATCCACTATAAAAGGAAAATAATGTCCCCGAAATGTACAACTGACAATCGGCTTATGACGTCACGAACATAAGTTCGCACAAATCTCTCCTATTGCACTCCCATCCATTTCTAAAATACTTCTCACGTAATTCTTATGCCCTGGTTTTAAAGTCCAAATTTCATTAACGAAGGTGTCAAAACATCTTAGTTGCGGAGTAACATCTGGAATGTGATGTAATGCTTCACGAACTGTTGAGGATAATTCAAATATTTGGTATAGGGGCGTTTAATAGAAATCCAACTTTAATTCGAGCTAAGTAAAGTTGGAAAATTATTTGGCAAAGTTTTAGAGTGTTCAACGTAGAGGTGATGGAGGAGAATGAACTTTAATCCGAAGCATATTGAGTTTGAATTGGATTGGGTCCAAGTTTGAGGGTAGTTTTCACTGGATATGACGTGAATGGCTCTTGATATATCGGTTCGAGTGGATAGAAGTGTTTATCTGTTTTAAAAGCAGTTAGTAATGGTGTCAGAACAGATCATACTAACAATATTTGTTGATTGAAATAAAACTATTTTACGGATTCTATCGCGTTTATTTACTATTTGATTTTCTCGACGTTTGATAAGTTCGATAAGACGGCTGGGTGCTACCACCAACTTGGGATCCAGTAATTAATATGATTAAATCCAAAATCAAGCTTACCATTGCAAGACCCAAGACACTGTGAGCACTTTCTGCGTGGATCGGACCGCAAACAATAACTAAATATGAGGGTACCCAGTTATTAACTATGACATCAGGACGTCTAACACCTCAGTCCCCCCGTGACCATGGTTGCTGTAAAGCAGCCGAAACGTCGGGAAAATAAAATAGTAAATAAACGCGATGAAAGCCGTAAAATAGTTTTATTTCAATAAATCTCTAATATTATTTTAAAAAATGGCGAAAGAAAATGGAAGAATTATAACAATATATTTTAATTTTTTATGTCATCACTCATTCAATTACATTCTAAAAACTTGAAAGAAAAAAAAACTGATTTATATTTTGTTATTAAAATGTCAAAAAATATTAATTCTCTTTTCTAGCCCCAATTAACCATTAATTGCTACATGTACAATGTGTCGGGCCGCCCACCGCGTGCGACTGACACCACACAGATAGTCCCAGATTACCCGGGGTCGAGTCGACCCTCGCTCGAACGGATTAGCACAGTTTATAAGTGAGTTTCGATGTAGCGCGCGAGGGTTGAGTGAGGTACACTTACAGGCCTTACAATATTTTCCCACTAAAATTAGAGTACCTATTGGAATTTCTTGAGATTATTCGAAAAATAATACGGTAAAGAAAAACGTTGTGAAGAAATCTACATACAGGTAGACGTGTGAATTTCGGTAGACGTGTGAATTTTACCCGCTAGCCTTTTAACAGTGAAAGGACAGCCGTTCCACAAGGATACTATGATGATGAATACCAGGAGTACATGAAATTGAGCTGGTAACTCGTACTGGGCCAGTGTGGTGAACTATGGACTTGCATAGAGAGGAGTGCTAATCCACAAGGCTACTAATTATTAGTACCAGGAGTACATAAACTCGAGCTGATAACCCTCACTGCTGCAGCGTGGTGGACTATGGACTTCCCCATTGTATTGGGGGAGGGCTAACCTACAAAACTCCTAGTTCTTCGTACCAGGAGTACATGAACTCGAGTTAGCAGAAAATAGCCCGATTCCTCGAATTAAGACAGCATATTAAATTATGTCCGGTATAATGACAATACTCTCCAAAACCTAAAATCGGAGGTGCACTGCGGTGCACACACACGCATTGAAATTATTTCCTAGTCCCATTATATAAGGTGGTATCAATCAATAATGTTGTTAGCCTTCTCTGAAATCATTGAGGTAACGTGATTAAGGTAGCTATGTAATGGTACCATGCAGGCATCGAACCCCCTACCCCTCTGTTCACCACCGCAGCCTTGACGTCATTAATCAAAACGGGAACTTTAAAGCATCCATTACAAGCGTCAAGTGGAACCATTAATTGTTAATTATTAATTACGTCGTACTAAGTTCAATCTCATGTTTTAAACTCGGCTATAAAACTGTGTTTTATTTGTAGCAATGCGATGATGTTCACTTAATTTAGAAATGTTTAGAAAGGTACTTATGAATCATCAATAAAGAAAAGTTAATATTAGTATCTCTACCACCCATTCGGAATGCATTTCCTATGGAGAAGTATGGGCAAGAAATTCCATGGTTACTTTAAGTTATCAAGACTTCGCCATGGAATTCAGGAAAAAAAATAGCTTAAAGTACTCCTTGTAACATCAGCTATCTGCCAGTTAAAGTCCCGTCAAGATCGGTACAGCCGTTTGGGATTTTAATAAAAAAAGGGTAGATAAAAATATGCGTTTTCTTTATAAGTATCGCAGCTGTATACTGTATATAGACACTTCAATTTTGAAATAAAACTATTCTCCGGATTTTATCGCGTTTATTTACTATTTTATGTTCCCGACGTTTCGGCTGCTTTACAGCAACCATGGTCACGGGGGGACTGAGGTGTTAGACGTCCTGATGTCATAGTTAATAACTGAGTACCCTCATATTTAGTTGTTGTTTGCGGTCCGATCCACGCAGAAAGTGCTCACAGTGTCTCGAGGTCTTGCAATGGTACGCTTGGTTTTGGATTTAATTATATTAACTACTGGATCCCAAGTTGGTGGTAGCACCCAGCCATCTTCCCCATTGATATTAGGATGTTTTTTAATTTCAATAGTTTTATTTCAATGTGTAGTATTCGCGTAAATATAAGAAAACAATACACTTCCATTTTATTTATTTGTAGTATAGATGTATTGTTCGTTTCGGTATTGGAAATAACACGTCGCGCCTACTTGTACAGTGCTTCAACTCTACCTAACTGTTATTGTGAATTGATAAGCCTTGGACGGCAAAGTAATAAGTTTGCGGTTTTCCGTAAACTTTTAATTAACGTTTTAACTTAGTATCACGAACTGTACGTTATGTTAGACTTTATTAAATACATTCTAAAATAGTTGCTTATGGGTTGTACAACTCGGTTTACATAGTGATTTAAATAAATATGGTAAGTGATAATCTATAACTATATAAACTACGCAAAGCTTGTACTATGGGTACCGTTTTATGGACTGGGGGTGATCCCAGTTACACCCAGATCAGGGCCCCGATTTTCGTGCGATCGAGATTTCGAAAAAGGAATTTCGCTATAGGACTTCCCTGAAGTAAATAGGTCCTAAATTATTTATAAATTACAATTTTTATTACAATTAAATATCTTTTCTGTATGTTATTTCTGTGTCTTACTGCATCGATTTGGCCATTGTAAAAGACTGTTATGATGTTGTAAATGTTTTTTCATAAATAAAATAAATAAATAAATCTCTATTCGAGATATCTCGAGACAAATGAAAAAAATACATACGATTTGACGTTTCATTTCAAGATATCTCGAAATAGAGATGAATCTCATCGCACGAAAATCGGGTCCCAGGGCAAATTCCTAAAAGGCAATTTATGGAGTTTGCCACTGGTGGGAAACGAACCCACAACCGGTTCAGTGGGGCCTACGCTCATACCATTAGACCTAACCGTCGTATTGTCTTGACAAGAGTAACCATGGAGTTTATTACCGGCCCTTCTCAGTGGAAGCAGCATTCCGTAGAATTTGACAATTTGGAAGTGCTTTTTCGTGTACACAAATAAGAAATACGGCCAAGAGCGAGCTGGACTCGCGCACCGAGGCTTCCGTACTTGAACTGTGAAAGCACCACGCATTACTCTGACGAAACGATAAACTGGATAGAGAGACAAACTTTACTTTGCAGTTGGTATACTGGTGACCCCATACAACGTAACTACAAATGAAGTTTGTAATCGCAAAAAAACATTAGCTAACAATACATTTACCTGCAGTTTTCAGATTTTTTCCTTTACTTGTGCTATAAGATCTTGCTTCTTGCCAAATTTCATGATTCTAGATCAACGGGGAGTAACCTATATGTTTTTGATCCCCGTGCAAATGTACTGAAATTGCAACATAAACCGCCATATCTTTTGATTGTATTAACCTAGAAGTTTGATTTTTTAGCGCACCAAGGGACCGCAGACATAAGTCTCTGTTATAAATTTCAACTTGATACCTTCACGCGTTTCTGAGAAAAGGGGTCTTGACAGACAGACAGACGGACAACAAAGGGTGATCCTATAAGGGTTCTGTTTTTTACCTTTACGGAACGGTACGGAACCCTAAAAAAATATTTAGATTGTCTTTGGCATTTGCAGGTGAACTCATGGCAGATGTATGTGCTGGTGAGTCTGGAGTTACTGGGTATAGTGACGATGACGGCATCCAGGAGGGTTCCTAACCAGCTGCCGCACGAGACAGACTGCGATAAGTACTACTTGGTGACCAACAAAGGACGTCGATTCGCCTTGACATGCCCTAACGGCAAATTGTTCGATTACAAATCCCAGGTAATTGTATATCCAGTTCTACCGCCCAACGGTGTGGGAGGAACTGTAAGGTATTTTATGTATGTACATTTTTGTTGTAAATTTGATTCAAAATGTTTTGAGTTGTCAAATTTTCTTAAAAGGAGATATAAAAAAATAATAAACCGCCAAGGTTTATTATTTTTTACTTCAAAAATAGGTTATCTACTGAATCATATGGCTGGCAGCTGATAGATTGTCCGAATGTCTGTCTGTCAAGACCTTTATCTCAAGAACGCGTGGAGGTATCAAATTATTAAAAATATTAAGTTGTTTATGATCCCTTTGGTGCACGAAACCGACTCGCATTTGAGCAGTTTTATTTTTAACCAGAAAAAAGTTTAAAACACTGTAATTCGTCTCCTCTGAAGTCGGTTAAAATGAAGCATACCTATTAACGTTACTCGGGCCATAATAACGAATTTATTGACACCTTAATCATCGAAATCGGATGAATAGTTTAGACGATACGTAAATACAAATATACACTGCTAAAATCATTACTCTCCTTTTGGCTTCACCGTAGTCGGCTATTAAAATAACCATTCTTATTTAACAGATGTGTAAGTGGCCAGCTTACGTAAATTGCACCACATTATCTTCATTAACTTCCAACGTTACATCAACGTCAGAGAACCCCGCTACCACAGCTAAATATTCCACAATAGAAGATATGCCAATATATGTGGACTTCCTACCGAATTCCTGCCCAGTGGATCATCGCTTTGAACTGCTGTTACCTCACGAGACTGACTGCTCTATCTACTACGAATGCAGTTACGGCCAAAGACTCCTGAAAAAATGTCAACCGGATACGTTTTTCAGCTATGAATCACAAGTAAGTCATCATCACGGCTGTGTTATGTAGGCTTTCAGTTTCAAGGCTGTAGGCTGAAGTTTGAAAGCTCACCTTTTGCTATTTTATCGAGTAACCTTCAATGCAAAGATCTGGAACCTATCAAAGTGTTATCTATCAGCTCGAGTTATTGTACTCTTGGTACTAACTGTAACCTCTTCTCAATGCAAGGGCTAATCAAGTACGCTGTTCCAGTCAGAGTTGGTGAACTTCGCACGTCTTTATATAGACATGCAGGTGTATTTCACCGTACATAAAGTCAGACACCAATAATGCCTGCATGGATTGCTTCCAAATTGTCAAAACATTTCTAAGTCTGCATCCAAGTTAATGGAACCCTCAGCAATAAGTCTTTAAAAATAATTTAAAAGAGTACGTTTAAAAATATCTGCAATATGAGAGTATTCAGTCGCTCTTTACATATACAAATGGATCTAACAAGACCCTTCATCATGAAATCGTTTTTTTGACAGAATATCAAATATATTTTTTTGTTCAACAACATTAAAACATTTTTTTTTTTTATCGTGCTCACCTCTGATGTGGGGGTCAGAGTTCTTAAAATTAGCCTTAAGTTTAATGTGTGTAAAATAATTTCTCCAGCCTGGATTATTTTTATTGAAAATAAATAAAAAGTCAACAAAATTTATTTAAAAAGTCAGTTAAAATACATGATGACAAAAAAAGCAAGTAAACTCGTCTTAAAATTAACAATATAAAAAGACAATAAAATAGCAAAAGGGCATGGACAAGGATAATAAACAGCTTAAAAAACATGATAAAAATAAAATAAAACATTAATTTATTACTATGCTTTAACTTGAAAACTTAACAAGCCAAAAATATTATCAAAAAAATCTTGAGAGGTGCCAAGGGGCACCCGGATGGAACGAAGTTCCTTTTGGAATAAAAAAAGGAAAAATTTGTACATATACATACACACACACACACACACACATCGGAACCGAAATCGAAATCACACACACATGAAATACCATCAGATGAAACGTCTGCTCGTTTGTCTCCCTATCTCATAAAAAAAAAAAAAAAACATTTACAAAAGTGTCGTTACAACTTTTACTCTCACACACGCATTTACAAAAGTGTTGGTCGACACTTTTAGTCTTAATTTTTAGGGTTCCGTACCCAAAGGGTAAAACGGGAACCCTATTACTAAGACTTCGCTGTCCGTCCGTCCGTCTGTCACCAGGCTGTATCTCATGAACCGTGATAGCTAGAGAGTTGAAATTTTCACAAATGATGTATTTCTGTTGCCGCTATAACAACAAATACTAAAATACAGAATAAAATAAATATTTAAGGGGGCGCCCATACAACAAACGTGATTTTTTTGCCGTTTTTATAGATAATGGTACGGAACCCTTTGTGCGCGAGTCTGACTCGCACTTGCCCGGTTTTTTCCGTCTAGCCCCCTTTCGCAACGCGCCATAAGGAACTACGTTCCAAAAAACACTACATTTTATATCGAGTGGTGAAAGACTATTTGATGGAAGCGACCCTTGCGGGCGATATTGACTTCTATACCTACATACTTGGAATCAGATAATTTTTCTGTGTCGGAAGAGTATGCTCACCTGTAAAGTTATGTGAATAAGCTAGGGAACCTATATTTTAAGGGTTAACATTTTTATCACAATCCGCACGTTATTGCAGCATATTGTAACTACTTAATAATAGGATAAATGGTTTCAACATAATAATAACTGAATTAAGGATAAATAATTATTTACCTCTTCAAATACATAGGAATTCATTAGCGTGTTTTATAAGTCCTTGGAACAATTTTATCTATAGGTTGGTATCTACAAATAATTAAAATTAAAGTGTCTTTTTGTAATGTCAATATAACAACTTTTTACTAAATGCATATGAATTTATATACGCTAAGTACTTAGGTATAACGAAAATACAATTATTACATTTTTCGGGTTAGTAGCTTATGCCCCCAGTATCAGTTCCCCCCGTAACAGTTGCCCACAGTTTCAGTTGCCCACGATAAATTTTATTACATAAATTTAAACTTAGTACCGTCAACAACAAAAGTGTTTTGCATTTTACAATATTGGCAAACAATGAGATATACCACAGTAGTTCATTATGGCCCAGGTGTTTTTCTTAGAAAACTTAAACCAATAAAAAATAAATATTATAGCATTAACCGAACAAAAGGGATATCATTGTTTCTTAGGAACAATTATAAGATTTGGTAGGTGACAGACGGACGGACGGACAGAGAAGTCTCAGTAATAGGGTTCCCGTTTTACCCTTTGGGTACGGAACCCTAAAAACAAAGCGTTATCAATGATAAGGTCATTTCAAAGCTAACGCAAACTTTTATAGAAGATATCATAACACAAAGGCATAAGCTACTAACCCGTGCTCGCGACTTCAAAATCGGCCCTGCCGTTTAGGAGTTTACACAAAACAGAGAGACAAAAAATGGGGTTAGTAGCTTATGCCCCCGGTATCAGTTCCCCCCGTATCAGTTGCCCACAGTTTCAGTTGCCCACGATACATTTTATTATATAAAATACCTATTAGAAAGTACTGTTGGAAACAAAAATGGTATTGCCAAATTATAATACTAATTTAAAGTACCGATATATTTATTTATGATCTAGAAAAGGCTTCATAAAAAAAAGTATATTTATTTCCTAGTAAGCGCATTTCTTCAATAGAGATGTAAATAGAGGCTTAAGTACAACATAAATTGTAACATTCTGAAGAAAAAAACATGCAAAATCAACAAACAAAGTATCGCCAATAATAGGTATCACAATATTTCTCATCTATCTACAACGAACGCTTTTAATATAGTATAATAACCGTTAAATTAAAATTGACATTTACGCGTATGTTTAAAGATCAACAAAAATGTACTTATCAAACCAAGAAAATAAAATATCAGCTTAAATTAAAGTAAAACAAAGTTAACAAAAATACATACAAAATCAACTAAGCATAGCAAAATAAAATATAGTCAACTTAAAAATAAAATATAGTCAACTTAATAATCATCTAATAGCCTAAAGCAAAAAAAAAACATGCAAAATCAACAATAAAAATAACTCGAAAGTCAGAATACAATTGAGTTGCATTTATGGGTGTATTAAAATAAATGAGCTCATTTCTTTTAAAAACTTTGTGTTATGGTATCTTCTATAAAAGTTTGCGTTAGCTTTGAAATGACCTTATCATTGATAACGCTTTGTTTTTAGGGTTCCGTACCCAAAGGGTAAAACGGGAACCCTATTACTGAGACTTCTCTGTCCGTCCGTCCGTCTGTCACCTACCAAATCTTATAATTGTTCCTAAGAAACAATGATATCCCTTTTGTTCGGTTAATGCTATAATATTTATTTTTTATTGGTTTAAGTTTTCTAAAAAAACACCTGGGCCATAATGAACTACTGTGGTATATCTCATTGTTTGCCAATATTGTAAAATGCAAAACACTTTTGTTGTTGACGGTACTAAGTTTAAATTTATGTAATAAAATTTATCGTGGGTAACTGAAACTGTGGGCAACTGTTACGGGGGGAACTGATACTGGGGGCATAAGCTACTAACCCGCGTGCACTGCAATTTAAAGCATATAGGTTTCTTGCCGGATCTTCTCTGTCGCGGTCGCGTTCCGATCCGGTAATAGCATACAAAAAAAAAATGTAAACTTGACAATTAGTAAGTGCTATTGTAGGACTATACAAAATAAATAATATTGATTTTCACTTTGAATCATTTGCAATGTTATCAACTCTCATTATTTTAGAGTATTATCGACGGCAATAAGCGGAATTGACGTATCTGGATAATGAGCGTAACTGACTTATTGATATAGAATTGTTCAGAAATACAAACCGCATCGAATGGTCCAGGTCTTATCTCCCTACGACAAAAAAATAAAAAATTCAGCATTGATTTTTTTCTGGAGTTATGAATTTTTGAAACAGTATTTCGGCTCTGGTGTAAGGCTTCTAGATACGACATTTTCGCTTGCTGATGTCGATGGTACATACGATGATTGGTTTCATATTTTTCAGGTGTGTGTCCACCACAACGAAGCCGACTGCTCGGTGCCGAAAGGTACGTATCCTAGGTTGACGGTTTGGATTCATCCGGCATCTTTATCACCTTCATCACATTTAATTTTTTTACAAGCTTTATAATAACTTGCAATGTATGTCCGGGTGGAATCTTGCAACTGAATTTTAAATCAGTTATCTTTAACCGATTGAGCTGAAATTTGGTATACACGCTTATTTCGGATGACAATGCATGCTTAGCTATATGACGTCATTCTAATTCCAATATGGCGGATCATCCAAGATGGCGGAATAGTAATTTTTTCTGCACTACTAAAGTATGGGTATCAAATGAAAGGGCTTGCTGAGGAGGACACGAAAACTAAGGGCAAATAAATAAAAGCTTGTTTTACAATTAATTTTTATAACTAACTGAACCCGCGACTTTGTACGCGTGTAAGGAACCCTGATTATTAATTGGACGACGGCTTGGTCCAGTGGTTCGAGCGTAGGCCGCTTGACTCACTGAACCAGGTTGTCGCGGATTCGATTCCCGTGAGAGGTCAGTTTCGGAATACTTCAAGATCATTGGGATCGCCCTCAGTCCACAGTATGGTACAGTACAAGCTTCGTTTAGTTTAGGACCATACAATGAATATAAAGGTTGATTGGTAGAGGTCACTTTAAATTGTAAAACTTTAAATTTATATCGTATAGGTACGTAGTTTGTATTCAAAATGAACTCTGTGTCAATACGCATAAAGATTAAATTTCCGCTGTAAAAACCAAAATTTGCTCGACCTGTCATTTCGTTGTAGAATGAACTTGTTCTGTGTCAATCAGTTCGATAAATGCTTTGACAAAACTTACGCGCGAGGGTTAAGCCCCGGTGTGTCGGAGGCCTAAAGAGCCTTTAAATGTCTGGCGATATTTATTTATATTATAATTAAATTTACAACAGGACTGGCTCGGGGCTCAACTATTGGAACAGATATGGCAGATAGTACAACGGATGCATCAAACAGAGCTGATTGGAGCACTGCAGAGTCCATAACATTGCCGACCTCGAAGCTGAATGCCACAATGATCCCAACAACCACGGCCCAAGTCCCGACAACCACGGCCCAGGTCCCAACAACCACGGCCCAGGTCCCGACAACCACGGCCCAGGTCCCGACAACCACGGCCCAGGTCCCAACAACGAAGGCCAAGGACACGGGGGACACCTACAATTCATATGACGACTACGACGACGACAGATATTATGACATGTAAAATGAAAATTCATAAAAAACACTATCAAATATTTACGTATATACATGCAGTATTAGTAGTCCGAAATAATATTTTAGGTGTATAAACGGCTGATGGATGCGCAGTAAAGGCAGACTTTTCTTAACTATCACAGTTTCTGAGTTACAGACCTTTGAATATTTGGCACAAGTATGGTCTTATGGCACACCCAAAACTACCGGCTAATAATGTTTACAAAAGAGAACTTGAAAACATTTGCGTGGAGTTGGAGATTTAACAAAATTTTAAATTATGTGACGAGAAAGAACTGTATATTTTTTTCTTATAGAAGTTATGTTCGAATTTCGATTACATTTTATACTCGATACTCGGGAACACTTTAAAATTTTATTTCTGGCTTCTGATAAATCCTGTATGATACCCTACAGTCCCCCATCACTGGGACTAGGGTGCCCAGAACATAGACTTGTAGATAGTTTGTCAAAGCGGTTACAAAGTATTATTTTAAGAATATTGGTCTTCCGTGGTCCGATGTAGGTATGTAGTTTTCTTTAGATATGTAGGTAAGTGATTATGTTGCGACCAAACTACGTAAGGTCTGAGTTTAATATATTATATTGGTGTCCCACTCATACTTTATGGTTGTGAGAAAGAAGGGAATATTTAGTGTGGTGCCGACAGAATCGCCAATATTGTTTGTTAAATTAAATCATTTGAAACTCAAATGTTTTTTTTTTAATTATAACACCTATAATGATAAAGGATAATTTAGAATTACGACGGCGAAGACTGTGTGTTGCCTGAGCGTGGGCCGCTCGGGTCACTGAACCCGGTTGCAGGTTCGATTCCCGCCAGTGGCAAATTTTGGAAATGGCATTTTTGGCCCATTCTCGCAAGTTCGACATCATCTCTATTTCGAGGTACGTCGAAACAAAACGAATTCGACATACGACGTACCTATGTCTTGCGGAAATTGCCCCCCTCCCCCCCTGGTCTGGGTACAATTGGGATCGCCCCCAGTCTATTGTACGGTACCCATAGTACAAGCTTTGCTGAGTTTGGGGACATACGGTGAGTATATGTTGTCTGGGGATATTTATTTATAATGATCCTACTTTTATTTGGTGTTCAATGTTAGGTTGGTAGTACTTACAGTCATAGTAGAGATTTCCGACGCCGGAAGTGAGTTTGGGTGTGCTCTGGCCCGATAGAGACGCCATCCTGTCTCCCTGGACACACAAACATACATATTACATTATATAAATATATTCTAATGAGTAAAATGTTAAAGCAAAATAAAGTAACATAAGTTATAAATTGACAAACTTATGACATGGCATATATAGACAAGCCTTCGTATTATTTGTATATTTAAATATACCAAAGGTCTCTGTTCACTCTCCATTCCGTACTACGATCGTAACCGTTTAAAATATGTAATATGATACAACGCCCTAATTATGTTCCGTCGCCGACCAACAACTTACCGAACCTTGATCGGACCGACAGACAATTCACGGTAAAAAAATATTTAACAGTGTAGATATGCTGTAGTGATACGTTCATAGTATGGAACGGGGTGTGCTTCCAAGCTCATAAATATATACATAATTAGGGGTGGTCACTGACTCAAATTGAGCTTACAAACAACATGTATCGAGATTGTTAAGACTAGTCTTTATCTCTATGATTTAGTATCCAAAAAGTCCAGCGTCCAATGAGCGAACAACATTTTACTTAGGTAAGAATATTTCACAAATAAATCATTTATGTAATCATTAGCAAAGAAGCCATGTTTAATTATATCGAATGTATAAACTCAATTAGTTGGATTTTTCTTTAAGTAAGTATTTTAACAGTTTTTTAATCACGGAAGAACGTGAATATTAAATTAAAATAGTCATAAAATGAATATAAAAAGCAATAGTTACCTAACAATTTTGTGAAAACATAATAAGCATTCAATAATAGTGTTACATGAACCATGCAAGCGAACAAAGGATATTGACAAATCAAAATGGCGGCGCTACAAAAACAAGATGGCGGCGGGCAATGGAGGTAAGTTTTAACGAACCAACTGGATATGTTCTGCTATTTGCTTGCAGTAGGAAAAAAAACCGTCCAAAGTCAGCTTTGACATTATTCTATTCTAGAATGTTCTGTGAACAAAGGAGAACATCGTGTTAATGACAGAACATTGTTTCAAACATCATTCAACTATGTTTGATATCATTTTCAAAATGGCGGAATTTTGATAACTTAAAATAATCTGACAAAGAATGAAAGAGACTGCTATAAAAACACAAACAATCTAAGTATATGCTACATAATATAATGAAAGATGGTTTTACATATGAAATACATACCTTAAATAATAAGTAGGTGCTTCCGCTACTTGTAAGATATATTTTTAGTTGAGAAACAGATATATATGTGTTTAAAACGGTAATATATATACGTTAGATATATATAATCGCGGTATATTGATATTTTATACAGATTTCTCATATATAAAGGAGGATTACTGACTGCTGGAGTTATTTTCAGCTCGGTAGCTGGTCTCCAACGGGGTTGGAGGTGTACTGAAGACCTCAGGAAGGTTTCCAGGGGTTCAAGCTCCGCGCATGCGTGTTTTAAAGGTCGTGCCAAGTACTGGGGGATGAATTTAGGCCATCGGAAGGTGGGGGCTGGTCAATAACTAGGATCCAGGTCACAGATGGGCGTGAAGGGTTTTTGTGTGATTTTGATATTGGGTATAGAAATACTTAAGGATTTTGTTTTGAGAATTAGTTCTGATCACATTAATGGGACACGACGGTTGTGTCTAGTGTTTGAGTGTAGGCTGCTTGACTCACTGAACCGAATGCGGGTTCGATTTCCTTTTCGAATTTTTTCCTGATCTAGTACTTTCATGGTACTTACCCATAGTGCAAGCTTTGCTTATTTTGGGATCATACGATAAGTTTTTTTAAATGAGATAGGGAGGCAAACGAGCAGACGTCTCACCTAATGGTAAGTGATTAACGCCGCCCATGGACACCCGCAACACCAGACCACGCGATTCGCAAGTGCGTTGCCGGCTTTTAAGGAATGTGTTGTCTGGCGTTATGTGTACTTCCTGCTCCTTAAAGTTCAGGGTTCACGAGTAACGACCACCCACACGCGACCCTTGATATTTACGTTGGGCATCAACAGGAACCACTGGGACAAGCGAAAATGAACACTCGTAAATGAGATTTCGTTGGAAAATGAGCTTTTACGATGAGTTAATAAAGGTCGTTTTGGTATTGGCATTAAATTGGGCGCTCGCGTTTTGACGCGCTTGTGTGGCCAGGGTTTAATAGTAGGTATGCCCACGGTTCTCTGTTGAACATTTTATGTTGGTTACAGGCCTCCACTCTAGACGAGGGGGGGGGTTTAACGAGTCTTAGGTATAACACGGCTGCGTGGGCCACAATGCACATACTTTGATATTGATTTAAATATTCACTTTGTGCCCATAATCTGATTGTGCCCATTATTATCAGTAATTCTGTACGTTTTTTTTCATTTGTCCTTCTTTAATTTTGAACTTCTATCTCAGAATGTTTTTAATATTCTACTTTTTATAGCCCACGCTTCTCATCTCTTCTCATCACATGCCCAAACCATTCTAATCTTCTACTTTCTCTATTGAAACACACATTCCTCATCTTAATAAACAAATCTATTAATGTTATATTACCTACTTTATCAAAATCCACTCAGCAATTCCCGAGATAAACCTCTTCAAACATCCTAACGTTTTGTCCTTCCCATCAAATCTGTGGTGCTTACAAATCGGATGACATTTCCGGTCTCCCCACTCACCCTCCTCCCTACTCACCCTCCCCCACCGCGGGGGCTGCTGCTGGGGGCGTATGACGTCAGAAGGCAGGAACACGCCCCTAAGTATATACACTACGTACGTAGGTAGATACATCACAAGTATTATCTAAATGTTTTGTCTTTGTTGAATACTTTTTGTAATAATGTGCTTACGTAAAGCAATTTAATTTAAATAATAGAAGACCAATATGAAATTGTTCTAATCATATTAAAATCAGTTGTCTCTGCCTACCCCCGTGGCATAAAAGCGTCAATTATATTTATATTAAAAAGCAGATACAGTTTAAAATGTAATTAATAATATGAAGCATCTGAAATCATTTTGTCTAGTCAAAACTTCGATGTTAATGGAAAAAAAAACGTATTTTTGTATTCATTGACAGCCAGTTAGGTTGCTTGCCTCTTCTGCTGTGTTTATTTTTAGATCAAAGAAGGCTACAAAATAACAGCTGAATTTAAATGAAACTTAAAACATCTAAAGCGCATTCAAAATGATGAAAATATGTTTCAGACTTCACAAAACCAGGGGGGACTTACATTTTAAGGGTAGTAGGTTAACCAATACTGAACGTCATTGTAGATTCGCTCATCAAGATATTGAATCCAATGCAGATTTTGTTACTTTGATTCGTGATTTTCAAGCGACCTTTAGAGACGCATATTGAAGTGATAACACGTTATCAGTTAAGCCCTGTATTCATGGAAAAAGCTCTATCGATAATGCTTATCGTAAACTATTTAAGTGCTGGCAGAGTAGAGCTGGTGTAGAGACTATTAAAACAATTTTAACCTGCCGTAAGAAGTGCATTATAAATACCGCCACACAGCACATACTCATCGTATGATCCCAAACTATGCAACGCTTGTACTATAGGTACCGTACAATGGACTGGGGTCGACCCCAGTTACACCCAGACTGGGGCAAATTGCGAAAAGGCCATTTCCGAAATTTGTCGCTGCCGGGAATCAAACCCGCATCCACTCACAGCAGTGAGCCGACCTGCCTACTTTTAGACCACTAGGCCAACCGGTCTATGTATTGCAATTTCAATTTTATCATGTTTTAGAGTCATCTGAATGTGATTTAAGCTTTAAAATAATAATGGCTACATTTTAATATCGTGAAAATGACATCTTTAATAACTTATCATTATATTCTTATGCAATAAAAAAAATATTATTTGATACCTTTTTTTAACCTTGGAAAATACTTTATGAATATCCCTTCTATCCTCGGGGGGATAGTAGGGAGTATGTGGGACTCACAACAACAACAACAACGATACAACCTGTATCAACTGTAAGATTAATAATATTATTATAATCCCTCTACAAACTATCTTCATTACATTGCTTAAGGACAAAATTATTCTACAATGCTACTTTAAATCTTTCATAACTTTCTATATATTTAAAAATTAAACTTAACCTAAATGACAGGGAAAATATAATCTCTGCTATACAATTTACAAAGCCTTCATAGGCTAGCAGTTAGAAAGGCCGTTTTCATTACCGATAGGCTCCAGGATCTGCGGCCCTTGAGCTATTGATATTAGTTCACTCCTACATGCAGTCAGCGTAGATGTCTACAAAAAATAATAGCACCTTACTATACTAGCTTCCTAAGCGTAATGCCAAAATTTGTATCTACCTAATATTAGACTGGCTGAGTATAGTTCTTCTCTAGTATTGAGGCAAAGGTGTTGCCTGCTCTCATGGCTTTGCTGCTCCTGAGAAACCTTACTATTTATAATTTTGAAAAGAGTAACCATTGAGTTTCTTAACGGCTCTTCTCAGTGGAAACAACATTCCGAACCGGTGGTAGAATCTGACTATTATCAAGTGCTTTTTGGCCTACACGAATATAAAAAAAAGATTTAGGTTTTTTAATGTTTGTCCGATTACATACCTAAGTGGGTAAAAAAATCTAGCAATAATAAATATGAAAAAAAGGTAGGTAGCTGCTCTATGACTATCTAATCTAAATAATACAGTAGCTTCGTTTTATAAAGTAACAAAGTGACCACGATAGCCCAGCTGCCCGGCCGATGTGAGTTCATATTCCTAAATTAATCTCACACCTCGTAATAAACCTAGCTTTTAAATATTTTGCAATGGTATCCCAGTCGGTAGAACGCCTGCCTTGAACGTAAGGGGTGCAAGTTTTAATCCCGGACCCGGACCTCTGAGATTTTCATGAGCGAAAATCATTTTCAATAATGATTACCACTTGCTGAATGGTGAAGGAAAAACATCGTGTGGAAACCTGTACTTCTATAGAAAGGCGTGTGAAGTTCACCAACTCGCACTGGGCCAGCGTGGTGGACTATGGCTCAAATCTCCTTCGTGTTGAGGTACTAAGATTAACATGGATACGGATACTATGCGATTCAAATGAGAATAGGATCGACTTTGCGCCATATTGTGACGTCATAGCTGTCAATTCTAACAGGTTATGTAGGGTGAGCAAATCAAGATATTTTTTAAATAAAATTTATTGACAAAGGTTATGTGAAAAATGCACTCAGTCACACGACGAAGCACACTAACGAAAAAATGGCGACTGGCGTCCTTATTTTCTTTTCTTTAATAATTTTGTTTTTTTTTTGCAAACCATACTTTTGAAGTGACATTTGACAGATAGAGGTTATTGAAATTCCTATTCTTATTTCAATCGCATAGTACCAAATGTTACGACAATAGAAATAAACTTAGAATGAAATCAAGAAAAAAATCTATTAGCCGCTGGGGTTCAAAAAGATTTCTTCCTTTCGTTATTATGAGAGAACATATGTTTTGTTTTCACTAAATAATCTCAGTTAAAATGTAATGAATGACCGACGGGCGTCTTAAATCTCGCGAACTTATGATCCTTTGCGGTCATCCATCAAAAGTTAGACTGAATCAACATGCCTTAACGCATAATCTATTAGTAACCTCCTGTGATTTTAGATTCAATGCATTCTAATAACTATTTAAATAACACTTACAAACCACTATCTAAACGTAATATTACAAAATACATTTCGACGTCTGAAAGGCGAAGTGACTTAAGCGCCATGTTTGGTGATATTGAGTTATATATCGTGGGAATTAGCTAATTTTCTCCGTCTTTTGAGCTGGGTTTCTTGCAAAGTTGCCAAAATGGCTTTTTAGTCAATTCGTCTATCGATATTAAATTCCAACAAAACCACCCCAAGCTGAATATATAATGCTTATGTAACACAGACTCGGCATATAGCCTCCGCGATCAATACCGGATGTTATTTCTCACTCTGGCAGGCTATCTCTGTCTAACACAGCCTTTTAAGGAGGGGTACCTCCCCCACGCCCTAGGGCAGGCTGTGTTTGGAGTTGGACACTTGTATTTGTAATGGGGTAAAGCACTGCGGAAACAGATGCGTTAAATTCCTAGCGACCGTTTTTTTGCCAAAGCCAAAACAATCAATTAAATAAATTTATTAAATATTGCAAGTACGTAAAAAAATGAAAATAAATATAAAGCAGCATATAAAGTAGTCAACATTTAGATTTTATCAATATAACAATACAGTTTGAAAAAAATACAATATTCAAATATACAATAATAAATAAATAAATATCGCCAGACAAATAAACACTTATCCTATGATCCCAAACTAAGCAAACACATACTATGTTATAGACTGTATGGACTGATATAAAAGGCAATTTTTAGGCTACCGGGCCCTAAGGGTAAAACGGGAACCCTATTACTAAGACTTCGCTGTCCGTCCGTCCGTCTGTTACCAGGCTGTATCTAATGAACCGTTATAGTTAGAGAGTTGAAATTTTCACTGATGATATATTTCTGTTGCGGCTATAACAACGAATACTAAAAAACATAAGATTTTGTCGCCGATATTGATACAGAGTACATGTTTTTCATAAATAAATAAAATAAATAAATTTTCATGAAATGTCAAGTGAATTCGCTTGCCCCAGTGTGTTCAGGGCGTTGGCAAATATTTTAAAAATCTACATTATCTACTATGAGTATTATTATCATAAGATGAAAGAGCTAATGCTGGTGAGCAGGGGTTCAGTTTTATGCACCCAGGGTTTGCCAATGTAGGTACTTATTGCCGAAATAATAAGATAAGCGTAGACATAGAGGCATAGATAAGAGATAGTTAGCGAAGTGGTATAGTAGTCTCTATGGCCATCTAAAATGTCAGTTAAGATCATAATATTGTGACGATTGCTAATATAGCTAATATAATATTATAGCTAATATTCCAAGGCATAACTTAGGCTACTTTAAATAAATACATCATCATCATCACGCCTGTATTCCCCGAAGGGGTAGGCAGAGGTGCACTGTAGTGCGCCCACTCTTCGCCGATGTATTTTGGTCCCAATGTAATAGGGGGCGAGCCTATTGCCATTATACCGGGCACATTCCCCCTCAATACGGAGAGATTTGGGCCATAGTCCACCACGCTGGCCCAGTGCGGGTTGATGAACTTCACACGCCTAGACGTGCAGGTTTCCTCACGATGTTTTCCTTCACCGTTCAGCAAGTGGTAATCATTGTTGAAAATGACATTCGCACATGAAAATTACCTCAGAGGTGCGGGCCCGGGATTTGAACTTGCACCCCTTACGTTCAAGGCGGGCGTTCTTGCCCACGAGGCTACCACTGCGAGGCTACTTTAATTTTAGAAAAAAGCATTAGGGTTCCGCGGGAGATACATAATATCCATATTTCCGTGTAATCTCCCTGAAGTCCACGCGGGCGAAGTCGCGGGCACAGCTAGTTGTAACTAAAACTTAGTGTAGATTAGTTTGGCTGCCACTACAGTTCTTGTAAACTGAGTGGCAGCTAAACCACTAGTAACACTTAGCAAAATGACTATAATAAACCCAGTTTCATGTATAATTAGTCACTCAAGATATTACATAAACTTTGATATGAAAATTTGGATAAAGATAAGATTTGTAGCAGTGGGAGCCGAGTGGTCGAACGCACGCTTTGCAATGAATTTGGAAAGGAAAGAAAAATGGAAAGGTTCCAACCCCGGCTCGCACCTCTAGGTTTCATGTGCGAATCTCATTTTTATCCGATTGTCACTTGCTAAGAAACGGTGAAGGAAAATATCGTGAGGAAACATGCACGTCTGTGGGAATATAACTAGTTCTCGATAGATGTGTGAAGTCTGCCAACCCACACCAGGCCAGCGTTTTTTACTATGGCCTGAATCCCCCTCGCATTGAGGGGAGGCCCGTGCCCAGCAGTGGAACGTTAAAAGGGCTATAGAAGGTACCTAAAAAAAAGAAAAAAAAATGGGCGATTTATAACCAACTTCAAAAAAGGAAGAGGTTCTTAATTCGACTCGTATTTAGATACCTATGTTCTTTTTTATTTAACCGACGAAGGTTGATTTTTTCTTTCTATCAAAAATAATGAAGTAATGTTACTTAAAACCAAAGTGCTGCAGATATTTTGTACTTAGGAGGGTAAGTCATTCTATGAAAACTGACTCTTCAAAACTCCAAAAGATGTGGAAATAACTTGAAGAATATAACAACTCAAGAATTTCTTCTTTTAAAATAAATAGCCGTTTTATTATTAAAACTTATCTAGGACAATCTCTCAATCTGTGATAGCGTCTTCATCGATTATTCTCTCCAACGAACCGTAACTTTTAATATAAATCATTTGCAGATGCTGAAAACATTCACCCTCCTTATAGGCGTCACCCTGATAGGGGTCGCGCGCACCGACCAATCAGAGCCAACCGGCGAACAAAACCCACCAATCGGGGACCAGGAAAATGACAGCGAGAGACAGCTAGAGGTCCCAGAGGTGGTTTTACAGTTGAAATACGACCGTGGGGAACTGAATAGGATATATTTGACGCAGTTCCGTAAGGATACGAAGGTTTGGATGCCGTCAGTGGCGGCCAGGAGCCATCTGTGCACAGACCTCTGCCACGCAGGTTAGACGCGAGAACCGTCGCGATGAAAAATAAAAATGTTTTGCGGGCGCCGCCGCCATTTTGAGCGTTACGTCAAAATGATTTCCGTTACAGTTTGTGTTATTTGAAATATAAAATGTGTTGTTGTGATTTGTTTATTTGTTGAGTTGTTCGTTTATTGTTTGTTGGTAGATAAGACAATGATAGTAAGGTAAGTGTATATTTATATAAACAATCTAAATAATCTTAAAGCAGATTCCAATTCTAATATTTAGCTGCATGTAACACAACTTAAAAGGACTTAATAGTTACCTTTCTCCTTACTTCCTAATTGCATTATATGACAGAATGCACTTAAAGTACTTTTATCTAAGACTAACACACGCTAAACCTATTATTTTACGTTGAAAATAATAAAAAAACATAAACCATAACAGACAATATTTAAAAAACTCCTGTTATTTTCTGAAAAGTTAAAAGAGTAACCATGGAGCATTAGAAAAGCATTCCGAATGGGTGGTAAGAGATAATATAATTATTACCTACTTCTGGTTTTAATGACAATAAATAAGTGCCTATATTGGTTTATATGAATAAAAATCTGATTCTGATTCCAAAGCACGTAATTATTTTAAACGCAAGAAGATAATAATATTATATTTTTTCAATTCTGCATTACAATTATTTCAATGTGCAAGCTAAAGATAAGTACCTATAGATACCTAAATATGACATAGACGTCAAAAAAAATTGGACTGAAATAGGTCTCATTGATGTCACGGCCGTCTAGTCTTAGGTATACATCTTGACATAGACAATTTGTCGTAGACTTGAAAGTCAAATACAAAATTGAACGTGTGCAATTGTTTCATCCGCCATCTTAATCACATTCATTACCCAATTTTGATTTATAATGTTTATTTATTGGATTTGTCCTCGTTATCAATTACTCGTCATTGGCAAAAATACCTCTAATTGCATGTCCATCCATACCTCATCTTATTACATTCAAATTTCATCGTTTCACTCATTTCGTAACAAAAGAAGAACATCACAAGAGTCATCTGCCATATTATTCACATTCATAACCCAATTTTTATTTATAATGTGTATTTATTGAGTTTGCCCTTGTCATTAACTACTGGACACTGACATAAATAAAATTTAATAAATTCATTGCAATTAAAAAATACCCTCTAACCACAGGTATAGCCATTCCTCATGTTATTCCATTAAAATTTCATCATTTATTTAAAAAAGAAATGAAGAAACTGTGTAGTATTCGTAAAATCACCCTCTTTGATATGATACCTGGTTGGTGCATGCCTTATTAACACTGTCTCTCCATATAGGTCTAGGAGGCAACGTGTGCGGCGCGACCTGCCCCCAAATGATACCAGTCGGGCTCCAGACCGCGCTGCAAGACGGCAACCAGACCGACGCCGTTTACGGACAGCCCAGATACAGCGTGTGCCCGGCCTTATGCGCCAACCATTTAGGTAACACATCCCCTACAAATGACATCAACAATTTAACTGTGAAAAGCCTCAGACACACTGGGGAGTCCGAACTCATGTTTTCCATACCAAAACGAACTGTATTGACTTATTAAAAAAGTTCATTCTTCAACGAAGTGACACGAATTTAGACGCGTGGCGGGATTGCTTATACCACATAAATTCAATCTTATGATTATTGACTTACAGTTTTTTTTGGCATTGGTGGTGCTTAAGTACTGACGTAATTAATCACCTATAGCATTTAGTATAGTTGGAGGGGCTAAAGGGACTAGTCTTGTAGGACGATGCTTTTAAAAATAATCTACCAGCCACTGAGGCGTCACTGTAGTAAATTTGTTACTTTTGAGTACTAAACTAATTATTAAAACAAATATTTTTGACGTGCGATTATAAAACTAAACGGTATCCATAACCTATTGTGGTATGATTTGCCTTGTGTAAAATGAGAATCTTGTGAATTTTACCATCCGGTATCCGGCCGGATACTGAATTACTATCCGGTATCCGGCCGGGTACTGAATTACTATCGGGTATCCGGCCGGATACCGACAACAAGGCCGGATACCGGATATCCGTTTCATCTCTAATTAAGAGCTGACAGAACGCTCTTGTGAACGATATTCGGATTTCATTTGCAAACATCATCTTCACTTGACGGATGTGTGTCTTAACGAAATGCTGCAAATTATTTCCAAAAGTGTAAGTTTGATATTTGATAATCAAAATCAAAGTACTCAAAATCTTTTCTTATGTGGTTTTCAGAACTTTACCCGTGAAATTAGAATTTTGCGACTAGTTTCATATAATCAATTATTTTGATACGGAGCAAGCTACGGAGCTCCTTACCTTACTTAGGTTACAATTGAGAATGGTAGATACTAGATACAAGTTATTACAAACAGGCGACCCTCTGTGCAACTGCGCGAGCACGCAGGAGAACAAGGAACCAGACCATTCTGTGAACTGGACCGCCGTCTGCACCGCCTTCTGCCATGACGGGTACCTGCCCAGCGGTGAGACTCCCCATTACAATATTAAACATATCTACAGGCCCAAAGTCCCCAAACATTATCATTGTAGAGAACTTGCTGTTACTCTATTTTTTAAGGCATGAAAACAACATCTTTTATAAATAACTTGTGTGCTACTACGCTAAAAAAATAATTGTTTATTTAGTAGTTTAAAACCATCTTCGTATTATTGTCTTATTAATTAAATCGGTTTGGAGCACATCGGTTGAATGCTTGCAAAGTCTATAACGGACATAGGTTGAAACAATTTTTGTGTTTTATGTATATAAATAACTAGAATATAACCTTGAAACTTTAGAAATTATTACCTTGAAACCATTAGACTAGTCTATTCTAGATACCATTGATATAAGCTGTTGTTTTCATGCCTTAAGAAATGAAACTTAACATAGTGTTAGGAGAGATAAGGCAGAAGCCTAGTAGTTAAACAGGCCGCCGACATGTTCCGGGTTCGAACCCAAATATAGCCGTATAACTACTGACGTTAGCTTACTCCTGCACTTGTAGCATGAGCGCCAAGACTATGTCACGAATTATCTTGATGTTGTCTCTTTCACTCGTATCTAATAAGACAGAGAGCGACCGAGCCAATCCGTGACTGAGGACTTGTCTTGACATGCGTGCTGATACCACTGGCACGAGCATTTAGCTTAGTTGGAGAGGCTAATGGGATAACTAGTAAATTAAAAACCTCACGACTCGTAAAAAAAAAATCGAGCGCTCTCTTTTCACGGGCTGAGGGTTCATAGAAGTCGATTCTAAAGAGTGGTCAAACTTGAATATCGATACAAATTAAAAATTTAATTTAATTTACCTAAAGTTAATGTATGTATTTTACCCGTTCGCTAACAGGTTGCCCGGTGTGTGACTCTACCACCGACCCGGCAACCACCTCCGACCAGCTCTCCCGGATTCTCACCACATACGAGGGTTGGGCTGCCTGGTGCAATGTGCAGTGCCGACAAGGCCAGGGTGGAGCCGCATGCAACTGTGACCGTACGCCATTCCAATAAACTCGTCAATTTGATTTTACCCGTTAATCAATGTTACCCAAAATGTTAGACTTGTTTACCTTTAAAAATTAATTAATCATTTTGACCCATTTTTTTATTTTAGTTGTTTGAGTATGGTTATTATATTATCTTAATGTCATACTATTTTAACCGAAATATTAAGCCAGTTCACTTTTTAAAAACAATTGTTAATCCTTTTGTCCGAAACATTATTTAAATTCTAGTTACTTGTAATTTATGATTTTGCATAGAATTCATGATATAATTCGTTAAAAAATCCTTAATTTTACTTTATATTGTTATTGATGTGGCTTTGATTGTGGATAATGTATGAATATATGAAAAAAAATAACTTTAAGTAATATAATTTTATAAATATACCGCCTATATATAATTACATTTAAAAATGTTAGCGTACATAAATATAAAATTAAAATACATGGCTTATAATTAAGATTAGAATTAACCGTAGATCATAAGATGTTTTAATTATCGACATTTATTTTAATTGTAAGAACAATAATCAACGGATAATATATTTAAAATATAATCAATAATTATATAATGTAATGAATGAAAAACAACTGTGCGTGAGACAATATTAATTAACGCAGAACACTAAATGTAATTTTAAAAATACATTTATTATTTATTTATTTTTCATTTATTAAACTTAAGTTTTTCATTTGATGTTCTTTTTGTTTTTTATTATTTTAATCCTTGTACCTACCAGTCAATTATTGATTTCGACTCCCTAAATTTTTCAATTTTAAATTATTCGAATTATTGAATATTTAGTAGGACAATGTAGTTATGTCGTGTAGTTTGTAGAAGTCATTGTAGCTACTATACAATGTGTTGTTGTCAATAATAGATATCTATATCTACTTCATATTATAAAGCTGAAGATTTCGTTTGTGTGGAACGCGCTAATCTCAGGAAGAACTGGTTCGAATTGAAAAAAATATTTTGTGTTGAATAGTCCATTCATCGAGGAAGGCTATATAAAATCACGCTATGACATAGGGACCATAAACGCGGGTGAAACCGCGGGTACAGCTACTACTACAGCCCTTTTTTACCAAATAAAATATAGCCTGTCACTCCTGAATAATGTAGCTTTCCATAGGTGGACGAATTTATGATCGGTTGTGTAGTTTTTCATTGAATCCATTACAAACACACAATCAAATATTCCTTTATACCTAGTATGGATTTAAAAAAAACATTTGTTTGTGTATGTTAAATAATTCATTGTTTATTAATTATATTTTGCGAGGCTGACGAGACAGACGACAAGTGGTGAGACCTCCTTAATAATCGGTTTTCATTGCAATTTTGCATGATTCCATCTTTACTTAAGACTTTCCATCAATACAAAATATGTATCTATTACTGAAACAATCACTTGAAAATGATTTTTATTATTATTATTTATATAGCTAAGATACCTCTTTCTAAAGGTATGTAGAATATAGTTTATTAGGATAACTAGGGTTAAGAAATTCAACTTATAGCAACTAAATACTTAACTATATAAACAAAAAAACACTTACCAACTAAAATATTACCTTTGGCGATATATTTCGTCAACTTCAGTACACAAAACACAACATATTAGTTATAAAATAGTGGAATCACTAAATCAAATGATTGACCCCCAATTATGTTGACACAAACTAAATATGAACTAAATTTGGTAGCACTAACATATTGTCGTTCTGCTCAAACATAACATCCATTAAAGAAGAAAACAAGCTCTACACAAGAAGGATGGCTAAACACTAATTTGGTGTTTCAGTTTTCATCTTCTTTTTTTTACGAAATAAATGAAATTTAATGGAATGAGATGTGGAATGGCTCTATCTGCGGTTAGCGAGTATTACAGTCAAGTAATTAATATCAAGAGTAGATTCAATAAATACACATTATGAATTAAAATGGGTTAAGAACAAAAAAGATGGCGGATGATTCTCGTGAAGTAAGTCAGCGCCGCGGTCTAATTAGAGCACTATTGTCAAACTAGCCTGATTAATTGGAATGATTCGTGGATTGTACGCATGGTCCTGCACACACAGGCCCGCCAACACACGCGCGACTATTATTGTTACCAATACCAAAAGGGACTGCATTAAAACATTATAATGGAAAAAAAATGAATTTAAGAAAAAGCAGTGGTAGCCGAGTGGTCGAACGCACGCCTTGCAATCAAAGTGTGCAGGTTCAAACCTCGGCTCGCACCTCTGGGTTTCATGTGCGAATCTCATTTTCATCCGAGATCACCACTTGCTATGAAACGGTGAAGGAAAACATCGTGAGGAAACCTGCATGTCTGAGGGAACTTGACTAGTTCTCGATAGATGTGTGAAATCTGCCGACCTGCACCGGGCCAGCGTGGTGGACTATGGCCTGAATCACCCTCGCATTGAGTGGAGACCCGTGCCCAGCAGTAGGACGTTAAAAAAAAGGGCTGCAGTAAAAAAATATAAAAATAAATAATGGAATCAACCCTCTTACCACTCTGCCTTGCAGCAATGATATTAATATGACTTTCAGTGTTTAACAGTTGATTGCTTGCAACTTAGTACAAAATCTGTCGAAAAGGTACTGTTAAAATAGTAAGTAAGTAAGTAAAAATTTATTTGTAATCATGAGTATACATACAAACAATTGCATGCAAGATGTTATAAAACAACAATACTTTAATATCTTGACACTTACCAGCAGAATACCTGCTAATAGCAAATGCAGCCGTTACTTACCTTATTGCATTAAATTTCATCATTTTATTCATTTCGTAAACGAAGAAGATATAAAGCCATGTTAATTCGCTCGCTCGAGTGTGTGCAGGGCATTATAGTCGCCGACAAATTGACAACAAGTTACGTAATGTCTAAATAAAGTATATATTGAAACGGTTGGCAGTTGTACACTAAGCAAACAAAACGCTTTGACCGACTCTACTTTTTGCACCGCCCCCAAATTCCCTATAATGTCAAAAATATAACAAATATTAGAATGTTATTGCTAGAGATGAGGTTTGCCTTCGTTTGAGAAATTTAACAAATATAGAAAATAATTCCTACCTCCACAAAGAAACTCTAAATTAATACAAGTTTTATAATGTACCCAATTTAAAAAAATACTTCTAGAACTATAGCCCTCTTACGTCCCACTGGGCACTGGCCTCCCTTCAATGCGAGGGAGGCCATAGTTCACCACGCTGGCCGTTACGGTTTGGCAGACTTCACACATCTATCGAGAACTAGTGAAGTTCCCTCAGACCTGCAGGTTTCCTCACGATGTTTTCCTTTACCGTTTTTATAGCAAGTTTCGGATGAAAATAAGATTCGCAAAATAGTCAAAGTCAAATCATTTATTGCAAATATTCGTATGGGGACGCTACACTTTGACATGACAGGGCATATTATGATTTGAATCATTATATTGAGATACCTATGTACTTGAGAAAATATTTAATAATCCTTATTTTAGGTATGTTAAGTAGGTTCTAATGAAATCACATAATATCAAATAGATAGTAAGTAGTTGTTGGTTTTTAACCACATAAAATAGGTACATAGATATAATATCGTTCTAAAAATACTATTGTATTAGTATAGATTGAGTGAGTGTTAGAGTGAGACGCGTGCGATTGAGTGAGTGTTCGAGCGAGACGCGTGCGATTGAGTGAGTGTTCAAGCGAGATGCGTGCGATTGAGTGAGTGTTCGAGCGAGACGCGTGCGATTGAGTGAGTGTTCAAGCGAGATGCGTGCGATTGAGTGAGTGTTCGAGCGAGACGCGTGCGATTGAGTGAGTGTTCGAGCGAGACGCGTGCGATTGAGTCAGTGTTCGAGCGAGACTCGTGCGTTCATAAATGCGTGTATTTAGTAATAAACAACCAAGAATTATCGTTGACAACAATATCACATGAGTCTTCCAATAGTTAAGAGTTAAATAGTTGTAAATATTTAATTAATAATTATTATATTATTAGTGAATAAGTAAAATTACCAACCCAATCATTCAATTAATTAACTAGGTTAAACTAATATTAATAAAATAACTTGTGGGTTTTTTAATGTGCCCAGTGCCTACATAGGTATCTACTATTCACTAAATTTATAGAAATTACGATCTATCTAGGAACTAACGAACATTAAGCGGGCATTCGTATTTAAAACATAATGCCACTGTACATAAACGAGTCTCTATAAATTTGGGAATAGGTACGATTATAATAATTACATATAAATATGTACATCAATTAGAATAAATGCGCGCTTTATGTACATAAGATTTTGGAATGTAACGCACAATGTAATAAATAACATCTTAAGATTTGTCTTTTGTGTAAACATGCGTGTACGCATCGTACTAAATGCGTACCTACATGCGTCGGCGAGCATGTAGCACGTATTTTTAAATTATTCCAATCGTTGTCAATGTTATGTTAATTTTTATTTTTTAAATGTTTAGTCTACATTGTATCTTATTATAAGTATTTAATTAAGTATAAAATCTTTGACTTGTTTTCCGGAGTAAGTAACGACGTTCGGCGGAATCCTGTCTACCTCTGCTGGAAATATCTATAGGCGTGATGATGTTTTGTTTATAAAATGTGTGACGTTGAAAATAATTAACTACTGACTTACCCTTTCCGGGGAAGGCGAAATAAATTAACTGTTTATTGTATATATTTATGTTAGAATACATAGAATATAACATTACTTAATTAGTTTTTAATTAATGTAATTAACTTCCTAAGTAATTCCTTCATAGTGCTTACTTTTAATGTAACTTTAAAAGTTAAGTAACAAAACATTATTACAGGGTGTTTCAGAAGTCCGAAATAATACTTTAACGCTTGCATCAGTACCGTGTACATACAACTGAATGGTATAAAAATTTGATCGAAATTCGACCATGATTTTTCAACTTCTTTTTCGTCGTCAATTTCTCTAACTCGTCATTTCTCGAGTCCTATGTAAATTTTTCATGTTCTGTTTTGTGATTACTGGTAGCTGCCTCTCATAAGTGTAGTTTACACTGCTGAATAGGGTTATGGATGTACCCAAAGGCCAGAACACTGTACCTGTGACAAATATTCAACGGTCTATAACTCAGAAACTATGATAGTTAGCCATAAACTGTCTTCACTAAGCATCCACATGTTAGCTACTGTATATGTACCCAAAGCATTATTTTAGACCTCTGATACACCCTGCCCACTTAGTTGATAAAAATGTGTCACTATCACTTCCATATCCTTAGATTATATTAATCTTAGGTTAGTGAATACACTATTCACACGGTAAATCCGGCTACTCAATTACGAGTAAAACCGGAACGGATGCGCACATTATTTTGTAATATAAAAACGAACTGTATTGACACATAGTACAAGCAGTGGCGTAAAATGTGTCTTGGCGGGGCCCCGTATGAATATTTGTTTGAGGGCCCTTATGAAGAGTAAAGATTCCTCACAAAAGAAAAAAAAATGTTTGCATAAATTTTTTAAAAAAAATCTTGTCACTTTTTCCAAATTTTACAAAGAATTCAAATTAAATATACACTGTTCTTGCCTTTTTTTCGGCAAACTGATTTATCAAATCATTTATAGCTTATGATGACCTTAGTTTTTCTAAAGTTTCTGTCTCTATGGACAATAGTGACAGGTCTGTCAGGCGTTCGTATAATTGATACGGCAGATATGGTACACTTAGCTACACCCCTAAGTACAAGTTAATTCTTCAACAAACATTGTCGCGTGGTCTCGTGGCTTGTAACACATAAATTCAAACTTTATGTATAGTTATTGATACAGAGATCGTTTTGGTATCAGCAGAGAAATTGACGTTCTAATGTGGGCGTTAAGCTTCCATTTACAATTCTCTACCACCGCACATCCGTACCCGTAATTCCCGGACAGACGGCTTTACCGTGTTAAGAAGCTAAGAGTTATTAATTAGGTGTACTTACAAAGTATCCAGCCTCGTTGGCGGTAGCTTCGAACAAAAATAATGGCTTTAAGTTCCTCGGTAAATGTTGTTCGTCTGATGGAATTTGATTGAAATTTACTTTAAAAAAATATTTATTTTAATAAAATCCACAGCCCTTGAAGACATAACAAGTATATTACATATATAATGTTTCAGCTTACGGCCAATAAAAAGATTTACGTTATATGGCTAAGATCTTATAAACTTATGAGGAGATGTACCTATGTGAATATAATGTATGCGAATATAATATCTGCTTATTAATTGTAAGTAGAGAAGCGTTAGAGTTCCGTAATAAGCTGCACCTGGGAACTACGGACCCAAGGAACTTCACCATTGTCGCTAAGTTTTAAATTGAAAATGCGCTTGCACAACTCGAACATTGTTCGCGCTGAAGGTACTCGGTTACTTTACTTACTTTCTTATTATATTAGAAAAAGTAGGTAGACTTAAATTTTATCAACCGCATTTCGCTGCACGACTGCGAGCTTTAGTACTGGACCACGGTCGGTTGCGCCCAGTCGCGTGTGCTCACCTCCAATCAATAGAGGATTTTTCCACGCCACCGCTATTCTGGAGCCAGTGCCCCATCAGCACGGCTTCGTCCACACATATCGAAGGACCGCTAAGGATCAAGCCTTCGTACGAAGGAAGAACGCGCCAGGTTGGCTCCATATCGGAGGTAAGTGGTCGTGCAGCTTCTCTTTGTTTAGGGTTTGATCTAGTTTCCCGCTATTAAGAAATTAAAATACCTATGGAGATACATTTGACCGATTTACAAACCCTCGCGTCATCAAATATTCACCACTTATGGACAACTATCTGATGCCCGCGGCTTCACCCGCGTGGATGTTGGCTATCGCGAAGTAATAATTAAATTTTGATCCCGGCACCTATTCCAGGGATAGCTTTATAATAGCTTTCCAATGACCGCTTTATAATTGCCCATTTTTTTTTGTATTAAAAAGGCTATAGTATGTTATCCTTAAGAGATAGACATATGCCATCGCGGACTTTTCTGTAGACCTATATAAGATACACACTTCCACCATACATCATTTTGTTATATCTCAAAGGGCTTATATTTTTCCGACACCTCCAACAAATATCATTATATTTTAGCCAATGTATACAAAAACTTGACAAATTATATACTAAAACCTTCCTCTTGAATCACTCTATCTATTAACAATACAGTTTGCTTTGGCATTGGAAAAAAAATTGCACGCGTTTTAATGCCGGACTAGTCAAGTGTCGATGGTCTAATAACATACGGAACCATCACGTAATATTCATTAATTAAATCATTCTAATCAATAAAGCAATTAATTTTCTTTAACCTTTAAACTTGTGATTAGATAAATTGGCGAAAAAATATCACCCCATACGCATCCGACGCCAGACACAAGATACTCTTATCCATTTTTGTAATAGATAGGTACCTACTAAACATTAACACGGTGCATGATAGGTAAACTCACAGAGAAGGTACCAGCATGTTACTAAGTTAAACAACACTCATATTTTGCTGTCGGATGGCCGAAAGGGCTTTGGGTTAACCCAATTTTGAGCTACAAGCAAAATGCACCAAGAGATCTCGCTAGAAACTATGAAGACACTCACATTTGTATTTATATATATCTTAATAACTATAATCGTTTGAAAAATAAGACCGAGACTGGCAAATAGATAAAACGTTTCGTTTTGCAGCTACTAAGAAGCTGTTTATGTTAGTACATACATATACTCACGCCTGTATCCCATTGGGATAGGCAGAGACTACTGTTTGCCACATGCTACGATCCTGAAATACCTCTTTCGCTTCATCCACAGTCATACATCTTTTCATGCACTTCCGTCGGTTGAGGGTGCTACGGACTTGACCTTTCTGGAAGAGACCGTTAATCTGGTTACGTTACGTTACCGTTGTGTTAGTACACCCAATTTTAAGATACAAGCTAATATGTATAAAGTGATGTCTTTAGAAATGGTGAAGGCATAGAGAGCTGTTTCCACTTGTCTTGATAACTATAAATGTTGGAAAAATAAATCCAAGACTGGCCGATAGAGAAAATATTTGGATTTCATGTAGTACCTAAATATACCTAACTCAAATTAGCTCACTTAACGGCCTTAAAGCCATCAAACAGCAATATTATGGGTACCTCCCTTTTTTTTTAATGGACTACGCTGTTGGCCGGGAGGTGGCCTTTACAGCTTTACCGGAGGAATGGGTACCTACATATTATAAATTGCCTGATACAGAATGCAAATTAAATGGAATCTTATATCTATCGCGACAGGAATCGAACTCGCGAACACACGGCGCGGTCAGCCCAGTGATCTACGCTTATTTTAAAAGCCTATTTCAGAATATTAGGTAATATATATTAGTGTATAATGTATTATAACCGTGTTAATTAACATTAGGGGATGTCTTAATATTTAGGCATCGCGTTAAGATGCCCCTTCTAGTGTTAGTGAAAACGAACCTTAGAACCAGTTTAACGCAGTTAGATTGTAATATTTAAATAATTAAGTGTAATTAATTACGGCTAAATGTTGTGCTGACAATAAGCAACTTTTCTCATACATATAAGTACCTAGTATAGTAGTATATAAGTAATATAGAATAAATGGAATGCAGAGATTATTTAATTTGATTATGTTTTATTCAGTTTTGTTAATGACTTGTAAAGCAATCTCTTTGTTGAGCTTGGGAATCTAGTATAGCGCCCCTGGCGGACAGTAACTAAAACTTTCGCATGTATTAGCCACCCCCCGCTAGGGGCGCTGTGTACTATGAAAAATAATTTTAATTAATCTATTCAATATTTATGTAGTTTAATAAGCATAGTAGGTACATGTCCTAGCAATGTCTCGTATGTATTTATTTAAATAACTTGGTAGATATTATATTGTTAGCCAGATTAATACTTTATTTGTTTTTATTATGTTGTGTTATAATTTAAAATGCTGTCTTAATTCAGGCTCTGTACTACGTTTCAAAACAACACGAATGTCTTATCAAATATTTTGTTATTTAAGAATGATTACATATTTTTTTCAAAGATCTTTGCATGTCAACCATAATATTATGTAAATTGGATATTTTTTAAATGGATTTTATCTCATAATAAAAAAAACCTCTTTGTTATTTCTTGTATTATTTTTTATACCTTTCTTACCTACCTGACTAAAAATACATAGAATATTTTTTTCTATATTTATTAAGAGATGTATTTAAAACGATATTAACGTCACAAAAGTAGTAGACTACAAACCCAGGTTCCTCTTGTCTTAAAAAGATACGATCTGTTTAACTGTAGAGGGTGCCCGGTAAAAAGCCTCATACATTGCAACCAAATATTAACGTAAATACAGTAAGTCTACCTATGCCTTCTATAAATATAGGCATGATAGATTGCATAGACTCAAAAGTATGGAAGGTAGAGTTAAGGAAAGTCATCTCATAAGGGAGAAAAGTTGAAAAAGTGTCCAGCTGTATGCTTTAGATCACAGTTCAAAAACCTTCCACAATGGCTGGTGTAAACAAAGGTTATGGTATGAACTGTAGTATGCCGAGTTAAAAAAATTATCAAATATCTTTGTCAAGATTATCAAAATAATGCCACCTGATGCGAATGTGGCACCTCCCTTAGCTGTTGCTTTTGATTTTTGACTGACACTTTCAATAGACAGATGACTCTCCTTAATCTACCCTCCATACTCAAAAGGAAATAATTCGGTTTGCTTGTATAATTCGGTTATAATAGGTTTCAATTGGTTGGAATTGGTATTCATTTAAATTAACATAACTATTAAATAAAATAAATAGAAAACAATAAATGAAACATCGAAATAATGAAAATGAAACCGGCATTTAACATAATCAATTAACAACAATTTATATACTCATCTCTAATCTAGAGTCAAGTTTGTCTATGTTTGAATTCTGTTTTAAAAAAAAAGTTTGACGGCTACTTTTTCGTATAAGATGTATTTAATTTACAATAAACCTTTAAGAGATACTTAAAAACATGGATAACTGTTACTGCCGCTTTTGCGCGGAGCCCAAGAGTTCAGATAAACTGTTGAACCTTCAAAACGATGTCAAAAAGCACGAGGAAGTCCTCCTCAAACTTACATTCCTGAACGCTGTTTACATCAATGTTTCCACAGGCGATATCTTGCCGAAAACGATTTGTTTGGTGTGCTACGAGAACTTGAATAAAGCTTACGAGTTCCTGGATAACGTGAAGCGCGCACAGGACGTACTATCCAACATATTTTGTACAAATGACGACAACAAATGTGATTTATCGGACGACGATCGAACCGACGGTTTTGATGATTTCCTTAGCCCCGTCGACCCTGAGCTGAAGGTGGAAGACAGACAGCATGACAAATACCCTGAAGATTACGATATAAGTGTGGAAGTGAAGCGGGAATTGAAGGAGGAGCCCGAAGACCAGTCAAACTACGAAGAAACATTGAACGTCCAAGATTTAATTAATGCTGCTATGTGTAACGTGCCATTCACATCTAACGTGACTATATACGCTAAAGAGTTATCTGATTTATGTAAGAAAGATATTAAGACATGGAAAGAGTACCCATGGGTATGTGCTTACTGTAATATAGAGTTTTTAAACATGGACACATTGAGATCTCATTGTAAAGTGGTTCATGGGAAATGTGCAGCGTTTACTTGTATTGACTGTAAAATGGGCAGGAAAGAGGACTTTCATTCGTTTGTTAAGCATGTGAGGAAGCATAGGAAGTGTTTGCGGTGAGTTTTTTAGTCATATTTGCTAGCTAACATAGTCATTTGGTTTGGTAAATAAGTACATACCTTACATTACTTTGTAAACATCATGTATTAAGATTTTATGTACTAAAAATGACATTGTATGAGGTTTACAGATGGTATAATATATGTTAGCTCTAACCGGTCAATCTCAACAAAAAACAGCTGTAGTTATTTAAACGATTAATCAATCTCCATTGCGTCTTTGCCACTACGTTGACATTGGCAAAATCTCATTGGGCCAGACTCAATGGCAAGTATATTTATATACATCATACATCATCACGCCTGTATTCCCCGAAGGGGTAGGCAGAGGTGCACTGTAGTGCGCCCACACTTCACCAATGTATTTTGGTCCCAATGTAATAGGGGGCGAGCCTATTGCCATTATACTGGGCACATTCCCCCTCAATACGAGAGAGATTTGGGCCATAGTCCACCATGCTGGCCCAGTGCAGGTTGGTGAACTTCACACGCCTTTCTATTGACGTGCAGGTTTCCTCATGATGTTTTCCTTCACCGTTATATTTATTGTAAGTATATTTATAATTAAAAATAATATGAACAGTAATTGGCTATATTATTTACAACAGTACAATAGAGGGTTCTTAGTAATACTATGTAACACAATATTTTTCTTGTATGCTACTAGGGGATATGAAGGGTAGAATCTAGACTGAGAAACAAGCATGAAATTAAGCTTATCATTTTTTAAATTGTACGCACAATTTAATTGTACAAACTAAGCGGAGCTGGTACTATGGGTATCATACAATGAATTGGCGCTGATCCCAGACCTGACAAAAAAACTCAAAAAGATGAAATTTCCCACTGACGGGAATCAAACCCACAAACATTTGGTATAGTGAACCAAGCAATCTACGCTTAAACCACTAGACATAGATGCACCTTGATTTTTAACAAGTGATCGACTACACAGGGAACTATAAATCCAAAGGCAGTAATACAACTGAGGAGGTCTGGAACAAAAGCCGATAATTCCATTTTGTGCATTTTTATTTTTTTTCTGTCAGTTGTAGTACTCATACATACTATACATCACTCAGACCACAGCAAATTTCGTTAAAAACGTATAAAATAAGGCTTTAAAGATGTGTAGCCGGGCGAAAACCCGACAAATACAGGTATTCTTTTGCCTTTTGCTGGAAGAATACGAAAAGTGGATTTATCGGTTTTTGTTCCGGACCTCTTCAACTGAGACTAAAAGGATCCTAAAACATCCCAATAAACTGACTTCACAACTTATAAAGACCTATTCTAGACAGCTACTGTCTTGATGTAAGTATGGGAACAGCCAATGGGCTCTGACATAAAGGATATTGAATATTTATGAAACAGAATGCATCAAAACAAAAAAATTAAAAATATATTTTGTTTTTTGTTTTCCAGGCATCACTGCTACTATTGTGATGTAACAGTGCCCAAGTCTGAGAGCCTGTCCTCGCATGTCAAGGAGCACTTCCAGAAGTCACAGTTAGCATGTCCCCTGTGCGGGGAGATCCTGAAGAATGAGGACATGCTGAAGATTCATTTACAGGATTATAACTCAACGAAGCAGAAACGGAAACCTCGGCGGAAGCCAGGTATTTTGGACTGTATAGAATGCTACATAAGATATAAATACTGTTGTCTGCACACTTAAGCGTATTGCTGGCCCTCTCACTAAGATCACATTTAAGGATAATGCACTTTAAATTTATATCTTGTAGTAATCAATTTCCGAAATGTCCTTTGCGTAATTTGCCCTGGTTTAGGTGTATCTGAGATCGCCCCAAGTCCATTGCATGGTACCCATAGTACAAGCTTTGCTTAGTTTGGTATCATACGATGAGTATGTGTTGTCTGGCGATCTCTACTCTACTACAGCCCTTTTAACGTCCCACTGCTGGGCACGGGCCTCCTCTCTATGCGAGTGTGGGTTGGCAGACAAATTAATCAATTTGTACCAAACCATACTGTATTGATTCACAGATAAAGCTCACTCACTCTTCATTAAAAGCGCGAGCGAATTTTGATGAGAAGTTGAGTGTCTTTTACCACAGAAGTTAAATTTTTATGTAGTTATATTAACAAATACCAGGGCTTAATACAGTTGTCACTCCAAATGATATTGATTGGTTTTATGTCCTTACAGGAACACCAATTACAGTGGAGGACCTAACATGTCCGCTATGTAAGAAAGTATATAAAAACCCAAACAGCCTCCGAGATCACATGAAGCTTCACACTATAGACCGGACACGGAACTACACGTGTGATAGATGCGGCAAAATGTTTTACAATAAAGGCACCCTCACATCACACATACTGTCACACGATAAAATACGGCCACACATGTGTCGGATTTGCAACAAGTCGTTTTTATACCCCAACATGTTGAGACGACACGTTGAAATGCATTCGGGAATCAAACCGTTCTCCTGCGAGCAGTGCGGACGCTGTTTTAGACTACAGTATCAGTTGAATGCACACAAAATTGTACACACCGACTCCATGCCTTACGTTTGTTCATATTGCAATAAAGCATTCCGTTTCAAACAAATTCTGAAGAACCATGAACGACAACACACCGGGGCTAAGCCATATTCCTGCCAGAACTGTGGTATGGAGTTCACGAATTGGTCTAATTACAATAAGCATATGAAGAGACGGCACGGGACTGATACGTCAAAGAAGAAAATCACCCCAGAAGGAGTGTTTCCGGTTAATCCGGAGACAGGGCAGATTATACAGGTCGAGGATCCGGGCACTGAGGAGTGGAAGACCAGGATCATGGTGCCAGCAAAGAGGGGGAAGAAAAAAGCGATAAAACAGGAGAATGTATAGTTAATGGATCTTAGGTTAGGTTATAATTTGGAGTGAAATGGTCCTGTTGAGAATTCAGAAAATGGATAGGTTTCAAGAGGAATTGCTAAGTGACTATTTGTATCACCCTCTATAGACAAAAAATATTTTATAAAACATCCTTGTCCGTCAAGAACAGAAATAATATTGTGAATAATTTAAATGTTTAAAATTATAAAATACAAATTTATATTTATTCCTTGTAAACTTAATTGTGTGATTCAGAATTGTGAAGCGCCATCTATCGGTCATTGTGTTTAAAAGTTTTAATATTTTAATTTTATAAATAATGAATTTATTACTTAAGTTCAGACATTGTTGATAGTATTGTTAAGTTATGATTTAACTTTTAAAATAGCACATATTGATTAGCAATAAAAGTTGCAGAGATAGTTAGATATATTTTTATTATAATGTATACACAGCACATGTGATTAAAGATGACTTATGAAATACATTGTTTTAATCAATATTTTAAATCAAAAGGTATAGAAAGGCTTTTAGTACTACTATTTAACCGACAAAAAATGGAGGAGGTTCTCAGTTCAACGCTTTTTACAAAACCTTTTATTAATCGAACGAAGTGAGGTGTTAGTTATAGCTTGACAAATCATAATTTTCTAACCAATATGTACGCAAATAAATCAAACTCTTAATTTGAATGGAAAAAATATCAGATGAATCTCGCTAGGCTATAAAAGAAGCACTCATAGTCTGCTCGCTTGTACGTATGTATTTGTTTATCTCGCACACAACGTAGTAACTTTAAAATTTGTGGGTATGTCTCAATTCAAGCAAACATAGATCTATACTTTTCTTCACTTTCGACATGAGCGGCGCGGAGTCTTCCCTTTTTTTACGTCCATGATATAAATTTACTATTGAAATAGTGTATCGGTACTTACTGTTATCTGCTAGACTCGTGGCATATTTCAATCTGCCGCCCCTTCGAATCCGGACACGGTATATTATTCTCGACATTTTATTTATGTAATTCGTGAAAAAGTCTTTTGTAGGTGTCCTACACTAATCACAACTAAATATTAACACTTTGAACAAACACAGGAATTTCCAACACCTTTTTTATCGGCGCGGTCGTAACTGAGTGAAATAACATACATTGAAGGTAGCTGTGGTAAATTTTTATTTTATTTGTGGGTATTTCGAAAATAAGTTTTGTGATTTTTAACTTTTTTAAGATACCTCTAATGTTATGCGCGCCATCTATTATCGAGTATCATGGTGAAATATAAAGAAACTTAAACCATAAAATTAGTGTGGCGCTTAAATAAAACTAGTATGGATAACAACAAATATAGATGATAGATAAGTTAAATCTAATTATAAATAATAATACTAAAGCATCACGCCTGCATTGTTTGATTTCATGTGTTAGGTTGAGGTGGACTGCAGTGTACAAACTTTTATTTGATGCATCTACCTTGTTACCAATATTTTATGATACTCAAACTATAAATAGATCATTAAGTATGTTTTTTTTTTAAATTAATCCATGTATTAATCTAGGTAATTATTTCATTATCAATGTCTTAAAACCGGTTACAAATATACATTGTTACGGTTTTTACTTCCAGTGATACACTATTTTGCGACGCTTGTGACAGTTGACAGACTAAGAAAGACAGACCTGTCAATTCAATTTCAATACGAGTAAGCATGAATTTGCAAACAAAAATGCTATTTTTCACAACAATTCCACTATGAATATTCAAAAAACTGCTCACTGTCGTCTTTGCGCGAACGTTAAACCCTACAAGAAACTATCAAACTTAGACACAGATGAAGAAAGTGGCCGAGAAATCATCAATAAACTTGATCGCATTAACTCAAAGACCGATTTCAATGATAGTGTACTACCTAAAACTGTCTGTTTCGTGTGTATTAACTCCTTAGAACGTGCTTACGAGTTTATTACATCCATCGAACGAGCCCAAGTGACTTTGCACGATATAATTTTATCACAAGAGGTGAAAAAAGAGGACTCTGAAGACTATACTGAAGATTTTATTTATGAGGTGACGGGGATAAAATATGAGGATAATACCGGCACTGAGATCAAGGTTGAGGCTGAAGAGCCTACGGACGAGGTTGTGTCCACCAGTATTGGTTCAAAAACGTCAGACGGTAAGAAGACACGAAGACTTTCGTTCAGCTTAGATACAATACCTTTAGCTCACTTAAAACTTACGTGGCGTGACTTTAACTGGCTGTGTTCGGTTTGCGGGGTGCAATTTCCCACTGTCGACGAATTGACGGAACATTCAATGCAATATCATAGACGCTGCAATCTATACCGCTGTGCAGATTGTAACTTCAGAAAGTTGAGCTTCAAAACATTCTTGATTCATGTCAAAAGACACAGGAAACATTTAAAATTTTCATGTCACAAATGTTTTAAAGAGTTTTTGACACCGCACAAAACGCTGGAACATATCAAAACGCATAACACTACAGATTACGTGTGTCCTGGTTGTGATGCAAACTTTTTGAGTAACGATGAATTGATTGAACATATTGAAGAGTTTTATCGTAATAAGAAGAGTGATGAACATATGTACAGTAGAGGTTTAACATGCTTGGTATGCCAGAAGGATTTCGATAAAAGAGCCAATCTTAATGCCCACTTAATAACCCACACTATTCGGTCGAAGGATTTCGTATGTGAAATATGTGGGAAGGGTTTCTACAAGATACAGAGCTTAGAAGACCATAGTATGAGGCAACACAGCAATGAGAGACCTCACAAATGCGAGATATGCCACCTAACATTCAAAGCGGTCCAACAGTTGCGTAATCACGTTGGAGTCCATGACAGTGAAAAACCTTTTTCATGTGAGCAATGTGGGAAGTGCTTCCGGCTGCAAAGGCAGCTTATATCTCACAGCATCATTCACACGGACTCATTACCGCATGTATGTTCATATTGCAACAAAGGTTTCCGTTTTAAAACAATATTAAATCAACATATACGGCAACACACTGGTGTTAAACCTTATTTGTGTACAATATGCCAACGAGACTTCACAAACTGGCCGAATTATAATAAACATATGAAACGTAAGCATGGTATGGATATGGCTAAAAAGAAACATACTCCGAATGGGCTGTATCCTATAGACCCTAAAACCGGGGAGGTTGTATATCCAGAGATGGAAAATATGGAGGAATGGAAACGGAAGGTGATGCAGCCAAAAAGACCAAGGAAAAAGAATGTTGCTAATGGAGATACACTGACAGAAACAGAATCAAAAGAGATAAAAATAATTCAAAGATAATCATGTAAAGATTGTATTCAAATAAGCAAGTTCCAGTTACCTATTTGAAATTTTGTTGTTTTTCGGTGCGTTAAACCCATGAAGATCTAGAGTACCCACCCATAACAATTCCACTTTTCATATAGCTCTGCGGCGATATTTCCGCTATTTTTGTTTTCCTATGTACCTGTATACGGCAACTGTATGGGAAAACAAAGATGGCGGAGTCAGATAAACCAGAAAAATGTACCGGGCTCGAAATGGCATCTCCCCGGGGAGAAAATAATTATAAGGGTTTTTAAAACTATTAAATTGCATGGAAAAAAAATATTATGCATACCTACCTACCTACCTTATGTGGAAAATCATTCGAAATTTAAAAAAAAAAACATACAGGTCGAATTGAGAACCTCCTCCTTTTCGAAGTCGTTAAAAGTGGAAGAGGTTCTGAATTTGAAACATATTTTTTTTTAATGCATGTATGATTATAAATTCAGTCAATTAATTTTTTTCCCCTACTTATGAAGTTAATTTAAATATAAATATATAATATAAATATAAAATACTTATGAAACTGAAAGCAATAATTACCTACTTATTAAGTTTTTTTTTTATAAAATTGTGATAAATGCTAATACTTGTCATATAAGTGACAGCTGTTTTGTATTTAAATTTCTAAAACTTTGTTTACAATATTGCTGCAAGCCATATTATTGTGCTGCCTATAAAAATATTCTAACTTTTTCTTTTTATTCACTTATGGTAAATATTTTATAAAGGTACTTATCATATAAGGACAGAGCCGTGTTGGTATTATGAAATATGTTTAATAAGAAAATTAGACAATGAGGTGATTGCAACTGCATTTGTTATTATGAATTTTGACAAAACGTCGAATGTTCAAAGGGTTCCCATGGGATTCAAAAATGCATAAACGGACAGATTTTTTTCGAAAGTTTGTTTGTTTGTTTATTCCATAATATATTACTTTATAAGCATTGTTAATTAATTATAGGAATGATACTTTAATATTTACTGTGTAAGTACTTACGAGTTGATTTAGAATAATGAGATATGTTTTTTTTTATCTAACAGAGTTTTTCAATAACATTTGCAAAAAATGTTAATTATTTTTATTCGCCAATAAAGCTAAACATCGGGGCGAAGTTTTTTCATTTAATATCTTCTTAAATCTACAATTCGCTACGCCATTCTCCTTCATATAAATTATTCTATCGTAGAGTATAAAGTTCTCAATCACTGGCTGCAAATAATTCTGTAAAACAATAAAAATTCCCGCCTTTTTAAACGTCAACGGAGAAATGTCATTCCACATTGACGTAATTTCCTCTATATTTAAACGGCAGGTTTCAGCTTTATTCTCGGAAAAGGAAAGCTCATTTTTGATTAAGCTGAAACCGTTGGTGGCTGCATCTTGTAAGTAAACATCGAAATTGTTCTCCATGTTTTTGGTTCTAACGGCTTTTCGCTTGTTTCTTTTTAATTTGCAATTATCTGTAAGCAGCCAAAATATATTTAGCACGATTCTATCATAAATTGATCGAAGAGTTTGTATTAACTCGGGGAACACAATAAATATACTTACACCTATAAGCATATAGTTGTAAAACAGCTCGGGACAGTAAATTGAAAACCAAATCTTCTAATTTACTTTCCACACATGGTGGCTGAGCGGCCAGCCTCAAAAACGGCACTTTCATGAACTCAAAACTGTTATTTATTTTAAAAATATCCTTTAAACAATCACTTAATGGAAAATTCTGGAAATGTCCCGCTTTCTCAGACATTTTATGGTAACAACAAGGCATAATAATCATTGCTTTTGCGTTCACCATTTTCAAAAACAAATTGATTGCGTCTATTGTTAGATCGGCACAAGCATGTAGCCCAGTTATGCAAAATTTACCAAAATTTGGAAATTTATCATCCAAATAGTTTTCTATATTTTCAAAAGAGTTTTCCGTTACTCTATGCTTGATGTATTTTACATTGTCTATGGAGTTTTGGTGGTACTTCCGTTGCCGTTTTTTGGCGCCAATGTAGTGGCTTTCATTGCATTCTATGCCTAGCACTTTGCAGTTCGTCGTTTCGAAGATATGCTGATCTAAATAGCCCTGCAAAAGATTATACTTTAGTAGCCTCACTCCATCTAATCTCAATCTCATGTCTTAGTGCAAGTTATCAAAATTTCTCGCCTCAGCAACATATTAGGCGTTATTCCGCAAGATTATGTCCACACGAAATTTCGATTCTGAGCCAGTCTGATGAACTATGATTTGAATCTCACTCGCTATAGGGGACTGCCGTACTCGGCAGTGGGACTACAGAAAATTTTATTTATTATATAGATGATATGCTTACTCCTATCACTCATAACAACATCCATAAAATGACTTGAAGACCATTCTAAGTCAACTCAGGTAAACAAACAGACCAATATAAAAACTGGTTTTATTCAATCGTTCGATTTCCTCGCAATATTTTCCATTAATTACTTACCAAACCAGATCCGAAGTCAACGACCACATTGCAGTCTATATCTGCACACACGTCCTTTATCTCCTTGGCCAGATGTATTATTTCATGTCTCTTCTTAGGACTTAGTGGTACATTAACATTATAATCAGATTTATCAGTAATTTCATATTGAACTTGCAACTTTTGTAATTTTTCGAAAAATACTCTTAAATAATCATTTTGGGTTTCTATATCTGTATTCAGGTCAATTTTTTCGTCGTCTGCGTCTGTATCAATTTTGTCTAATATATTATGTATTAGGATTTCAGTATTAGGAAAATTGGTTAAATATTCATATTCTTTAAAGAATTTCACTGATGTTTCGAAGTAATCTTTGGCGTTGTCGAAGTGTTTTGGTAAGGCCATTGTTTTTCTGAAAAATAACTTTTATTTTGTTACCGTCTTCAAAGTGACACGTTTAATAAAATAAAGAATCGTTTTGCTTCAAAGGGATACTTGCGACGTAAGACTCGTAAGCTCCTAAACTTCTAAACCTTGAAAATTGTAATTATACATTTTTACAGGTTTTATTATATGTCTCCTTTATCCGACATTCTCCCATAAAATAATACACGAAACTAGAATCGGAAAATAATATTTATTTAAGTAATAACAGTCTCAACATTACATACTCAGAAATAAATAATCGTAGTGATCTTCACCCTTCGAATATTCCTACCTAGTTTATCCTCTTTCCGCCAGAATCTTATGAACTCGGCACAAAACATGTTTCTAGTCTCGCTAATCAAGCTGTTTATTACATAATTTAACGAATTTGACTACCCGTATTATACAATCATAGACTGGTCTATCTCAATGGTCTGATACGACCTAAAATACTACTGCTGAGGGCCAGAAACAGTAATCCAGGCTTCGCTGCCTTCTTTAAGATCCTTAGATCCTTCCCCAATAACGCATTTACCGGCCCACTGACCATTGCTCAAGTACTTTTGGCAAACTTCAATTAAATCCTCCTTTTTGACAGCTAATACTCTCTCCCTTTGCGTTTTCCAAATATCGTACGACAAACCGTACAAAAATAGATCAATACCCTTCATGTATTCAGCTACTGGTTGATCCATTTGCTGTAATATCGACAATTTAGCTTCAAACAAGTTCTGATCGTCGACTAATTTGGTGTTTTGCGCCAACCAGTTGGCGGTTTCGTCGAAAACGTCGAGTGTGACTCTCGAATTCGGGTCCCTATACGAATAGAAGTTGAAAATACCGTCGAGGGTTATCATGGCGCCGCCACCGTACGCACCATTTTGCTCTCTAACCACCGGATGCAGATACTTCGACGTTATAAATCTGGACAAAACTCTGAGTTTAGCGTAATCCGGATGCGTGTATTCAGCTGTGGGGATGACTTTGGCGCAGAAGTTAACTGGTATATTCATTAAAATGTGCATTCCACGATTTTCCTGTGGCATTTTCTTGCAATCGATCCAATTAATACGGTTCATTTCTTTGTGTGCGTCATCCATACACAGTTCACCGCAGAACTTTTCGATAGACGCATTTATGTCCTTATTTGTATTGCAGTAATGGAACGCGGCCCTCAAATTGTTGCCTTTCAGAGTTTGCTGCGCTACAGTATCAATGTTGTATTGGACATCCTCAATGTTGTAGTTTTTTTGTATGTCTTGCATTATCATAACATGATGGAGGCCTAATAAATTCTCTTTACATTCGTCAACAGATGAGACTAAAGATCTGGCCGCTTGCATAGCGTACGTATGGCCGCTATCGATAACTCCGTTAGTTAGTGACGAGCAATAGTTCGTAAGCAACATATTCATTCTCTCAGTGTTACTAAAATCTGGTCTGCTGAATATTTCCGTCCAGATATCAAGCATTTTTGGGAGATTTTCGTCCAGGCAATGGCTACCGATCAAGACTCCTTGCTCGTACTGGCCCGGAAGGTCGATGTGTTCAGTGATATGAGTAAGAAAACTCAATCCGGATGTAGATTTGCTGACGTATTTGTCAAAGTCTCGGTAATTGAAAGATCTCGTGTTGAATTTGTCGAGAACGTAGTTGAAGAACGGCAGCATTTGCCTCTGGCTCGCGTCTAAGGACTCCGTGCCGAGTACACCTTTGAAGTATGTGACTCCATTTGTGTTTGCCTCACAGAGCTGTAGTGGAATTGTCTCTGCTAGCGTGTGTTTCAGAGGCGGCGCAGTTTTGTTCAACACAATCTCATCAATCTTCAAACAAGGCAGGATATCCAAGTTTTGTTCTTTTTTCTGTGCCTCAGATAGTTTTAAACCATCTTGGTAAATGTCCTCTCGTTGTTTTGGCGTTAGCGCCTTTATTTTCGACTGCAGCAATTTCGCTTCAGCCACATTGAACGTCTCATCGAAATTAGAATCAGGTTTCATGGTCATAATAAGCTTATGATTGTTAAGGATAAAGTGTTTTTCAATAACTTCTTTAATATATGAGGGTTTCATCAAATTACCTTTCAACTGTTCCAACAATTTGTTGACTTTCAAAGCGTTTAAAATAGGTCCATTGTGATTCCATAGGGGCATAAGATTGAACAGGAGATTGAGACCGAATTTCGGGGACTGGTGTTTGATGGACAGTTCAAAGCCATGAAGGACGCTCTCAATGTGGTCCTTTTCAAAACCTTTGTCGAAAATGTCATGAATTGTGTTATTGACAATTTTTTCTACTGTCTCAAACTTAGACGCTTCAATGTCCCTTAGTCCAACAACAAATAAGGTATCCCTAATTTGGTTATCATATCCTGTTAGTGAGTTGTACCCACCTGAAATGTTTTTCTCAATCAAACTTTTGTAAAATGCAGAATTTGGACCAATTATCATGAGCTCAGCAAGAGCCATGATCATGAATGTCTCATAGATATTCGTAATATCAGACATAACATAACCAATGGCAATTTGATTTTGTTTCTCAATGGGCACACCATATTGGTCAACCCTGCAAGTTATTTCAGACCGTTTAGGTGCCTGCCATCTGTCTTGTGGTTGCACTATGGTGTTCTTAGGGTCTAAAAACTCATATTTATTTAAATATGTGTCATTTACGAACTTTAAATTAGCTTCAAGGGGAAAGTTTCCATAGGAGTATATCCTAGCATTACTTGGATGGTAGAAAGTTGAATGGAATTCTTGTAAATACTCATGTGTGAGCTTTGGAATGCATATGGGGTCACCACCAGACACATAACCATAAGTACCTTGGGGCAGAATGGTGTTTATAAACCTCTGGCCAAATAGAGAGCTGGTTTCCGAAAATGCTCCCTTCATTTCATTATAAACGACTCCTTTGAAGGTCAAATTGGATGCTTTGTCTTCAATATTAGAGTGCTCCAACCTCCAGCCCTCTTGTAAAAAGTCCATTCTAGACAAATTAGGCTTCAATACTGCATCCAGATACACTTTCTGTAAGTTTCTATAGTCAACTTCATTTTGTGATGAAAATGGATAAAATGTGTAATCGGGACCTGTGAGAGCATTCATAAAGGTAGCTAGAGACCGGTTGAGCATTTTGAAGAAGGGGTCTCTGACAGGATACTTCTCGGAACCACAAAGAACTGTGTGTTCTAAGATGTGTGGGGTGCCCATGGAATCCATTGGGGTGGTCCGGAAACCAACAGAGAAGACATTATTAGCGTCATCTCTGTCTAAATGCAGGTATTCAGTTTTGGTTTTCTCGTGTGTGAAGAGGTAGGCAGTCATATTGTACTCTTTAATGTGCTCAACATCGGAACAAATGAAACCATGGATTGTTTTACCGGGCTGAATATTCTTGGACAAGTATTCTTTCTTTTTTAAAATGCCATTGCTGTACTTGCGGTGGCTCGAGGTCAGGCGGTGATTCAGCCCGTTCCACACGGAGTTATGCAGTCTTGAATACATTTTTTTGTGTTCTTAACTTTTCGTAGCAAATTTGTCCTGAAATTGACACACACCACTCACTATTTTTATAATAATATTATAGAAAATAAACGAAAATTTGTAATAAAACCGGTTAATGTCAACTGTTGTACAAATTAGCGCTTTTTTGACGTCAGATGGCTCGCGTAAAAAAACAAATGAAAAATGATGCAAGAGTATACTCACAATGGTTCACTAGAAAACTAATAATTATTGTATTGTGTATAATCACTACTTCCAACTTCTTGTTTGTGTTGTTATTATAGTATTTTCAGTAGAAGAACCTTGTTAATTTTTAATATAGGATGTTTCATAACCTCGACAGCCATTCGCCATCGGCAAAAATTGATTTGACAATGATAAAAGATGTTGCCACAAATTATTATGTTTGGTATTCTTTGGCAAGACTTTACATTTTGGAACTAAATTATTATTGCAAATTTTTAATTACTATTTCAGTGATTATCTACACCATGTTATTGCATTTCTGAAATAGAAAAACGTATTTATCGGAAAGGAGTACATTTTAGTCTGGCAGCATTGAACCTACGTTTACCTACGTTTTGTTTTTTTGTGAGCTAACCTAACCTATAAGTTATAAGTTTTAAGCTTTCACAGTCCATATTTTTAAAATTATATTGAAACTTATTGGAAGTTAATTACGAGTCAAATTTATACTGTTATTATTATTATGTTCTTGGGAATTTCATATCGGTTAAATGTGCATATGGAAAGCTAATAGTAACACTAATTCTAGTGTTCACTGCAAACTAAACGCACTTTGACGTTTCTGTCTTTTTAAAAACACGTGTTTAAGTGATGAGCTCGCTTCGAGCTCTTATTAATTTTAATACGTTATAATATAAGCCAAAATGAGTTTGTACAACTTTAAAAAGATCGCCGTAGTGCCTACGGCAAAGGTAAATATGAAGGACTATTTAATTCTTGCATTTCATAAAGTAAATATTGTTATATGTTATGCCTAACCTCGAAATTCCTTCTTTTCAGGACTTTATTGATATAATATTGTCTAAAACACAAAGGAAAACACCAACAGTGGTACACAAGCACTATAAAATATCAAGAATACGTGGTTTTTATATGAGAAAAGTGAAATTTACGCAGCAAAACTTTCATGATCGTCTTTCAAGGATAATACAGGTGCGAAATCACTTTTTTTTTTTTTTTTTTTTTTTTATTATTGGCCTCTTTCCATTGAGTCAGGCCCAATGTGATTCTGCCAATGTCAACGTAGTGGCGAAGACACGACGGAGATTGATTAATCGGTAATATTACTGCAGCTGTTTTTTGTTGAGATTGACCGGTTAGTGAGTGAGGTACCTAAAACAACACAATACAAAACGAACACATGAATAACATCACGAACAAACAAACATATTTAGTTACACAGAGGGAGGCTAATACTACACAAGAAAAGGTTATAATTTTATGTTGTTGGAAGTTACATATTTAATTAGTATGTTAACAAAAGGAGTATCAACAAGCATGAGGAGGGAGAGGAAGTTACATGGACGGGGAATTTCGGGAGGGAGCATATCGTAAAGTGAGACAGGATATTTAGGGCAAGAGAAGAATATGTGGTCGGTAGAACCTTCATCATAACCGCACTCACAAAGTGAGTGATCTCTCACTCTTATCTTGTTTAAAAATAAAGGAGTGCAACAATGACCCAAACGAAGTCGGCAAATAGTGGACGTAGCAGACTTGCTACCGTGGCGATATTTTTTGAACCAAGGTTGAGAGCGAACGGTCGGTTGTATAGACCGATAAAAGCGACCACATGACCGGCTGGATAAGGACCATTGTGCACTCCAAGTTTCAAGCAAAGATTCACGGGCAGAGGGAAGGATGTCATTAGAATAGAGTCTGTCGTGATTCAGCGTACCAGATTGAACAGCATCCTTAGCCAATGAGTCTACACACTCATTATCCAAAATACCACTATGACTAGGGATCCAGGCGAGAATCACGTTGATACCACGAAGCTTACATTTAAACAAGACTTCTTTAATTTGCAGAATAACTTGGAATTTTAATTTTGATTTAAACTGGTTAGATGCTATAGCTTGAAGACAACTTTTAGAGTCTGATAGTATTATGGTTTTATTGAGGTTATGAGATTCTATGTAACGCAACGCCTCTAGTATTGCCACGGACTCACCAGTGAAAACAGAGGAAAGGGAAGGACATTTGGAGTTCAAGACTATTCTATACTTTGGGATCCAAACCGCCGCGCCGACACAGCCTTCGCGGGACAGTTTCGAAGCGTCAGTAAAAATAGTTAACCATTGGTTAAAATGTTGGTCTAGGATTTGTTCTAATAGAGAATTGGCACCCGAGTGGTGCTTATGAATTCCAAGGTCAAGGATAACGGGCGGATCATATACTATGGCATGGAAATCAAAATTAAAAAGGAGGGGGCCAGGAGCAACAAAAGTTGGAGAGGATAAATTATGCAGTTTTCTTAGGCTAACAACGGCTCTAGGGGAATCTTTATGAGTCCAGTATCCACCAGCTGAAACTTTCTGTGAGAGGATTTTCAGACGGGGGATTAGAGGATGAGAAGAATCTTGAAATAATTTAGTTACAAATCTGTCCGAAAGATACTGCCTACGGAGGGAAAGGGGGGGATCTGCAGACTCAATCTGCATGGCATTCTTAGGCGAAGATTTCATTGCACCTAGCAAGATTCTCAAACACTTGGCCTGAATGGTGTTATATTTATTAATAGGGATTTTATTACAAGGCTCCAGAATAGAACTGCCGTAATCCATGTGGCTACGCACAAGAGCATTGTACAGGAGTCTGATGGAGTACGGATGAGAGCCCCACCATACGCCCGACAATGCTCTCAATACATTAATGCCTTTTTCACACTTTTGAACAACGTGATTAATATGTAAAGATGCAGTCATTCGACTGTCAAAAATAACACCCAAAAACTTCACACTATCATGGACAGGGACAACATCATTACCGCAATTTACTATGGGACATGGGATAGATCTCTTTCTTGAGAAAACAACTAAACTACTTTTTGGAACAGAAAGTTGAAGACCATGATCTTCAAGCCACACATTTAGGTAATCAAGAGCGGAATTTAAACGAGACGAAGCTTGATCTATAAGTTTAGAAGATGTGTACAGAACTAGATCATCAGCGTATTGAAGGATATTACAGAAGGGAATTACAGATTGCTCCAGATCAAAGGTGTATAAACTGTAGAGAATAGGACTTAGGACTGAGCCTTGAGGAAGACCTTTCCAGATCTGTCTTTCAGGAAGAACGAAGCCTTGATAGCGAATATTGATAAACCTAGACATCAAGAGGTTGGATATGAAGTTAACAATCCTCACAGGGATGTTCAGATGAAGCATTTTCTGCCTGAGCACCGGAAGAATGACACTATCATATGCAGAAGATATGTCTAGGAAGACGCCTACGAGGTCCTCTTTATTAGAAAAAGCAATACGGATATCTGTAGAAAGAATTGCCAAACTATCAAGGGTACCTTTACCTTTGCGAAATCCGAATTGGGTTTTAGCGAGAAGGTTGTTACTCTCCAGAAACCATTCGAGGCGATTTTTAATTAAATGTTCAAGAATTTTGCAAAGGGTGCAAGAAAGGGCAATAGGTCTGTAGGAAGAAGGGTTAGAGGGATCTTTTCCAGGTTTTAGAATAGGAATTATGGTTTGGGATTTCCAGGAGGAAGGAATGAGGCATAATTCAAATATTTTATTCAAAATGTTCAAAAGGAATGATTTCGCGAGGTGGTTTAATCTGGTAATAAATGAATAGGGAATACCGTCTGGGCCCGGAGAAGAGTCTTTGAGGCCATCCAAAACAAGTCTGAATTCATAGAAGGAAAAAGGTTCATCAAATTTGTGAGATGGGGAGGGGGGAGGGAAGGCGGAAAATAAGAAATCGGAATTAGGAGCAGAAGGGGGGGCTAAAATATCAGCAAATGAATTTAACCAACACGAAGGATCGTTTGAAAAATTGTTTGGAGGAGCAAGAGACCCACGGAATCTCCTAACACTTTTCCAAACAAGAGAAAGTGGAGACCGAGGCGAGATTGAGGAGCAAAAGTTGTTCCAGCCTGCTTTCTTCTTACGAGCCAAGAGTTTACGAGACTGGGCAGAAGCTTTTTGATAGGCGATAAAATTATCAGCGGACATTGACTGCGTATACTGGAACTCAGTTTCTGCCCTCTTTTTAACAGCATTGGTGCATTCCGCGTCCCACCACGGAGGGGATGCTAAAACTTTTTTACCCACTTTTTTACGAGGAATATGAAGGTCGGCTGCTTCAAGTAAGATTTTTGTGAACTGCTCATATTGGGACAAGGTATCCAAAGGAGAAGGAGGCTGGGAGGATGAGATAAGGGATACTACCTCAGCTGAATACAGGTCCCATTTTGCTTCCTGAAGTTTATACTTCAGAAGAGGTTCCGAAGATGGAAGAGGGGAAACAGAACGGGGCAAAGAGATTATGATCGGGAAATGATCACTTCCATAAGAAAGAGGCAGAGTTTTCCAAGATAGTAGGGATGAAAGACTTGGAGAGCATGCAGTTAAATCAATAGCAGATTGGGGGTTTTGATTTGGGTAGACTCTGTGAGTAGGAGATCCATCATTAATGGTCGAAACATTAATACTGTCGAAGATGTCAATAATGTATGAGGAAAAAGAATCACAGTGATGAGAACCCCAAGAAGTATGATGACAGTTGAAGTCACCGAGGATGACTAAAGGATGTGAAACGGAGGCACAGATGGAAGCTAATTCAGGAGCGATGCTGGGGTTAGGATGAGGGATATAAATTGAAATAAAATTGATGTCCATTACCTTGACCGCAACGGCACCAATGTCCCTAGAGTGAGAAGGGAGGGGGATAATAGAAAAAGGATAGGATCTGTTGACAAATATAGCGCAACCAGCATAGCCGTCACTACGGTCGTCCCGCAGACAGGCATATCCCGAGATCCTAAAATTAGAACCAGGGAGAAGCCATGTCTCCGAAATACCAGCAATGACAGGTGAGAACTTACGGAAAAGGTGAATTAGTTCAGATTTTTTAGGAGCTATGCTCCTACAGTTCCATTGCAGGATTTGGCTTAAGGCCATGATTGGAATTGATAATAGAGGCAAGATGAAATAACTTTTCAGCAACGTTGGACGGTATACAATCATTAAATTTGGAAATGAAATTATCTAAAATCGCAATAAAAAGATCAATTAAATTATCATTAGATGATAGTGGATTAGGGGTGGAGGAAGGACCAGAGATAGGAGAAGAGTGGGAGTTTTGGAGTGCGCATCCATTAGGTAAGGATGCTGAAATGCTTCCAATAATAGATTGGTGAGCCTGTCTGTCATACCCTGGGGCAAGGACAGGTTTAGGGCGAGGTTTCAAAAATACTGTTTTCCTATAAGAGGTAGAAAGTGGAACATTATCAGGATGAAGATTTAAGGAGGGCAAGGGTTGAGAAAGGTTTGGACCAAGAGCGTCAGAATATGGGCGGCGGACTGAAGGAAATTGGGATGAAGCATCAGAGTAGGATAAGTTCTTCTCTGACATTACCATTTTGATGGACTTTTGTCTAGAATGTTCGGGACACTGTCTGTTCGTGGCCATATGAGAACCAGAACACAATAAACAAGAGAATTTGTCCACTGAGACATCACAGGAATCACCAGGATGGTCTTGGCAGCATTTGAAGCATCTTGGCTTAGACCTACACTGTGATTTAATATGGCCAAAACGACAACAATTATGGCATTGAATTGTTGGCAGTTGATAAATTTCGACTGGCAATGAATTATGAAAGCAATAGATGCGCTCGGGAAGGGCCTGACCCTCAAAAGTAACAACTACCGATTGCGTTGGAATCCATTGAATGGATGCTTCAGATGTGGTCTTTCTATTGAGTCTCCTGGCTTTCAACACTCTTCCATATCCTTCTGGCATTTCAATGGCTTCTGCAAATTCGGTCATTGACCAATCACATGGCACGCCACGGACTAGTCCAAGACGGGTAACATTATAAGAGGGGATGGTAGCAGACAAATTACAAGAGGAGAGGCAGGGATGAGATTTGAAATTATTAGCAGACTCGGCAGAAGAGAATTCCACTGAGATCCTATTACGGCCAATTAATTTGACGCCACCTTTTACAATATTTTGGACATTATTTTTTGTAAGAAATTGACCAACTTTAATTGGGCGGATGGAAACTCCAGAGGCAGAATCCGTCTCAGTTCGGGTCAGATGGACAATAAATGGACCGCAATCAGTGTTGCTATACGAGCGTGCAGACTCAAGACTAGGATGAGAATAAACAGTCTCAATCGATGCAGACGCTAGTTCTAAATCTGTGACGGTTTTTTTGGAGGATTGGTTATAGCCGCTAGATTCCGAAGACGGACGCTTAGCACCTCGTTCCTGCTGATCTTGGGAGGACAGCGTTGATGACGGAGAAATAGGGATATCAGGAGGTTTACCAGGGGAATCGTCCCCCATCGTGCAAACTAGGCCTGTTTAGGCCTGAATATTTGTTAAAAACCACTTACCTTGATTGTAAGTGTATTAACCCACCACCAAAACTAAAAAAATCTCAATAAATAAACACGAAAAACAATTTTTTCACTCGGAAATCTCACTAACACGTGTATCAACCAACTACGCTAGGCGAGAACCCGAAATCACTTTACCATAAACATTACGCTTAAATTATTTTTATTCTGCCCTATAAATAACTTCGAATGAGACAAAAGTAGCATTATACAATAGTATTATGACTATTTGCACCACATAGCTCTAATTGCGCAATATGGTACAAATAGATAGAATGACAGCCCCATATGATGTAAGAGTATTAACAGCACTCCCAATATATAAATATTGTAATGAGTACTGTAAGAAAATAACATCATGGATCATCTTGCAGGAGTACAGAGTATTAAGACTTTTTAGGAATTTCTCAGGCCTAGTTACAATAATAATCGGCACTAAATAGTTCAAATTCTCTATGGGAACAGTATTGGTGCAATGCAGTATGTCCTAATGTTGTATGAAGAGAGCCAAATGCCTTTATGCCACACTACACCACTATTTTAATAAGGTTGCTGATTGATTGATTAGTTTTAACTTTATTTATATCTCTTTTAAAGTCTCATACGGTCATTGTCATTGGTGTACCTATCAGACCAGTTTTTATTTAATATTTTACCAACCCAAGCATCAATAGGTATACTGTTGGTGTGTCGTTTTTAAATAAATAAATAAATAAATTGCTGATTTTCCATAGGATTCATCTGCTATCTATGCTAGATAGATAGATAACTCTTTATTGTTCCACCTCTTAGAGAAATACAAACTATACATGTCTGATAAATAATAATTAAGTGTAACAATGGGCGGCCTTATCACTAAAAGTGATCTCTACCAGGCAACACATTTTTATTTATAATAATGTGTAGTTATTGAATTTGCTCTTGCTAATAATAGCACTTGTGAGACTGCCAGGAATACTTGCTAACTGCAGGTGGATTTATTCCTCATCCTATTCCATTCAATTTTATCAATTTGTTAAAAAAAGAAGACAAAGACTTAGGAAGACTTAGGCCATTGTCTAAAATGTTGTAAATAATTATTTATTTCGTGTATTTTTCAGGAATTCCCAAAACTAGATGATGTACATCCGTTTTATGCTGATCTCATGAATGTACTGTATGACAAGGATCACTACAAGCTGGGTTTGGGCCAGCTGAACACAGCCAGGCATCTCATTGACAAGTATGTGTACTTAATGTATTTATTTACCATAAATATGCCAACGGGGGCCAAATTCTCGCACAATGAACATTATCTGGAATTTGACATATGTCTAAAGGGAAAAAATACAACCAATTTGGCGTTTCTTTTTGACATGTGTCGAAGTAGAGAATGTCTATCTTGTAAGAATTGCCCTTATTACTTAAACACTGTTAAGTGATATTTTGTCAAATTCAAGTTACATGAGGGCTTAGATGGAGGTATACTGCACAGGAGGGTGTCAAAAGCTGCTCCTCATTTAGGTGAGGCTATTGCCATTAAACCAGACACATTCTTTCTCAATACGAGGAAGATTTGGACCATATTCAACCACCCAGGTCCAGTGTGGGTAGGTGAACTTCACACGCCTTTATATAGACGTGCAGGTCTCCTCACAATATTTTCCTTCACCATTCAGCAAGTGGTAATAATTGGAAATGATATTCCCACATAACAATATCAGAGGTGTGAGCCTGGGATTTGAGCTTGAACCCCTTACACTCAAGGCAGGCATTCTAACCAACTAGGCAATCATTGAAACAAATGATTATTTATTGTGATGAGATGAGTAATATCTTGATCAGGGACAAAACCATTTAAGACCAAGTTGGTAAATAGTCTTGTAGTCTTTCATAGACTTCTTAGAGTTACCAGCTCTTTACTAACGTATTATCATCGTTCTGCAGTGTAGCTAAGGACTATGTCCGCCTGCTCAAGTATGGTGACTCTCTATACCGCTGCAAGCAGCTGAAGCGTGCGGCGCTCGGCCGCATGGCCACCATCATGAAGCGACAGGGCGCCAACCTCACCTACTTAGAACAGGTAAGCAGTAGTATAAGAAAAAAAAACTGAGTCGTCGCAGGACACGTGGCAGATGTTAAACATAAAACATAAACGACGTCGCGGCGAGTGAGCGGAGTCAGCCCCACCCACACACACCACACCACATTGGCAAATCTCGCCACGCCAAAAATCAGGTGTACCCCTCGCCTATAGATGTTTCACATCAAAAATAGCAACCCAAACATCATGGGTACCATATAATGGATTGGGGGCGATTTCAGTTACACTCAGACCAGAGCCAATTCCGTTAAAGGTCATTTCCGATGTTAGCCACTGGTGGGAATTGAACTGGCAACCAGTAAACCGATCCGTCTATGCTCAAACCACTGACAAAGCAAGCCATTGTCAAATATACACAATGACTGCATAACTCTGGCACAAAGCTATGCGACCACGCAAATAACTCCGCTTGCGTTATCGATGATATTTTATTACAAAATATGCTTTTTCGTTTTGGTATTGACTTACAATTTATAAATAAAAAAATGGTGAAAAAAGTTTTTATTTATTTGCCCTTAGTTTTCATGTTCTCCTCATCAAGCCATTTCATTTGATACCTACCCATACTGTGGTAGTGCAGAAAAAATATCTATTCCGCCATCTTGGATGATCCGCTATATACATGCAATGTATACCGAATTTCAGCTCAATTGGTTAAAGATAACTGATTTAAAATTCAGATGTAAGATGCCACCCGGAAATACATTGCAAGTTAATATAAAGTTTGTAAAAAACAATAAATAAATCTCATAAAGTGTATCTTTTAGACTCTTCCCCTATTCGAAACTTTTATATTGGTTATGGTTACGGCTCTTCATAACATTACAGGTTCTGAGTTGTTTTCATTGAAATTTTGAAGGTATAATGTGTTGTTGTGATCAGGTGAGGCAGCATCTAGCCCGTCTGCCGTCCATCGACCCCTACACACGCACCATCATCATCTGCGGGTTCCCCAACGTGGGCAAGTCCAGCTTCATCAACAAGGTACTAATCCCGTCCATAAAAATCTTCTACAAAGTATCAGAAAAGTTAAAAAAAAAATAATCGGTAAAGTATTTTTCTCAATTTATGGCGTGACTAAGGGAAAAGGGGATTAGTTTATATATATCGAAGGGTGGAAGGCTATCTGATTTAAGCGACACTTTTGGTCGATATTTACTTATATAGGGTGTATCAGAAGTCCGAAATAATACTTGGGTGCATATACGGTAGCTCATATGTAGATGCTTAGTGAAGACAGTTTATACCTAACTATCATAGTTTCTGAGTTATAGACCTTTGAATATTTGTCACAACTATCATATTCTGGCCTTTGGGTACATCCAAGATCCTATCAAGCAGTGTAAACTACATTTACGAAGGGCGGCTACTAATATCCAAAAAAAGAACATGAAAATTTAATATACAACTCGAGATATTACACGTTATAGAAATTGGCGACGAATAAAACGTTGGTAAAACAAGGTCAAATTTGTTTGTTCGTGTGTCTGTTTGTAATAACATACAGACACTCCAATTATATATATTTGTATAGATGGGTCCACCTAGCCTGCAACCTTTGTAAAGTATGTGATATCATTTCCCAACAACACTGTCCCTAAATGGGTATTTTAGCCCAATCAAAGCACAAGTAACATAATTTATTTTCGTTTACAGATAACTCGAGCTGACGTTGAGGTTCAGCCGTACGCTTTCACCACAAAGAGTTTATATGTAGGACACACAGACTACAAGTATCTAAGATGGCAGGTAAGTTGACAATACAAATATTATTGGTAAGCATAGATTATAAAAAAAAGATTAGACCGCATCTCGCTGAACGAAAAGTGAAGCACCTATAGTTGATACATAATTATAATTAGCCATTTTAACAGTCCACTACTAACTTAGTCATAAGAGGGATCTACTAAGCCTCCCGAACGAAGAAAATTCGACTTCACACATACAATCAAACTAGTTGACTTCCTCAAACTTGCGGGTTTCCTCACGATGCTTTTCCTACAACGTGTTAGCACGACGTCAGAAAGCGGAATATCCAATTTTATACCAGAGGGGAAAATACTATTTAATAAACGGCCAAGTGCAAGTCAGACTCGCGCACGAAGGGTTCCGTACCATTATCTATAAAAACGGCATAAAATCACGTTTGTTGTATGGGAGCCCCCTTTAATATTTTTTTTTTCTGTTTTTTAGTATTTGTTGTTATAGTGGCAACAAAAATTCATCATCTGTGAAAATTCAACTCTAACTATCACGGTTCATGAGATACAGCCTGGTGACAGACGGACAGACGGACAGAGAAGTCTTAGTAATAGGCTTCCCGTTTTACCCTTTGGGTACGGAACCCTAAAAATGCATAACTCCATAATAAAACTAGAAAAAATTCAATGCTGTATCATTTTCTTTTCGTCGCTGGCAGACGAGACGTGTACCATTCGACGCGGTATTTTTTCTGATCAATTCTACAGGGTGTATTAGAAGTACAAAATAATATTTTAGGTCCATATACGGTAGCCGATGTAGAGATGGCATAATATACCTAACTATCATAGTTTCTGAGTTACAGACCCTTGAATATTTACCACAGGTGTCTTGTTTTGCCCTTTGGGCACATCCATAGTCCTATTTAACAGTACAAACTACATCAAATAGAGGCGACTACTGTACGACGACTAATACTGTACTTTTCTGGCGACTAATATTCAGAAGACATTACTAAAAAAATTCGCTGAAGCCGAGAGATGTTTAAAGTTTGTAAAACTCGCGGCGAAACAAAAATTTAAAATCATGATCATGAATTTTGATCAAATTTTGCATACCATTCGGTTGTATACCCGATACTGATGCAAACACCTGAGTATTATTTTGGACTTCTTAAATATCTTGTATATAACTCATTTAGGCCAAAGTAAATAGCAGTGGTAGGCGAGTGGTCGAACGCACGCCTTGCAATCAAAGTGTGCAGGTTCAAACCCCGGCTCGCACCTCTGGGATTTATGTGCGAATCTCATTTTCATCCGAGATTATCACTTGCTATGAAATGGTGAAGGAAAACATCGTGAGGAAAACTGCACGTCTGAGGGAACTTGACTAGTTCTCGATAGATGTGTAAAGTCTGCCAATCCGCACTGGGCCAGCGTGGTGGACTATGGCCTGAATCCCCCTCGCATTGAGGGGAGGCCTTTGCTCAGCAGTGGGACTTTAAAAGGGCTGTAGTAGTAGTCCAATAGTACAAGTAAGGTTCTGATTCCAGGTGATAGATACGCCCGGTATATTAGACCACCCGTTAGAGGAGCGCAACGTGATCGAGATGCAAGCGGTGACTGCGCTCGCGCACCTGCGCGCCGCCGTGCTCTACTTCATAGACCCCTCCGAGCAGTGCGGACACAGCATCGAAGAGCAGGTGAGGGAATATCCACCATATGCCGTTATTGCTGAACGGTGAAGGCAAATAGCATGTCTATAGAAAGGCGTGTGAAGTTCACCAATCCGCACTGGGCTAGTGTGGTGGACTATGATGGTATGGTGTACTATAATGGCAATAGGCTCGCCCCCTATTACATTGGGACCAAAATACATCGGTGAAGTGTGGGCGCACTGCAGTGCACCTCTGCCTACACCTTCGGAAAATACATCTATAAATAAGTTCCGCAATCCACTATGACGAGTACCTATAATATTATTTTACAATTTTGATACATCTTGTATTTGATTACTTTGTAAACAGTAACCATTGAGTTTCTTACCGGTTTTTTGGTTTACACAATTCAAAACTTTTGATTTTGAAGTCAAAGTCAAACTGAAATTTAAAAAACTTACTTCAATTACACAGTTAGATATAACTCCAGTGTGTTGCCTTTAGAGCTGCTTTTAATAATAATATGTTAGTAAGGCAACACGCTACACTGTGACATGACGGGCAATATTTTAATATTTTTTTTAACTTGAGACATACAATCTCAAGCTGCAGTGTCAGTACGCATGCCAAGATGTTTTCTCACGAGTCCCTTAAACATCTTGTCAACTTGCGTTCCCGTATCTTATTTGCTAATATGGCTTCCAAGATGTTTAAAATTAGACAGCTGGATAAAATTTTCTCACAGTTTAAGATCGTTCGTTCATTCGTTCATTGAAATGACAAATAGAGCGAGACGGAGCTTTACAAAGAAATAAGATGTCGCATACACATCATAGAATATGTTAGATTGTTTATGCACAGATAAAAAATATATTTGTGCATTGCTTCTTTTTTATTATGCCGGAAGCTTTACGAATTATCATTTGGTCGGTAATATTATGCTTAAAATTAATTTCTTGGGCACTATACTATTTTTATTTGCCAATTGAAATAACTTTACATTGTAAAACGGCAAAAAGCACGCAAAGTATGATGCCAAACAAAACCTAACCTCTAACATACAGATTTTTTGTATAATATGGATTTTAAATTATGTAGAAAAGAATTATGGGGATTTTCGGAAGAAAATAAAACAGATAGAAATATCTCAACACTTTTTTGTTTATGTTTGTTGAACAAGAAAATAATTTTACGTGTTCGTTTTCGGCAGAATTTTGCATGTAGTCCGCTGGATATTGGCGAAGGATGGAGTAAAATAAGTATTATTCGTAATAATAGTGTATAAAATGCTAAATTTATGTACTTCTTACACCCTAATTATTTTCTCATCACCGGCCTTCGATCGTGACAAATTTCTTTACGTTGACCTGTCAAATTCGTGTCTCTATGGTACATTTTGGTAACCCATGCTAGCACTTAAGAGAAAACACCTTATTCATACGTCAACCACGTTCTATTTAACTGTCAAACCAATTTTATATTTTTATCCAGCACGCCATGCTAGCTAATAAGACGTAACGATTTTGCCACAAAAATGACGTCACGATCCGTGAGAAAATGTCTTATCTTGGCAGGCGTACTGAGACCGCTGATTTATCATCCAAATAATCCGAGATTTTGTAATAGACCTTTTGAAGTGAATTTCTTATAATTGTGTCTTATAATTGCAGATATCTCTGTTCGAGAGTATAAAGCCGCTGTTCAGCAACAAGCCGCTGGTGGTGGTGCTGAACAAGATGGATGTCGCCAAGCCTGAAGACCTGGCGCCGGCCAAGCGCGCGCTCATCCTCGCGCTCGAGGACTCCTGCACCAAGGGCAACCTCGTCAAGTCAGTACCACCACGATACTAGCAGACACCTACACATCGTGCCTAAAGCCCTATTTACATTGCAACACTAGTGGCGTGAAACTAGTTTCGTGACATTAGTTTCATCGACAGTTTCACAGTGTAAACGTCAAGTTTCATGCATTTATCGATGCATGCATTAATTTCACGACACTAAATTAGTTTCGTGTATCGCGAGATTTTTGGATGACACTAATGTCATGCAACTAATGTCATCGTGTAAACGCAACGTGAAACTAGTGTCGCGACACCGCCTGCGCTGATAGGACGTGTGATTTTTATTCGTGGTGTGGGCCGTGGTAGTCGAAAAAACATTTTGAATGTGTAACCAACTAATAAAAATATAACATTTATCAATCCACCCTCGAATCAACTCGAGACAACCTTTTCTTAATTTTATATAATAACAACTCTGATGTTTTCGGAGCCATGAACACAGACATACTGTGGATGTCGCGACACTATTATTTTCGATGAAACTAGTTTCACAGATAGTGAAAGTAATGTCGTGAAACTAATTTCATCATGCATGAGACTTAGTGTCGTAATGTAAATTCAGCTTAAATGACTTAATGTTCCTACTTATGGAGCACTAGGTTCTACCTGTGACTTCGTTCGCGCAGAGTTCGTACATTCTGATATATAAAAAATAATTGTGCAGCAGTGGTAGCCGAGTGGTGGAACGCACGCTTTGCAATCAAAGTGCGCAGGTTCAAACCCCGGCTCGCACCTCTGGGTTTATGTGCGAATCTCATTTTCATCCGAGATTATCACTTGCTATAAAACGGTGAGGGAAAACATCGTGAGGAAACCTGCATGTCAAAAGAAAGGCGTGTGAAGTAAGTTCACTAACCCGCATCGAGCCAGCGTGGTTGAGTATGGCCCAAATCTCCCTCGTATTGAGGGAGAATGTGCCCGTTATGATGGCAATGGGTTCGCCCCTTATTAGATTGGGACTAAAATACATCGGCGAAGTGTGGGCGCTCTGCCTACCCCTTCGGGGAATGCAGGCGTGATGATGTATTTATTTATAAAAAATAATACTGTTAAATATCATCAAAATTCGTTCACTAGTTTTTTTCGTGAAAGAGTAACAAACATCCATCCATTCTCACAAACTTTCATGTTTATAATATTAGTAGTATTTATTTATTTATAAATATTTTTGTTGTTTGATTCCAGCGCGGATTCGAACTCAGATCTGTCGGTGGTGCCGGTGATGCGCATGTCCACGGTGACGGAGGAGGGCGTGCAGGAAGTCAAGATCGAGGCTTGCGAGCGTCTGCTGGGGCACAGGGTCACCGAGAAGATGAGGACTAAGAAGGTACACTTCTAATGAGACCGTCATTTTCCCGAATTCTTATGGGGGTTTGGTATTTCTAATTCGACATAATTATCGTAATAAAACGACAAATTAGACATATTATGTCGAATTACAGATAATGTCGATCCTAATGTAATACAGGGCGAGGCTATTGTTATACCAGACACATTCCTGCTTCGTTGAAGGCATCACACCAAAGCAATTATTTCTATAGCCACTTGTGATTGAGAATAATCCTTATACTGTAAGAGGGAGTAGGCGCACCTTATACTAGCTTCCTAAGCGTAATGCCAAAATCTGTATCTATTATTAGACTGCGTGAGTATAATTCTTCTCTAGTGTTGAGATAAAGGTGCTTGCTGCTCCTGAGAATGTATTACTCGCAATTATCATTTTGATAAGAGTAACCATTGTGTTTCTTACCGGCTCTTCTCAGTGGAAGCAGCATTCCGAACCGGTGGTAGAATCTGACTATTTGTAAGTGCTTTTTGGCCTACGCAATTTTTTTTATTTTTATTGAATACGAGGGAGATTTGACAGTGCGTGTTTGATGAACTTCATAGGCCTTTCTATAAACGTGCAGGTTTCCTCACGATGTTCTCCTTCACCGTTCAGCGAGGTGTAATCATCATTGAAAATAAAATTCGCATATGAGAATCTCAGAGGTGCAAAAATTCGTTTATGAAAACTTCAGAGGTGCGGGCCTGGGATTTGAACTTGCACCTCTTACGTTCAAGGCGGGCGGTCTACCGATTAGTCTACTGTTGCTTTTATGTATACAGGGTGCTTCAGAAGTCCGATAATACTTTGGCGTTTGTATTAATGTGAATGGTATAAAAGTTTGATAGAAATTCAATCATTCGGTTTTTCTAACTTTTTTTTTTCGTCATTTTCTATAACTCGCGATATCTCGAGTCCTATGTAAAATTTGCACGTTCTGTTATCTGAATATTGATAGTCGCTCCTCATAAGTGTAGCTTACACTGCTGAATAGGGTTATGGATGTACCCAAAGGCCAGAACACGATACCTGTGACAAATATTCAAAGGTCTATAACATAGAAACTATGATAGTTAGGTATAAACTGTCTTCACTGAGCATCCAAATATGAGCTACCGTATATGGACCCAAAGTATTATTTCGGACTTGTAATACTCTTTGTAGAGATGCTTGTTTATTGAGTTTACTTTCGTACTCTCTAGGGCTGCAGTAGTAGTGACTCTCGTATTGTGAGTTTGTACAGTTGGTTCATACCGTCGCCACGCCCCCCCTGCAGGTGGAGGGCATCCTGAACCGCCTGCACGTGGCGGAGCCCGCCCCGCGCGACGCGCGCGCCCGCCCGCCCGTCATCCCGCCCGGCGTAGCCGCCAGGAAGCTGCGGCGAGCGGAGAGAGAGGACCGGAAGCGGAAGCTGGAGAGGGAGATTGAACTGGAACAAGGGGACGACTACGTCCTGGGTACGTTCACTCAACTGTGTATGCACCATCGACACGCCTGTGTTGCCTGAAGGGGTAGGCAGAGGAGCACTGCTATGTATAAGCCTCAGTGGACTTGTTTTTTTTTTTTTTAATTTTACAAATCCAAAATGGTATCAGCTTCGATCCCAATGCAATCATTAAACTATTGATGAGAGTGTCGTTTCCATGTTCAGACCTGCAGAAGAACTACGCGGAGATACCGGAGGACGAGCGTCACGACGCCATCCCCGAGTTCTGGGAGGGACACAACATCGCCGACTATATCGACCTCGACATATTCGAAGTTAGTATCACTGTTTATACTTACAGCAATTATACCCTGTCTAGGAGCCTCTAGCGTCAATCTTAAATATTCATATTAGCACTTTTGAAGCGTCATGATGCCGCTATTATAGGGTCACGCCACTATTGAAACGTCATGATGCAACTATTGAAGCGTCATGACGCCACTGTTGAAACGTCATGACCTCGCTATTAAAGCGTCATGACGCCACTATTGAAGCATCGCGACGTCACTATTGAAGCGTCATGACCTCGCTATTAAAGCGTCATGACGTTGCTATTGTAGCGTAGCGACGTGACCACAAAAGCGTGGTGACGACACTATAAAAGCTTTGTGACAACACTATACAAGCGTCATGACGCTTCTGTAGTTGCGTCATGACACCACTATTAAAGCGTCATGACGTCACTATTGAAGCATCGCGACGCCATTATTAGAGCGTTATGACGTCACTATAACAACGATGCGTGTGACACCATGACGCTCTTAGAGGGGCGTTGTGACGCTACTATACACCCCACCCCCCTCTCCCCCTCCAGAAGCTGGGCGAGCTGGAGAAGGAGGAGGAGCTGCGCGAGGCCGGCGGCATGTACGCCGTGCCCAAGATAGAGCTGGACGACACCATGAAGGAGATCCGGGAACTGGCCAAACAGATCCGGTGAGACACCACACTATACCTACTGTGTCATTCAGTATGGGTATATAAAATCAATCAATTTTCTACAGGGTGGTTCAGTAGTCCGAAATAATACTTTGACGTTTGCATCAGTGTCGGGTATACAGCCGAATGGTATAAAAATTTGATCGAAATTCGACAATGTTTTTACAACTTCTTTTTCGTCGTCAATTTCTTTAGCTTGTAATATCTTAAATCATATGTAAAATGTTCATGTTCTGTTTTGTGAATATTGGTAGTCGTCCCTCATAAGTGTAGTTTAAACTGCTTAATAGGGTTGACTCAGGGGTCGAAACTGGTCAGTAAAGTCAGTTTTTTCTGAAAATAGTCAGTAATGTCAGTATTTTTGACTCGGATAAACAAATTTTCGTGTAAAATGTCTTGTGTCTTCAAAGAGTTACGCGCGTCGCGACGCTCACTATAAGGCGTCGCGACGATTATCATAAGGTGTCGCGACGCCCATCATAAGACGTCGTGACGCTCACTATAAGGCGTCGCGACGCTAACCATAAGGCGTCGCGACGATTATCATAAGGTGTCGCGACGCTCACTATAAGGCGTCGCGACGCTCACTACAAGGCGTCGCTCACTATTAGCACATGAAAATCTCAGAACTGAACTTGCATTACTTACGTGCAGAACGGGTGTTCTACCGAATAGGCTAATGCTTTTGTAAATACGTGTCCCGCCCTCCCCCAGCAACAAGAAGGCGGTGCTGAAGGACGAGTCGCGGCTGGTGAAGCAGTCCACCAAGCCCGTGATGCCGCGCAACAGCCGCGCGCGCGCACACGCCCGCTCCACCACCAAGCTCAGGGACGAGATGGAGAAACTCGGTCACTATCCACACTATTCTTTGTTTAACATCATATTTAGTGATCTGGGAGGCAATTCTCGCATGATTGAATTTTTTTTTAATTTGTCATATCTCGTAACAAAATGCAGAATACGACCATTTTTAGGGTTTCGTACTTAAAAAGGAAAATATGGAACCCTTATAGGATCACTTTGTTGTCTGTCTGTCTGTCGATCAAGACCGTTTTTGTCAGAAACGCGTGAAGGCACAAAGTTGAAATTTATATAAATTTATGTCTGCGGTCCCTTGGGGCCCTAAAAAATCATACTTCTAGGATAACGCAATCAAAAGATACGGCGGTTTATGTTGCATTTTCAGTACATTTGCACGGGGATCAAAAACCTATAGGGTACTTCCCGTTGACCTATACTCCATTTGTTATCGCATTAGAAAGAAGTTAAAAAAGGTTCTTATTAATGTACACTTTGTAACAAAAGTAACAATTAACATATTACAGTTACGATTGACGCCCAATTTATCATAATATATTTTTAAACCAGCAGTCTCACTGTAACTAATCATTTTCACTATTTATCTTATTAAATTGAATGGCTTTCTATTAGATATATATATATTTTATGATTTAAAATAACAGTGTCGATACAAAAAACCTAAATAAGCAGGGATGAATAATACCGGGAACGTTTTTCGTTTCACTATAATCCTACCAAATCTAATCTAATCCTACCAATTCGCATCACCCATGTCAGATACAAATCTGTTAAAAAAATCACACATTTTCGTCTGTTTTCGTCGTAGACATAGTATGGTATATGGTATCTTTTGCAGTGCATTTAATTTACTATTATTACAAGTGTTTAAGATATGATAAGTTATTTGCTAAAACAATGGTAGGTACATAGAAGGTCTTATATAATAAATACAAGTTCAACATGTTCAATTTCATTTTTTTTAATACTTTCTCAGATAAAAAAAAATATTCAAAAAAATAAAATAAATATTTTGTAAATAGTTGTTCAATAAATTATGTTTTTACTATTTTATAATGAATTAATTATTAATTAATTTTAAAAATGAGCTTGTCATTTAGTGGTAAGTGCTAAACGAATGTTCAAAACATATTGTCAATACGGATAAGAATAATTAAAAATAATTAAACAAGTCAATGTTTAAATCTTTGATAATAATTAATTGTCAGTTTAAAAAAAAAAATTTAAGCAGTGTGTGGTGTAAATAAGAAAAATATACGTAAACTTTTTTCTCATTTTCAAAAAAATATGTAAAAATTAAAGACATTCATAAAAAATACAAGAAGCATAATTAAAAACTGAATGTCCCAAGAGGACTACTAGTAAATGTGGTAACCTCACATAGCTCGCTTTTCATAGCCTCTGGTAGACATATTATTATATTTTTTTGTTAATTGTCAATTTTTAAGTTACTAATAGTTTTTTGATGAAAGATGATGTGGTGACTAAGATTGAGAAAAGTATGTTGAGATGGTTTGGCCATGTAGATAGGGTGAATGAAAGTAGACTGACTAAAGAAATATACCAGGCAAACGTGAGTGGAAATGTCGGAAGAGGGCGCCCGAGAAGGACCTTTCACGACCAGATTAACGGTCTCTTCCAGAAAGGTCAAGTCCGTAGCACCCTTAACCGACGGAAGTGCATGAAAAGATGTATGACTGTGGATGAAGCGAAAGAGGTATGTCAGGATCGTAACGTGTGGCAAACGGTAGTCTCTGCCTACCCCCATGGGATACAGGCGTGAGTATATGTATGTATGTAATAGTTTTTTTTGTTTACTAAATAGGACAAGTTCAGAAAAATAGACTGTACCTACCTATATTGGTTTATATGAAAAAAGAAAACTAATATTGAAATAATATAATATTGAAAATATATTAATCAAAAAGAGATTGAAGTTAATAAGCTTTCGTCAATAGTTTACTTAAAAAAAAAAGGTCGAATTGAGAAATTAATTTGCACTCGATCGATGGAGACTTGTCACAATTTAATTGTAATGGTATCCCTAACGTTCATGTAAATGATTTTAATACCTCTATTTTTCGGGCTAATTTGACCGGACTATTAGATGTTATTTTCAAATTTCTTTGTTATGGCGGAAATTTAACCCTTTGAACTGACACTCCTCATTTGAAGTATGACAGTGTTATAATATGTCTCCTGTCTGCCCGCAGGCGTGGACATGTCGGAGACGAAGGCGGCTCACTTCACGCGCACGCGCACGCGCTCGCGCTCGCGCTCGCTGTCCGCGCCGGCCGCCAAGCGCGCGCGCGCAGACTCCAGCGCGCGCTCCGTCAGCCGCCCCGCCAGGGACACGCAGGGCGTCAAGGACGTCGCCGTTAGTATACCATCATCAACATCACGCCTGTATTCCCCGAAGGGCACTGTAGTGCGCCCACACTTCGCCGATATATTTTGGTCCCAATGCAATAGGGGGCGAGCCTATTGCCATTATACCGGGCACATTTCCCCTCAATACGAGGAAGATATGGGTCATAGTCCACCACGCTGGCCCAGTGCGGGTTGGTGAACTTCACACGTCTTTCTATAGACGTGCACGTTCCTCACGATGTTTCCTTCACCGTTCACCTTCACCGTTATCTCAGAGGTGCGGTTTTGGGATGTGAGTGTCATGTCAATCGGAGAAGTCAGGGAAAGACTGATATTTTTGTAAATAGTTTTGGTATCTAAGAGCAGTGTCTTAGCATGACAGTTAGACATAAGTTTTATCTCTTTCAACTGTCATATTTGACGAAAAATTTACGTCACACCGAGTTTTTTGTACTGGACATGGCTCGGTGTGACGTCATTTCCTCGACAAATCTGACAGTTGAAAGAGATAAAACTTATGTCTACGCGGTCATACTGAACCTACAAAACTATTGTTTGTTTTTCTAAAATGTACGTTCGTTATAATCTCATAGATACTCTTATGCTGTCTTCACAATCTAGTTCAATATAAGAAAAGGGAAATGTTTTTCTTCATGTAAGAATTTATTGGTCGAGAAAATTTTGCAAAATGGTCAGCTCTGTTAGTTTTGAACTAATATTTTATTTTAATGACCAACAGATGCAACGGCGAGCGAAGAACATGGCCCACGTGGCCATCGCCAAGAAAACGAAGAAGATGGGTCTCAAGGGCGAGGCGGATCGCTTCATCGGCACCAAGATGCCGCGCCATCTGTTCTCCGGCAAGAGAGGCGTGGGCAAGACCGACAGGCGGTAGACGTACAGTGCACTTCACTGACCTGTGTTATACGAAAATATATGGAATTTATTTTAATATTCGTGTTTTATTTTATCGTCAACTATTCGACAATAGATGGCGCGCATTAGTTTAGTTAATCCGGCGATAGATGGCGGTGTAATTCAATTCTTAAACATTAGTTCCTTGCTCCTGGTACTTTACTCCGGTCGGTAAAGCAGACATAGTTTGTCTACTCGACGCCAGATGGCGCGTGTAGCTCCGCCTACATTATGTACGCTTCTGGTACAAATTGTTTCAGTCGATAAAGCAGATACTTATTACAATGGCCTTAACTTCTCGACGCTAGACGGCACTTACGCGGCTCCGCCCACAGATCACTACTATACTGCTCCGCCTACGTTTATGCACTCCATATTGTGTCAGTCAGCAAAGCAGGTATAAAAGATAATTATTTGACACTAGATGTCGCTCATATGGCCCGCCCATTTACCGCTTCAGTCGGTAAAACATAATTAACTAGGTGGCGCTAACGTGGCTGTCGCGGCGCCTGTGGTTCTATAATCAGCATAATAATATAACGTCACCAATTCATCACCATGGAAACTGTGCGACTGACTCTCTTTACTGATTTTACTTGTTCAATCTCGTGTACCACTAAAAGGAGCCCAAGTTAATGGGTACAGATCCCAACCCTACGGTCGTTCACTGTTTTGCTACTCCACTCATATGTTAAGGAGCCCAAGTTAATGGGTACAGTTTCCAACCCTCTGGTCTTCCACTGTTTTGGCCCTCCATAACATGACCTGAACACCACTGCGGCCCATCCGGACCCGCAGCTGAGCCTCCACACACTCCCCTACAGCTCTACCCTGCCACCAGGTACTACTTGGGTGTTCATGCCCATAGGTACTGTGCCCCGTTCGTATACTAGCTACGAAGGCGGCTGCCCCTTGCGCATACTCGCTACGCAAGGCGGCCTACTCAAATCTCTAACCATAGCCCCTCTAGAAAAGACTATAGCTCGAGTACAAACTCAATCGCACATTTACCGTAATGACGAGTCCGTGCTCGTATTACTAATTAATAATCTCGAATAATCTTTGTCGTAATAATAGTAATGGGACTCACCCCGATACTCTAGGTAGCATTGCCTCGTGCATCGTGACTCCACGCCTTGCACGCAATTACTTACTTTGTACTTACATGCCCTCTGTACTTACTGCATTACTACCTCCATCGTAGCAATGCATAACTTACAACCATTTGTCGGTCTTCACTCCATGAAGACTACACTCGGTTTTCTTGTTAACCACTGTAGGTAGATGTGGAACCATTTTACCACGCTTTGCTCTTAATACAACCACCCACATATCGTAGCGTTCCCACGCCTACGCCCTTTTTCTATCTAAACGCGCTCGCGCACTGTCAAAAACTAATGACATTGACACTCACCTTGACACATGACAATAACAGGTAATAAATCGCGATGAAATCCGCGACAGTGGCTCCGCCCACTTTTTATGCGCTCCTGCGGCCTCAGTACGCCTGCCAAGATGTTTTCTCACAAGTCCCAAAAACATCTTGTCAACTTGCGTTCCCGTATCTTATTTGCTAACATGGCTTCCAAGATGTTTAAAATTAGACAGCCTGCTAAAATTTTCTCACAGTTTACGATATTTCGTTCATTCGTTCATTGAAATGACAAATAGAGCGAGACGGAGCTTTACAAAGAAAAAAGATGCTGCATACACATCATAGAATATATTTATGCACAGATTAAAAATATCTTTGGGCATAGATTCTTTTTTATTATGCCGGAAGCTTTACGTATTATCATTTGGTCGGTGGTATTATGCTTATAATTTATTTCTTGGGCACTATACTATTTTTATTTGCCAATTTAAATAACTTTACATTGTAAAACGGCAAAAAGCACGCAAAGTATGATGCCAAACAAAATCTAACCTCAAACCTACAGATTTTTTGTAAAATATGGATTTTAAATCACGTGGAATAGGATTATGTGGATTTTCGGAAGAAAATAAAACAGATAGAAATGTCTCTACACTTTTTTGTTGTTGTTTGTCGAACACGAAAATAAATTTACGTGTTCGTTTTCGGAAGAATTTTGCATGTAGTCCGCTTGATATTGGCGAAGGATAGAGTAAAATAAGTATTATTTGTTATAATAGTGTATAAAATGCTATATTTATGTACTTCTTACAGCCTAATTATTTTCTCATCACCGGCCTTTGACCGTGAGAAATTTCTTTACGTTGACCTGTCAAATTCGTGTCTCTATGGTACATTTTGGTAACCCATGCTAGCACTTAAGATATAACATCTTATCCATACGTCAAACACGTTTTATTTAACTGTCAAACCCATTTTATATTTACGCCATGCTAGCAAATAAGACGTAACGATTTTGCCACAAAAATGACGTCACGATGCGTGAGAAAATGTCTTATCTTGGCAGGCGTACTGAAGCCGCTGGTATAACATGCAGCATCAGTTGGTAAAGCAGATGTCTATTACATCCGATTTTAGTACACGACGCTAGATGGCGCTCGTACAACTCCACCTACTTTACACCTCTTGCCGTTTATGCGCTCCTAGTACTTTCTTGTCGTAAGAGGCGAAACGTGGCGTTAAATTGGTTCGGTTTTCTTTCCACCTCCTACAGCTTATGCGCTCCTGGTACTTTTCTCCATTCGGCAAAGCATTTACTAGAAATATTTTTACTATCTATTTCACGCTAGATCATTGATTGAACGTGTACATATGCTATTTATGCGCTCCTGGTACTTGATCGCGCTTTGGGGACTGCCCTCCGAGACAAAAGATACAAGGGATTTTTAGTACACAAAATAAAACACAAAATTAGCAAAATGAATGGCACATATATTTAATTAATATTATTCATTTTTATAATTAGACCTTTCTTGTAGTTATATCATTTAATCTATGCATTTGAACAGTAGACAAACAAAAATATAACCAAATGCTCTATGATACATTCTGGCTGCTGGGGTTGCCATCGCAAAGACGTAAAAGAAATAAAAATAAACAAAATACAAAAACAACAGAAAGCCTCATGGTGTACGCAATCTCCGGGATCTATGTAACGTGACTTGTGCCTTATTTTTGAACCATTCATAAAAATCTGAGCATCAAATTATTGCGAAATAAATTATTACGCGTACAGTTTACGAAATCTTAAAAATATACCTACAGTACGCATAGACAACAAATTATAGATAATTAATAATTAAAAAAAAACTTAATTAAACGCTAAATGGAAGAGGATCAACTAAGCTAAACTAAAAGGGAGGGGGTGATAGACGTCTTACAAACTAATGTACGAATACAATACTAAGAAAATATTTTGAACTTTGTCATATTAAGATCATTCAAGTGTCTTGTGTCATTGTGCTGCTCTAACATATTGGCGGTCAAAATATCTACTAATTATATCAACTTTATTATATTTTATTTAATAATTTAGTTGTATTTAAAATCAGTAAATCCCGCACCAATTATTAAATACTACTAGAATATTAAAAATACATCAAAAAATTATTAAAATGCGAATACATATTATTTTATTTATGTCTTCGGTTTTTCTTTAAACAGTAGATAATTTTGCCACCAAAATATAAAATGGCATTGCATACATTCTTGAATTAATAATATTTTTTTAGAGTTTCTGGAATATAAAATAATTCGAGACAGAATTGTACTGCCATCGACAATATTACGTGGAGGCACGAGTTCCCTTTAAACCAAATCAAAATGGCTGACATATTGTTACTATTTTTTCTTTGTGATGATAACATTGACTATCTTATTAATTCCCTTACTCAAAAAGGGAGAGGCACCACCCAATAATGATAAAATCTATTAATCTTCATATTATTTTCAAAATAACAAATTTATTTTTAATATTAATAATATAGTCAATATCATCACCAGATTAATAAGACGAGTAACCGAAAATCAACCTTAACGACTATATAATACAGAGCACTATTTAAGAACTTAAACATTAAACTGAAACTATATTGGATAGATAGATAGATATCAACGCTTAAATGGCAATTCTTACTAAGCGCCAAAAAATCGTAAAATAAGTTATACCATTCGAACGGCCAGATTCTTCTGCGTCGTTTGGTACAATATAACTCATTTTACGATTTTTGGTCGCTTAGTACGTTTTGCCTTTCAAGCGTGGATATAGTGTCAATTGAAACAACTAAAGATGTTATACTATAGCCATTACACGTGATAACTGTATCAGTACACATCATAGTCGTCTCGGATTGAGGACTAAACTCAGGACTAAAGAACCATAAAGCCACACACGGTCAAGAATCGCGTCAATTTTTTTCAGCGCCCGCTTAAGCCGCCCCAGTGTGCGCGGGGCATTAACCTTTTGACACATATCAATCAAACGACAATTTAATTATGCAATGCAATGGTACAGATAAGAAATGACTGCACCTGCGTTTAGCGGGTATTTATGTCAATGTCAAGTAATTACTTTTTTTTACGAAATGATGAAATTTGATGGAATAAGATGAGGAATGGCTTCACCTGTGACTAGCGCGGGTATTTCGCCAATGTCAAGTAATTAATAGCAAGGACAAATTCAATAAATACACATTATAAATAAAAATTGGTGATGACAGTGAAAAAGATGGCGGATGAATCCTCGTCAAGTAATTAATAGCAATAAAATGGGGTCATAAAGATGGCGGATGACTCCAACGAGTGACATAAGCCTTGACAGCTAATGTCAAGCTGCTGTTACGTCAAAATGAGAGCTGTCATGACACTAATTACTTTTAGTATTGTCTTGTCTCAGTTTCATCCGCCATCTTTATCACTGTCATCATCCATTTTTATTTATATTGTGTATTTATTGAATTTGTCCTTGCTATTAATTAGTCGACATTGCAATAAATACCGTTAATTGCAGCTGCAGACACTCCTCATCTTATGCCATTAAAAAATCATCATTTCGTAAAAAAAAGAAGTAATGTCCCATTTGACAGTAGCCGCCGACATAATACGGGTATTCGATATAAAATGTGTCAACTAGTTATGATTCAGTGTCCCAATTTAAGAAAAAAAAAACAATTACTGATGTCATGATTTGAAACGAGAGAAAGCGAGAGAGATATATAGAAGAGAGACGATTGATAATAAGAATTGAGTTAAATGTCATGCCGTTTCATTGAGCGCTGAAAGATTTTATTCGTCAAATAAAATATACTAACGAGAAACTAATGGTATAAATATACCAAATTGGCCACCACTAAAACATATTGGCGTCCCTTTCTTACTTAAGTATTACGAAAAGGACAGCAACATACCTGTTTGATACCAACAGACTCTGCACTGATACTGTCAAAGTTGACACATATTTAAAAAATCAATGACCAAGTGTTTTTACATACTCTGTTGTTGGCAAAATCATCGACTAAATACGATGGAGGCCATATCTTTTTAAAAAGTGAAGTGAGTGACTTTTTGTAGGTAAGTAATCAATGATATTTAAAAAGTACAGGTGCCTAAATGTACCATACGACGTCCTCACTGTTTTCGCATCTAGTCTTATACGTTTTGACTTAGATCATTTGACGTATGATGTCGTCAAAGTTACACACAATGGTGGACTGACAAATATTAGAAAAATCCCCCTTTTTGTTAACATGTTTTAACTCGTAACATGTTTCAAGATACATCAAAATGTAGACACATTTTATTTGATTAATAACTCCTTCAACATTCAAATTTAAATAATTTCAATTTGTCAGTTGTATGTCAAAAATATTAACTATATTCACGAATCGAGAAAAATATATTGAGCTTGCGAAATTAAATATTTCTTTAGAATTATATATTTACAAAACAAATAATTGTGATCAAAATCATTTTTGAAAAAAATAAATACTACAATTTCGAGCTGTTTTGATACTTGCGAACGAAATTAAAATAAATGGAAAACTGAATGTATTTTTAGAATCCATTTTAAATTCATCATGATTCTTTTACAATACAAATTATTATTTAAAATAAAAAATATAGGTATATCTACAATGGCCCAAGTGACACAAAATCAAATCAAGATTATAATTTAATTTTTAATCACAAGCATAAAAACCGGTAAATATTTCAATCAGGTTTGAACAAACTTTATCATTCGCCATAGTTTTTTTTATATATACAGGGAGTATCAGAAGTCCGAAATAATATTTGGGGTACATATACGGAAGCTTAGTGAAGACAGAATATACTTAACTATCATAGTTTCTGAGTTACTTTGAATATTTGTCACAAGTACCGTTTTCTGGCCCTTGGGCACATCCATAACTCTATTCAGCAATGTAAACTACACTTATGAGGTGCGACTACCAATATACAGAAAACAGAACATACCAATTTTTGAATAGAAATCGAGATATTACAAGATAAAGAATATGACGAAAAAAAAATGGTCTAATTTTGATAAAAAGAAATATACCATTCAGTTATATACCCGATACTGATGCAAACGTCACAGTATTATTTTGGAACTTCTGAAACACCTGTATATACTTAAATTCATAAATTACGCGCTCTTGAAAGATACTTCGAAATATTGGGGATATTATAAAAAATATCGCCAGACAACACATACTCATCGTATGATCCCAAACTAAGCAACGCTTGTACTATGGGTACCGTGCAATGGACTGGGGGCGACCCCAGTTACACACAGACTGGGGCAAAATCCGAAAAGATCATATCATAATCGTAGACGGGAATCGATCCAGCGGACTACGCTCAGACCACTAGAGTCTAGTTGTCTGAGCTTAGTGGTCTAATTGAATTAATAATGGTCTAGTGACTAAACCATTATTAATTCAATTTATTTCTTTAGCAGTTAATTTTTTTTTTTACAAAAAATAGCCCCAAAAAAGAATAGCGAATGACAATACAAAATAATAGTATTCTCATACAAAATGATAATAATATATCCATGATTACCTCCACGATTTCAAATCAAGATTTAGTTAGCTACCAAAAAGAAATAGAAGAATCTTAGAGAAATAATGAAAAAAAAAAAGGATTCATATAAAAAAATAAATTCTACTACGTACAATTCGTAGTACCCACACCTACATCGAACCGCAAGGCTCCTAGTGGTCGAGTAAACCGAGGAAAATAATCAATCACGTTTCACTGGAGTTTCCGTACCAAAGTGTGACTTAAGTACCTCTCATTTAAGTTAGCAGCCATTATTACACTTTGAAAAAATTCATAAGTATTCCTAAAGTTTTTAATATTTTTTTTATTTTGTAAATTTGTAAACTATAAAAATAAAAGAAAAAACTTTACAAATATGCACGTACACAGTAGGTACACGCACGCATCGTATTCTATAGTCTACAAATGTACAAAAAAAAAACAAATCAGGACACGACTCAAAATAATTCACCACTTCATTCACAATCATCACATCGCATTATTATTATTATAACAACAGTATTTTATTGTCGAGCATATATAAAATGAACCCGGTAAGAAGCGGTGCCGCGGCGTGTCCTCTTAACCACTACGCTATGGCAGCGACAGAAAGTTAAACATTAATTAAAAAAGAAAAAAAATTGGATATTCGTAATTAAAAATATCTTTCTCATCTTAACCTATTAATATACTTACATAGAGGTCTAATATTTTACATGGATCCTTATGTCTTTGGGGTTAAGACATAATTTTAAACGAAATTCCTTTTTCACATACGATGTTTGTATACTGGGGACGACGCGGTGGCCATTTTGACATATCACACTGTCGAGTGTCAAAATTGACAGCACCTGTCAAACGAAACTAGTACCCCTGACAGCTGTCACTGGAAATAAAATCATGGCAGTGACTCCGTATCAGCACGACAGTACTTACAATACTTTTTAAACGTGTTGTATGTCAAAACGGCCAGCGGTCAGTCTCCCGAGCACGCTTTATATAAAACTATGGTCTATATACTAGTAATATACACACTTATGTACTATATAAAGTCCGAAATACATTTCACTACGCACTGTCGCTTTAATTGGGGTGGATTTATTTTAAAAAAAACAAACTTTAAAAAAAGTTATTCTTTGGAACATATGCTTGTAAACCGATTTTTTCTTTTTTACAATAAGTTATATTTGATACGCTTGGCTGGACTAAATTGTATGTATAGCATGAGTAACAGCAAAAAAACTAAATTTGACACAACAAAAAAAAATTGTAAAAAATATAGTTTTTTGTTTTATTTTGACAACAAAATGTATGTCATCGGCCCGATTCAAAATTCAAAACGGTGTCAAAATATCACAAAGAATTCATATATTAACCTAGAAGGAGCGCTACATAGTCAACACACTCACTGTAAGAAGTACACTTTTCAAGCCGCCATTGTTTGTTTTCCTAATACTCTGTGGGCGAAAAGTGTACATCACACTTTATATATTTTACATAGTAACGCTCCTTCTACGGTAATATCAAAATTCTTTGCTCATGTCGGATAAACTATACTTGTCTAACATTACCAAACGTATCAAACATATCAGTCACTGGGTTATAAAATCATTTTATAATATATAAAATCGGCCAGCTGTGTGCACCCAACACAAATATAAAAAAAAAAAAACAATAAAAACACAAAATAATATCGAAATGACAATTATGGCAATATAATTCCCGACACTGGTAACACAACAGTATCTCAAATCCCGTTCAACAGGATTTACACACATGATATAAATAAAATAGGGTCTATATACAAAATTATTTATAATTATTTTTTTTTGTAATCTAATGCATTTTTAAAGAACTAAAAATTATTAGGATACGTGTAGAATACTAGATAAGAATGCCGATTATATTGTACACAAATTACAACTAAACTAAAATTTGACAAAACTAAAAAATATAACCATCTTGTTCCAACAGTACGACGCCGTCGAGAATACGCCTAGTTCAATGCTGTTTAATCTGATGCCAACGCAATAAAAAAATATTGGTAAATCATAAATTTCAATTTAAAATTATTAATTAGTTCATGCAAAATTAATTCATTCAATGATGCAATCATTAAAAAATCATAATCATATCACATTTAAAAAAAATGTTTAAATTATTTATTTACACACAAGAATATTACAAGGACTGTAATATAGATTTACACAAATTACAATTGAACTAAATTTGACAAGACTAAAACTATCCATTATTAAGACCATCTAAAACAAAGACGAAAATAATTTAGATTCATTGCTCACAGAGTCGACGCAAATTCTAAAATATTGCCGTGTTTCTAACATTATTTAGTTCTGTCAAAATCTATTTGTGTACAACCGGATCGGGATCAATATCCAATACAATAAATCAATTTTAAAACTGAATTTAATTGTCACCCGACTATATTTCTTGTACTTTTGCATGTCCAAGTCATATCAAATCCTCAATAGAGTAATGTAACATGACACAATTGTGTATATATAAAATAATTTTGTATATAAACCTTCGTAATGGTATAAAATAAAAAATATAACATACATTCGACATGTAAATAGGTGGCCAGCCGGCGGGTGGAGGCTAGTGTGGAGTGGGTGGTGGCGGGGGTAGTGCGCAGTGCTAGGGCGCATCGCGTCGCTATTGCTGGGGCGGCGCGCCCGTTGGCGGTTGGCCTGGCAATTGGCCCATGCCCTGCAATTATTACAACATATTGTAGAATCGTATTATATTATGCGTGTGTAAATTTATTGACTGTAAATAACTTATGGAATGATAGTTTTGTCATGGGTTTAAAGTAGCTTATCATGGGATGATAGTCTTGTCATGGGTTTAAAGTAGCTTGTCATAGGATGATAGTCTTGTCATGGGTTTAAAGTAGCTTATCATGGGATGATAGTCTTGTCATGGATTTAAAGTAGCTTATCATGGGATGATAGTCTTGTCATGGGTTGAAAGTGTCTTATCGTAGGACTGGCAGCTAGCTGGCAGCACTTTTTCATGGTCATGCATCTGCTATCTTGAACAGACAGCAGATATTCGTGGGTAGGAAGAAACTAAGCATGCTTTGGCAAAAAATTTTCATGTGCCGTTAGTAGCATGTCATGAATTGTTAGTAGCTTGTCATATGCTCGTAGTGATATGTCAAGTGACGTCCCGACCTAGTGGTGTATTGTCAGAAGCTGTGAGTGTGTGTATACATACCGGCATGGGTTGGTAGTGGTGCAGCGGCGCGGGCAGCAGTTTGGGCGCCTCCTCCGCCTTCTCCTCCTCGCGCCGCTTCAGACACGCCGCCTTCGGGTTTAGGTTGCGCTCTAAACAAACAAACAACAATATTCAAATACAAATATTAATGCTGCCAACCCGCACTTGACCAGGGAGCCAATGCTCGCAAGATCGACGTCATTTCTAATTCGACAAATGTCGAAACAAAAGGTCAAATTGGTCGTATTTTTTCGCAGCTTGGTGGACTATGGCCTGAAGCCCCTCGCATTGAAGGACCACCCGACCGAGGGATTGAGCCAGATACCTCTCGGTTACGAGGGCAGGCCGTTCTAACTACTAGGCTATTGACGCTTCTCGTGGCTAACGCCGTGCTAACAAGTTGCCGTGAGCAACCCCTCCCACACTCACCTCTGACTTGCTGTTCCAGGGTCATGATGACCTCCACCGCCATGTTCAGTATGCCCAGCTTCGTCTGTGGCTTGTCACTCTTCAGATGCGTCATGCACATCCTGCCCAACTCTTTCAGAGCCTCGTTTATATCCCGTATCCGTATCCTGTGGGGGGTTAGATACGATGCTCAGAACCATGTAGGGGAGACGGTGTATATGTATATCATTAAACAGTGCACAATACCAACACCAATTAAGATATAACTCGAGTTGACACAACTAAGTTGACTTTGACAAGCAGCGAATAAGTATCTCTATTCAGCGCGGGAATGTGTTAAGCCTGCATTCCTTCGTATTTAATTTATGTTTATATTCTTGTATTTTAATTTTCTTGGAATCTAGTTTTTAATGTAAATAAATGACATATGACAAGTTTAAAAATAGGACTAAATTGAATTTGACATGACTAAATATAGACTTCAGTAAGTAATGAGTCAATTCATTCATTTAATTCGTTAATATTGTGCACTATATCTGGATTATACATAATATAATAAAATAATTAATTAATATTATATACGAACAGCTGGGTCACAATGTGTTAAAGTATCTGCAATTAAATAATTATTAGACACACTATGATAGTTAGGAGACATGTTGGTGGTGAATCAGTTGACGTAAACTACCATTTAACAAAATTAAATTACCTCTCTTTACCTACCTGTAGAGTTCTAACAATATGATTTTAAATCTGCGTTGTAATGAGGAAATGTTTGGTATAGAGTCCGGCTAGGGGTGAGCGGGGTGAGCGGGCCGATCTCACCTCTCCCTCGCGTTGTTGGCCTGCCGTCTCTCTCTCTCGCGCAGCGCCTTGGCCCGCGGGTCCGCCTCGTCGTCGGCCTCGTCCGCTGACGAACAGCTGGCGCACCCAACACAACCGACACACGTTATTTGTTGGACTCCAAACCGACTTACATGCTACCTACCGTCTTAATGTGTCATTCTGATCAGAAATGTTTAATATAAAAATGGCAATAGGCTCATCTCCAATAGGAGGCACATCTAATAAGATTGGGAGTAAAAATACATCCGCGATGTGAGGGTGCACTGCAGCTCACCTGTGCCTTACCCATAGGATATACAGGTGTGATGATGTATACATATATTCATTCGTATTTTAATTATATAAAAAAGCGATGATGTAACGTTGGAAAAACTGAAATTGAAATACATTTTACTTTGGCTGTAAATCAAATTAAAAATAACCATAATAACAGTGTTATTCTCTCTTGTGTTTCTCAGGTGGCGCTTCAGACCCCCGGTCATGATATACAAAATAAATGTGAAAACGAGATACCTTATAAAGTCTAAACAAGGAAAATAATTACTTACGAAAATTTAGTTTAGAGGAAATTTTTATACTCTTTTGCAATTAATAAAAAGAAAAGTAATTGGTCGCGTTTAATTTGTTATAGCATTGGCAGTTGACTTTTATTATTTATGCCTAAAAATAAATATTAAAAAGGTGGGCGACTACAATCATATATCTAAATCTTTGAATCAATATAAATTTAACAAAATGTTACAAAATTTGCTAAATCAATTTATAGCACTTAATTTTTAGGGTTCCGTACCCAAAGGGTAAAACGGGAACCCTATTACTGAGACTTCGCTCGTCCGTCCGTCCGTCCGTCTGTCACCAGGCTGTATCTCATGAACCGTGATAGTTAGAGAGTTGAAATTTTCACAGATGATGTATTCCTGTTGCCGCTATAACAATAAATACTAAAAAACAGAATACAATGAATATTTAAGGGGGCTCCCATGCAACAGACGTGTTTTTTTGCCGTTTTTATAGATAATGGTACGGAACCCTCCGTGCGCGAGTCCGACTTGCACTTGGTCGGTTTTTATTGCTCAGTATTAAATTGTAGTATACATGCTGAACAAACAATTTGTAACAGCCTGAAATCTAGGGTTAAAAGTGATTTTTGTAGTCAAGAACAATTTCTGATCAAAAATCCACATAATATGTATAAGATGCGAACAGCCACGTCGATTTTCCGCGGGAGTGTAAGATATGAGTCGTCTTACCAGCTGCAGCGCGCGAGAGAGAGCTCTGCCGACCCCCTGTACCGTACTGACACACCAAACAACAATACATCTACGGAACTACGACACATCAAAATAAAAGATAAAAAAAACCCAAAGATTATATACAAATTTAATTTCTTTTTAAATGTTTTCTTTTAAAGTTATATCCGAATCAATTGAAAAAAGGAAAAGATTATAGTGTACGTGATTTTTGATCTACCGTCGACAAATAATTGTTCAGTTATTTCAAGTCCATTGTATTCTTGTATAGTTTTGTTTTTAGTTTCAAAGTATGTCAGTAAAGGATCTGCGAGGCAATTCTCCCAAAATCGACAACATGTCTGATTCGACATAATGTGAACACCTGTTGGTCTTGTGGAATGAAACAGTCCAATAACTAATACTTTCACTTTATATTCAGACAGCGTAACGTTGTTGTACAACGAATTATTCTAACGAACTGCCGCCATATTGGCGCGTCCTACCCGCTTTTTATAAAATTAATTACAAGTCAGATTACTAACTAATAAACTTAAAGTATTGTTTACAACGCCAAACTAATATGATAATTAACTAAATTATAGATACAATAAGGTTATTAAATCATTAAGATATCATATTGTTCACGTCGATTTTGAGAGAATTGGCTCCATAGTGCCCGATTTTAGTCAATCTGTAATATAATGAAATGTGTGCGACTTGCAGTAACTTTCCAACGTGTTAGGGTATGAGTCGATATGGCGGCACGTACGACGCGTGCAGTACGCGGGGCGCGTGCGGTAAGCGCGACACGTACAGCACGCAACTTCTTTATACGCTCAAAATTAGTGTTAAATAGACGCATATATTAAAATATAGAAAACCATTAGTAGTATGATGGATGATAAGTGTTATTATCATGATTTTTTCACTATTTAGCAAAATCGATTTGTATTTTTTTTTGTAATTTGAAACATATCTCCCTGGCAATATAGTTGATAATATAACAACAGCTGTAGATAGATGATTAGAGATGAAGAAAATTATAAAATGAATGTCAATATTTTTTTTACCAGAAAATTCCTATAAAGAAAACACAATCTGAAAACACAGTTTTTTATATGCCGAAAGATATAGCTCAAAATGGATTGCACTTACCTGAAAACTGCACACAAAAACAAACTTTATAAGAAAACGGATAAAGTACAAAATGGCAGATGGATAATTTAACACATTGTGACCCAAATGTTTTTGGTTAGGTTATGATGGAAAGCTGAAACTTACAACAAGTATTGTTAGTATATTATTTACAAATAAATACATAATATTATAATACACGTCTAAGAATAACTTATTTACCGTGGGAAATCTTTAATTCTTGTCGGAAACTTGATTTTAATGAAGTAAATTTTTAATGTTCACAGCACATACTTCTTCGCAGGTGTAGCTTAAGTATGACCGTGTAAACATACGTGTTACCTCTTTCAACTGTCAGATTCGTCGAGAAAATGACGTCAATTCGAGGATGTAGGGACACATAATCTATGTATTAATTAACCTATATCAGCGAATTAATGTAAGCGCCCGACTGGCCAGTATTGTTACGCCGCCAGTCGTCGCCCACCATGTGTGCACAAAGTGCGCAAGTTCAAACCCCGGCTCGCACCTCTGGGTTTCATGTGCGAATCTCATTTTCATCCGAGATTATCACTTGCTAAGAAACGGTGAAGGAAAACATCCTGAGGATCCTGCACGTCTGAGGGAGCTTGACTAGTTCTCGACAGATGTGTCAAGTCTGCCAACCCGCACCGGGCCAGCGTGGTGGACTATGACCTGAATCCCCCTCGCATTGAGGGGAGGCCCGTGCCCAGCAGTGGGACGTTAACAAAGGGCTGTAGTAGTAGTAGTAGTAGTAGTTATACCAACACTAAATTACAATTACCCCTAAACTGGTTACCCCTACACACAGCCCTTACACGCACACCCAAACAACTAAAAGCTTTTTGTACTGGACATGGCTCGGTGTGACATCATTTTCTCGACAAATCTGACAGTTGAAAGAGATACAACTTATATATATGCAGTCATGCTAAGCCTTCTGCGCGGGAATATATCTCCCATGGTAATAAGCACGTGTAAATCGGTAAATTCAATTTCAAAAGACATTTAATACACTGGGAGTATTTTTGAAAAATATTTCCTCTGGTCAATGTATTGAATGTCTTTCTAAAATATCGGTAAAATAGGGGATCCGATGTCAGTTATCATGATTATACGTAATTATTATTATTGAAATATCACCACGGTTATAATGTGTATTACGCTAAAAAAAAGTATTTCAAGGGGAAAAAAAATAGTCTAGCCAAACCATTACAATCTTAAAAGTATATAAGAGTAACGTTGGCAGCTGTACTAGTATAGTATAAACTGTGCCACAGCCGCCAGCATCTTCGACCCAATGAGGTTTGATAATAATAGAATAGTACAATTGTTATTAAATAAAACAATTATATTATAGATATTTACCCGTTGTGTTTAAAAAAAAAGTTACCTCATAACAAATAAGAGTCTTGCCAAGACTTGCATACACAATATACATTTCTATAAAATAAATAAAAACAAACGGCCGCTATCGCTGTGTATTTAACCAGGACTTGGTGCCGCATCTTCGTAAAGCAAGACTACTGTAATGCTACTTACAGTGCTCGACAATTCTTATACTACAAAGATTGTCACAGAAGCGTTCTTCTTTACGAAAACGAAATACAATGGGGCCCACAAATAGCGGACAATTCTGCCAGTGTCTTACAATTAATTGCAATAATAAATTAAATACACATCATAAAAGGCTGAATTAAATAAACCTTTTTTTTTTTGAGTTGTCAAGCAACTCAGTTGTTTTGGGTAATTATCTATAACTATCTATCTATATATATATACTTCTATAAAGAGGAAAGATTTGTATTTTTGTATGTAACGAATATAACTTAAAAACTACTGGACCGATTTCAAAAATTATTTTACCGTTTGAAAGCTACATTATCACCGAGTAACATAGGCTATATTATAAACCCGTGCGAAGCCGGGACTGGCTGCTAGTGTCTGACATCAGGTCCCCGTTCTACCCCCCAAGTTTCCCGTGAGTGTCCGCACCTCTCTCTAACATTGTTGGCCTGGCGGCGCTCTCTCTCGCGCGCCGCCTTCGTGTCGGGGTCGAGGTCGTCCTCGTCGGCGGACGAGCAGCTGCGGGTGGTCGCGCTGCGGTTATTGTGCTCGGATATTGGTTGACTGTACCGCGAACGGGGCAATAATACCAAATATTTTATAGAAATACCCTTAGCGGGACATACCGCAAAAAATTTAGTGATATGTCCCAATCGGTGGGTTTAAAAAACGCTTTTATAAAACAAAAGCGCTTTATAACGCCGTTGTAAAATCGATTTTAACTGTCTAGAAATTCGGGGTAAGTATTATTTTTGGATTATTAAATGATTGTGTAAGGGAGCTTTTAATTTAGGCTATTGGTGTCGATATTAATGCGCAACCGCAGATATACCCCTATCTGGTTAAATTAAAAGCACCCTGAATACAATCAAATTGAAATGTTTAGTGAGATTACCCCCATTGATTTGATCGCGAATTTTACATTAAAAAACTAATTTTACAGGATGTATTTCATTATTTGTGCGTTACTGATATTTCAAGTGTATTGCTGCAACCATGACCTAAAGGCAATTAAGTGTGAAGTGAAATATCAGAAAATTCTCTACAGTAGCATTATAATTGAATAGATTAAATCGACAAAAATAATTGAGAAACATGAATTGTTCTGACATATGCTTTTTTTTTTAATGGACTACGCTGTTGGCCGTGTGCTGGCCTTTACAGCTTTACCGGAGGAGTGGCGAGCGCAGAGTGCACTCCAACCAAGGCCTTAGGGGCGGAAAAGGGTGGCAACTAGCTCAAGGGCGCCACAGAGGGCACGACCTGGGCAGTTACCGTGAGGGGAGAGGTAGTGACTGTGCTCCTAGGTGCAAAGATGCACCTACGAGCGGAAGAGGGGGTTCATCGACCTCGGCAGCGAGATCGGTGTCTGTTTAAGGCTGGTGGCCCTCTCGACGCCCGGGTCGAGGAGGGCGGTGATCGTGTTGGGAAGATCAATCAACACGTGCCGCGGACGGCGGCGACGAGTTGATGATGTGTGCGCGGGGTCTGGCTCGTAATTGCCGGCGGCGACAATTAGAGGATTTAAATGCGACGCGGCTTTTTTAAAATAGCGTTCGGACGCTATTTTGAAGTGTCTGACATATGCAGTCCAACATCGCAGACTCCCTGTCTCTATGGGTGTTGCAAAGCATTGGTAACATAGTAAACACCATAAATAAACGTGAAACCATCCATAAAATTAGTTTCGTATCAAAATACCCCCATGTATGTACAATAACCGAACAGCGGCGACATTTAACCACGTCAATATATAGAGGGGTGAAAAACTATTTGACGGAAGCGACACTTTTGTGCGATATTGACTTATATACATATTTGGAATCAGCAAATTTTTCTGCGTCGCATGAGTATGCGCTCCTGTAAAGTTAAAAAAATGTCGCTTACGTCAAATAGACTTTGACCTCCCGATATATTGCATTGACACATCTTACCTCCGGACACAAGGGCAGCGCGAGAGAGAGAGAGCTGTTACCGCGGGAAACCATATAACAATAGTCATGCCGACTCATTTACCGCGGGTAATTCAAATATTTACCGCGGGTAATATTTGTAGTAAACTTCTTATTGCGTAACATCACAGGAAAATTGGAAGATGCACGCTTAGCATGACTCTACCGACAATATGTATATCGACATCTGAAACCATGTCTACCGATTTTATCTATACCCCTAGCGTGAGCATTGACTTTTTATTGCTAGCGGCCTTGTCTACGCCTCAAACAGTGGCAAACATATATCTCTACGCTTGAGATGTCAAAAATAGATAAAATGAGACAGTCGTATCAGTCACAACTGGTTTTATACCGCGCGGTGCTGACGCTAAGGCCAGTAGATAGAACACGATGTGTCGTCATTTGCTCGACAATATGCCTATCGACAATTTAAGCCCTGCCGTGTCTACCGATTTAATCGATACCCTTAGCATGAGATGACTAGTGTGCTCACGCTATGGCCGGTAGATAATGCTCGGTGTGACGGCATATGCTAGACAAATCTGACAGTTGGATAAAACTTTTGTCTACGGGGTCATGCTAAGCCCGCTGAAGACGTAGAGCTGGGGTAATAAGGTACCCCCCCTCAGTATGTCCGCACCTCTCTCTAACATTGTTGGCATGGCGGCGCTCTCTCCCGCGCGCCGCCTTCGCGGTGGGGTCGAGGTCGTCGTCATCGTCCGCGGACGAGCAGCTGCGGGTGGCCGCGGTGCGGTTATTGAGGTCATTTATGTCACTAAGCGAGTGGGCGATACAAGGGTACAGGGTACAGGGTACAGTGGCGGGCACGCAACTTGAGCGCAACTCCAATATTATAAACATACAAAGCAAACATATCCGTAAAGAAACATCAAGATAGACATCAATTCCCCCCCCCCCCCCCCCCCCCCTAACAAGATTACAAAAACTAAAGACAGACAGCACTCAAATTGCATACTCACAGATTGCACAGTAGCGAACTGAAAATATTGATCAGATTTCAAAAGAACAAATTTTGATGGATTTGTTCTAATATCATAATATCAAGAACTTTAGACGACATTTTTGAAATTGTAAAAAAATAACCACAAGGGTTATAAATTACTTTAAATAAACTTTTTAGTAATTTTTCAAGCTATGTCTAAAAGAAAATTGCACCATGATTTAAAGCACCTACAAACAAATTTTCTTGAATTATGAACACCTCTTAAGAGAATTGTTCGTGTTATTAATCTGCATAAATCTCTGTAGGACTGTTCCACGAATATAACAACAGAGATGTGCTACCAAATATAGACCCTTAATTAGTACACATTTTCAGTTCGCTACTGGAAACATATAAAACAAAAAAAAATGGGGTAAGACTCTATAAAAGATTGGTTGGACGACTCAAGCGAGGGATCGTTTCGCGACCACCTGCAACTTAAGCTATAGTCTTAACAAATGCACTCGTTTTTTAAAATGTGACTCAGAATGGGTCCACCAAGCCTGCCACCCTTTGTCGTGTTCAGTATATGAAATCATTTTATAAAGGCAATATTTCTATAAGTAATATTTTTGTTTCTCTCAAAAAATTTAAATATAAATGTTTGGACCAGCTTAGGCATGTTCGGTTGCGTCGTTGGACCTTCTGCTGTGTTATTATTTAGATCAAAAGGAGTTTAGAAGTAACAGCCGGTTTGCGAGCTATCTTGCGGCAAATTTAAACTCGACACGACGCAAATGTTATTAAAAACAATAATAGAATATTCGTGATTTCACATATTCGTTTAGAATAAGTTAAAGAAACTATATTTTAAGAGTTAGTATACCCTTTCTGAATCATATTGCAGGTAGTAACGAAATGGTCGCTCGCTCTTGTCCGTTTAGGGGGAATAGTTTAGAATTACCCCCATATGATGGGGTATAGTAAACTCTTGAAAGGCTCATCACTATAACACTTACCCCAAAATTTATAGAAATATGATCCATTTACAACAGGGGACACTTTTGTACAAGATTGGGGACAACATTGCCGGACACTTTTGTAATGATAACTACTATTGCAAGGGGTTTGTAAGATGGATTTAAATTTCTATATATTTGGTACGGTAAAACAAATGCCATTAATTTCGTGAGGTTCTTAAAATTTATTTGATGTTAAATCTCATACCAGGGGTCCAGGTTCCCTAACCTTATCGTAGTGGAGTTGCTATGACTTATTTTTTTAAAGCGTGGCAACCACATATTTTATCAATGGTAGCTAGAATATCCCCCTCGCATTGAGGGGAGGCCCGTGTCCAGCAGTGGCACGTTAAAAGGGCTGTAGTAGTAGTAGTAGCTAGAATATGAATTGTGACAAGGTGCGCCAAGACTAGACTTACGTCACAGAATATGTTGATTATATCTCTTTCACTCGTATGAAATAAGACAGAGAGCGAGCGATCCAATCCGTGACAGAGGTCTTGTCTTGACATGCGTGCTGACACCACTGGTCATATTTTAGCTACCATTGATAAAATATGTTTTTTTTTATGAGATAGGGAGACAAACGAGCAGACGTTTCACCTGATGGTAAGTGATCAACGCCGCCCATGGACACCTGCAACACCAGGGGCATCGCAAGTGCGTTGCCGGCCTTTAAGGAATGAGTATGCTCGTTTCTTGAATTAAATGCCTTGTTAACATGCCTTAAAAAATGAGGTCATAGCAACTCCACAACGCTAGTATTGGGGGACTTCGGGCCCTGGGGTCTTACCGCCATACCTTTTAGCAGTATTGTTGTAATATTATTTTAATAAAAATGGCAGCCTTCGCGCCCTGGTGCAAATCTCAATTTTCAAATCTCAATCGCTCGCTAAAATGGTGAAGGAAATCTATATGTCTCGAGGGAACCTAAACAGTTCTCGTTAGACATGTGAAGTCTGCCAACCCACACCGGGCTATTGTGGTGGACTATGGCCTGAACTGAATCCCTTCGAAATTAGGGGAGGCCCGTACCCAATAATGGGATGTTAATATGGTCAAGTCAAGTCAAAGTCAAATCATTTATTCTGTATAGGCCTATGGGGGCACTTACAAATTTTCAAGTTTATGGCTATAATTATTTATTATTATAATATTAAATTTAGAAAGACTAATAACATTGAATTGTTTTTTTTTTTTTTTAGCAGGAACCTTCTACAAAGTATTAGAAATCTTAAAAAGAAAGATGTTTGTAATCGTTTCAGTCGCTCTTATGGCGTAAGGGAAATAGGGAACCATTTTTAGGTATAAAGAAGATTTAGTTTTTTTCGTTCAACAATCGTAAAATTAAAATAATATTAAAACAGTAGTGCTAGATAGATGGCGGTGTGTATACTATATGATGACGCTATCTAGTGGTATAGGGTAAGCAGAGTGACTCACTATCGTCGCGACCGCTTGGTGGACGGTGGTTTGGCTGCGAGAGCGTCCGCTGAACCTGACGATGACGGCTTCGAGTCCAGACCCGAGTCTGGGGGCTCTTTGCGTTTTTCTATAAGAATAATAAATAAATTAATAGTAACAGAAACTTTTTAAAAACAAGCTTTTATTTAATTGCCCTATGTTTTCGTGTTCTCCTCAGCAAGCTCTTTCATTTGATACCCATACTGTGGTAGTGCAGAAAAAATAACTATTCCGCCATCTTGGATGATCCGCCATATTGGAATTAGAATGAAGTCACATAGCTAAGCATGCATTGTCATCCAAAATAAGCGTGTATACCAAATTTCAGCTCAATCGGTTAAAGATAACTGATTAAAAATTCAGTAGCAAGATTCCACCCGGACATACATTGCAAGTTAATATAAAGCTTGTAATAAAAATATCAAAATCACTCATATATATCAAGGCGCAGTGGTTTGAGTGTAGGTTGCTAGGTTTAATGCACGGGATGGTAGTGGGTTCAGTCGCCGACAGCGATGAATTTTAGAAACTACCCTAGGCTGGGTGTAACTGAGAACGCCCCCAGACCATTGTACGGTACCCATAGTTCAGGCTTACAAGCTGTGCTTAGTTTGGGATCATGGAATGAGTAGGTAGATGTTGTCTATCGATATTAAAATTATATTTATTTGTATAACGTGTATGTAGCACACATTAGCAGTGGTAGCCGAGTGGTCGAACGCACGCCTTGCAATCAAAGTGTGCAGGTTCAAACCCAGGCTCGCACCTCTGGGATTCATGTGCGAATCTCATTTTCATCCGAGATTATCACTTGCTATGAAACGGTGAAGGAAAACATCGTGAGGAAACCTGCACGTCTGAGGGAACTTGCCTAGTTTTCGATAGATGTGTGAAGTCTGCCAACCCGCACTGGGCCAGCGTGGTGGACTATGGCCTGAATCCCCCTCGCATTGAGGGGAGGCCCGTGCCCAGCAGTGCGATGTTAAAAAGGCTGTGGTAGTAGTAATGTGGTAGTAGATCGCAAGGGGTACAAGTTCAATCCCGGGCTTGCACGCATTTTCGGATCTCATGACATTCGCAGTCATTTTCAAATAATTTAACCACTCACTGGATGTTGAAGGCACAAATCGTGAGGAAACATGCACGTCCATAGAAAGGAGTGCGAAGTTCACCAACTCGCACTGGACTGTGGTCTACATCTCCCTAAGGAGAATGTGTCCGGTATAATGGCAAATAGGCAATAGGACCGAAATACATTGGCGAAGTGTTGGTGCACACCAGTACACTTCTGGCTACCCCTCCGGGGTTAACAGGCGTGATGTAAGTAACTCACTGGTATTGGGCAACGCGTGTCTCTCCATTTTGATGGGTGGTTCCGTATGTAAGGCCAGCGCGCCTCCCACACCCAGCCGTGGAACTGAAAACAAAACAACACATTTATATATATTCATGCTTTCATTAACCGAAGCGACAGGCAGCGGTGCGTGAAAAATCCTGACTCATGTTTGATTCGGGCTACAATCAAATTCCCGTGACATGAACAAAAATATTCTGTTGTTTCTATTAAAAGAAAACCTCTTAAGAGCAAAGCATGGGTTACCACAATGTACCTACTATGCGATCCAAATGAAAATAGGAATGTCCATAAGCTCTATCTGTCAAATGTCACATGAAAAGTATGGTTTGCAAAAGACTTATTTGCATATCAATAACCAGTATCAATATCATACCTACATCAAATATAAATAAAAAGGTTACATTAGTAGTAAATTGTCTTAATAGAATATTTAATTATTTAAAGTCATAATTAGTTCTTTCACGTCACAATATGGCGCAAGGTCGATCCTATTCTCATCTGAATCGCATAGTATCACAAACAAACGAATTTGACAGGTCATCGTAAAGTATTGTATCACGGCCAAAGGTCGGTAGTCAGAAAATAATTAGGATACATAATAGTAGTCGTAGCCGAGTGGTCGAACATACGCCTTGCAAATCAAAGTGTGCAGGTTCAAACCCCGGCTCGCACCTCTGGGATTCATGTGCGAATCTCATTTTCACTTGCTATGAAACGGTGAAGGAAAACATCATGAGGAAACCTGCACGTCTGAGGGAATTTGTATAGTTCTCGATAGTTCTGTGAAGTCTGCCAACCCACACTGGACCAGCGTGGTGGACTATGGCCTGAATCCCCCTCGCATTGCGGGGAGGCCCGTGCCCAGCAGTGGGACGTTAATAAAAAGTCAAAGTCAAATTATTTATTTTGTATAGGCCTATGGGGGCACTTACAAATTGTCAAGTTAATTTTTTTTTCTTATATACTACTATACTACCACCGGATCGAAACGCGACCCCAACTGAGAAGATCCGGCAAGAAACTTAGTGGGCTGATCATTTTTTTAAATCGCCAAAACTTATTACAAATACACAGGTACATATAGCTCCAGTGTGTTGCCTTTAGAGCTGCGTTTAATAATAAAGATAGAATAATAATACGTTAGTAAGGCAACACACGCTACACTTTGACATGACGGGCAATATTTCGATTTTTGTTTTGAACCTGAGCTGTACAATCCCAAGCTGATTTATCATCTAAATAATCCGAGATTTTGTAATAGCCCTTTTGATAGAATTTGGATTTGATTGCAATTTTAAATGTATTAATGGGCAAATCTCTGATCTCTCTGAAAGGGCTGTAGTAGTAGTAGTAGTATGAACCTTACCTCTACCCTCCATAGCTGCAGGACCAGACGGGGACCCGAGTCGATGTGGCTTCTCTGTTGACTGTATGGGGCAGTACTCACCGGTGGGTGGTTGGTGCGAGTGCGGGTGGTGCAAGTCCTGAGGGTACAGGTCGGGAGCCTCCGCGTGGTTTCGCAGCACGTTGATGGCGTCGTCCAGCCGCTCCTCCATGCGCGCGCCCTGCATCACCACAGTACCGACACATCAATACCACCAGAAGACACGTACTCATCGTGCGAACCCATACCAAGGGATCTCTGCACCGTGGGCCCGGTTACACTCAGACAGGGACAAATACCAAAAAGGCCACACAAATCGCAATACGGGAATTGATTGAGATAATTTACTAATGTCGGGAATACAATGCGACCTCTCCGTGCAGTGAGTGTGGCCGTCTAAAATCTCATTTTCTATCTCATAAATAAATACATCATCACGCCTGTATTCCCCGAAGGGGTAGGCAGAGGTGCACTGCAGTACGCCCACACTTCGCCGATGTATTTTGGTCCCAATGTAATAGGGGGCGAGCCTATTGCCATTATACCGGGCACATTCCCCCTCAATACGAGGGAGATTTGGGCCATAGTCCACCACGCTGGCCCAGTGCGGGTTGGTGAATTTCACACGCCTTTCTATGGACGTGCAGGTTTTCTCACGATGTTTTCCTTCACCGTTCAGCAAGTGGTAATCATATCTTTGTAAATTTTTCTCTAAGGTTACGTATAAATATCATAAGTAGACCATAAGCTATGAAAGCCTAAGGCTGAAATTTAAAAACAGATTTTTAAAGTTGTAAATCTGTTGTAAATGGTTTATAAAATGTATCGGAGAAATTAAATAGTAGCCTACATCAAAAATATACTACGCCAAAATCACAGACAAACGCAAATTAAAAAATATAATAATAAACAGCATAAAACCATGCCACAGATTATATACGTTACTGTAAGTATACAAATATTTACATACAAATTACTAAATAATTATGCGCTGTAAAATATAGTCATTAAAACCACCACTGTTAAGGATATGTATTGATGTTGTTATGAAACCGACAAAATTATGTCAACCGACACTTTAGAATAAAAACCGACAACTATGTTATATACAGCGCATTACCATTATCATAATGACATATTTTTCATTAACTCTGCGTTGCATTTGAATATGGTTTCATAAAAAATATTCTGTAAACCGACTTTGGAAGTAGTCTCTAGAGTTGTCAGAACACGTGTCGGTTTTTGAACGCATTCCTTGCCAGAACCAACGCAGCGTAAATAAAAAATCAAACCCCTTACCCTTGAATCCGAATTTAAACTACAACTCCATGTGCGTAAAGTTCTTCATATTAAAAAGCTTATCCTTCAACGAAGTGTCATTGACAGCGCGGGCGGATTTTAATGCGAGGTAAAAAAGCCACAGAAATTAAATCTTTATGAATATTAAAATAGAGCACTGGTTTTGGTATTGCTAGGAATATAAACGTACACGTTTAGACGCCCCGGTATCTTAAAGCCCCTGCACACAGTCGGCCTAGTATGACCGCGTAGACATAAGTTTTATCTCTTTCAACTGTCAGATTTGTCGAGAAAATGACGTCACACCGAACTATGTCTAGTATAATAACTGACGTAATCAGGCGTAATATTGCGGAAATCCATTGTAAATAACAATTGTAGAGAAAGGGACCCACCACTCACCCTCGAAATTGTCAGAATCCCAATTTATAAACCAAATAAATTTGATCGATAATAGAGGAAACCAACAAGACCGAACTCCCTGTAAGTCGAGAGTCAATATGTCATAAGTCATGGGCCCTAACAATGAGCAATCCTCCGCAGAACTATCGAATCTAAAAAAATAATTCGACACGTGTTTCGCCTCTCAACGAGGCATCCTCAGGACGGTTGGGCTGCGACTGAGCCAGCAAATGTATGTTTGTCTGTGTCTAGAACAAAAAGCTCGGTGTGACGTCATTTTCTCCACAAATCTGACAGTTGAAACTGATAAAACTTATGTCTACGCGGTCATGCTGAGCCTACTGGAGCGTCAACACTCGCACGTCCAAATGTTAGCCAATACCAAAACCAACTTTGTCTCAATATACATAACGAATTTATTTAGCAAAAGCCACGCCCATAATTCGGCCGCGTTGTCGTCGGTGTCATTTCGTTGTAGAATGAACTTTTTCCATAAGTTAATTTTGCCGCAGTGTGCGGGATGCCTAATGCATATCGAGAGGTGAAAAGGTATTTGACTCAAGCGACACTTTGGGCGATATTGATTTAAATACATATTTGGAATCAGTGATTTTTTCTGCGTCGAATGTGTATGATCTCCAGTATAGTTAACAAAATGTCGCTTAAGCCAAACAGCCTTCCACCTCTCGATATAGTTGTAGTTGAAATTCAGTATGATGGTAGAGTACGCGATACTCACAACGTCGGTGTGGTCTCGCAGGAACACCATGGCCTCGTCCAGCTGCCGCTCGGCCGGCGCGCCCTGCTTTACCGGCGGGACACGTTACCGACAGGGGTCGGGGAGTTGGGTGCCATTGTTTTACCGACATATACGTTTGATGACATCACTAACTTAACTACAATACTACAACCCTCATATTTATTGTACAGAATACTATGTTAAAATCCGTCACCGTGCTACTAAACCTACTAATATTATAAATGTGAAAGTTTGTAAGGATGGATGGATGAATTGATGTCTGTTACTCTTTCACGCAAAAACTACGGAACGGATTTTGATGAAACTTTACAATATTATTATTTATACATCAGAATAACATTTAAGCTACAATTGATAACGATATTGAATAATCAAAAGGCTGCGCGGACGAAGTCGCGGGTACGAGCTAGTATTATATATGTGAAAGTGTGTGAGGATGAATTGATGAAAGTATGTCTGTTACTCTTTCACGCAAACACTTTTCAACAGATTTTGATGAAACTACTGTATTATTTTTTGTGCCACGCGCAGGCCTATACAAAATAAATGATTTGACTTTGGTACTAACAAAAATAAACCCTAACCGATTATTATATAGAAACAAGCACCGTTTATCGTTTCCAACATTGACGCATAGTGGGTTTTTTTTTAAATTTGTTATCAAGATATTTGCTTGCCAATGCAAAATCATGCCGAATGGAGAAAATATCAAAAGTAGGCGGACAATTAGCTACTAATAAAATATAAATGTAATAATGCCAGATGAAATATGTCTATCAACTATGAATCATCAACAATAATCAATTACTGATATCTAGTATATAACGTGTCTACATAAAACAACAATAATAATTACAGTAAAATAATGGCATTCAACTCCTCGCTTGGTTAAACACAAAAATTAAAACAAAAACACAAAAGTAGTACGCGAGAATAAAGCTAAACGAATACATGTCAATAATTTAATATTATTTTATATTATATTTTTTTATATATTATTATTTTATATATTATATTTGTCAAGTAAAATAAGTAATTAATTATTAGTTTCCATGGTACGAACCACGTTACGTTTTATTTTAAACCTTAATTCAAGTTACAATTTAAGTCAGTTTGGCGTGACACAGAACTGTCAAACCAAACTCAGCAAGCGTGAATCAATATATATTTTATTTACAATAGAGATACGGTTTAAAATGCTTTGAAATTATCTCTTCACTACCAACCACGGTCATATAGGTATAAATATAAGATTTAAGATAAATATATTTTAAGATATATTTAAGTATTCGTATAACATATTCTCGCATAGAAAATAAAATTCAAAAGCTTTTATGGAAAGACAATTAACATCAAAAAGTCCAATATGGCTCATGCATCAAATGCATGCTTGTAAAATAAATTTTGGAAGAAAATACTGGAAACATTCAAATTTATAGAAATTTTAATCCATTCACAGCAGCAGTGCATAACACTTTTTTAATGAGAAATGTAATTGTAAGTGATTTGTGGATGGATTGTAAATTCTGTAAATTTTGAGGGTAGGACTGTATTACATTGTGAAACCGACTGATACAGTACCAAGTGTATTGCCAGCCTTTTCAGAGTAGTAACTCTATTGTGAGACAAAAATATATTTAGTTCTTTCAATTTTAGTTTAGCAGAATTGTGGTATATATCCACAAACTCGTAATACATACTCTGACATGTCAGAATAACAATGTAATCAGTTAAATTATTCATTGAATTTACTTTTAAAAGTGTTTAGTTACAACTCTATTTACAATACTACCTAAAATTATGTTGAAAATATGCGCTGAGAACGTATCGTCATACTGATTAGTTTCCTAATTAATTTAAATAATTAATTAAACCTAGAATAACTCCCATACAACTGCTCGGCTTTACCGACACCTCAGAATGTAACTTGAAATATTCTGAACCATACTAAAACTGTCGTTTTGACTGACACTTCAGAATAAAACTTGAGTCTTCCACGAGTTTCAATTAAACCGACACTTTGGAATAATTCTGACAACTCAGATTGTTAATTGGAGCCGACATTTTAGAATGTAATTTTAACTATCTGACAACATATCTACCCGTGTATTGAAGTGGTGATTTAAAAAATGAAAGTCAAAAAAATTATTACTCCACTGAGTTTCTTGCCGGATTTTCTCAGTGAAGGTCGCATTTCGATCAGTTAGTAGCATTTAAGGAAAAAAATTAAGCTTGATAATTTGTAAGTGTCCCCCGTAGGCCTATACTAAATAAATGATTTGACTTTGACAGACAGTCTAGTCGAGATTCTGGTATATTTTCTGAGCGCATATTTCTACCATCTCATGTAGATGATTAGATAGGTGGGTACTGACCATAACAGTGGGTGGGAACACCGCCATTGGCTGGTGGTGTCCGTTGGGCAGCACGGCCGCGTTGGGGAGGGGCGCGTGGGGGGTGGACGCGCTGGGCGGGGACGACACCCCCGTTGACACCCAATTTGATTGCTGGGGAAAAAGGAAATGAGAAATAAAATGTATGTTTTCGTTTGACGTGACCCGAAACACACAATACACTGAGGTCAAAATACCAACGTATGAAGGTGACATTAAGCACAACTGTGCCTAACCGTTTGATGAAGGAAAGCATACGTATGTATTATTACGACTTTTTGAAAGTGAGCCTTTCATGAGGTTGTAGCGACATCTATCTCGCCACAAACGAACTAAATCCTGCATCGCGATATTAAAGCGATCCGAGCGATTGCACATATATACAAGAACCCGACAACATCCGTCGGGCAGTAGCCCACCAGACACAACACCCGTCTGGTCGGAGGATCCTCCCTTTACCGCCAAAAGGTAAAAAAATGTGACTATTTTATATTTTTCATAAGATATTTTTTATTTAAAATCTGATATTATTTTATTGATTCAAACCATTATAAACTACTACTACTACTGATAGATTTATGAGTATGACGATTGTCGAACACAAAAAAATTATAAGTATTATTTGACTATGCCAATAGACATATAATTTATATAAGACAGTAAAAGTTAGACGAATCCATATTAGGTCAGCTCACTTGTTATTACACACACACTTGCATGATAGTAAGTCAAGAGCAACCATTCTGCAGTACTCATTGGTTGGTGTGTTTCAATGCGTTGCTTCACTTTCTACACGAGCGTTGTCGAGTCTTCCTTTTTAACCGACTTCAAAAAGGACGAGGTTCTCAATTCGAACCGTATGTTTTTTTTCGAAAATTCTTTTGGATTTTTGCTAGGAAATTTTTCAAGGTTGGTCCCGTTTCCAAAATATTATCAGAAATCAAACCCCTTAGGGGTGAAATGTGGGGTTGAAGGTCACATAATTTCAAGTCGGTGCCAATTCATGTGTGTATTTGCCTTGTCTGACGTTGATTGGCACCTACACCAAATGTAATTAATTGTAAGGTTATTTGTAGCTTTTTAGTGCACCTAGGTTTATGAAGTCGGTTTTTGTTTTTTGTTAAAAATAATTTATATGTCAATGATGGTGTAAGGTAATAAGTGAGTCTCACCTGTCCGTTGTGATGGTGCATGTGTGCGGGATGCGCGGGGTGCGCGGGGTGCGGATGGGGATGCGCGGGATGGGGATGGGGATGGGGATGGGGGTGCGGGGAGTGCTTCAGGGGGAAGAGGCGCGCGTGCAGCGGCGGCGGGGAGTGCACCGGCGTGGAGGGGGACGAGCCGTACGAGGACAGGCTGGCGGCCTCCGCCCCGCCGGCCGCGCTCGCCGCCGCGCCCGCCGACCCGCTGTATATCTGACAAACAGATACAAATCATTGTACCAAACTAAGCAACACTTGTACAAGGGATACTGGGGGCGATCCCAGTTACACCCAAACCAGGACATATTCCGAAATTTGCCACTGACTGGCAGCGAACCTGCAACCACCTGGTTCAGTTACCCGAGCGGCCTCCACTCAAACATCTGCACCATCTAATGTCACACATTTGATTGATTCACATTGTCTTATAATGGTAGTGTTCGAACAAACTTTTGGCTTCGGCCGAAATGAGCTGAAGTTTTGGCCAAAGCCAAAGGCTTCTAGCAAGCCCTGGAATAGAATGAACTGTTGTAAATGCGCGAGAGCCCAATGACTGAGCCGACCCTTGGGGGGGCGAGGGTCATACTGCATTGCAAAGGCCACCATCGCCAATAGTAAAGCATTTAATAATGAATGACAACTTCAAGGAGAAAATATTCAACATAAACTTAAAAAAATAAATATTCACTTTTACTCAATCTTGAACTGAATTTCTCTGGGTTGTTATACCCTCGGTTTCAGTTGAAGGTTGTGGCGATAGTCTGATTCTGTTCTAGCAAGCTCTGCTTCCAAGTCATCGGCCAACTAGCCTACAATTGTATACTTTTCAAGATGCTTCTCAGCAGAGAAGGTTCAACTTACCGGCTGTAGCGTCGGCTTGGCGACGAGCATAGTGTCGGGCGGCGAGTGGTGCGGGGCGGCGGCACGGAACGACGACATGGGCGGCAGCGGCAGGTCGCCGCCACCGCCGCCCGCCTCGCCTACCGGCGCGCCCGCTATGCCTGCGGACATAGACACAACGACATTAATGTGAGCTCACCACTAGCCGGCAGCGTTCACATCAGTATCTCCAGACAACTCACACTTATCGTAAGCAGCGTTTGTACTATAGGATACATACCAAGGCAACCCCTTTGAACTTTAACATTATGAGAATACCATTTATCTCTTTGTGAATGGAAAGGATACGAAATGATAATGAGGGCCTGCATAGTACGCGCCTGGTTACCGACGCAATACGCACGTGGTTACTAGCATAGTACGCACCTGGTTACCAGCGTAGTACGTGTGTTACTGGTGGTTACTGGCATATGACCTGGTTACCAACTCAATACACGCTTGGTTACTGTCGCAATACGCGCTTTGTTACTGCCGCTACACGCGCTTAGTTACTGTTATAGTACGCGCCTGGTAGCCATCGTAGTACGCGCTCGATGAATACGCTATCGCTTACCTGGTGACGTGGCATAGCTGTCGTGCTGGTAGGGCGGCGGCTGATAATAGGGCGCGGCCCACTCGCCGCCAGCGTAGTATGCCTCCTGGTACGCGGCACCCGCGCCCGCGCCCTTCGGCGACGCGTACCGACTGGGCGAGTCGTGGCCGAACTCATCGCTGCCATACTGCAAGTGAATGAGAGGTGGCAATTTAATTAAAATAATAAATAATATTAAAAGCAGACAGCCTGTACACAAATTTCATCATACATCACTTCGTCGTATTGAGAAACGGTGCGTTTGTAACGAAGAACATATATAAAAGACATCATCGCACCTGTAATCTCCAAGGGGGTAGGCAGAGGTGCACTACAGTGCACTAAGACTCCGCCGACGTATTTTGGTCCCAATTTAATAAGGGCGAGTTTATTGCCATTATATCGGGCACATTCAACACGAGGGTGATTTGAGCCATAATCCACCACACTGATCTATGGTGCAGGATGGTGAACTTCACACGCCTGTCTACGTTCCATCACCGTTCAGCAAGTGATCATTATTGAAAATGACTTTCGCGCGTGAACGTTTCAGAGGTGCGCGCGCCCGGGATTTGAACTGGTGCGTCTTACGTTCAAGGCGTACGTTCTACCTACTAGGCTACCACTGCTATAACGTTCACATAATCATCGAGTAATTGACTGACCTATTGCATCTTATTCACCGCGTTCTAAGACACAAGGAAAAACGGTAACAAAAATAAACACATATAAAATTCCAACAAGTTATGGAATCCCAATTCACTAGAGTTGTTTCTCTTCTGAACGGTCGCATTAGGAGCGAGGCCGGCGCGCTTATTGTTCATACTATTTTAGGCCGTACCTAGAAATTATTAGTCACAGTATCGGGTCTGTGTCTCTTAATAATACCGTGATCAAACTTCAATACAGTAAGTGGCACTTAATTCGTGGTTATAATAATAGATTCGTGACCAATAATCGTTCACTATAAAAAGAGCAATAAAATATAAATCCTTTTACGCTAGTTTCTACTAAGACTAGGAGAGACCTTAACGTTGCGCCTAAAATACATCATCACCGCTGTATTCCCCGAAGGGGTAGACAGAAGTGAATTGCAGTGCGCCCACACTTCGCCGATTTACTTTAGCCCCAATGTAATAGGGGGCGAGTCTATTGCCATTATATTGAGCACATTCCCCCTCAATACGGGGGAGATTTTGGGCCATAGTCCATCATGCTTGCTCAGTACGGGTTGGTGAAAACTTCACACGCCTTTCTATAGACGTGCAGGTTTCCTTACGTTGTTTTCCTTTACCGAGCCGCAAGCGGATCATTATTGAAAGTCACAATCACACATGAAACCCTAAAACCCCAGACGCTGGATTCCAATCCTGCACTTCTGGCTCACAAAGCTACCACTGTTTCGTAATTATAATGAAATTAAATGTTTATCGCTTGTGTAATAGTCACACATAGTTCCCGGTAGTACAACAGGAAGCGAGGCGTCTGGAAGCAAATCCTTTCGGTAATGAGTCATCGCGGGAATTATGGGAATGCTCATACTCAAATATACTTATTGCATGTTATTCAACTTTACAATATAAGTGACGTATCAAGCCAAAACGAAATGTATTGACTTATTGATAAAGCTCATTTATCAACGACATGTCATTGACAGCACGAGCGAATTTTTAATGCCTAGTCGCGTGGCTTTTGACCCAGAAATTCAATCTTTACGTATAGGTATTGACACAGAGTTTATTTTACACGACTGTTACTCCTGTAAGCCAGGATCGGCAGCGGTATCCGATGAAGACACCGAAGTTTGATCCTCGGCGAGTCTCCGGGAAAAAACCTAGTGACTTGGAACCCGCACGAAGAAACAAGAAAAGATGTAGGAGGAGTTGGAAGAAAAAAATATATGCAAAGCGGGGGGATAAAAACCGGCCAAGTGCGAGTCGGACTCGCACACGAAGGGTTCCGTACCATTATCTATAAAAACAGCAAAAAAATCATGTTTGTTGTCTGGGAGCCCCCTTAAATAATTATTTTATTCTGTTTTTTAGTATTTGTTGTTATAGCGGCAACAGAAATACATCATCTGTGAAATTTTCAACTCTAACTATCACGGCTCATGAGATACAGCCTGGTGACAGACGGACGGCAGACGGACGGACGGACGGACGGACAGCGAAGTCTCAGTAATAGGGTTCCCGTTTTACCCTTTGGGTACGGAACCCTAAAAAGATGTAGGAGGAGTTGAAAGAAATAAAATATGCACTTCCATTGCAAAGCGGGGTACAAAAATTGTTACATTTATCAGCGCGCGCATGAGCCTTGGGGCATTAGTGCAGGAAGTCGCGTCCAATACCAGTAGTGCTGTCCCTATACAACACTAAAACTATTATCTATTTAGTGCAACAAAATTAATTGCACTGGACATCGCCATAAACGCACACGGCACAACACTATCGTCGCAAGTGCGCGCGCGCAGCCCGCCGCGCCATACCTGTCAGTTGCAACACGAGCGGCGAAAGCTCGTGTGTAATTGAGCTTATTGTACTCGGTACACTCTGTAGGTACCTATATTCGGACGATTGAACCCTCCCGCACACTGGGGCGTTTTGAAATTCACGCGACCAACGTCTTGCTCATCCTAATACGTACTGTATTAACTTATAAAATAAATTAATGGTGAACAAAACTTTTTAAAAACAAGCTTTTGTTTAATTGCCCTTAGTTTGCGTGTTCTCCTCAGCAAGCCCTTTCATTTGATACCCATACTGTGGTAGTGCAGAAAAAAGAACTATTCCGCCATCTTGAATGATCCGCCATATCGGAATAAGAATGACGTCACATAGCTAAGCATGCATTGTCATCCAAAATAAGCGTGTATACCAAATTTCAGCTCAATCGATTAAAGATAACTGATTTAAAATTCAGTTGCAAGATTCCACCCGGACATACATACATCGAAAGCTTGTAAAAAGTTCATTCTCCAAGGAAATGTTATCAATGCCGCGAGCGAATTTAGTCGCGCGGCGTTTTATACGTTTTCAACTAAATGGCATTTTTTTTTTCATTTTACAGTAAAAAAAATGTCAATTAAACTCGCTCGCCCCAGTATGTTCAGTTCGTTATTCTACAATACGATGTATAATGCCTACAACTGGCCTGCAACCCTTTGTTATGTTACAGAAGCTGAAATCATTTTGGGAAGTTGGAATTTCGATCGATCAAGTAAATTTAACAAAAGATATCTTATGATAATCCTTTTGGAAAAGACTGACCACGTAGTCTGTAGCCCATTCTTCCCCATTTGAAATTAATTCCGAATGAATAGCAGAGATCTGGATTAGGTATATTTTTTGTTTATTGGCGATTCATAAGTACATGTATTGGTTGACGTGAATAAAAAAATCTGACTCTGATTCTACACTTGGACAAAGTAAAAATTAGTAGCGTGCGCTTTGACGCGCCGACTTGCGCCGGAGTTTCCGCGTGTACGCAACGCGATCGGCCAGCGGTGTATCGGCGCGGGCGCACTATTGTTAGCCCAATTAGGCGCATAGACATATACGTTAGAAAAACTGTAATAATATGGCGAGATAGTTTCGAAACTTCGCCAGATAAGAACCGCTAGCTTTACACATGTATTGGGTACCGTAATCGTGACACTCAATTGTATTACGTACCGTACCTGACTAGACTAGCACGCCCGGGGTCCATTGGGGCGTAAATATTGTACTACTGTGGTAAAAGACCGCGTCAAGATTCGCTTACATATTCGATGACATTTCGTTGGAGAATGAGCTTTTTCTGTGAGTTACCTGAGTATTTGTAATAAGTTTTGGCGATTTAAAAAAATGATCAGCCCACTGAGTTTCTTGCCGGATCTTATCAGTTGAGGTCGCGTTTCGATCCGGTGGTAGTATAGTAGCATATAAGGAAAAAAATTAAACTTGACAATTTGTAAGTGCCCCCATAGGCCTATACAAAATAAATGATTTGACAACTTCAAATAAAATAAAATGGTTATCCATGCCTACATCAGCGGCTAGTCTATCATGTATATTGGGCCCGTTGTAGACTTAAGACATAAGTTTGATCTATTTCAACTGTCTGATTTGTCGAGAAGATCGAGAAGACATCACACCGAGCCATGTCCAGTACAAAAAGCTCGATGTAACGTCGTATTATCGACAAATCTCAAGCGGGTTTCAGACTACGCTATAATAATATAGCATATCGTATATAGCTCATAGCAAAACAATATCGCGCACCATACATTGTTATGGCCACGTTCACACTGTACTGTACTATATATTATTGGCTTTGTATGGTGCGCGATATTGTTGTGCTATATATTATAGCGTAGTCTGAAAGCCGCTTCACAGTTGAAATACATAAAACTTAAGCCTACTGGATGAGGAACGATTATGTTTTTAGACATCAACAGTTACATGAATAAAAAAAATTTTATTCTGATTCATCACAGCTTTTAATACCGCTCCACATGTCTCGTAACATCCTATATATGTACGTATGTATCAGCCGGCGCTTACGTCTGTGCGTTACAAAACCACTAGGCATTTCCCATGGCTTCACAAAACAACTATGACATCATTATTATAATACTGTTGTGATATAAAACCGCATGTTGGAAACGATTAAAGATTTAATTGCTATCGGCATATGGCTCAGATTTGGATAAAAATACAACAATAATAACATTTTGAGAGGCGCTCGCGTACTGTAAAGCTCCCGCACACCGGAGCGTCAAAAACCGCGAGTCAAAATAGTTGCCAATACTAAAATGAACTCTGCGTCAATATAAATTAAGATTGAATTACTGTGACCGCGTTACTTAAAATACATCATCACGCCTGTATTTCCCGATGGGGTAGGCAGAGGCACACTTCGCCGATTTATTTTAGTCCCAATGTAATAGGGGGCGAGCCTATTGCCTTTATACCGGGCACATTCTCCCTCGATATGTTGGTGGGGTTGGTGGGTTGGTACAGGGTTGGTGAACTTTACACGCCTTTCACTTTTATAGACGTGTAAGTTTCCTCACGATGTTTTCCTACACCGTTCAGCAAGTGGTTATAATGATTGAAAATGACATTCGCATATGAAAATCATCACAGAGGTGCGAGCCCGAGATTTGAACTTGCATCCCTTGAGTTCAAGGCATGCGTTCTACCGACGAGGCTACCACTGCGATTCCGCGTTTCTTGTACCATAGAAATTCAACCTTCATGTTTGTTTGGTAGCCTCGTGGGCAAGAACGCCCTCCTTGAACGTAAGGGGTGCAAGTTCAAACCGCAGGCCCGCACCTCTGGGATAATTCTCATATGCGAATGTCATTTTTCAACAATGATTACCACTTGCTGAACGGTGAAGGAAAACATCGTGAGGAAACCTGCACGTATATAGAAAGACGTGTGAAGTTCACCAACCCGCACTGGGCCAGCGTGGTGGACTATGGCCCAAATCTCTCTCGTATTTTGGGGGAATGTGCCCGGTATAATGGCAATAGGCTCGCCCCCTATTACATTGGGACCAAAATACATCGGCGAAGTGTAGGCGCACTACAGTGCACCTCTGCCTACCCCTTCGGGGAATACAGGCGTGATGATGTATGTTTGTTTTGGTATTCGCAAAAATTTCGACGCGCGATTTATATCGCCCCAGTGAGTGTGCGGCTTTAAGCGTTCTCATTGCAATGCGTACCATAGTACCTATAGAATCTGAAACCCTACACCAGCGTCACCAGCGTTATCCTCGCAGCTCTCTAGACTAATGGATTCCAGCAACATAATACTCGCGCCTCCCATTTTATTCGGGGGATGATTTCTTATCTGTGTAGCTCGTCATGTCATTTTTTACAAGCTTTATATTAACTTGCTATGTACGTATGTCCGGGTGGAATCTTGCAACTGAATTTTGGGATGGGAGCCCCCTGAAATATTTATTTTATTCTGTTTTTTTTGGTATTTGTTGTTATAGCGGCAATAGAAATACATAATCTGTGAAAATTTAAACTCTTTAACTATCACGGTTCATGAGATACAGCCTGGTGACAGACGGACGGACGGACGGACGAACGGACGGACGGACGGACAGCGAAGTCTTAGTAATAGGGTTCCCGTTTTACCCTTTGGGTACGGAACAAAAGAAAAAAAAGCTATATAAAAAAGCTATATATTTCAGCATTCCATACAAGAAGAGACTATTGATATGAGCATTAAGTACGTCCCAATGAGCTACAAAGCAATTTTACGACTATTTGGTCTAGAGGTAGGGGCGTAGGCAGCTCAGCTCACTGTGGGTTCGATACCCAGCCGAGAGAAATAACAGAAATCGTCTTATCATCATTTGTTTTGGTCTGGATGTAACTGAAATCGCCCCCTGCAAGTAGTAGTACAAGCAAGGGATCATACGATGAATATGTGTTGGCAGGCGACATTTAGGTATATTAATTCAATAGGTACCATACACCACCGACCGCACAGCTCTGTACACAAATATCCGACTGTATATTTAGCGACGCTACACGTTATGTATTTATGACACATATAATTGACGTTTAGTTAATTTTAAAAGCGAGTGGGCGGGCGGGGCGGGCGACCGGTGATTAGCTAATGTTTGGAGACAGTACGAACAAATAGTCATTTATTACACGTGTAAACGACTATGAATTATTATTGTTATCTGTAGATTTAGGTATATATGTAACAGGGTCGCTGTTCATGCACATGTTTCAGGACACGCTGTCAATACTGGGTCCCAAGTCACCTAACACTATCGTAATGGAGTTGTTAAGACTTAATTTTTAAGGCATAAAAACAACATCTTTTATCAATGGTAGCTACTGGCTTCAAAATGACAATGTCTAATACTGTGATGTCAGCACGCATGTCAAGACAAGACCTCTGTCACGAATTGGCTCGGTCACTCCCTGTCTAATTTCATACGAATGAAAGAGACAACATCAATATATTTCGTGACATACGTCCAATCTTGGCGCTCATGCTACAAGTGCAGGTCATATTTTAGCTACGATTCATAAAATACGCATACAAAATGAAGTCACCGAGGACTTGGGACCCTGGACCTCTGTAACATATTAGCTAGCTCGCTCTCTGTCTTATTTCATACGAGAAAAAGAGACAAAGTCAATCAATTCTGTGACGTAGAACCAAATAGCACAGAATCTCTAAGGGCACGTAACAATTTTAAAAATAAATACTCTTAAGTGCTCGATCTGCTAATTTAAATTCAGAAGTACACATTAATATCTATAAGGGGTGGCATCCTACATCTTTGTCACCTTCTTTATCCATTTATAACCGACTTCAAAAAGGAGAAGGTTCCCAATTCGACCTGTACGCTTTCTCATACTTGGGACACATCTAACTAAATTATAACCATCTCCATCTCACGTTCGACGTGTGACAAGGACGGATATGCGAGACTCACCCCGCTCTCCTGACTAGTGGCAGCCGGCGGCTGGAGTCCATGCTCCTCGTTGTATCTTCTCCTCGCGCGGTGTCTGAGCAGCGCGGTCGCGTCCGGCTGGCCGAACTGAAAGATCTGTTCGTCTTTCCCATTCATAAACACTTTCTCCGCACTAAGTTCAAAGTCTTTACCACTGAAATCCGTATTGACAAACTCCGATCGTACACCGTCCAATATTTCCGATGACAGCCGAAGCGTGTCCGACGTTTGTCGAAGATTGACGTCCGAGTCTGAGCGGTAGTTCTCGCATATTTGGTTGAAAGTGTTGAAGTACTCCGAGGCTAGGTCGGTCTTCGGTTGATAGTTGAGCTCGGTGAGGGGTGGCGGGTCCGCCGCGAGGAAGCTGGCGTCCATACTCGTGACGTCATGTCGTAGCGCCATCGTGACGTCATCGGCTCATTTGAATTTAAATTTCTTGCATTTGTTTGGTTTCATCACTTATTATATCAATGTCGAACTTTGGTTATTTTCGGTTTTGAATTTGCGTGCTATTTTAATTATGTTAAGTATCTATTATTCTATAGAAAAATACGTATGTTATAGCTATATTGTTTGCTACTGAGTCGTACGAACCTCGTTTAATCAATGAAGGAGTAAAACAAGCAACCGTATTGCCTGAGATGTAAAGCTGAAATTCGATTACTATATACTGTACTATTGCGTGGAAATGTGGTGGAAATGCGTTCCTTACGGAGTATGTGTGGTGTCACCATTGCTGACCGGTTGAGGAATAGCAAGATACGAGATGAATGCAGGCTGAAGGATGATGTGGTGACTAAGATTGAGAAAAGTATGTTGAGGTGGTTTGGCCATGTAGAGAGGATGAATGAAAGTAGACTGACGAAAGAAATATACCAGGCAAACGTGAGTGGAAATGTCGGAAGAGGGCGCCCGAGGAGGACCTTTCACGATCAGATTAACGATCTCTTCCAGAAAGGTCAAGTCCGTCGGAAGTGCATGAAAAGATGTATGACTGTGGATGAACTGAAAGAGGTATGTCGGGATCGTAGCGTGTGGCAAACGGTAGTCTCTACCTACCCCCATGGGATACAGGCGTGAGTATATGTATGTATGTATACTGTACTAAAGTAACTAGTATAAGACGGACAATTATCCAGAAAAAAAAGCACCAAATCCACAAGAAAATTGATTTAAAAAAGTGCCTTTCAAACAATGCCTCTCATAATCGATTTCAAATTTTAAAAAAAAAAAATTACGCGTTTTTAAATAACTTCACACATTCCGAAACGCCGACAAAACATGAGACCACCCCACGCGAGAAACCGGCCAACCGCAAAACACCCGCAAACAATACAGACTGGACGAAAAAAAAATCGGCCCGTTCCAAAATTTTAAAATATTTTAATTCGTAAACCGATAGCCGACAACACCTTGCCGAAAATCCCCTGGGAAAGGTATCGGGACTGTGTGCTTGTGTTCCAAATTTAAATTTGACAAAGACTGCAGGTAAAAGGGTTGTGCGACGGGTCACAATTTCGCAAAGCTATTTGTACCATAGGCGATGTCGCCACTGTCTTTGTGAAACGGTGACATTTCTATAGTAAAAAAATAGTTTTCGTCTTTTCCGCCCGAAATGTCAAAGTTTGTACGAATTTGCACGTTGTTCGATTTGACAGGCAAGGTGTAAAGTATGAAGGGTGTTTTAATAACAAGATGAATACGAAAACTCCAGGAGCTTTACCATCACCTATTCAAGTAACTGTCAAAAACTGCAAGTAATATTAAAAACATTACTGCAAGACAGTTGGTGGTAAATGGACAGATATATGTATAGTTCAAAATGGTTTAACTTTTAATATGCTTGTGAGGTTTCTTGACCTACAATCCGGTTAACAAACTACCCTTAACTTAAATTACGCTGACCAAATGACATACTTTTTTTATAACGGACGTATGGCTTGTTATAATTATAATAAGCAGCAAAAAAATGAACTAGCGTGAAGCATAAAGATAGCGCCCTAAGGGTTTCGTGCTAATTTTATTTTATTTATTTTTATTTTATTTTATTAGGGAAAACAAACAATTATACAATTTTCTTATTATAAAGTCTTAACAAATAGCTTTATCATTGCATTATTCACAACTAATCATAGAAATCACCGATTTTATTTCAGATTTCTTACTTAATCAAGTTTTCTTGTAAGATGCGGGTTCACTAGTAAAATAAAATATAAAAACCGGCCAAGTGGGAGTTGGACTCGCGCACGAAGGGTTCCGTACCATTATCTATACAAACGAGCAAAAAAAAATCACGTTTGTTGTATGGGAGCCCCCTTATATATTTATTTTATTATGTTTTTTAGTATTTGTTGTTATAGCGGCAGCAGAAATACATAATCTGTGAAAATTTCAGCTGTCTATCACGGTTCATGAGATACAGCCTGGTGACAGACGGACGGACTGACGGACGGACAGCGAAGTCTTAGTAATAGGGTTCCCGTTTCACCCTTTGGGTACGGAACCCTAATAACAGCACATAGGCCGTCTATTCCATACAATAAGGTTCGAATATCCCAATCTATAGCGATCTGCCAACTATAAATAATTGGAAAATGAAGAAACCTCTTTATGGATAAAAGTTAACGTTGTATTCAAATTGTTACCTAAAGACTGTGTGAAAATAAGGTATAATTTCGCCACCAGGGTCCACAGGTTCGGGTGGTCGACCACCGGAGTGGCGGTAACGGGACACGCTCCACGCCGTGAATCAGCTGATTCACACGTACCAACAACATCCTTACATTACATACATATGCAGTATCGATGGTATGGTATGGTGTCGGATTTTGTACGTGCAAAAATATATGGGCAAATATGATTTTTATGGGAGCATGGTAAAAACACACACGCAACAATATTAGATTTTAAAATATGTATGAACGAGAAAATATGGATGGAGTGTTTAAAAAGCGATATGAATGAGATCGGAGTGGATGTCAGTATGACGGAAAAGCGAGATGAATGGAAGAAAACAGTACAAGGTAAGGCAAATGACGATGATGATGATGATAGACGAGAGAGGTGAGAGTATGAGTGAAAGTGGACTGACGAAAGAAATATACCAGGCGAGCGTGAGTGGAAGTGTAGGAAGAGGACGCCCGAGAAGGACCTTTGACGACCAGATTAACAGTCTCGTCCAGATAAGTCAAGTCTGTAGCACCTTAGTTTTCAACTGTTACTGTTTCACATGTTGTCTTTTAGCTTTTGTGACAAGACTAGACTTATGTTGTGGAATATGTTGATTGTATGCCAACTTCTCGTATGAAACAAGACAAAGAGCGAATGAGCAGTTACGAGTCTCGGGTATGGTGCCTTTCTGAAAATAAACTTTAAATACACTATCAGGTTTGGAAGGTGGATAGAAACTGACTCGGGAATGGATAGGCTTCTAGGACGCCATGGCGTGGGAATGCTGAGTAGGCAGAAAAATGGGACAGTCGGCAGTACAGAGCACATAGAGTGTGTTCATAAAACAGAGCGAGTCCGTGACATAGGTTTAATATTGACATAGCACAATGTGACGCCATTTCCTCGACAAGTGCGACAGTTGGAAAAGATAAAATGTATGCTTCAGCTTGCAGGTATACAAATACGATTACCGCTGAAACCGCGCGTATATTTGTAAACACGACAAGGTGTGGGGTTCACTTCACATCTGACAGGTGGCGGAGGATCGCAGCCGATGCGCCGGGGTCAAGGACACGCCGGCCACCGGCGGCTGGGCTTGGCTGTGATAGAACAGTTGGTCCAACCTAAAACGATCGCTGAATCACCGTGGGAACTCTTGTAAGAACGCACTTCACACCTGTCGCGATGACAACTATCAAACATTCTCGGGGCGAATGTGAATTACGGCGAGATTAACTAGCTACACTTTAACTATAATGATAACTACTCCCTGAACGGTGACAGCGGAAATCGTGCGGAAACTTGCACGTCTATAGAAAGGCGTGTGGAGTTCACACAAACCGCATTGGGCCAGCGTTGTGGACTACGCATTTCTGCCTACCCCTTCGCGGAATACAGGCGTGATGATTTATTATTATTATTAATGAATACTACATCTGATTGTGTTGTCGCTTGCTACATCAGAACAATGGAGGATCAATATGTATAAAACTGAAAATATTCTTCGACTTTTGATGCAATCTATTTAACTGTCATATCAAAGAGGAACCGAACCTGGTCATTCACGATTTAAGAGGAAGAATCTATTCGTAAACATCTAACAAATAGCAATAGGTGTAGCTGGGGACAAAGAGCTTTAAAGGAACTGCTTCAGACCTGATAGTATTGCCCCATAAGACATACCTGCTGGCCTGACGTTGGATTTATCTCTATAACCAATTACAATTTTAGTCTACCTTGGTTTAGATTGGTTTAGAAATCTTAGAATGCAGGTAGTTCGAATATCTATCTATCTTTCCAACTGTCAGATTTATCGAGTCAAAAGACGTCACGCCGAGCTATATCTGCCGGCTTTAGCATGAGCATACTAGTCATCTCATGCTAAGGGCATCGATAAAATCGGTAGACACGACAGGGTTCAAGTTGGCGATAGTGTCATGCTAAGCGTGTTGGGCCTATTCACTTCTCTTCAAAAACAAACGTGTGAAAACGTATCCAAGCGCCATGTCATTGCACTCTTCGACGATATAGGCATTTTAGAAAATGTGTCCAAAAATGCCGCCGCGGTAATCCGGGTCAGTGCGGTCGTAAAACGGGCCCGGGGCGGCCAGGCGGCCAACCGGCCGAGCGGCCGGGCGGCCAGCCGGCGGCCGGATGCTCCGGACCGGTTCCAGCAGGTGTAGAGTTATAGAGGTGTAAGGTGGACAGAGGCAGTGGACTAGAGGCATCAATTTATGTTTAATTCGTCACCAAACACACGAATCGTAGTTCCGAACGTAGGAATGAATACTGTACAATACACTTCGGATATCCTGATAACATCTGAGGTTAATTGAGACTGCCGTGAGTATAATTCTTCTCTAGTATTGTGGCAAAGGTGCGGTCTGCTCTCATGGCATTGCTGCTCCTGAGAATGTATTACTCGCAATTATCATTTTGAAAAGTTGAGTTTCTTACCGGCTCTTCTCAGTGGAAGCAGCATTCCGAACCGGTGGTAGAATCTGACTATTTGTAAGTGCTTTTTGGCCTACGCGATTTTTTTTTTTGATTTTTTGATATGAATTAGAAATAGACAGTTTCCGGAATTTACCGTGATGAGAATCGAACTCGTGGTCATCCGTTACAATAAACCGAGCGGCCTACGGTAGGTTTCCTCACGATGCTTTCCTTCCCCTTTCAGCAAATATAGTAATCATTATCAAAAATTACATTCGCACATCAAAATCTCAGAGATGCGGGCCCGGGATTTGATCTTGCACCCCTTACGTTCAAAGGGGGCGTTCTACCAACTAGGCTACGACTGCTACACTGTCATCTACAATCTGTTTAAAGTTTTACTAAATAGCAGTATTAATATTGATAGGAATTTTATGTGTTTGTAAATTTAAAATACTGGCGATACTTTTGTAAGCATAGATTATTTTGTGTTTGCATGGTGTACGTTTCAAAGCCTGGTTGTCACCCGCAAACAAACCAAAGAATAAGTAATGCACCGGACTGGCCAGTGTCTTCTGCCCACGTCACCGCGACCCCGATAGTGAGGGTTGATTATAGAGCCGGACGCGGGGTTGAATATTGTACATAATAGCACCTTGGACACGTCTCTATCATTATTTTAATACAACGGGGGATGGAAAAAAAATTATAGCTTAAATTTTGCGACGCATTTGGCGGTAAATAAAATGGTAACAATATTTATGACGAAAAGGATACTGAGTTCAGTGCGGGCTTATCGCTTGTAACTCACTCGCGCTTATAAAGAAGAGGATACGGACCTTACTTCACCACCCCGACGCGTTTCGATTTGGCAGACATCACACATCCTTCGAGAACTGGTTGCTAAGAATATCCTGAACTTGCACGTTTAACAATTGATAATCTTTTTTATGACGATTTCCATAAGTAATGGGAAAATCCAGACGTGAGCCGGGATTTGAATCTCCTCGCCTCATTTCCAAAGCAAGCGTTTGACAAACTTGGTTACATGACTATACTTATATTAGTGGTCAGTGTAGTCTCACATCCTGGTCCTTCGTCACGAGGCGGTACCTACGCTCTCAGATCTTTGTCATTGAGAATGCGCACTGTACAGTTCCGTACTATGCGCGCGCGCATGACGCTATGCGGGGCTAGGATTCGCAATGCAAATAATGCGAGAGCTCGCTAAAGATCTTACTAATGAGGTCTTGATACCTACTAAGCAACTATTGTGGCTGGGTAAGGTAAGTGGACTGAGGAAATCGAACTCTCAAAAGAGTGACTTAAGGCTCTGTATTTTACCATAGTACTGCTGGTTGCAGGATAATGTTCCCTGAATAACACTTACCCGAACAAACACTTAACAAGCTTCTGTCGGTGTCATCACAAAGCTTATCTACCGTTTCGCAAAGGATGACTATGGTCCAACTCCCCGTAAAGTCAAAATAGAGGTTCACTTTTCAATAGTTTTAAGTAGAATTATAAAATATCGATACATCCGTCTCACACCCGATATAATCGATGTAATCGCACCGGATGTGAAAGCGAGCGGATGTCGCGTCTCGGGGGTGTCGCTACGAGTGTCGGGAATCGAACCTGACACTGCAACGCAAACATTGCCTGATGGAGCTTTTCCGTTTCGAGATGAGTGGCAAAAACCTTTAGGAACATAAATTTTTTGCAGTTTTTATTTAATTTGAGTCATCTTATCTCATGGGGATCGTTTGGTACACCCAAACAAGGGCAAATTTTGAATAGGTATTTGCCAAAATTGTTTGCCGACGAGAACTGGACCCGCAAACACCCCGTGCAGTTAGCCGAGCGTCCTTCAATCATACTCTACACGAATCCATGTTTGAAATGTCGACACTAGCCTTTGGAGCAGTAACCATGGAATACGTCTTAGCTAGTGTGTCATAAAAACATAAAAAGATGTACTATGGAATTCCACGCATGCAAACTATGGTTGTAGTAGTGGTATCTCGGTCCGTGTGTGTGATTTGATCAACGCAGACAGAACGACGTCGCCTCACCACGCGCAATGAATATTTATAAACTATTTAATGGCCCGTGTTTATTTACAAGCGTCGCACATAGACGGTATTCCATATAATAAACTAGAGAGGCCCTTGATAGGTATAAACGATCAAGTTTTCCATGGGAACGTGTACTAATACCTCGATTAGAAGTTCAGAACTAATATAACGTATTTACTATTGACCCGCACAATCTACGGCCTTACATCAGAAGGGTGATTGCGTAATTAAATTGCAAACAAGTTTCAATCACCTTCTGTCAAGATGTATAGAAAATCCGCCATGTTGTTTGGTTTCTGACGAAAACTGATAGCAGTAAGAGTTACTAGCCCAGCAAATAAAACTACTATTGGCCAACCCTTATTCTATTTAATCTGTGGATTTGCCTTACCAAGGATAAAATTTACCATCTTCTCTATTTCTACGTCCTAACATTCATGTGAGCTTACCTGTCACCAAAGATAGGGCTGACAAAGCAATCGACCTAATATTATTTTCATGACGACTGACATTTTGGTTATCTAAAAAACTTCTAACTTATATTACAGGTTTGGTAACTATCCCTTATCTCTGTCAAAAGAAAGATTGGTTCTGGTTATAAGACTGTAGAAAATTTTAGGCTGCAGTTAGTACAGTACAGTGTGACGAGCCGACTACCCTGGATCCACTACACCAAACCATCATCATAGAAATGAAAGTTCAATCCTCCAACGAGTTCTTTTGATGTGGACATTAAAAATATACATCATCACGCCTGTATTCCTCGAAAGGGTACGCACAGATCGCCGATGTATTATGATGGTCCCAATGTAATACCCCAGGGGCGAGCCTATTGCCATTTTACCGGGCACATCCCAGTCAATACAGGGGAGTAGTCCACCACGTGTAAACGTGGTGAACTTCACACGCCTTTCTATAGAGGTGCAGGTTTCCTCACGATGTTTTCCTTTACGGAAATAATCGATAATGTACCTACTTTATTCGCTATATCTGATTAAATATTTAATCGGCTAGCATTGCTGACGTGGCGCGGCGACAAGCCGGCGAGCGAAGCTATTAATTAACATTTTTTTAAATGATAAGAATGCGAAGTTGGTCGAAAGCCTGCCCTAGGTACGATTGCGATTCATATGCGTTCGGTTTGAAACGCCTTAATACGTGTCGGCGGCAGTTACCGGGTAGGTTTCAATGCGTAAGAATCCAGTCTTCTACCACACAGAGGACTGCGGAGTCTTTGTAAAGATTACCTCCCTGATTGATGGTGTAAGCCAAAAAACACTAACGAATTGTCAGATTGTACCAGTCTCTAGACTTGGAAGAAATTTATTTTAGGATGACTACTAAATAATATTGGGAAGATTGCTCTGTCCGCCCTATTCTTGGTAAAAGGTAGTACATGAATGTAGGGAAGACAGAAAATTATATCCTTAGTAAGGCAAATCCACAGACTAGACATCGGTTTCCGCTGATAGATAGTATACAATTTAGATAAGCTATGAAACTTATTCACGATGTCTACCTCCGCATGGGTGACTGCTACTGGCGCGAGGGTATTGTGTAGTGGATACATACCGGATCACTTGTAAGTATGTATGTTCTGCTTACAATAGTGTATAAATTGTTAAGATATTATGCTGAATGACATAATTGTTATGGTGTTAAAGAAATTATATGACGATTAGTCATCTCGTGGGTCGAATGTAGTTGGATATAATTTTGTATATAACAATAAAGTAGGTTATGTTACCACATAGAGATGCGAATTAAGCCCCGCGCGTCTAAATGTTTGCCAATTACAAAACGAACTGGGGGCTAAGTCCTCTAACACTAGAGTTAGCGTTGTGGAGTGCTATGACTTCATGTTACTACTACTACAGCCCTTTTAACGTCCCACTGCTGGGTACGGGCCTCCCCTCAATGCGAGGAGGATTCAGGCCATAGTCCACCACGCTGGACCAGTGCGGGTTGGCAGACTTCACACATCTATCGAGCACTAGTCAAGTTCCCTCAGACGTGCTGGTTTCCTCACGATGTTTTCCTTCACCGTTTCATAGCAAGTGATAATCTCGGATGAAAATGAGATTCGCACATTAATCCCAGAGGTGCGAGCCGAGGTTTGAACCTGCACACTTTGATTGCAAGGCGTGCATTCGACCACTCGGCTACTCATGTCATGAAAATAATATAATTTAACAATGGTAGCTAGGATATCGCTAGTCTAATGGAATCAAGGTGGCAATGTCTTATGTGTACACTAGTCATATTGTACGGATATAGTTTATTCTCTAACGCGTTCATTCTCAATCGCGTGGCTTTTACCATAGAAATTCAATCATTATATATATTATACATAGAGTTCGTTTTGGTATTGACAAAAAAAAATTACATGCGCGTCTTGACGCCCCAGTGTGTTCGAGTTTCGATTTATCTCACAGGGCCAAACGTTCATTTATCTCACATTTTGTTGTATCACCGATGCTGCCCTGTGCTATAGACCGCGTGATCTAATGATCTGAGCATACCATGATCACTAGGATCGAGGGATCGCGAATTAATGTTAAGGAGAGCGAAGTGTAGCATTATTTTAATTCAAGAACGCTACGTGGCAAAATGTGATAAGTATATTTTAAAAGAAAAATTTATAATTCCTTTTTTCAAAATTCTGTTAAACAACATATATTATTTCAAAGTTCTAAATATTCTAAGAATAAGTAAGTACGTAAGTTTGTTTTAATTCCAATTTTATACAACTTCTTCACTGCATACATACATACGTCACACACAAAAACTCCTCAAAAATCCTTTGTGGTCAGCACAAGAAAGAAAAAAACCAAACTATACAAAGACACAAATTCAAAATTGGAACCACTCCTAACACTCAAAGCTTCACGAGGTTCGCACGACTGCACACAACTTTAAAGAATTATACGAAAAAAAAAGAAGAAACATGGCAGTTTTTTTTTATATAGCACAGTGCGCGAAACAATTAGTACGTGAACGTAAACACATCGAGACAATGCTGGTGGCTGAACTACTAACGTCAACAGTGCAGATAACGCGGGCACGCAGTTACATCACATTGAAACTTAGTTCGCGGGGTGGGGGTGCGGCGCGCGGCGGGTCCGCGCTCGGGCGCTACGGGTTTACTACTGAGCGACCATGGCCGACCGCCGCTCACTCCACGTCCAATGTTGCTCGCTTCAAATAATCTATTACCACATTGTTGGGAGATTTATTACATATTTACACGTATCTTTCATTAGATTCCGTAAGACGTTAAGCTACATACATGCTTTAATACGTCATACTAATTTAACTTATTTTATATTGGATCACAAGACAATTTCTATTGGTGAACAGCACCGCAGATCCTGGCTAACAATTCAACATTAAAATATCAGATTAATAAAATATTTTTTTACATACAATACCTAATAAACAAAATTATCTGTTAATCGTTCAAACAGGCTGACAATCATTTTATATTTATTTAATAATATAAACCCACACCTATCACGCTGCAACTTAAATTTAAAAAATAAACAAATAACTAAAGACTAGATTTTGTAAATAAGAATTCTGAGTAATTAATGTATACACTATACTTCATATTGAAATAGTTTTGGAAAGTAGTGCCATTATTTTTAATTTGTTACCTTGCATTAAGGTAACGAAAGCTCTCCCCGCTGTGGCAACCCCGTCACGGAAAGCGACGTTGCCAATCCTCTCGTGTGGGGCGCGGGGAGTGCTGCGCAGCGCGAACGTAACAATAAATGAGGTTAAAGTTTCCGAACACAACTTTGTTGGGCGCGTATTTTTTCAAAAATTGAACTTACAAAACGTTTTTTAAGGAAAAAGAAAAAAAAGTTATTAGTTGTATATTTTAAACTTATGCAGTTACACACTGTATTCAATTTAGATAAAAAGTTCAAAAACTATGAGAATAGGTAACTTTAGTTTTTTTTTCTTTATTTATTTCTTTTAACAGACAGACGAATTCGATACGTAGGTACTCTTCGATTGCAGAATAATACAATGCACATTAACTGTTGCATCACGTAAGTTAAACTCGTCCTACAAACCTTTGTGACGTTTGCCAATAACGGTTATGAAGAAGCGATCATTAAACTCCTTATCAGTGCAGGCCCTAATTAACTCTTTCGCTCAGCACAGCAATTATAAAATGATCTGACATGGTATGAGGCTACATAATCCAGGCTAATTGAAGAACATGTTAATATCTCCCCGAGACTTACCAATATTTCTTATAGTAATATTGTTCTTAGTTAAGTGGCAGTGGTAGCCGAGTGGCAGTGGTAGTCGAGTGGTCGAACGCACGCCTTGCAAATCAAAGTGTGCAGGTTCAAACCCCGGCTCGCACCTCTGGAATTTATGTGCGAATCTCATTTACATCCGAGATTACCACTTGCTATGTAACGGTGAAGGAAAACATCGTGAGGAAACCCGCACGTTTGAGGGAACTTGACTAGTTCTCGATGTGTGAAGTCTGCCAACCCGCACTGGGCCAGCGTGGTGGACTATTGCCTGAATCCCCCTCGCATTGAGGGGAGGCCCGTGCTCAGCAGTGGAACGTTAAAAGGGCTGTAGTTAGTTTTTGTTTTAATGTTACCTGACAGAAACTGACAAATAACTGTAGAAGTTGGTGGTAAAGGGAAGTTCAATGTCTACGTCATCAGAGATGAAGACGCAAGTCTCTCTCTACTGAACATAAAACCAAGTTTATAGTCCTGTGAGCACAATAAAACCGATGGAATTAGACGCTGGTGCTATCGCAGCGCCCCCGCCCCCGCCCCCACCTCGCCAGATAGACGATAAATAAACAATTGATCTCTAAGATTGTCTCGCTACTTGTTGGAAGTAAACAAAAAAGAGAAATTGGATCAGGTTCAATCAAATTGTACATCATCATTACCAAACACTGACCTTGCTTGTCATTCATTGCAAAACCATTAAAAAAACTAAACATGCCCGGTTTTTTATTAAAAATAACATTATCGGGCATAAAATATGAGTTTTTTTTCTACATTATATCAGCAGACTAAGGTCTAATATTTTGCGCGTAGACTTGATTTTCGCGACAAAATTTCAAAAGGACTCAGGTTGTTTTTTTTTTTAAAGAAGACCCTTAAAGCTGATCTTTGCATTTCCAACAGTAGTCCAACTCGCGTATACTCCGTCATAATACACTTACATGCAACCACACTAACATAGCTTCGCAAGATGCTACTACTACTGCTACAGCCCTTTTAACGTCCCACTGTTGGGCACGGGCCTCCCCTCAATGCGAGGGGGATTTGGGTAGTTCACCACGCTGGCCCAGTGCGGGTTGGCAGACTGCACACATCTATCGAAAACTAGTCAAGTTCCCTCAGAGGTGCAGGTTTCCTCACGATGTTTTCCTTCACCGTTTCATAGCAAGTGATAATCTCGGATGAAAATGAGATTCGCACATAAACCCAGAGGTGCGAGTCGGGGTTTTAACTTGCACAATTTGATTGCAAGGCGTGCGTTCGACCACTCGGCTACCAATGCTATCAGAAGAACCTATAGTAGTCGATAAATTAGCAGTAAACCTAGTGGCCGGGGTTGGTGCGGTCGAGTTAACATCACCGCACACTGGCGCGCGCGCAGCTCATGGTGCGTATAAACCGAACGAAAGCGAATTGGAGTAGGCAACAATGAAACTGGAGTTGCGCTTTTACAAGCTGCGCTAATGTGTATGGTGCGATGTAGCTTGTATTAACATAGATTGGAAATAATAATAGCCTTTTATTCGGACATAGATTCATTTAATACTAACTTACATGTTTTTTACTTTTGTACAATTCTTAAGAAAATATTTTGGGTTTAATTATGTTGGCTTCCTGTCCGTTTGCCGTTTTGGCAAAGGCCTTCTCCAACTGCCTCCAGTCTTCTCTGTTATTTGCCGATTGGATTGGATTGGAAATAAGACATACTATAAAAAATTGGCGAAAGGAGAAGACACTGTAGGTATAGGATTTATTATGAAATGCGAGTATAAAAATCGCTGATGTGTCCGTCGTTAGATTAGTAGAATAAATTAAGTATCTCCAAATGAAACATACTCATGATATTATCATCCCAAACTAAGGAAAGCTTCCCTAGATCGGGGAAAATTTCAAAATGGCCCCGGTCGGGATTCGAATCCGTCACCACCCGATACAGTCAGTCGAGCGACCACATCATCAAGACCGCAAATACTGTGATTGCCATAATATTTATTTTAGTGATAGAGCTGCTGCCTTCACTCTAGTTAAGAAATATGATGATCACTTTAGAAAAAGTACTAGAAATGACTGAGTTATATCTTTATAATATAGGTCAGGAACATAAGGCAATTGAATTGACGGACTCGATACGCTCCAGTGTGCAAAATACCTTTAAAACGATCTCTTCGTCAAACACCTACATATTCCTGTCTTATGTATGTATTTCATGAAATTGGGACAAGCAGACAATACCTTATGAGAACTGGTAGGTATTACTGCCAATAGTATAGAATTCACTAAAACAAAAACCGGCCAAGTGCGAGTCGGACTCGCGCACGGAGGGTTCCGTACCATTATCTATAAAAACGGCAAAAAAATCGCGTCTGTTGTATGGGAGCTCCCTTAAATATTCATTGTATTCTGTTTTTTAGTATTTGTTGTTATAGCGGCAACAGAAATACATCATCTGTGAAAATTTCAACTTTCTAGCTATCACGGTTCATGAGATACAGCCTGGTGACAGACGGACGGACGGACGGACGGACAGCAAAGTCTCAGTAATAGGGTTCCCGTTTTACCCTTTGGGTACGGAAACCTAAAAAGTAGCTTATTTTTTTTCCTTTCGGCTTTTCTCAGCAGACGGTCGCGAATGACATCATGAAATGGGTGAATGGGTGATAATTGCAAATAATTAAAAATTAACTTCCGTAATCAATATTTAAATTTAATTACTTATAGATTAGCTTCACGAGGTCCAGATATAACGCTATCAAATCCTGGCTGCGTAAAGAGCGATAACGGCGCAATAGATACAGGGGATACACATTCTAATTACTTACCTACAAAATAATTCGCGATAAACATTATATTATCGGTAAAACATTTTAATTAACTATGTGTCATAATTAATAATAAATGTATTTTAAGAAGATACATATTGTTACTATGCGGTTTTTTTTTAATTTTCCTAACCGTTTGTGTCCTACTGCTAGTCAAAGGTCTCCCCACCTCTTTCCAATAATTATGGGGGTGAGGTGGTGTTGGATTTTTAGCCCACCACGCTAATCCAATGCGGGTTAGTTCCCTTACAACTCTATGTTTAAAATTTGGGTAAATATAAACGAAATAAACCATCTCTTTAGTATGCTTGTGACTTGACCACACCTTCAGGGGGTTTAACTCGTAATATTTTATGTAAATTTAAAACCAATCAACTTCTTACCAACTCCTAAACAAAGCTTTTGAAAACAACCGTAAAAAAGAATAACAGTTTCGTGAAAAAAAGAGAAGAAAATAAAAAATGGCGGACGCGCCAACTACCTCGTCGTAACTCTTTCAAATGTTTACAATAACATTTGCTCTAAAGTGGATTTTTCAGCCCATTATCTCGCGCTATTGTCTATAAAATTATAATCCGACACGTTTGAATATATCGACACACGTCGGTGGTATTTATCGCGAGGAATGACTTTTTAATTTATTCGCGTTACAATAATGTTTGACTCATTGCGCTATGTTGCCAAACCTCTCCCCCCTCGTTGTGGAGCGGGACGGCAATATTAACGGAGGGAGATGGTTGTTTAAGGGAGTCGAGCTTACGGATGGATGTGAATGAAAAAAATGATGTAAGAAAAGTTGTTTTTAATTATGATAGGTCGTACGCTATACTCCTCCTCGGGAGAGAATACCCGTGTCCAAGCAACAGGACGTACAAAAATCTATTCAGTTATTATCTAATTATTACCTAGATCTATATTGTTGTTAGGCAAGTCTGAATTAAAAAAAAATTATTACATTTTTTTTTTTTTTTCAAAAAAATATACTTATGCACCTTTACCCTACAATACCCAATACTCTAAGTATAGATTTTTCAAATTATATATAGGTAGTTATTTTGCGTTAATAGCCTATTGGTTAGACGTGGTACCCTGGTAACTGAGAGGTCGTGACGTCAAATTTCGTGTGCGACTTCACATAGCTCTACGTACGTCAGGATCGACGAGCGAGGCATCAATGATACCAATTTCAGTTCAATTAATTTTGGGACGTCTTTTTGACTTTCTAATAAAATTGTGCAGTGGTAGCCCCGTGAGCAAGAACGCCCGCCTTGAACGTAAGGGGTGCAAGTTCAAATCCCGGGCCCGCACCTCTGAGATAATTTTCATGCGCGAATGTCATTTTTAACATTGATTACCACTTGCTGAAAGGTGAAGCAAAACATCGTGATAAAACCAGCACGTATATAGAAAGGCGTGTGAAGTTAACCAACCTACACTGGGCCAGCGTGGTGGACTATGGCCCAATTCTCCCTCGTATTGAGGGGCAACGTGCCCGGTATAATGGCAATAGGCTCGCCCCCTATTACATTGGGACCAAAATACATCAGCGAAGTGTGGGCGATTACAGGCGTGATGATGTATTATTATTAATCAAATTGCATGCCTGAGGAATCCCAGTTTTGTTTAATTTTCAATGAAATCTACTAAGCCATATAATACCCAACTTACGAGGAAAAAATGATGAAGGCATGTCAAAGCTATGGGATATTTGTTTGTAAAACATAGGGAGGGGTGAAAAGTAATGAAATATGCAACAGTTGATTGTTGCTTAAACCTTACAAAGTTTGAAAACTTGGAGAATGACAGAGTGGGGAGGAACTTTGTTAACGTAGGTTATCACGTATTGGTTAGATTAACTGACACTTGCTATTGATTATAAGATTATCGTTTTAAAGCTAATGTATCACCAGACTACACATACTCATCGTATGATACCAAACCAAGCAACGTTTGTACTATGGGTACCGTACAATGGACTGGGGGCGATCCCAGTTACACTCGGACCGGGGTAAATTCCGAAAAGGCCATACCTAAAATTTGGCGTGGGCGGGAATAGAACCCCTCACACAACTACACCAAGCCTACGTAGAATAAAAAAAACCATGATATCGAGGGGTGAAAGGCTATTTGACTGAAGCGACACTTTTGTGCGATATTGACTTATATACATATTTGGAATCAGATATTTTTTCTGCGTCGAATGATTATGCCCTCCTAGAAATAACTACAGCCCTTTTAACGTACCACTGCTGGGCACGGGCCTCCCCTCAATACGAGGGGGATTCAGGCCATAGTCCACCACGCTGGCCCAGTGCGGGTTGGCAGACTTCACACATCTATCGAGAACTAGTCAAGTTCCCGCAGACGTGCAGGTTTCCTCACGATGTTTTCCTTCACCATTTCATAGCAAGTGATAATGTCGGATGAAAATGAGATTCGCACATAAACCCAGAGGTGCGAGTCGGGGTTTGAACTTGCACACTTTGATTGCAAGGCGTGCGTTCGACCACTCGGCTACCACTGCTTCTGCTCTGCGCTGCAAATAGCCTTCACCCCTCCCTTATATGAATAAGATGAAATTAAAATCAAAAGGCTAATCAGCCGACTGAAAAAAGCATGGTGTTCCTTCCTCCTGAAGAAAGATCGCAGCGACAGGTACCAATATAAACTACACACGTCATTGTCCATAACAATAGCAATTAGATAAGTATACGTAATATATCTATGTGACAACTTGGAACATCGATTTGTCCGCCAACCGATATTCAAAATAACCTCTTGTAACTTTTAAAAGACTTTTAATTTGCCGTCTATTGCCCTCTTCACTTTGCCTATCGATTCAGCATTCAATCATTTCTGAGGAACGATATGTGTATGAACTCAATTATTTTTTAGGGTTTCGTACCCAAAGTGTAAAACGGGACCCTATTACTAAAACTCCGCCGTCCGTCCGTCAGTCCGTCACCAGGCCGTATCTCATGAACCGTGATAGGTAGACAGTTGAAATTTCCACAGATGATGTATATTTCTGTCGCCGCTATAACAAAAAATAAAACAGCAAAAAAATGAAAATGTTTTTTTTCAATGCGGGTCCAAAATATGTCAGTTTGCATTTTGAAAATGGCAAAAATAAGCAACATCCATTCCCGTGGTCTGCGTGTTATTCAGATAGCCTTTGTGTGGCATTTATAAATACCCACCTAGTAGAAACGTTTTACTCAGTATGAGACTAATTGGGACATCAACAGAGCTAGCACGCACAGCAAGACTAGACCTGTGTCACTTATTGAATTCTTCGCTCACTGTCTTATTTCATAGGAGACAAAGAAACAGAATCGACATTGTCCATAATCACACAGTATTGGCAGACATGCTGGAACCATATAGAAACGATTAGTTACCACAATACTTCAACAAATAGCTGCAATAATAGTCTAGATCTGAAAATATCGCTGCTACCGGCCGCCGAGGGTATTATGTCTAATGGAATTTCGATGGCGAAGCAACGGTGAACCAATCATGGAACTAAATATCCTAGTGCAAGATTAATTGGTTCCGGTGAGGGCAGAGGTGGTTAGTATTTTTTTTTTACCTATATTGTCCCACTGCTGGGCAAAGGTCTCCCCCATTCTCCTCCACACATCTCTATCTCCTGTCAGTTCATTCCATCCCTCCAGATAACGGTCTTGGTCATTGCACCACCTTTTTCATTTAAGTAGTTTATTGCAGTTTTTATTGTAGTTAGTTGCAATAAATCCCACTCCCGAGTCTTCATATTACAGTCCTTTGTCATGTGTCATTTCTTGCAACGGTGTTCAGATCATTTCACCATCATGAGATGGAGGAGATCATAGAGGACCTTGATCAATCTTTCTGTACAGTTGCACAAGTAAACATCGTAAAGTATTTCAAAACGCGTGCCACACTCCACGACTGCGCGCAGGGAAAAGGTGGTGGACTATGATTTAGATTCTACTTTCATAAGTGTACCCTGTATTATGGCATTGAGCTCGCCCCGTATAACATTGGGACCAAAATTCCATAGCCAAAATAGCCACGCGAGTCCTCTTTGAAAATTACAGTCACATTGGCTCTCACTAAAAACCCTAACCAAGTCCAATAGTGTTATTACGTCTTCTGTATATTATACTAAACCTGTCTGCACCCACCATTACCTAGATATCGTGGAATCGTTAAACAAAGTCGGAATAGCCTTTGTAATTGTTACTTGAATGTTTAATGGCCTCACGGCTCCCTCCGGCCGCAGTCACTGTGCCAAGCCAATACACTGGTGGCATTTCTTCGTTCCAATTTCTTAAAACACTTTCTTAGAAGCCTAACAATCTTGAGGGCACTCAAGGGCGAGATGGAGAAGGAAGGGGGATGTATGTTAGTCTGTATGTCTTCAGAATCTCGTTGGAGGCTAGGGGCATCAGAGCAGGAATTTTGAGCCATTCAGGGATATTTTCCAGCCAATGTATGTCATATCCATGACAGATACGAGAAGCGGTCCGGACCCTCTACTGCAGATTCTGACTTGAAGATATCTCCATGTTTCATCGCATATAATATAATGACGGAATTAGAGCCCTCGAGAAGTGAATCAACTCATGCCCCAATAAATCTAGCGTGATATTAAGCGTGCGCGCGACGTGGGGGGCGCGGGGCGGGGAGGGGCAGGGTTGCCACACAGAGAATATGCCGGGGATGACGAAATCGCATAAAGGTAGCGCTCATGCCAACTGTAGACATCAGGGGCACTAACCACCACCTCTTAAAGTATATATTTTTCAATACTAAGTGTAAATTTTTGACAGATTGTGTAGTTGTGAGTTCACTGTTTAGAACTGAAAGTAATATGAAGAACATATCTTCAAGACAGGTGGTGGTAAAGGGGCTGTTAGTGGTTAGTGTCCAAAATCTGATTTTATGTTTAGTACTTTTTCAATGATTTATATACAACAAGTACGAGGAACCAAAATATTTGAGAAAGCTCTCCATTACGGGCAACATAATTACTAAACTTTTTATTAAAAAATCTTACATCTCTTTCTCCTCTGATAGCAATTACCCAAAACCATGTAAGAAAACTTTTAACCTTCTCCCAAAATTGGCTATATTCAGTCTTCTGACGAGGGCTTTGTCAAGGGGTCTGAGTGTAGGCCGCTCGGCCGACTGGTACAGTGAGACGAGGGTGGTTGAGGATTCGATTCCCACCCGCAGCAAATTTCGGAAATTAAAATTATGGAATTTTCCCTGGTCTGGGTTTTACTGGTCTCCCCTTCATTGTATGATACCTTTTGTACAAGCTTTACTTAGTGTGAGATCATACCATGAAATGATGTCTGTTGTCTGGGGATATTTCTACTTACAAAGTTTTACTCAGGGATAGTGGTTTGTGGTAGCCCTCAGAAGCCGGCAGCGGGCACGGGGGTGCCCCATTGTATACAGTGATGTACGGGCCGATTTAGGTGATATAATGACGACGAGGATAAGTGAATTGGGGGTGGATTCGCACACTGACTTCGTCTTACTCTATATCTTTGTACAACTCGCATTATGGTCGCGGTGCGCGTATACAAGCTATTTCAAGGTGCTGGTGATATAAATTATCACTTCTTCATTGTCAACTTAATGGGTACAATGGTGTACTGGAAGTAGTCCCACAGTCCTGATGGCAATTTCCAAAGATATGGTTACTAATTTTTCCAACTAAACGGTTTTAACACTTTATAATTATAGTATACGATAAAATTTCTAACACTTCTATGATTTCCATTTATGATTACCACTTACTGTGGAGGCTAACATTGTGAGGAAATCACCACGTCCATAGAAACGCATTGGGCCAGCGTGGTGGACTATTGCCCAAATCTCTCACGTATTGAGGGGGAACGTGCCAGGTATAATAGCAATAGGTTTGCCCCCTATTACATTAGGACGATCAGCGAAGTGCAGTGCTCCTCTACCCTATCCTTTCGGGGAATACAGACGTGATGATGACTTTTATGATGGAAATTCAATGTACAGACAATCGTTTGTGTCGCTAAACTCGTTTAGAAACCGTCTCATGGTGAGCGGAAACAAATCGTATAGTCTATGTCATTTGAAAAACGTTCCCGAGTCTAGAATTGGATTAGAATCATTTGAGTTGTGTGAATTGAGCGAAGACTCGCTCGTCTCATTGTACTAAAAGCCCGATTCGTGTAATAAAAACCGTAGCGAAATCGTAGCCGAATTAGTCGATGATACCTTTTATGTCGATCGAGCTTAAGTGGCACCGAATTTATAGTATTTGTTTTGGAGTGTCGTTGTATATCAACAAATAGTTCATGACATAAGTATTGTACTGGCGCGCGCTAGGTCCACTGTTGTGCTTCGGCGGGTACTTTAGAATCAGAATCTTTTTTCTTGTTATTCACATAAACCAATACAGGAACTTATGATTGTTTTGCTATATCAAAAAGAACTGTATTATTGAGAGAAAAAAGTTCATTCAAAAACGAAATGACACAGAGCGCGAGATAATTTTGACGCGTGGGGGCGAGGCTTTTACAAAACAAATCCAATCGCGCTCTCAATGTCATTTCATTGAAGAATAAGCTTTTTATCGGTGCCAATTCAGTTCGTTTTGGTACTGGCAAAAATCTTGACGCGTCCGTGTGTCCGGGGTTCATGCATTAGAAACATACGAAGGTGTGCGTTGTGTGATCAAGTATTTTTTTATTATTAAATAATTGTGTCTGATACAGTTTATGTACACGCAAAGCGCTCGTGATTATCCTTCACTGCAGTCTATGGTTAGCAAATAAGCCCTGGTCTGTAATCATGGCGATTCAAAGGTAATTGCATTTGATATGGTTAGCGTCCTTCACGACTCGGAACGGGGGTGGGCAGAAAGCCCCGCACAGGTGGACGCGTCGAAAGAGGAGCGACATTTTTTCTGCCAGTACCAAAACAAACTGTAGTAACTTATTTAAGAAGCAGATTATCCAACGAAGTGTCATCGAAGATGTGAGCGAATGATTGCCTTATGATTATGACCATACAGTATGTTTTTAAGAAAAAAGTCAAGTGAAATTCGCTCGGCCCAGTGCTTTCAGGGCGTAGGTGGTTAGTGTTATATCGTTTTCAAAACGAAGCAATTCGACGGTTCCCACGAACAAAATCATGATTGACATTGTGACATTGCAAATAAGATTTAATTATTGGTATAACCACAAGAGTCATATTTGCAAGGCAGTATAGTTGCTGAAACAACTTAATGCTTTGCTATACCAAAGAATTGTGTTACTTGTTGAAAATGGGAGTGCGTACCAAACTCCAACTGAACAAGTAACCCAATCACCATTTTTTTGCGAGTTCGTAACGTCTTCAACTACTAATCATAGTACGACTGTTATTTATATAATTTTTGACAGAGATAAGCGAAAGTTAGCGAACCAGTGGTATAAGTAAGAAATTTCTACGTATAACCAAATTGTCAGTTGTCATTAAAATTATATTGGGACGATTGCTCTGTCAGCCGCCGTATCCTTGGTAACTTGTTGGGTTGCAAAAATGGACAAAAATGTAAATCCTTATTGGAAAAGAACAATCATGGAGTTTCTTCCAAATGGGTGGGGTAGAGATACTAATAATATTGTTAGATTATTGACGATACATAAGTGCCTGTATTTATTTTTATGAATAAAAATAATCTGATACTGAGAACACAGGGAATTTTATCCTTAGTAAGGTAAATCCACAAATTAGACAGAATATAGGTTGCCGCAGTTAGTCTGATCTTCAAAAGACTCCCGACTTTAAAAGCCCACAAAAACACGAGCCTTCACCCCCGCCCGAGGACACCCGAAGGCGGCCGAAGACGGTCGATCGGGAACATCTGTCGGTCGAGGCGCGTGCGTCGCTATTATTATTGGAAACCTGTATGTAAGCAATGTATGATTTGAACAGGTGATGCGGGGTGGACGGGGGTAGATAGTGGAGTGTGGAATTTTTGTTTGTTTGTTTGTGTGTCGATGACCTAAGTAACTGTCCTTACTGTTATATTAGGACAATGATAAGAGGTTACGAAAAGGACGACTTATTTTTTATATTTTTACTTATTTTCCCTCTTCTTCGTTTCTGGTGTGTGATGTATTTTTTATTATAACTTTGGCGTAATTAAACTATGTGAAGAAGAATAAAAGGAGGGTGTTGTCTATGGCAACGTATTTCTCTGTAAAGGCCTCCGCAAACAGACGCAACCAATTTTTTTTTACAATAATTATAGAATCATATTTTTCAACGATGACTTTTGTTACACAAGCAATCTTTGTATTAATAGATCTATTGATACAGAGTACATTTTTAAAAAGATTAGGAGACCTACATGCCACTAAATATTTATTTTGTCAGTCCCAATTAAGGAAAGTGTCGCCCATTTAGAAAAAAAACTAACTAAATCATCAAAGAGTTTAACTAAACACATAACCCATGTTGGGATTGCACAGTCGGTTAAAGCAGCCTACATACCGCCACGGTCATGTCGACCCCTTCACCGAGAAATACATTATCTAGTCCCTATATACATGAACATAAACCCCATAATGCTAATACATCGCATTCATATTGAAATGCACACAAAAGACTTGACGATCATTAACTGGTTTTTATACTCTACAGCTCAGTAAATAAAGATTAAATTTCGTTATTATTGAGTTTTGTTCGTATTAAAATCACATGGGTTCAGTATTGTTTTTAGACATAACCATCGTATTTAATATGTCATATTAAAAAGACTAGCACACCCCATTTTTTATTTGTATTTATTGAATTTGTTTCGTGCTATTAATTACTGGACACTGGCCGAAATACCCGCTAACCGCAAGTGGAGTCGTTCCTTATCTTATTCCATTAAATTTCAGCTGACAGAGCATTCGTTCCAATATTATTTTGATAAAAACTGTAATTTTTGAAATGTATACTACCAGTTCGCTAACTATCACATAGGTACATCTGAAAAAAATGGTTTCGGCCATAATACGACCAGAGGAGCAACGATTTTTTTCTCGCTTAAATTCCACAATATGACCGTCAAATCGGTAATGTATACGGAACCCTAATACGTCCAATATGAGTCCTATCAAAAGGACAAGTTGAACGACCGTGTCGCAATAAAAAGACTTGCGCGAGGGGAGCGCGCGCGCCTTACAAAACTCTATGTGCGCTCGCGCAACTTTCAAATATGAAAAAGGTTTTATTTACAAAGGATTTTTACATGGGCAAAACATGGGAAACCCACTGACCTGTATTGATACCTGCAATCCCAAAGGTGCATTGGACCCTATATCAATTAGTAGTATCTCAACTGAAAATATAATTAATTAGAAAATACTGAAGGTTTAATCTCATTGAAAACGGGTTAATTATGTTAATCAATTCCTTGATTGTACTAAGGCAGTGATAACCTAGTTCGTAGAACGCCACTCTTGAACATAAGGGGTGCAAGTTCAAATTCCTGACTCGCACTTACTTCTGAGATTTTCATTTCAATAATGATTACCAAATGCTGAACAGTGAAGGCAGACATCTTGAAGAAACTTCACTAATCCGCAGTGGGCTAGCGAGGTGGACTATTTCTCAAATCACCCTCGCACTGAGGGGGAACATACCCAATATGATGGCAATAGACTCGCCTCCTATTACATTGTCAATTAAATACATCGACCAAGTGTGAGTGCAGTGAACCTTTGTCTACCCCTTTGGGTAATACAGGTGTTATCCTGATGTATAAAAAAATCCCCAACATGTCCTTGACGAAGTCTACAAAAAGACTGTTTTTTTAAATGTTTTGGTAATAAAAATGCGACCACCTAACAAATAACTCAACATACTGTAATACTGACCACCACTTGGGAGTGCACAACAAACAGGATTCGCAGCACCTGCGCGGGCGCATAGGCGCCCCCGTCACATACAGAGACCACGAGAATGAAAATAAATAAATAAACAAATGTTGGTAATTAAACCATGCTAATTGTACGAACCGTCAATTAGTAGTTAGTTTATTAGTTTGTTTTTCATATTTGTTTCTCTGTCTCTATATGGTGTGCAGTAAGGCTAGGCGCGCACTAGGCAGCCATGGCTGCGTAGCCAGTCGAACATATGACGTTGAATGGGAGCCCGCGCACAAGGCAGCCACGAAATCTCGGCTGCGGCAGCCAATAAAACGCGCCTGTTTGCACGGCAGTCAGCTGGCTGCGCGCAGCCATAGCGTGTGTAGGTGAATGTATGTAGCTGCCGTCAGTCTCCGCGCACTAGTTGTAGGAAGGAGTGCACCTTCACCACTATCTTTGAAGGAGCGCACCTTCAGTGAAGACCACTAAATGTTCATGATATGGATGTGAACTGAATGGAATCAACTGAAATTGGATTACGCAATCAGGTTAAAGGTGCAGGAAGGATCTACTGCAGGCTCAATTTCACCGGGTAGACAGTTGTTGTGTTTTCTGTCACACTTGTCAAACATATGACGTCAAATCAAGCTATGCCTACGAGAAAAAGTTGGATGTGACGAATCTGCTCGACAAGTTTGACAATTGGAAAAGATACTAATGTCTACGCTGCCTTGTCGAGCCAGTTCCTTATCCATTCTTCTCCATAGGAAATGCATTCCGAATTGGTGGTAGAGATATTTATACCTATTTTTATTACAAGCTTTATATCAACTTGCAATGTATGTCCGGGTGGAATCTTGCAACTGAATTTTAAATCAGTTATCTTTAACCGATTGAGCTGAAATTTGGTATACACGCTTATTTTGGATGACAATGCATTGTTAGCTATGTGACGTCATTCTAATCCAATATGGCGGTTCATACAAGATGGCGGAATAGTTATTTTTTCTGCACTACCACTGAAATGTCTTGCTGAGGAGAACACGAAAATTAAGGGCAAATAAATAAAAGCTTTTTTTAATTTGGTTTATTGACGATTCACCTGATGAATAAAAAAAATCTGATTCTGATTCTGATTCCATTTCGCGGCAAGCTAACGGTGTCGCCTCAATTTCGCGAAGCCCCATCTTCGGTGCGTCGCGTGCATATAATAGCTGCAATTATGGATCCTCAAATCTCGCATCATGATTTGCGTATTGAATACAACAACGGTATTAGATAAAAGGTTTATAAAAAAATCCAACTAAGTGCGAGAAGGATTCGCGCACCGTGGGTTTCGTACTAATTTGTAATTATGTAAAACAGTTCGTCCATCGCGGGAATGGAATCTCGAAATTTATTTAATTATTTTTTGTTTTGTGGCGAAACTACAGATTTGCGGTTTTTCGATATTCCCTTCACTTTGGGTATAAGATTGAAATAAAACTATTTTACGGATTTTATCGCGTTTATTTACTATTTTATTTTCCCGACGTTTTGAGTTTTATTTCAATGTATAGTATTCGCGTAAATATAAGAAATCGATATAGGTATAAGATATTACTTCTTGGCAAATTTCATGATTCTAGGTCAACGGGAAGTACCCTCTAGGTTTTGATTACGTCGCGGGTTAAAATATGCCGCATTAAGGAACGTATATTTTAATTCCGTTGACTTGGAATACAGCTCTCAGAATTACCATGCGTTCTTGAGAATAAGGTTCTTGACAGACAGACAGACGGATCCTATAAGGGTTCCTTTATTCCTTTTGATGTACGGAACCCTCATAATGAATACTTATCAGCCAGCATCAATGGATTGGGGGCGATTCTTGTAACAACCAAAATCAAAGCACATATCAAACTGGTAATTTTTGAAATTTCTTTGCGACGAGTTTAAGCTCCGCGACCACCCAGTGCAGTGAACGGGTATACGCCTAAATCTTCACCCCGAAGTAGTTTTCCCAGATCTCTTTTCAAGCCATCTCAATGTTTGCAATAAATCAGATGAGTGAGATCATTATCGATTATAATCGACTTTATCATTAGATCACATCTCCGTGGTGCTTCTATGATGGTAACGTGACCGACCACCGCCGGTGTTTTATGGGCTCACCATGAATTTACCATTGTACGGGACATATCCTATATATCAGGTATTTGGGGTACTAGCAAAACTATTTAACTAGAATTATAGACTTGGAATGGTTAGCCATAAAATTCAATTAGCTTATCATTTTCTTTTAATTATTAATAAATCTTGCGCACGATTCTTTTTTATTCAAGTATAAAAGCGCTGAACCATTTATTAAAAGGCGTAATAAGTCGATGAGTCTACCGACTAGAGTCTGTATCTACAATTATAGGGGCAGCCCAAACTTTGTCTGAGACAACAACAGGTCAATAACGATGGACCATGTCCCGTTAAACGTGCCCCAATCTTGGCCCCACTAGTATCATTGCGCGTTGCCTCGCGGAGCCTCGGCTGGGGTCATCCAAAAGTCGACAATCTGATCGAACACCTGGCAGATATATTTGCATACGCGACGGGATACCGTTGTACGTCGGATTTATTGTGACGCGTCGGCGGTGAGACGTGCGAGATGATGGGCGAACACTTGTTGTCGCACTGCCGACATGATGGTAACATCCTATATAGACCCCACCTGTGCAAACTTATGGTTGGTACCAATTGATTACGAATACGTTAACTAACAATCGAATAAACCGTCTAGTCTACTTCTTCTTTTGTTACGAATAAGGTGATGATTGGCTGCACCACACTGCCACCTCGGGAGAAGTGGCAGGGTTATGTGGGAGTCCCTGCTGAAGGCTGTATACCCACTAAAAACCAATGGTGTACCATCCTCCGCTTGTATCGGGGCGCCACGGGATTGATCTAGCATGCGCCGCGGAATGTCTGCACCTGCGATTAGCGGTGTTTATTTATGGCAATTTCAAGTAATTAATAGCAAGGACAAATTCAATAAACACACATTATAAATAAAAATGGGTGATGAAACGTGATAAAGATGACGGATTATCCCCGTCTTTTCTTATGACCCAGATACTGTGTTACGGGTTTTCAACACATCATTGAAAGATCGCCTTGCCAGTTAAATACGCGAGTGCGTATTTACATATATTTAGAAACAAAACAATAATCAAACTACTAACTAATGTATTTAGTAAAGAGTGTACTACCAACTAACTACGAACTAAACATCGAAATAAGGGCATGCATGTAACCTAACTAATTCTAAAGTTGGACGCCAGGAGAGTTTTTGCATCTACTCGTAAGTGAGGAACTCTGCCAAAACCAGGCCACGGCTGGGGATGAGCTACTACGGCTAACAGGGACTATATTCCACCGCGTCTATGAGGTACTGGGTGCCATCCAAAAAGGGCATTTCCGTAGGCTATAACAATAAGCATAGTTAAGCACTATAGTCTATGAGACTTCTACGGCTGCCAAGGAATTAAGTTCTGTTAAGTAATTAATATTGCTAATACTACTTACCCCCTTTGTGCACTAAGTACAAGATTATTACTTTGGATTTATTTAATGGCGGTACTTGTGATAATATTGGATCCGCTCCACACGTCTGTTTCACGCCACGGTATATTTTTAAAAGATCGATGGCGATGGTATAATGTGTATGCGAGCTTCAATGCTCATAACATTTTATTAACCCGCAAAAAGACACACATTGAGCGAGGATTAGAACTCGCGTCCCGCGGTGCGACCTCACAGTCTTACCGGCTACGCTATTCGTGCACAGCTGTTGAACTTGAAATTGGTCACCGTTTGCCTCGATCGTTTACTTTGATACCATACCATAATAACTGACAATACATTTTGTTAACATTATAATGTCAAAACATCTAATAAATACGAAGAATATGTTCGATTTCTTTAATTTACAGGCATTCAAAATTATCTTTGTTCTAAAAAAAGTATACTTCACATAGGTACTTAAAGTAATGACAATATGGAATCATGATTTTGTAAAATAATCATGAGAATACAAGTTGCCAGTTTGCTACTGGATCGATCGTCGTCTCGTCTCATATCGACTTGATATCGCGAGTCAGTAGTAGAGCCCCGACACAGGTAGGTATTCACTGTTAATAATTTACACAAATATGTCCAAATAATATGGCCATTTGTATTCCGCGGTGCGCGCGATTGGTGCGGTGTCTGGTTACCACTAATATATTAGGATAATTATTGAGAGGAGAAAAAAAACTATTAATTAGACTTTAGTCTGTGATAGAAAGGTGAAGGTCATAGAATTATTGACCGGCGGACGTCCTATTTGTCCTTTATCTGATTGCAGCAGGGCTTAAGTCCACAGAGGTGTTCAATACCAAAACGAACGCTATGTGAATATACATAAAGATTTAATTACTGTGGTAAAAGCGACGACGGCTTGGTGTGGTGGTTGGAGCGTAGGCCGCTCGTCTCACTGCGGGTTGCGGGTTCGATTCCCGCTAGTGGAAAATTCCGGATTTGCCCTGCCCCGTTACCACCACATGCCTAAACAAAATCTGTCAATAATTGACAGTTGCTAATGAAACACCAATACTTTAAGAGGTTTTTTTTTTAATGGACTACGCTGTTGGCCGTTAGGTGGCCTTTGCAGCTTTACCGGAGTAGTGGCGAGCACAGAGTGCACTCCAACCAAGGCCTTAAGGGCGGAAAAGGACCACCCTAGCTCAAGGGCGCCACAGAGGGCACGACCTCGACTTGGTCAGTTACCGTGAGGGGAGAGGTAGTGACTGCGCTACATCTTTGCACCTAGGAGCGGAGGAGGGGGTTCCTTAACCTTAACCGGTGACACGTTGAATGAAATAAATAATTAGCGTTATCATCGCTATTAGCCAACTCGTCATGGTCAGTGTTTCGATACACTATCTCGCATTGCCCGTTAAAAGCGGCCGATTTGACGTTATCTTGAGAAATTTTACTAATCTCCTACCTTAGGTACGTCATAAATACTTTAATAGCGGCGAAACCTATATTCCATCTAATCTCTGGATTTGCCTTCTTATGGATAAAATTGTCTGTCTTCTCTACCTTTGAGTTTCTATATTCATGTGAGTTTACCTTTCACCAAGGATAATGTTGGGAAAATCTCAACTCTGTAACTATCACGGTTCATCAGAAACAGCCTGGTGACAGAAGGACGGACGGACGAACAGACAGACGGACCGACGGACAGCGAAGTCTTAGTAATAGGGTTCCCGTTTTACCCTTTGGGTATAGAACCCTAAAAATGATTGATTTCTGAGTTATTATATCATTATGTGAGCCAACGTCAAAGAAATTAGGAAATTTTATCGTTAGTAAGGCAAAGATAACACAGAATATCGGTTTCCGATTTTAGACAGTGTTTCATTGCCACAGAGACTAAAGTTTAGGATTAGTTTGACGACGTCTTCGCCTAGTGCAGGGCTGTCCAAACTACATACCTTCGCGGGCCAATTAATTGTACTACAAAAGCTGGAGGGCGGCAGAAAAAAGTATATTCAGTTTTCAAGTAAAAAAAATACAATGTAATCATTTTTTTTTACGTTTATTGGTCCTTCGTTAATTTATCTTTTCTTTAACTATCATATCGATATCAACGTCAACATTCGTTGTTGCCAGACGCGTTGCATGAAGAAGTGGCTTATCTGACGGTGAAGATCTATATAGTTTAGATTTTATAAAATTCATTGTTGAATACAATACAAATTTCACATAAATAAGTGCTGCCCATCATCGATCCCATTTTCAAGCCAAAATTTGTTAGTTTGGGGAAACGATCGCCAAGAAACTTAAAAAAATCCATTCCAGTTTCTGACAAAAACTATTTTCTGATTATAACAAGCGTCGAGGGCCGCATGAAAACAAGCCGCGGGCCGCATGGGCCCGCGGGCCGTTGTTTGGACAGCCCGTCTAATGGACTGAGGGTAGGCCGTTCGGGTCACTGCACCGGGTTCGATTCCCGGCAGAGGCAAATTTCGGATATGACTTTTCGGAATTTGGCCTGGTCCGGATGTAACTGAGATCGCCACCAGTCCATTACATTGTACCCATATTACAAGCTTAGTTTGAGGTGATACGATGAGTGTGTGTTGTCTGGCGATAATATGTAGAATTATTTAAAAAGGGCATAGATATACATAATAGACGTATGTATGTCGTAACGGGTACGCGCCACGTGCCCGCCGCCCATGAGTCACGGTTAATATTTGAACGCGATATCATATCTGTGTACACGATTAAATAATCAAATAATGTTAGAATATATTTAACTGTGGCGGAATTCTTAGGTGGTGGGGCGCCATATTCACGGTGATAAAAAACAACTTCGTTATAGCCTGAGTAGTGGAAGGAATTAGATTGTAGTGAGTGTCGGTATGACGGCAAAGTGAGATGAATGGTAGAAGAAGACATACTGCGTCAACCCCAAATAATGATAAAAGATAAGGCAAATGATGATAAAAAGCCTTATAGTTTCTTGCCCATTCTTCTCCAAAGGAAATTGCATTCGCAATGGGTAGTAGAAATGTACATCATTAGTTTATTGAGGTTTCCTCAGTAGTTATCTGTACTGGTTTACCTGAATATAAAAATTGTATTCTGATGATTTTAAGTACCTACTTGGTGGACCCGCCTTGGAAGCAACGGGTCCACGTTCAAACTTCGGGGTCGCACTAATTTAATATCACAAACGTTGGACAGTGAAAGTTAATATTTGTGGAAAAACTAGCATACATCACTTGAAACATGTGTTAAGTTCACCAACTTGCATTGTGCAATTAGGGATGACTGTCCGATCCGATACGCGCACGCAATCCAAATGAAGTTCTATTCCGTTACACAATAAGTATCAAGTTTCAGGCTATCATCTACTACGTTGGTTGTACTGTCACTTGTGACAAGACAAAATGTAAGAGCGATAAATCAGTTTTTCCTTTTCTCTCGTATTCAAAAAATGAGAGAGACAGGGACAAAATCTATAAGCGGCCCTTTTGTTTTCCTATAAAGTAACATATGGATCTGGGAGTTCCTTGAAAAACAAAAATAATCCCCCCCGTGCCCTTATCCTCCTGGGAAAGTGCGCACGCGCTGGTGTGAGTGAATTTTTCGCGCGGGTGCTTGACCGGGGCTATTTCCGGCGCGGGCCGATCGACGCGGCCCGTTTTATCGCCCCGGGCACAACGATATCGGAATGGTACGCGAAGGACGAACTCCGGGCGTGTTTTAGAGTTCCATAATATCAACAGGTAAAAGGTGAAGTGACTCAAACGCCATGTTGGGCGATATATCGAGGGGTGAAAGGCTATTTGACTTAAGCGACACTGTTGGGCGAAATGTAATTAAAATATTTCTAACTCCACATATTCGTTTGAAATTAGACCTTGTGTGTTGGGTGGTAGGGTTACTATTATTATTATTTTTATTGACAATACATAAGTACTCGTATTTGTTTAGTTTATTTATATGAATTAACTTTGTTATATGACTAAAAAAATTTTAGAGTTATTATAATAGCCATTTTGCATTACAGTTTTAAAAAACCCTATGCATGTGGTTTATTAGGGTCAATGTCACGTCAATTCGAACGAAAGGGTTTATAGAAAGTAGAGACGGAGTATCTTCAAACTTGTGTCTCTCGTGACTTGAACCCCATAACCGGATGCTCAAACTGTGAACGCGTCTCTCAGTCCGCTCGCATCCTTAACGGCGCAGCTTAATGATACAATTACCTTAATCGGGACGGAATTAGATGCCCCTTGGATCACTTACCTGAGGAAGAGAATATCATGTTAGTATTTCTAAAGATCAAGCAGTGGTAGCCCAGTTGGTAGGCCCGCCTTGAACGTAAGTGGGTGCAAGTTCAAATCACGGGCCCGCAACTATGATAAATATTTTTTTAATAATGATTACCACCTGCGCAACGGTGAAAGCAAACATCGTGAGGAAACCTACACGTCTTTAGAAAGGCGTGTAAAGTTCACCAACTCACACTGGGCCAGGGTGGTGGTGGATACTGGCCCAAATCTCCCTCGCATTGAGTGGGAATGTGCTCGGTTTTATAGCAATAGGTTCTCTCCCTATTACATTGGGGCAAAAATACATCGGCGGAGTGTCGGTGCAGTGCAGTGCAGCTCTGCCTACCCCTTCGGGGATAGAGGATTATTATATAATTCTCCTAATAAAATATCCAAAATGTATATATCTACCTGAATAATAATTGTAGACACGTCATAAATTTAAAAGCATCTCTCCCGTCTTTGTAAATCCAAAAGATACCTGTCCAACGACCATATGCTATGAAATCTTCGATGCTCGCCCCCATTGTTCCCTTAGACCGTATCCTTGGAAAAAAAAGGAATCTCCGAAACATCTGGCGGGACCGACACCCTCAATGCACCACCCCCGACGTGAGACAGGTATATTGAATCCGCCGGTGCGGGAGAGAGACGAAAATAACAAAGCGCCCTAGGTCGAACCAGAAAAAAAAACAAAATCAAAATTGCGCCCGCGCTTCGTTTCGTTCCGTTTCCGAAATTTGAATTTGGAATATAGCTTATAGTTCGTTTAATTTAAATATCCCACATATAAAAACTCCTAGAAAGTTGGTCTTTTAGTTGAAATTTCCGAACTGATCTATGAAAATTTACCTTAGTCTGCATGTTAAGTACTGGGATCACCAAACCAACCCTAAAAAATCCCACCACAGTCGATTCTTCTCACAATATGTGCTGCTATTGAGGCTATATGACTGTCGTCTCTTGTCCCAAAGTGCTGGGGCCTTTCCACCACCGCTTAAACTATTGTTGTTTCTATATTAACTGTACATTCTTGACAGATTTTGAACTGAGTAATCTGTTCAAAACTGGAAGTAATGTAACTGTAGTAAGGTAGCTGTATGTTATTGTACAAATTTAGTATCGAACCCTGGACAACGCGATAAACTAGCAATACTTGCAGCCAGCACATTGTAATTGCGAAATGACCACGCCATCATTGGACCCAGCGGTTATATGGCAGTAATAAACAAATTAGCCATGTTGTAACATCTGTTCGCTATTTGTGGGTCCACTAAATCTTGTTCGCGTTAGACAATGCTGTGACGAGGCGGTGGCGTGGAGATAGTTCCCACGGCGGCCAGGAAGTTAAGAGGTGAGAGTATCCTGATAGGGTGTGGCGTCAGTGATGGCGATAGTGTAAATTGAATATTTAGAAAAAGTGCGTTTAAAAACTATAAACTGATTACTGAAAAATCACGCTTTTAAAATATGAAAACAAAGAAAATGTTCTCATGGTGATGATCACAGGATCGACGTGGTCATATGCCCACCACCACTTCAATGCTATAAAATTTTAGTGATCAAAAATCGGCATGCCAGTATTGGTACTAAGTACTAAAATCAAGTTTATGGCAATCCTATGGACGTGATGAGTCTACTGGGAAGGTACCTGCTCGGAACTCTAACAAAATAACTCGCTACTTAAACTTCCCCGCTAATCGCTCTCACTCCGCCCACGCGCAACAGAAACGAACTTTAAAAAAAATAGTAGCCCGCATACAAAGCGCCGCGCACTTTCCGAACATCTGTCCCTCCAACACAGGGGTATTTCGTCTCTTTCTATCATACCACTTGCGTGTAAACCTGTCTCGTTCCCGCACAAGTTGACGTTAGCAGGTAGAGCATGCGTGCAACCTGAGTTTTGCGCGTTGAGGGTGGTTAAGTTATAGTTTGTCAGGTTGGTATTAGGATGGAACAAAAACTAATTAAATACTTGCGGTTATAGTCCTCGTGGGGAGTAAATCCATATCCAGCTAAGCAATCACAGAGCGGGTTGAACCCTGCACTTACTCCACTTTTTGGGGATAATAATCTACTGGTAAGACAGACAGACAGAGAGGCAACAAAGTGATCCTATAAGGTCAGGAACCCTAAAAACAAACGCTAAATGGAATTGACATTAGTCACGAGTTTCTGCTCACTTATCTGACTTAAATAATACGAGTACCTACATCTCGAGTCTCGAAGTATGTAAGATTTGTAGAAGTATTCATAGACCATCGTTTTGGGCCATCAGCCAATGTGACTATTACTTTTCAAATCGATCTTTTGATAATGACCAGACTTTAAGTACTCATATCACCTCTCTATATCAGAATAACAATGAGAGTACAACTACAAAAGAAAAAAATACACAAATCTTAGCTAATTTTATTAGGAGTTTGTGTCCTAAACCTTAGTTATAGGTAACTCAAACTAGTTGGGCATTATTCTAATACAGTGCTTGGTAACCTTGGCTCCATTTTGATCCCATAACTTTTTACTACTTGACCGAAACAAGACTTGGCTTCTTCGTAAACAAATTATTTTGTGAATTCTATAGATAATTTCAATAATCCACCATACGAGTACATGCCACCCCATCCTAACGCCGTCACCGTGCATTACCCCGCGCCGCGACGCGAGACGAGGGGCGCCCGCGCACCCTCCAACGTAGCGCTGTATCTTTCATACGAGAGGGTTACGTCCTCTGGGGTAACGATGACAACATTCGAGGAAGTCATGACTGTGTGAACACCTGAGAAGCTAACCAGTTCTTTAAACATGTGGGGAATGGAAAGTTAAGATAATATGTAATCTAGGTCCCGTTCCTCAAGACTCCCCGAGGGCTGATCACAAAGACTTCAGACGAAACAAGGATATTTATTGATGTCAGATAAGTAGGTACACACTTTGTGAAACGAACAAGGTTATATCTTATTACATATTTTTTTGAAAAATAACCTTCAGGTACTAACCAGTACCTAAACTAAGTTTTTAGGAGTAACTATTGAATTGCCAGTAGGGGTTTTCAGCCAAAAATAGATATATAAAAGTGTACCCCTGCCTGTTCCTACGGATTAAACAGGTGTATAGGTATTTAAGGTAAATCCATGAGAAAATCTTTGAGATCTTCAACAGAACTAGCACTTAATGCATCCCCCCCTCTCACATATACTCATGTACGTCATTATCCCGTAAGTTGGGCACGCGATTGGCGCCTCGGACGCCAGGTGCGCAGGAGTCGCTCCCCTCGATGTGCCAGCGAGCACCCCGCGCACCCCCGCCCCCGCTACCACCCGTGAAATGGGATTTCACGAATCGTAGGGCTGCGGACCAATAGAGATATCGAGATATCGACATTCTCTCTTATCGACAGTTCTGCTAGATTTCGTTCTTTAAAGTTCTAACGAGGTGGTGCTATCTATACGAACGTGCAAGGAATAACGAATAGCAAAGATATGATTACATTAGGCTATTATATTTGTGGAACTGGACCAATATGGTTATAACTAATCTTTACATTCCAAGAAGATGACATACTACATAATTTAAAAAAAAACCATCTGATCAATTTTGTTAACCTGCGATTTGACAACCTAGAGACGGGGATTCCAGCTCAGAAATCACCTGGCATTAAGGGTACGTACTTAAAATATATAATCAAAAGGCTAATAAATATGATTGACATTTCGTAACTTTTTATCAATATTCCGTATTCACGTCACTAGCGCACAAAAAAAATGGTACGTGCTCATATCCGCAGGTATAAATGACACAAGTAGAGGGGTACAGATTGTTATCGACATTAAAAATATCGAGGCTTTTTGTTCAAAGCAGTAGGGTAGCGTTGGATTAATTCAAATATTTCAAACCAATTAAATTTTTAAGAAAATAATATGTATCTTAAAAATGTTTTTTACACGCATAACGCACTGGAAGTATGGAAGATTTTAGGTATAGATGGGTACAAATGGTTGGCTTTATTCTTCAATAAACTTATAGACGAGGAAACTATCCCCTTGGAATGGAGGAACAGTTATCTGGTACCTATTTTTAAGGGGAAAGGGGATGTCCAAGACTGTAATGGATATAGGGGAATAAAGCTGATGTCGCATACGATGAAGATATGGGAGAAGATTATAGAAAGGAGACTGCGGAAGGAAACAGAGGTCACCCAGAACCAGTTTGGTTTTATGCCAGGTAGAGGGACAACAGATGCCATATTTGCCATTCGACAGTTAATGGAAAAATACAGACGTGCCCATAAGAACTTGCACATGGTGTTTGTTGACCTTGAAAAGGCATATGACAGGGTACCGCGGGAGGTTCTGTGGTGGGCAATGAAAGAGAGAAGGGTGCCTGTGAAGTATGTGCATTTGATTCAGGCCATGTACAAACACCCGGTCACTAGAGTAAGATCTGCGGCTGGAGTGACGAACGGATTCGGAGTAGCGGTTGGCTTGCACCAGGGATCGGCATTAAGCCCATACCTCTTCCTGCTAGTTATGGATGCTCTGACATCGGCCCTACAGGAAGAGGCACCCTGGTGCATGCTCTTTGCGGACGACATCGTGTTGATCGAGGAAGAGGGTACGTTGCTGCAGAACAAACTGCATGATTGGCAACACGCACTGGAGACTGTTGGCTTGAAAATTAGTAGAACCAAAACGGAATATCTGTTCTGTGATTTCGGCGGTGTTTCCGGTGCGGTGCCAATAACTCTAGATAACAGTTTAATACCTGTCTGCTCCGACTTCAAGTACCTAGGTTCGTTACTCCAGCATGATGGAGATGTAGATCGAGATATAAAGCGGCGAATCAATGCAGGATGGCAGAAGTGGAGACAAGTTACCAGCACTACTTGCGACCCCAAAATGCCGTTAAAGGTGAAAGGAAAAATTTACAAATCAGTCATCAGACCAGTAATTATGTACGGCTCGGAATGCTGGGCGGCTAAAGTGCGTGAAGAGAAACGTCTCCACTCTGCCGAGATGCGAATGTTGAGATGGATGTGTGGAGTGACGCGAATGGATAAGGTGAGGAATGTACATATTAGAGGTAGTATAAAAGTAGCGCCCATAACAGAAAAAGTGAGAAGTAAGAGACTAGAATGGTTTGGGCATGTGATGAGAAGAGATGAGAAGCATGTGACTAAAAGAGTGATGAGTATGAATGTTGATGGATACAGAGCGAGAGGAAGACCAAAGAAAAGATGGATGGAGTGTGTAAAAAGTGATATGATTGAGATCGGAGTCGATGTTGGTATGACGGAAAAGCGAGACGAATGGAAGAAAAGGACATACTGCGCCGACCCCAAATAATGGGATAAGGTAAGGCAAATGATGATGAACGCACTGCATTTACATTGGTGAATGAATTACTTTAATAGGTAATAATAATACATCATCACGTCTGTATTCCCCGAAGGAGTAGGCAGAGGTGCACTGTAGTGCGCCCACAATTCACCGATGTATTTTGGTCCCAATGTAATAGGGGGTGTGCCTATTGCCATTATACCGGGCACATTCCCCCTCAATACGAGGGAGATTTCCACGCTGGCCCAGTGGAGGTTGGTGAACTTCACACGCCTTTCTATAGACGTGCAGGTTTACTCACGATATTTTCGTTCATCGTTCAGCAAGTGGTAATCATTGTTGAAAATTACATACGCACATGAAAATTATCTCAGAGCAAGCCCGGGATTTGAACTTGCATCCCTTACGTTCAAGGCGGGCGTTCTTGCCCGCGAGGCTACCACTGCTACCAATAATATATTCGACTAAATAAATCACATGTGTACCTAAGTATAGTCGAACACGTTTCGATAGTGAGTTACGAAATATCGATACAATTATTAATATTGTTTCAATGAACAACATTGCCTGGTTAGATATGGGACACGTTTTCCAAGGCCATCTATTGGCATTATTTGTAAACTGCCATTAGTTTTCTAAATCGCCGACAGGGGGCGAATATCTGTCCCCTTATCTGTCTTGGAATAATGTTCTCAATATTACTTTAGTCAAAGTCAAAGTCAAATAAATTACTTTGACTTTGACTTTACTTTCAGGTTTTGACAGATAAGTCAGTACAAAATATGTCAAAAATTGGAAGTTACTATTGAAACAACAATAGGGTTAAGGCCTTTGGGTGACACTAACTAACCAATCGTTACAAAATGACAACGGTCACATTATCAATAGTTCAAAAATGTCAATGTCTATAAAAATAAATAAAATTAAAGTTTCTAATATCAAAACAACTATTTATTTATAAAGTTACGCTACGTATAAAGAAAACGCAATTTTATTCATTTTTGTTTGTTTGATGTAAACCCCCAAACGGCAAGTCTGATTTTAAAGGGACTTCCACAGCCACAGCTGATGTTAGATGTTACAAGGAGTAACTGATAAAATGACATTCTTTCATAATATCCCAGAGGTGCAGGACCGGGGTTTGAAATTGCAACCCTAGCTTCCAACGCGGGCTAAGCTATCACTGCTTACCTAAAATAACATAGACAGCTTAATAGTGTCGACAAAAGCCATTGAATCATCACAAGCAAAGTACATTCGTACGAAATGATGCTCGTGCGTCTATTCTAATCAAAATACGTGCTTAATCTGCAAATATTAATGTTACTGGTACAGAAAAAAAAAACCTACATCCGGAAATATAATTACACATCAACACGCCTATATTCCCCAAAAGGGTAGACAGAGATTCACTGCAGTGAACCCACACCCAAGCCTATTGCCATTATACCGGGCCGGGCACATTCTCCCTCAATACGAGGGTGATTTGGAGCATAGTCCACCACGCTGGCACAGTGCGAGTTTTTAAACTTCACACGCATTTCTATGGACGTGCACCTGCACATGATGTTTTCCTTCACCGTTCAGCAAATGGTTATCATTATTGAAAATGACATTTGCACATGAAATTCGAAAATCCCACAGGTGCGGACCCGTGCTTTAGACTGTGTAGTTTTAACCTCTGCGCTATCGCACACGGGATGGACCCCTAAGGGTTATTTAGAATAGGTAATACTCACATTAGTCTTAATCTACTAATCCATGTATGAATCTTAGTTACTTGAATAAAAAGTTTCACCCTTTGAGTTCAAGGTCGAGAAAGGCCGTTGGAAAATTGGAAAGTTACACTTTATAAAAAGATATTAAGAGGTGCATACCTACGTGACAGGTGGGAGGGAGAGCTTCCAGCTAATTAGTGAACAGGTGTCCAAATCACAACTAGATACTATTACAACAATAAAAATAAATAAACCATGGCATAATAAATAATAGGAATAAAAGAGGCAACAAATAAATTAACACGACTCAACGTGTTATAGAATCAAACCCGGAGCACACTAGTGCGTTACAACACTCGCGTCCAACATCGCAAAATGAACTCTGTGACAACATAAATAGAGATTGAATTTGTAAGGTAAGAGCCACGCGACCAGGCGTCAAAATTTACTCGCACAGTTAAATACATTTTGTTTAAGTATGACCTTAGTTAGTTTTAGTATTGGGAAACATTTAGACGCGCGCACTTAACGCCCCAGTCTGCCCCGAGCTCAAGGCCTTAACACACTGGGTAAGCGAATACACTTCGATGGGTGAAAGGCTATCTGACTTAAGCGACACCTTTGGCCGATATTGACTCATATACATATTTGTCATGATTTTTAATAAATTTCGAAACGATTTCAAATGTATCGGTATTTAGTTAAATACTCGTTGGTATCGATATTATTATATTTAAAGTTGGCAACACTATCGTGACACGTCGTGTCAAAGGAGGGGGAAAGTGCCGAAGGAGCGCCAGACGGTCAGTCGGATCGGCATTCGGGAACGAGACTTTGAGGTGGAAGCTTCACCATTTATTAAGTGTACCTAACATACTGTATTATAATCTCAAAATAAGATATCTATGCCAATGGATGTTTAAATAAAATAAGTGAATATCTGCAGTTGTGTATGTGTACAAAATCTCAGAAGTGGGATGTACTCTGTGGGTGGGTGAAATGTACTCTGTACCGATATACAAGAAAATTTAATGTCTTTGGCAAAACCAATGCGACTGAATTTACGCTCGCGTCTTCTTCGAGTTAATAATATTCGTTATGATGATGACACAAAATTGGTAGCGCGTGTTTTAACGTTCTTATGTGCTCAGAGCTTGACAGGGAACTAAACTTATTACTGGGCACTTGGACAGGTGTAGTTTGACTCTCGATCGACTTAACAGACGCCCCATGCTGTTCTTAACAACATTCATATATGATCAACAAGTCTGTATCTATTAAAAAATAGCTACTTAAAAACTCGCCTTTGCGACATATCGATACAGGTTTGGTTACCGAATACGTTATATATTTGTAAAGCTGAAAAAAATAGGTGTAATAAGCATTCAAATAGGTGCTAAAAATAACACTACTAAAGTGGTAATAATGGTTAATATTAATCATAACAGACCACATAGAGTAAACGAAACATAACATAAACAAACACTTCCATAAACTATTTAGAACGACACTATAAAGCGTCTAGCTAGGTATGGTTGTGATGACATAAGAAAAACTACATAAAAAAAAGTATTAGCTGCAAAATTTATTAATAGGTGCAATGAACACGACAACACTTAATAGCTAAAATAAACGGACAACACAGGTATAAAATAATCGAACACACACAGCACATAAACAAACACAACACAAAAATTATCGAACACAACTAGATTCCGACCGAAGGTCTCAGAGTCGAAATTGAACACAGAGGACGGGGGTTATACTTCGTAGCGCAACCCGACCGACATCGTGTAATTAGTTCAACAAGACCTTATCCAAAATTACTCGAAATAAATAAAAGAAAGAAAGATTTCAACTAATCATGAACTGAATTTTTAGGGCTATTACACCTTCGGCTTCGGCCAGAAATCGACCTTCGATCGGACGCTAAACACAACACAGATATAGCACGTGCTCGAACACAAAACACAGTGTACACACGCGGCGCTACACGTGTCTGCTCTCACCCATTGTGGGGGCACGTCCGCGTGCTGGTGTGACGTGTGGTGGTGATGGTGGTGATGGTGGCGGCGGTCCGGCTGGTGGTGGCCGTTGGACGCGGAGCAGGACGTCGCCGCCACGCCGTACTGGCCCAGAAAGTGGTTATTAAGTGGTGCGCGTGCGGCGGTGATTCGACAACGGCTTGGTTAGAAAAACACAAAGTGATTGAAATGATCTCGTGTCTTCTGTTTACCCCGCTAAGTCTAGTGGAAAATGACGTGACGTCATATGCTCGACAGGTTTGACAGTTGGGAGAGATCAAATATATAGTAGGTTATGTTATTAGGATTGCCTCCAGTCTAACGATATGAAGGATTACCTTTCAGTGTAAGAGTTAGAAGGGCTGTGATTAAGATTAGAAGTGGCACATCGCTCGCAGTCACTCGCGGTCGAAGCGGAAAAGTTCTAGAAAAGCATCGATTACAACAAAATAACGTCAAAACCAAAATTGACTGTATTAACTAATCGAAGATGTAAATTTTTCAACGAAATGGCCCTTACCTCCAACTGCCTTAAAGCAATGTTTTTAATACTTTCAATTTTTGACAGTTAACTCAGTGTACAAATTCTGTCAAAAACCGGCCAAGTGCGAGTCGGACTCGCGCACGAAGGGTTCCGTACCATTATCTATAAAAATGGCAAAAATATCACGTTTGTTGTATGGGAGCCCCCTTAAATAATTATTTTATTCTGTTTTTTAGTATTTCTTGTTATAGCGGCAACAGAAATACATCATCTGTGAAAATTTCAACTCTCTAACTATCACGGTTCATGAGATACAGCCTGGTGATAGACGGACGGACGAGCGAAGTCTCAGTAATAGGGTTCCCGTTTTACCCTTTGGGTACGGAACCCTAAAAATGTACAGTTACTATTGAAACGACAATACTTTTAAATGTGGTGGTAAGGCCCCAGGTCGCGAAATCAGTAGCTACAATATACCAAAGTACCAGGACCTCATAAACTCGAAGGAGATGTTACGTGTAAAGATCAGTTCCAAATGCGATAGCACTCAAACTAAATGATTCGGGACTTCGGGATACAAAAAAGGGACATCGACCTTTGTAACGCGATTACAGGACAGACGTATTTATTTTCTAACTTAAAGATTACTAAGCTACATATTAATCTATGTGAGTGTGAATTGAGACTTACACTCCACTTACTATAAAAAAAAAACTGATAAAATTATTTTGAAATAAAACTATTTTACGGATTTTATCGCGTTTATTTACAATTTTATTTTCCCGACGTTTCGGCTGCTTTATTAGTAAATTGTTGACTTTTTTAAGTGTGTGCGAGATAGACGTGTACGTACACCGACTTACTATAGATGCTTCATTTACTATGTAGTGAGAACTATTCCAACTTTTTTTATACGTTCTGTATTTTACATTGTTACGCTAAAAAGTGAGAAAAAAAAAGGTTAGCAGTTGAAGAAGGGAGATAAAAAATTACAGTATGCTTATACTGTTTTTTTTTCTAATCGGCTTTTCAGTCAGTCGCTACGTAGGTGACCAGGGTCTTTCGAGCAACCGTAGCATGACTTATTTTGTCTTTTTCGACTGTCAGATTTGTCGAGAAAATGACGTCACTTCAAGCTTTTTGTACTGGACAGGGCTCGGTGTGACGTCATTTCCTCGCCAAATCTGACAGTTAAAAAAGATAAAACTTATGTCTACGCGTTCATGCTACGGGGCCTGATCAGAGGAGGCAGGAGATTGAAGATGTTCTCTTCGCAGGGTACTACTATGCGTTTCAAATGAGAATAGGATCGACTTTGCACCATATTGTGACGTCATAGCTGTCAATTCTAACCAGTTAGGTCGGGTGAGCAAAACAAGATGTTTTTAAATAAAATTTATTTGCAAAGGTTGAGTGAAAAATGCACTCAGTCGCACGACGAAGCACACTAACAACGACAAAATGGCAACGGGCGTCCTTATTTTCTTTTCTTTAATAATTTTGGCATGGCTTCTGGGCCTTTGCACCAAAAATGAAAATAAAAAAGGTTATGGTATGGTTTACACAAATGAATTATGACTTAATATAATTAAATCTTGACAATTTAGTACTAAGCAAAATAATTAATTAATTTTTATTTTTTTTATTTGGTTTGCAGATAAGTTTTTTGCAAACCATACTTTTCGAGTGACATTTGACAGATAGAGGTTATTGACATCCTATTCTCATTTGAAACGCATAATAGAGATGTGTATTATATATATGTATTATGTATATAAATGTGATATATCTCGGAACAAGCCAAGTTCGTTGAGCGCCTTCACTTTTATAGCCGTTCGTCCGTCTCGGGGTACAGTCGCGTACACTATACTACTACGATAGGTGTTTAAAAAAATTTAATGTGTATTTAAAAAAATGTAAACATAATACTAGCGTGCCGCAGGGAGTTGTTTTTTTATTTAGGCTCCCCAAATATGTTTTCGAAGAAACAAGAAAAGTATCAAGTTATCAATTTATTACCAATTGTTTTTTTTTTATATAAATATTTGAGCAACATGTATGCTGTCATTTCTTAACTTTTGGGTTCAAAAAACATTAATTTTTCTCGTGCGTTAAAAATAATCTGTAAGAACATATTACAAGTAATGATCCAGAGTTAGATTTTTGAATGACAGCTGTCAAAACGAGCCTATTATATCTCGAAGACTATTCTACAACACAATCATAAATGAGATAAAATACCGACGTCTCTCTGACGTACTTACATCATACATACGGACTTTAAATTTACTCATTTATATGTAAACAGTCAAAGTCAATACCTACCTAAGTACATAAGCACCAAAGGAAAGTAATTTAGAAAAGCTCCCAACCACTTCTCTGTACGATGATACATCACACAACTAAGAGGCAACAAAGGCAATGCCGCGAATTAAACGCAACTTACTTCTTCGTCGGCATCCCCTATTTATATCCCTCCCCCCACTACCCTCCCCCACCCCGCATCAACCCCCTTATATTGCCGTTCACGGTACCTATAAATAGATACTTGTGTAGTTTTACGACCTACATTTGAAGACTGCCATGGTACATAAATGTTTTCTTTTTCGTTGGTATTATCTCCGAGTCGCAACGACAGGGATGTACACTGCAGTGCACCCATATTTCAGCAATGGTTAGTTGTAGTCACCCTCACCCAGCGCGAGTTGTGGAACTTCATATGTCATTTGAAATACTGCACGAATTTCCAACGTTATTAAAACATACATTTGGACAATGATCAGCTCAGAGGTAATTAGGATCCTGGGATTCGAACCTGTTACTGGTCCAGCGTGGTGGACTATAGTCCAAAAATCTCCCTCGTATTGAGGGGGAATGTGCCCGGTATTGGGACCAAAGTACATCAGCGATGTGTGGGCGCACTGCAGTGCACCTCTACCTACCCCTTCGGGGAATACAGTCGTTATAGTATTTATGTACTAAATTAACTGTTAAAAACATGGGTGCAATAAAGGCAGCGTATGATCCCAGCTCGAAAGGAGGTTCGAACGCGATTGACAAGCCGGCGTGCACTGCTAACATGCGCGATCGCATACACAAAAAACGTATCGTAGCCGCCCCGGCCGGAACATCTGCCGGCCCCGCAGCATTCCGGACCTAAGGACCGGTTCGTGCGGTTCCCATGCCCCGGCGCATCCTATGACGAGGTTCAAACGATGGCGAATGTATACCGTAATCTTTGTACGGTCGGTCCCTTGAATCCAACTATTTACAGTGGCTGCTAAGGGTCCTATTGGGGACGTAAAGTCGCCTCCCGCGCGTATATGTGGGTGAATTCTCAACAGTGGCTTTACGGATTGGAGATGGAAAGAATAAGCTTTTCCTATGAATCAATATACCTCGTTTTAGTATTGGCAAGCACATTGTCGCTTAAGTATACCAGTGCCTAAAAGAAAAGATATCTCAGTTTTGGGTTTAACCACCTTACCACAAGCTGTCTTGCAGTTACGTTTTTCACTTCACTTTTTAAAAAGAAATGGCCTTATCGTATTTATCCGATGATTTTGCCAACAACAGAGTATGTAAAAACACTTGGTCGGTGGATGGGTGAGACTTTCATATTCTTATAAGTTATTGTCAGTTAACTAACTACAAAATCTGTCAAACATTGACAGTTACTATTGATACATACTCTAAGAGGTGGTGGTAAGGTGTAGAGGGGTGTACACTCATTTGAAAACGAACAGACTAGAAATCTGTACCTAATTCTAATCTAATTCAAGAAGTGGTAGGGTCTGTATCGGTATCTTACTGGGCTGGCGGGGCAGATTCCATCTGACATCTATATTTAACTGCTAATAGACACGTCATCTCACAGTTCAACTACAGCCGAAGAACCGGTCCCGACTGCTCTGGACAGGTGACTGTGGCGATGCTTAAACTTCGTTTATACAGTTTTGTGAGGTCATTGTATTAGTTACGTATGTCATAGCATACCAGATGAAGGGCGCATCGCAGAATATCAGATGGCAGAAACATTGGTCCAATGGTTGGACGTCGTCCTCTTCCCTTGTATATGGTTGAGGAGAGTGATGGCTGCTCCTCAAGTCATGCTCGTGTACGGGTGCTACTTGCGAGGACTGGTCCAACCATTTTCCTCCTAATGACTTACCATCTACTTTCCTATACTGCGTTGAAGGCATCATACCAGAGCAATTATTTCTATAACCATCTGTGGTTTAGTATAATCACTTCATTGTAAATGGGAGTAGACGCACCTTACTGTACTAGCTTCCTACGCGTAAAGACTATATTTGTATTTAATATTAGACTGCCGTGAGTATAATTCTTCTTTAGTATTGTGACAAAAGGCGCTGTCTGCTCTCATGGCATTGCTGCTCCTGAGAATGTTTTACTCGCAATTATCATTTTGAAAAGAGTAACCATTGAATTTCTTACCGGCTCTTCTCAGTGGAAGCAGCATTCCGAACCGGTGTTAGAATCTGACTATTTATAAGTGCTTTTTGGCCTACACGAATAAAAAAAAAATATTTTGACGGCTTAGTCTAGTGGTTTAAGGGTAGGCCACTCTGCTCCTTGAACCAGATGGTTGTGGGTTCGATTCCCGCTAGTGGCTTTTTCAGAATTTTCCCTGGTCTGGGTGTAACTGTGATCGCCCCCAGTCCATTGTATTTTACCCATAGTAAAACCATTGCTTAGTTTGGTATCATACGATGAGTATGTGTTGTCTGGCGATGTGTATAGTGTAGATTTCTTTTATGTGACTGTATAAGTGGCAAGACAAAATGTGAGATATATCTCTTAGTTTTGAATTAATTATGAAGACGGTAGAGCGTGTCAATGCGACACAATTGATGAGATACGTCTTGTCTTATCGCACGTGCTAGCCTGTGAGAGTACACCTTACTATACGTATAGTAACTTTTTAAGCCAACATAAATATTGAGCGATCGAAACATACGATTCTTATATTACTCCGAACCTTTTTCAGTTCGGTACGGTCAGCAAAACACGCTGTATCCTCCATATCTTACATTTGCATTGGTGTTGCCGTTTTTTGCTGACGTACAAGAATCCGCGTTGTAAATATCGTATCGCGGGTTCGTACAAGTTTTTGTTATTTATTCATGGGTTTTTTGGATGTGGGTATCACTATCTTCTAACATTTTTGTCTCGCCTTCGATCGAATCATGCGTTGCTAATACCATTTTAGTGACATCCTCGATGTGACGGAACATGTTTGCGTTGCGTGAAGCTACGAAAAAAATCTCGTAAATAATCATGATCACCCCTCACAACTAGTGACAATCTTTAAACAGACACAACATCAGAAATATAAGTGACACACAAATATCATCTGTGGAACATACAAAACACAAAACAAAATACAAATACAAAAGTCTAAAACTTCTAGATTTACGCACAGTTCTAGTAATAAAAGCACATAAGATAAAAAAAAATAACATTTTAAAAATAAGTGTCTTATGTCAAATGAATTTAAAAAAAACTCACCATTCCATTATCCATACCCCCATATGGCGACTGGTATCCAGCTTTTTCTGTGACTGTAAAAAAAATCACTATAGATTAGCATCACTCTATGGATAACCATAAACAATTTGAATTTTTTTATCACTTCAGTATCACTCGCGTTCCTCGAACGATATATTTTTTAAAATTAATTATTTTAAGAACTTTGATTACGTGTTATGCCATTTAATTTGTAAACATACTAAAATTAGATAAAAAGAAGAGTTAACTTGGGCACATTGCTCGGGTTGCGGATATAAACTATAGTATTTTAATAACCTGTATTATACTTTAGAGCACGAAATTGTTAAAAAAGAAACCACTTATTATTATTTTGCCGCCCAATGTGGGACTTTCAATCAATAAGATATTAGAAATAACAACCCGCAAAACACATTGAAGTTTAATAGTACGGAAAGCAATTCACAATGTAACAACATAATCGTATTGTAGAAATTTTCAACAAAATAAAATTAAAATAACAATGTCCTACCCTAATCCCGTGCACAATAACAAACGCAATTTTTAACCCTTATTTTACGTATGGTGGCTCCAATAAAGTTTGCGTCGATATAATTCGTTTAGTTCAATACGAAAATGAAAAATAATGCCACTTCAGATTCACACATTATCCTGGCGCCCAACATGGGACTTCCATCAAATAACAAAATCTGCTCGCACCTCTTCTACCACAAGTAAGGACAGACTAATCTCAAGATTATTTAAATCAACTCTACGTAGCGTTGCGCAAACGACGTCTACGCTGGTAGTTGGATAATATTTATCCAACAAAAACATTAAGGATCGTTGAGATATCAATGGTATCCGCTACAAAAGTTTGACGAATCTATAGACTTCGAAGCATATGAAAAACCGTACTGCTATCAAGAGCTGAGGGTTACACGACAAAGGAAACATCGATTGTGAGAACGAAAAAAACTAATCAACACATTTTAATGCTATATAAGCTCGTGCTGGCCGAGGTCTGAACGGACCTAAAATTTCTAATGGCGAAAGTGATCTACCCTTTGTTCTTTGTTTACGGCTATTAAGAGATGAATACTTTGAGTAATTAGGGTTCGTTTGGTTAATTTAAGCGCGAAATGGCTGAAGGAAAATATTAGGGAGGTTTTGTTGACACTTGGCGTTGTCTCGTTAAGAAGATTATCTCCCTTTTGGGTAATTTAAAACGATGGAATTGTTTTATATCTAGCCTAAAAAATCTACTTTTAGATTCCACCATAATGAAGTTGTACCTTTTAGTAAAATCTTCATTCAATAAGCGTATCTATACTCCTTTTGTTATAGCATTAGACATATGTAAAAAAAGGTTCTTTTTAATGTACACTTTTTTAACAAAAGTACAATTAATACATTACAGTTACAATTTATTATAATGTATTTATATACCAGCTGTCTCACTGTAACTGTAACCATTTTGACTATTTATCTTATTAGATTAAGTGGCTTTCATTTAAATATACTATTGTTTTGTCTTATATTTACGCGAATACTATACATTGAAATATTACTATTTTACGGATTTTATCGCGTTTATTTACTATTTTATTTTCCCGACGTTTCGGCTGCTTTACAGCAACCATGGTCACGGGGGGACGGAGGTGTTAGACGTCTTGATGTCATAGTTAATAACTGGGTATTTAGTTAATATGAGGGATATTTAGTTGTTGTTTGCGGTCCGATCCACGCAGAAATTGCTCACAGTGTCTTGAGGACTTGCAATGGTACGCTTGGTTTTGGATTTAATCATATTAATTACTGGATCCCAAGTTGGTGGTAGCACCCAGCCATCTTCCCTATTGAAATTAGGATGTTTTTTAATTTCAATGGCCTCACGTATCAAATATACTATTTCATTTCAATTTACAATAACAGTGTCGACGCAAAAAACCTAAAAGACGCAGGGGTGAACATACCGGGACCGTTTTTCGTTTCACTATTATTCTACCAAATGTAAAATGTTACCTAAGACCACCATACGATGTGACAACAGGATTTTTCTTATTTTCCCGGTTTATGTTGACTGTCAAATTCAATTTACGTCAGTAAATCATATTTAATTTTAAATCATGTACAACGAATCAATGAATGAATCTTTGATTCGTTGTAAGTTTGTAATTGGTGATCAACATGTTATTATACATTAAAGCGTTATTTGAAAAAATACTTATAATTCGTTTATCTAAGTATTTAGTACTGTGTTAGATCTATTTATCTAAGTAATTTTAAAACTACTTTAATGTAAACACTTTGAATTAAAATTGTTTTGACTTAACTTTAAAATAAAATGTTTTGCACTCCTGCTTCTACGAGCCTCTTATTTCTAATGTTATAACAAATGGACTATAGTGTCTATTCCAGAGATATAGGATTCTCAAAAAGTTGAATCCGTGTATCCGTTTGTTTTGAGGCTAACTCATCATCGTCAACGTACTGACGATGATGAGTTAGCCAGTACGCTCATACGACAGAAAAACACATTAGCACATAAGGGTACTCAATAGGAAAGAGACAAGTATTACTTTTTAATTTCTAACAAAGAGTACACAACATTTATTTTCGATGTCGCAAATTGATTTTGCCACAGTTTAATTACACCATAAAATATATTAGCCGGCGCGGGCGCATTGTGTATCATCAAATAGCAGCTATGGCATTATTTTTTGCTGGCCATCTCATAAAATCTCCCCTATTTCTGTCTGTATGTAACTGAGTGAATGCTTAATCCAAATTATACAGTGGAGTGAATTTTAGGGTCCGAGGGGTGACTTGTCCACTTGTATTAGTTGCCATGGCAGTAAGCTTTTTAATTTTATTATTATTTTATTTTATTTACTAGTTTTTATTTTGTACGTGATTTAGCTTTACATTAGGTACGACGTACTCATATATTTAATATAATAAATGTGTAACATACTATTATTTTATATCTGAATGACTATTTGAGATGGATATTTTAGTCAAAAGTTGACCATAATATAATTTCTATCCTTAACCACTTAGAAATAATTGCAGTAAATAAAACGTTTTAAAAATAAGTCAAAGTTACAGGCTGCGTGCGTGACTGGCTCACTTTGAATCGCAACGATTTTTATTATGTAACAGAAATGGACTATCAAATTAACCTTATAACAAGTCTCAGCAAAAAACACATTGCAGCAAATTGGAAACGAACTTTTTGAACCGAATGCACTAAGATATTTATAAGAATGGACTACTAAGTATACACTCCACTGCGCTGTAATAATACTTGCGAGACATCGTTTTATGACAGTTTGTGATGAAAAAAAAAACCAATAGTTAAATATATTTTATACTTGAAACAAAACAAAGGAAATTTAAAATGACTAGGCATCGCTGTAAGTTATTAAATATTTCAATGTCGTGTACAGCGCGGCCATGATATGAGTTCGCTTACCAAATAACAAATAGAAATCGCATTTAATTTTATATTGTTATTATTTTTCAGTCTCACGTTGGGCGCCACATTAAATTATTGGCGACGAGCATCAACGCAAGGAATAAAATATTATATTTGACATTGTGTTTACCCCGGTACGGGTATAAGCACGATAATACAAGCCTGTCGACAACATGGCAAGATTTTCCGCACCGTGACGACGCTCGGTACCGTGTAATTTGAATTAATCACACTACACTGGAAATGGTAGGGGTGAATTTATGACCGAAATATTGTATTTAATAACGCTACGTAGAGCACTTCGTAACATGAAGAGGATTCAGTAAACCTTACATGGGTCTAGTCATGATAAGGCTTAAGTTATCTTAGGTGCTTTCGGATATTTAGAGTTTTAATGGTCAGTGTGTACCCTTGGGGGCGCTAAGGAAATAACCTAACCTAACCTTTTTTTTTTTTGTTTGCGCTGGGAAATGCATTCCCAGCTAACTCCATAGAGCCCCCAAGGATACACCCCAACCGTTTTATTGCAGATTTTATATAGAGGAATATTAACAACCGAAGACTATAACCTGTCTAATCTGTGAATTGGCATACTAAGGACAAAATTGTCTATCTTTTGCGAGTTACCTTTTACCAAGAATAGATCTGATAGAACAGCCGTCATAATATTATTTTGATCACAACTGGCATTACGGTCATCCATGGTAATTTCTAACGCTCGCTCAATATCGCATATCTCTGTCAAAAAATAATAATTTTGACCATTTTTCTAGCGTAGGGATGTAAATAGGTATTACTAAAATGTATCAGCATTTCATAAGTTTTTAAATGTAATACACTGTTCCATAAAATACACAATGGAGATGTACTGTACATATAGACTATACTAACTCTCTTAGGGATGACCTTTTCGAAATTTGATTTGGTCTGGGTATAACTGGGATAGCCTCCAGTCAATTGTATGGTACCCAGAGTAAAAGCTTTGTTGAGTTTGAGATCATACGATGAGTATGTGTTGTTTATGATTGAATCTAAGTTCACCACTTTGACCAATCGCGCTGGAACGCAATTGCTGCTTTAGGTCCAGACTGGCAGCCTGTAATAGAAATGTTGCGGTACTTTTATTATTAATTATGTAAAATCGATCGATACACGCGAAGCTACTGTAAATGGAATTGCAAACTTATTTAACTTCATTGATTGACCTTATTTAAACACAAACACAAAATCACAGTTAGGTAATAGTTATGACTAACGTCACTTCACTTTTCAAAAGATGTGGCTTCCATCGTACTTACGATTTTACCAGCAAACCGAGTTTGTAAAAACACTTGGTCGGTCAGTGAGACTTTATAAGATAAAAATGATAATAAGCTAAATATCGCGAAAAACTATTAACGGGTGCTACGTTATCTTTACTTAAATGTCACATCACAACACCTGAGAGGGGAACGCAATCCACAACCAGAGACAAAAGATTTCTCCTCCCCCTGCTAATCGAAGGGGGGAGGGGGCTTCGATTTGTGTTCCCATGACGTTGCAAATCAGAAAAAAAGAAACAAAAATAAATAAAACCAAATTACAAGGGGTAATAAAAAAATTAGGGATGTTAAATGACATGAGTCCACTTAGGATGGCGCGCGACAGACACGTGCAGTCACCGCCAATCTGTTAGCCATATTAATTGGCAGTATGTCGCATTTGAAGTGACGACTACTTATTATCCCATATTCATGTAATTTATTCCAAACAAAAATAACATAAATTAACATTTTTTATTTCCAATTTTGCGTTCTAATCTTTCCAATAAAAGTATGATGCAATTACCTATTATATACTCTATAATTTTGAATTTTTGACAGATTCTGTACCTAATAAAAAGTGTCAAGAACTCATAGCAATATCAATACAAGAATGCTAAAAGTGCTTCATTATTGAAAACTTCCATTCTTATATACTTAATTGATCCTAACTATTAATTGCATTATTATAAAGTAATGGTAAAAAGCTTAGCTGAGCCTTGATTAATCTTCGATCAGCTAAGCTATTCACTATAATCGCTACTACATACGTTTAATTTAATAAAAAAAAAAAAACAATGACTCCTTAAAGTAAAATTCGTTCAAATACTTAAAGGTAGCTAATCTGCGTTAAATTTTTGTGGTATTGTAACGTCATTTCTCGCGACCGGTATTCAAATCGTAACAATTACTCACCTGAGGTAAATAACGTAAGTGGATAACCCACTATAGTAGTTAAAAGAACGCACTTAATAATGATACCGGATATATACAAAAATCAACCCCCAACCACCCCCTGGGACTTGAACCATATCTGTCTGCACGGCGAGCTAATAAATCATCCCTATACTTTCACGGTGGGTAGGCAGGGTGAAAAGACGAGGATCAACATGGCCGATCGTGTGTCACGTCAACCCTTTAACGAAATACGAGACAGATGACAAAGAGTAATGTATATCAGCTCTTGAGTATGAAAGAGGGAAATGTAATTTTATCAGCTCGGATAAATTATCGACGGTTTAAAGGCAAATTGACTCAAGCGCCGTTTTGGTAACTTTGCACGAAACCCAGCTCAAAAGACGGAGAAGAATTCGCTGATTCTAACGATATAACTCAAATTCGCCCAACATCTGTAACAAAAGATTCAATTCAAATAGATGTGGTACCTTTAGGCATCTCCTGGGTAACTAAGTCCTAGACAGGGGGTTGGTGAAACAATTTTTCACGCTAGTAAACGGCTTAATTTTTAGGCATTACATCGAGGCGTAAGTGAAAAAAAAATTTGTGAGCAAAATGGACATTCTGTACTATACTTTAAGCCCCCCGCACACTGGAGCGACAAGACAAGACGCACGCGTCGTTTTTTTTGTCAATACCAAAATGAAGTATATAGGTAATTGGACTTGGCCGGTTTTTATGTATATTGACACTACAGTTAATTTTGGTATGGGCAAAGATTTTGACAAACGCGACGTTTGACGCCGCAGTGTGGTGTGGGACGCTTTATACTGTGGCTTCCTCACAATGTCACCACGATCAAGTGAAAGCCGTGACAAATCCGTGCAAACCCCCCCCCCTCTCATACGGATTTGTCGAGCACGTTACAAATATTGTCGACCGTGACACTGGGGTGCGTGACACGGTATTCATAGTCGGGACAAGTTGCAGGAATGGGGTAGCGATAGGGGTGTAAAAGAAGTGTTTATTTTTTAATCCAAAGTTTGAAAACTAGATTGGAAATACAAGCGTGGTAGCATAATCATAAATGATAATTTATAATCACACTTGCAAAAGTAAGTAAGTTAAGTGTTCAACTCATGCAAGATTCATTAATATTAACGCCTGGTTCTAATTACTATTAAATATCTGTGTTCTAATTTCGCTTCAATATTATAAGTATAAGATAAATTTATTAATTTAATGAACATAAGTAACACCCTGGGGTTTAAGAATTTAAAAATACATCCATCCTTTAATATGTTTCGAATTAAAGAAGCGTCTTATTAAACATGAAATTAACTCAAACTATAAGTACCCTTAAAAATTTATTCTTACATCAAACACCTTACCTAATTAATAAAATTAGATAAATAAAAAAAAAAAATCGTGTAGGCCAAAAAGCACTTACAAATAGTCAGATTCTACCACCGGTTCGGAATGCTGCTTCCACTGAGAAGAGCCGGTAAGAAACTCAATGGTTACTCTTTTCAAAATGATAATTATTGTTACTGTTGACAGTAACCACTTCGATACACTAATTCTTACAAGATTTATTAACATAGTGAAAACATGTAATTGTCATCCCTAAAAAAAAAACCGTACTATAAGTTGGACACATCTATCCCGGGGCGCGGTACAGTCACGCGTCTATTATGATTAATCACTTTGAATTTAACGCGCGGGGGCACCGCGCGCTTTTGTGCTCGACCGTACTCGAGTAATAATAATGTTCACTGGATTAATGTCGGCGATTGTACTTTTGTATTGAGTACTGTCACGGAGAAAATTATTTTCGGGGGTACTTTAGAATGACGACTAAAATAATTATGAGTTTAATATAAACTTTGGATTCATACGCCATTTTTATCACGTTCATCACGCATTTTTATTTACAGTGTTCATTTATCGAATTTGCTATTAAGTACTTGACACTGGCTGAAATACCCGCTAAACGCAGGTGGAGCCATTCCACATCTTATTCCATTCAATTTCATAATTTCGTAAAAAAAAAGTAATTTACTTTTTTTATAGCTTGAAATAGATGTAATATTTGTATGGCACTGATAAGTAAGTTCCGTTCGCAAAGACCCTGCAGCTCGCTGTGGCGTCAAACCACATGTTTGCTTATACCAAAACGAACTGTATTGACTCAAAGATAAAGTTCATTCTTCAACGCGAGAGAACTTTGACGCGGTTTATTAGGCTAATAGGCTCCTTGTATTCTGAGAAAATTACAACAAATTTAGTACCATAATTATAAAAATCTAAAATAACGTGTATAAAAGAAATTGCTAAATTGCCATTTAGACCTACAGAACCTTAAACAGATCATTATATCAAAATGACGGTAATCTGCCATATTTTTTTTTCTAATCAAAAGACTAGGCACTATTATGTCAAGTTAACATACTGTTACTCCTGTACTATGACCACCTAACCCTCCATTTTCGGTTCCAGTACAAACACGGTCATCGCGGGGCCGAAACGACCGCTGGAACTGTTTGCGAAGGACAAATATTAACGCGTGGTTGCTTTTTTAGGGGGCCCCTGAATGTGTTTGTCTCTGGTTACGTTTTAATTGAGGGTAGGATGAGATTTTCACTTGGGGCTGTTGGTATTAGGTTTTATTTGACTTGGTTGGTAGATAGCTGCTAAGGATTTAAGAGTGGCTGGCCTTCTTTAGCCGACTTCAAAAAGGAGGAGGTTCTCAAAAATAATTCGACCCTTTTTTTCCACAATAAGCTCGGTCTAGTTGCTTGAGCGTAAGCCGCTCGGCTCACCGAACCAGGTAGCTGCGGGTTCGGTTCGCGTCAGTGACAAATTTCAGAAATGATCTTAATGGAATTTAGCATGGTCTGGGTGTAACTGGGATCGCCCCCAGTCCATAGTATAGTACCCGTAGTACAAGTTGTGCTTAGTTAGTTTGGGGTATGTGTTGTCTAGTAATTAGACCTAGCCGTCGTATGTAAAGAATGAAGTATTAAGAAAAAGAATTCTCTGAGACTTTAATTTTGAATAGCCAAATACAATCTTTCCATAAACAGTTCTAACTCGACATTTTGTACGTATATTAAAAAAATTACGCTTACTAAAGTATTTATTTTATAACATCAAAACAACCATTTATGTACTAAACTCAGTACCTAAATAAGAATTATATATACAGACCAAAACAGTATGTAAATTAGTATAAAAAATCAACGCATGCGCATCACTCAGATTCATCCATGTGCGAAATACATTGTAAAGTATGATAATGAGTCACGACTTCCTGCAAAGCATTCGCGTCTCTATCACTAGACTAGTAAGATATAGAATTGAGTATAATGTAATTTGACACAGAAAGGGATGGGTATATTCATTATTGTACCGTTTAGTTTGTGCCCAGAGACCTACATTGGCAGCACAGCCGGTTGTGACAAGAGAAACAGTGAGATATAATACCAATTTCATCCCTTTCTCTCGTATCAATTGCGAGAGTGATAGAGCGAGTCGAAGCGGTATAACCCTTGACATAAGACACGTTTTGAACGCACGCGCATGTTGAGAAGTGTCGTTAATAACAAGATGAGATTTGATATTGCCCACAAAAGAAACAGATTCCGCTGCAAAAATAATGCTTGACTATACAACACATACTCGTCGTATGATCCCAAACTAAGCAACGCTTGTACGATGGGTACCAATTTTCCGCTGATGGTAATCAAATCCTGAACTGCCCGGTGCCGTGAACTGAGCGCCCTACGTTTAATCTACTAGCTGTCGTCAATTCTTGTGCATTAACCGCGATGGATATGTATTGGGCGTTTTTCCATTACCCGGCCCGGCAAGTTACCGGGGAAGCAAAAATGTATGAAAATGTATGGCTCGCTTTTTTACTTACCGGCGCCGGCGCCGGCCCGGCATTGAGTCCTGCCGGCGCCGTCGCCGTCGCCGGGGTAGCAAGCTTCCCACCGGTGCCGGCCCGGCAAAATTGCATGTGTATTGCATATTTATATGAATTGTAGCCGTGTGAGTGTGTAACTGCGCGTGTCAGTACTGTACCACTCACCGGGCGTAAACCGGCATCGACACCAGCGCAGTGGAAAAACGAAACCCCGGCGCCGGTGCCGGTGCACGGCCATGTCGGTGCCGTGCCGGTGCCGGGCTGGCTAATGGAAAAACGCCCATTCAATTATTAGGAAAGTCAAGTTACTGTCCGTTAACAAGACGTCGCGTCGTTAGAATCTTAACAAAACAATGAAATAATGAACCAACCCGGAAATGTATCTCAGGAAAATATATATCTAGCGATGTTCGCACAACCTTGATGGCATTAGATTATGTAAAAATTCTGTCATGTCAAAACAAAACCCAACATCTGCGGGATCCTAGTATTAGCATACGATAAAATTGCAAAAATGCAGCATCACCTCAGTGTAAGGCTAACGTGAAGCCCCGAACACACTGAGGCGTCAACAGGCGCGCTGAAATGTACTCTGTATCAATGCAAATAAAGATTGAATTTCTGTGGTAAAGGCCACGCGACCACGAGTCAAAATTCGCTCGCGCTGTCATAAAGTTAGACGCAGGCGTCTCAACGTCCCTAGTGTGCTCTGGTCTTTAGTTTATCTAGAGCTAATTCTCAAACAATTTTGGACAAGATGTGAATGAACAGATACCACAGACCCCCCAAGCCAAATTACTTTATAACTCGTATCTCTAGTTTTTTTTTCCTATTTATGCAATATCCTCTCATGTTCACATTTATCTAAAAGTTGAGTTTTTTAAAAGTACAACATCGATACTTCCTACTAAAATATTAGTCATTCTTATAACAGAAGTTGGTACACGTAACAGAATTTATAGGTATCTTGAAAGTTTCAAATAAGAACTTAATTAACAGGGGTCGATTTTAAGACCTCGTGGACCAAGAAAATCAGTTTTCGTTTATGTCGACATCTGAGAGTGTCTGAGAAAACTTTGGGAATCCCTGACCTAGAGACTACTTTAACACGTGTAAAGTACAAAAAACACATATCTGATAAATTCAAGGTTCAATACATGGGTACCAATAAGAGCGTATCAATTAAAGGACCTTAGAATTAGATGGAATTAATTTTATGTGTGAAAATGCGTAATGTACACCGACACGAGCCGTATACGGGACATAGACATAATTAGAATGAGAAAAACTCTTATTAGCAACTTTATGGTACTTAGTTTAGATCGTTTAGTTAGGGTTTCATCATCAGTTTTCGTAATAAGCACTTCGCGAACTTTTTTTATCCCGTCATACCACTATTGCGTCCCAGGCTAATACTGGGACGTCGAGACCCGCTCGTCAAATCTTTTGCCAATAAGAACTCTGTGTAAATGTACAAAATGATTGAATTTCCGTGGTAAAAGCCACGCATTCATGCGTCAAAATTCGCTCGCGCTGACAATAACATTTCGTTGAAGAATGACTCTTTTTTGAGTCAATTCAGTTCATTTTAGTATTGCCAAACAAAATTTACATACCGTATGGAATATACGACACAGTCAGTGTGACCAGGTTTTTCTTGAAACTACTATGAATCCATCCTGAAAAACTACTAAATAATATTTTCAAAAACCCATAAATTTCTTAAGTGAAGCGGTTTTCCATGAAGTATTGACTGTAATTTAATTATTCAAATGTTTCATCCTTATAGTTTTTGAGTGATTCACCTCAAATTGACATCAGATATTGGGATTGGAAGACTTGGTGAAAGCATTTAATTCGTCATCGGTGCTATATGAAAACTACTAAACGTACTGAAGGGTTTCTAGGGATAAATAAAAAAAAACGGGATTACGACAGATACAATATGATACAGAAAAACTTACGTACAGCAAATCGAAACGTCATGAAAACAGTGACTGATTGACACGTACCAAAAACTACTAAAAAGGTAGAAAACCTACCAAACTGGGTCACGTTAAAAACTGTTGTGCGATAATTGCCACAAAAATTAGTTCAATGACACATCACGCCGAGCAATAATCATTCGCTCTTGACAGTAATCAGTGCGATACTAACATTGTTATCGGAAATGGGGACGCCCAATCGTTTGCATCGAGTTACAACAACCATATATCATTGAACCGATACTGATACTTGAATAACAAACAAATTAACACTTCGTACTCTGGATTGTACTGCCTGCATACAATCCTCATCAAAAGATTTTCACCCGCTGAACGGTGAAGGAAATAAGAAAAGAGTTTAAAAAACTGTAACCCGGAATAAAATCGGGGTTTTCATGGTAAAATCGATTCCTCCTACTGTTGAAATCGGTTAAAATGTACCCTATGTTACCCGGGCCATACTAGCAAATCGATTGATACCTTATTCATCAAAATTGGATGAATAATTTAGGCGCTACGGAGGAACATAGTATACATACATTGACTGCTACAATCATAACCCTTCACCGTAGTCCAGCAAAAAACAATAGATGAAACTCATGCGGTCCAAGAGAATCTCAATCCTCGAAAGTTCGCAAATCCGCTCTGGACCAGTACAACTCATATCTAAGGCAGCGAGACCGATAATGGCAATAGGCTCGCCCCTTTTTTGAGAGGACTTCGCTGTTGGCCGTGAGGTGGCCTTTACAGCTTTGCCAGAGGAGGGCGAAAGAGACAGAATATCCAAAACACTCTTAATTATATGCAGTTAAAGAGAAAGCGTATAAACCCTTTTATTTTATATTCAACATGGCATAAATACAAGTATTTTAAAACCTAATTCATATCAATCTACCTACGTATATTTTATTTGCACAGCTGCGCCCGCGCCGCGCCCCCATTGGCCGTTGGGCCGCCCAATCGTGACGCGACGTTCGAATTTCGAAATGTTTTTGTTTAATTACAATATCAAATTGGGTTTTTTTGAAACTGTTAGACTACTTACCGTGTTTTAAGGAAATATTATCGTCTCATTCATACATTAGGACCGCTATAACTTACGGCGGAAATCTACATATATTCTGTCTAATCTATGGATTGGCCTTACTAAGGATATCCTTATTAGAAAAAAGCAACCATGGAGTTTCTTGCCCATTCTTCTCCATTAGGAAATGCATTCCGAATGGGTGGTAGAGATACTATTAATATTATTTATTGACGATTCATAAGTGTCTGTATTGGTTTACATGAATAAAATAAATCTGATTCTGATAAAATTGTCATCTCAATATTTTCGTCCCAAGATTCATGTGCCTTTTACAAAGTATAGGGCTGACAGAGCAATTGTCTCAATATTATTTTGGTGACACCTAACATCTTGGTTATCTACAGAAACGTCAAACTTATACCACCGATTCCCTAAATATTGCTTACCTCTGTCAAAAAAAAAATGGTTTTGGCCACAATCAGGGGCTGTACCACCTCCTCTTGAAGTGTTGATGTTTCAGTCGTAACTGTCAATTTTTGACAGATTTTGTACTGACTGACGAAAACTAAAAGTAATATTATAAACATTGCTGCCAGGTGGTGGTAAGGGGTCAGAAATAAGACTGTTTTTTATTCATGTCCTCCTCGCGTCGTGCTCCTCATTGCCGAGGGTCGTGATTCACCCATGGATTTTTTTTCTCCTTGACTATCTTGCGCCACCTGTGCCTGTCTTTGGCGACGTGGAGAGCTTCGTGGAGATTAGTGTCCAGAGATTTACGGATCTGTCTTTATTCATGTAAACAGGTACTTATGAATCGTCAATAAACAAAAAAAAAAATTGAATTCTACCACCCATTCAGAATGCATTTCCTATGGAGAAGAATGGCCAAAAAAACTCTCGTTACTCTTTTCTAAAAGGCTTCATGTCTAGTTTAAGTGGATAACAATATAATCTGCAGAATATACTAATTAAATGAAGGAAGTTAAATTTGACGAGATGAAAACAGACACCGGCCGAAGATATTTACATAAATATTGTTATATTTGTATTTTATAGGCAATTATAAATTGACTTACATGCGAGTGATAACCTCGAGGGCTACTGCGCGGTATCTATCGCTATGACGCCGTGAAGATATAGTTGCGGGCGTATTTACTTGAGTTTCCTTTTCAAAATGTAACTTAGTCAGAGAGTATAGTTACTTCAGTATATGCTAAAGGAATATGTGCAGTCTGAACTATTTTACTATAATTTCTAAACAGATTTTTCTTGTGTTAAGTTTTCCTTCAAATTCAGCGCAACATAGCTCTAAAATCAGATGTTTTTTTGAACTCTATTTGATCTAAAGATGTACAACAGAGGCCATCTAACCCCTTACACAAATGTTTTAAATTTTTTGAGAAAAATAATTTGATTTAATATTTTGCATACATAAAACGATTTTACATACTGCAGCACTTGTAGCATGTAGCATGAGCGCCGAGATTAGACGTATGTCACGAAATATCTTGGTGTTGTCTCTTTCTCTCGTATGAAATTAGACAGAGAGCGACCGAGCCAATCCGTGACAGAGGTCTTGTCTTGACATGCGTGCTGATACCACAGGCTCGTGTTCCCATTCTGTATCACATTGTAAGTATACATAAGATACAATTACTTTAGTAAAAAAAAGCCGCAGGATCGTTCATAGGCGTAATCAATAAAAAGTGTGCTTTATCTAGAGTTAATACAGTTCGTTTTAGTATTATCAAAACAATTTAATGTTCAGGTATCTGGTATTAAAACATATTTTTTAAATTTATTAACTTAACGATTAATTAATTTTGTTGTTGGTAAAATCATAGCAAGCCGATGGAGCCATAATAAAAAAATACTGGTTCGCGCGCCATTTGACGCGTTTGTGTGCGCAGGGATTGGCAGCGGGTCGGGTGTCAGCGTGAGTGCGTATCTGAGATACCTACTTGACGTAAACTACGAATTTTCTTTGTTTGCCTACGATTCCAATTATCACATCACTACGGTAGTGTAGTGCTGTGTAATATACAAAGAAGAAGCACAAAGCAGAATAAGAATCAGATTTTTTTTATTCATAAACACCAATCTCCACGACCAGGCCATCTCTACGACTTAATAAATTTCTATATATATATTCATGCTCCATTATAACGACAGTTAAAAGGGGTTTGAACATTGTTATATGCTTTCAGAACGGTCGCGTAGATATATAGTCTCTAAGGTATTTATTATAACAGTATTTGTGACGTCAGCCCCAAATCATTGTATGGTGTCCATAGTACAAGCTTTGCTTAGTTTGGGATCATACATTAAGTACCTATTTGGTTGTCCGGCGATATTTATTTCTATATTAGTTACCCGGCGTATATTGTATTATAATACATAAGTTATTTATTGAATAAATTGAATTGAATTTTAACAACGCATTTTTTTTTCAATTTTTTTTTACTAGGGGGAGGGGGGGTCAAGAAAAACATTACTGCGCATTACATAAGGGGGTGAGGGGGGATCAAAAATCTCCAAAAAATGCGTTACTTAATACTTAACGCTCCCTTTAGAATTATAGGAATAATATTACCGTTAAGTACCTGCTATAACGAAAGACAGCTAAGATACGTTAGTAAAGTGACCAAACCTATCAGATTGGACACCACATAAGCCGCACACACACTGGAGCGTTTAAGTACGCGCGTCAACATTCTTGCCACTTCCATAACAAACTGTGTCAATATTCTTATTTTTTTATACAATTATCATTTAAATACATGGGTTGAAATAAAACTGTTTTACGGATTTTATCGCGTTTATTTTTCCCATTTTTAACGCTCCAATATGTCTTTCTTCCAGTGCCTCTTTAAGCAAGTAGAAAGGGTTCCAGGAACATTACGCCACACAGAATTTCAGGAATTGATAATGAAGTCAAGTCAAATGTCGGCCGTAAACATGATAGATAGCGGGTTCGAAGCCCGATTCGATAACAGTTTCAATTACAATTAGTATCATTAAAATATACATTTACATGTAAATAATATTTAATTATGTTTTTATCTAATGATAAATAATACCTCTTATTTTATTTCATTAATAGCATCTACCCGTAACTGCGTCCATGTGGCATTTAGGAATCCTAATTACCCGTAAGAATGGGATTTATATTTTAAATGCCAAACGCATTTTCTTTTTTAAAATAACGGTAGTCTAATTTACTCCTTGTAATATGCCAGTATCTGCCATGTATCTGTCAGTGAAATCCCTTCAATCCGTTCAGACGTTTGGGAGTTTACCCGAAACAAGGAGATAGCCAAGACAGACTAAAATTGCGTTTTCGTTATATATACTGACTAATGTAAGTGCTGTATGTAAGTACACGAATAAAAAAAAAAAGATTTTTGATTTTGATATTTTTTTTTATATCGACGTCAGAAAGCGTACATGTCGTATCTTGAAAATTGACCTAAATAACTTATTAATAATTATAGAATTGATCAGAAAATAAACCCGCGTCGAATGGTTCATGGTCTCGTCTGCATACGACAAAAAAATTAAGGAAGGAATCAAGGAGTTATGAATTTATGAAATACCTAGTTCACATATTGTTTTCTTATATTTACGCGAATACTATACATTGAAATTAAACTATTTTACGGATTTTATCGCGTTTATTTAATATTTTATTTTCCCGACGTTTCGGCTGCTTTACAGCAACCATGGTCACGGGGGGACTGAGGTGTTAGACGTCCTGATGTCACAGTTAATAACTGGGTACCCTCATATTTAGTTGTTGTTTGCGGTCCGATCCACGCAGAAAGTGGATCGGGAAAATAAAATAGTAAATAAACGCGATAACATCCGTAAAATAGTTTAATTTCAAAATACCTAGTTTTTCGGCTCTGGTGTAAAATTGGATATTTTGAGATACATTTTCGCTTTCTGCCTTCGATATGCATTCAGTAAAAAAAATTACATTACAAGCAGACACTCCAATTTCATTTATTTGTATACGTATAGATATAGATAAGAAAAAGACAATTATTTTATTTGATTTAGAGATAATATTAACCCTGCTTACCCTACCTGGTAATAAGAGCAGATAGAATCAGCTAGACACATCATAAGTAGGCATGTGTCAGACGTCAGAAAATGATTTACAATCACCGCTCAACGCGACGTTGACCCGCCATCACGAATGTACCCGTATTCGGACACACTGTACAATATACAGTGTGGTCACCAATCTGAGACCTACCTTTACTACGAATAAATGGGGGTAAATGGCTGTAAATGGGAGTAGGTAGACGAAGAAACAGAATTGTTTTTTTTTTTTTGAGTTTTTTGTTTGGTTGAAAGCATTTAGATCTGGAACTACCAGTCCGATTTCAAAAAATCATTTTGCGCTGTATAGTCTATTTATTGATGAAGGTTATAGACTTTATAACATCACGCTACTAGTGACTATAAACCCGGGTGAAATAGCGGGCACAGCTAGTTATACAATAAAACATATTCTTAGGTATATAATTTTAATCCACTTATTACGCACGTATGTATTTATCTAGGTCTCAAATATTTGGAGCAGTATATACTTTATGTTATTTACATACGTGAATACCTAACTTAGTCTCATTCCATACTTATTTATTACCTGTAGTTGTAGTATGAGCGCCAAGACTAGACTTATGTCACAGAATATGTTGATTATATCTCTTTCTCTCGTATGAAATAAGACAGAGAGCGAGCGAGCCAATCCGTGACAGGGGTCTTGTCTTGAATTGCGTGCTAACGCCACAGTGAGTAACAAATTGAGGTACTAGAGCCGACCCTCAGTGTGCGGGTAGCTTTACTATTAGGAAGTTAGTATAGTATGGAGCGTCTACTCCCATTTACAGTATAAAGCCTCCCGCACACACGCGTCGATGTTCGCGCGACAAACAGTTTTCCATATCAAAACAAACTGTATTGACACATACAAAAAGATCAAAAGAATTTAGACGCGTGGAGGCGTTGCTTTTATCACAGAAATTCAATCATTATTCTTGTTGGCATAAAGTTGGTTTTGGTATTGCCTACTACCTAATTTTGACGCGCGATTAGGAAGCTATTATAGTGAGGTGAGTTGGAAAAGAGCAATCAAGGAGTTGCGTGCACATTCTTTTCCATAGGAAATGCATTCCGAATTGGTGTTACAGATACTATTATAATATATGCATAATAAATCCGATTCAATAGATTTTAAAAGTAATTTCCTAACAAATAACACGCTGTACACATTAATGTCACAATTACAAGAATATGAACCGTAAATAAAAAAAAAACATTAAATTGCAGTCAACATTAATTTGTACGGACACAAAATATGCATTGTAATATGCGCCTTATGCGGACGGCGCAAGTGACAAGCGCGATGCGAGCCAATTTAACAAACGTAGGTATTTTTGACAGATTTGCCAGTCATGAAGGAACATATTCCGTCACAGGAGGTGGTATTTTGTGCTTTCCTTTTGTGTACGAGGAAATACATTTATTTGGTCACGACTTGGTATATACAAGGAGTGTTTGCCGTTGACGGCAAACATCGGAATTTGGTCTGACTGTCTGGGTTCAACTGGGATCGCCCTCAGTCCGTTGCGCGCGCACCCAAAGTATAAGCTATACCTGCCAAACGATCTCGCCGGCGAGGTCAAGGAACTCCCTCTTCCGCTCGTACGTGCATCTTTGCACCTAGGAGCGCAGTCACTACCTCTCCCCTCACGGTAACTGCCCAAGCCGAGGTCGTGCCCTCTGTGGCGCCCTTGAGCTAGTTGCCACCCCTTTCCGTCCTTAAGGCCTTGGTTGGAGTGCACTCTGCGCTCGCCACTCCTCCGGTAAAGCTGTAAAGGCCACCTAAGGGCCAACAGCGTAGTCCATTAAAAAAAAAACAAGCTATACCTAGTTTGGGATCATACAATGAGTATGTGTTGTCTGGCGATTATTTATAAGCCGCACACTGGGTCTTCAAATCGCGTGCATCAAATGTTTTGCCAATGACAAAACGAACCGTATTGACTCATAGACAAAAATAATTCTTCAACAAAATGACATCGACAGCGCGAGAGATTTTTGACGCATGGTCGCTTGGCTTCTACCCATGGAGATATTATATCGGAGATGAGCCCGCGCCGCGCTGTAGTAAATTTTTCTGATGTATCTGACTCAGCCATCATTGTTTTCCCTTATAGTTGCCGTATAATACAGGTACATGAGATAACAAAAATGGCGGAAAATTCGCCGCAGAGCTATACGAAGAGTGGAGTCGTTATGGGTACTCTAGATACTCTATGGTTCTACCACTGAAATTCAATCTTCATGTACATTGACACAAAGCTCATTTTGGTATCGGCATAAACAGTGTGCTACTGCCTGCTTCGCCAGCCGCTCCGCCCGCAACTTGCACCACAAGCTCGTAACGAGCACAATTCCAGCGGTACCAACCTAATACGGTGTGATACTTCAATGGCGATATTGTCAAACGCATAAAATGTTCCTATTGATTGATTGAACGTTGCTACATACACTGATATTAAGTATGACGGACTTTTTGTAGCTTATACGAACCTAACTGTACAGGATATGTTATAGCAGTGGTTGGCAAACTTTCTTAATGGGGGCCCAGAAAGTTTCAAATTCCAGAGGAGGGCCCAGAATTAAAGCAAAAATGCACTTTGTGTTGAACTGTGCCTACTGGTATGTTTTTCAAGATCGCGACCTTCACATATTATATCTGTTAACGTTATATAGAGACCAAATAGCAATTTAACGTTAAACTGACCGTATTTCTGTTTACTTCACCGTTAAAACGATGGTTAAAACTAAAAGTGCGTTCGGAATATACAGGGTGTATCAGAAGTCCGAAATAATAATTGAACCTGTATATCGCTATAAGGAGTGGAGCTATATGGCCCAGACTTTAAGTTAAAATTCTTAACTTTATTCTTTCATACAAATCTAGGAAATTCATTTTTTAAACAATTTTCGGTCGGCCCTTCGCAAAACGTGGACCAGCTGTTTATTTAAAGGTCAATGCTTCACACCCATTGTGACAAACCCCGCCCACAGCGGGTACTAGTACTCTAACACACGAGCCGCGCGGGGGTGGGGTACAGGGGTGAAGCGGCGGCGGCACGCGGCCGGCCGGCGCGCGGCGGCGCGGTGTCTTTGAGCGGCTTTGATTGTGTCGGTCGCCCGTTGCAAACTCGCCCAAGCGGTCTCTTTCGCACTTGCGCCTCTCTTTCGCACTCGTCGGTCATTGTAATTGACAGTAATTTTGATATTCTTAGGTAGGTATGAGAATGACCAAAACATTGGTAATGAAATTACTGTAAAATTAAACCGCCGAGAACCAAGCTTCCTTTAATGAAGGTAATTATGTAATTAGGTAGGTATCGAGACACCTTTTGTAAAACGCATTCATACATTTTATTTTTTGTTGCTAAATAGTAAACATTATTAAATCTTTTGTGGTTTGGTTGGTAGCTTTCTATCAAAATGAACCTGGTAGCCGTTTTATTTTTGATAATGACTACGCTGTTGGCCGTGAGCGGCAGCTTTACCGTAGGGGGTTTGTGCTATTGAAACTTGGGTTGGTGTGTAGGTATCTATCTAGGATCCCAGACGGCCTACCTACCTTACAAACACTATTTAGGTACTAATGAATAAGATGTATGACTTCTTTTTACAACAGGTGTCTAGGTATCTACCTAATTACATAACTACGTTCTTAAGAAGTAGGTTGGTTGGTAAGGTTATTAAAATTGTAAATTAGAAGGTACCTACGTAAGTTTTCATTTAACAGATTTTCTTCACTAATTGTAATAGTAAGTAGGTATCTGGGTAGCGACTAGCGACCTTATCGAAGTTTTTAGTTGGTAGGTAGGTACGTAAGTTTTCATTTAACAGATTTTCTTCACTAATTGTAATAGTAAGTAGGTATCTGGGTAGCGACTAGCGACCTTATCGAAGTTTTTAGTTGGTAGGTAGGTACGTAAGTTTTCGTTTAACAGATTTTCTTCACTAATTGTAATAGTAAGTAGGTATCTGGGTAACCACTTACTTAATTAAAGGACCCAATCGTCCGAGTAAAAACTGCTATAAAGATAATAATAGTAGGTAAGTATTTACCCGTGGCCATGTGTGCAGTGTATCAATCCATGGGTTTAATTGGAATTTATTCACTTCTCACATATCACAAAGAGCTAGGTAGGTACCTACCCACCTGCACACTTGAGTAAATACTTTCACGTTTTTTAGAAGACAAAAGAAATCACAAAACTTTTACCGGTATTCCCTTTAGTCGCACCAATGCACAAAACCATCTCATAGTTTTCCGAGTTTGAAAACACTTCACTATTACGCGGAGAACGAGACATTTTTCGTAACACATGTTAACGCCTTGACGGATTGCAAGGAACTAAATATTTTGATTTACGTTATTATTATCAAATAAAAATATCAAAGGACCGCTCCGACATTGCACGAAGGCACAGTGTTTTACCGCGCTGCAACGCTGGGCCAATCACCGTTTATGCAATATGGCCGATGATATGTCATTGGACGTAAATTGTCCTTGTGTGTGATATCTCCGCCCGCTAATGTTCACTACATTGACATATTCGCGGCCATGATTATTAGAGTAATCAAAGATTAAAGTCTTTCAGATATGCCAGACCAATTCTAATAATTGTCTACATCATTAGGTACCTACTTGTATTCTGAGAATTGTAGTGATTATGATAAAGACAAATAATAATAATAAAATAATATTTTTTTTCTTTTAATCAACTCTCACTATGTTTCAGTTTAAAAAAAAATCCGTTCACGAAAACTAAAACGAAAATGGATTATTTGCTTGTGTAGAAGTTTTACTTTACATCGATTTAAATGAAGTATGATTTTTTGTCATAGTTAGGTAACTACAGTGGCCGATTTTTATTTCTGTATTGAACTATGCTCGTAGGTAAAAACCTTGTGTCATATCTATCACTCCCTCATCATTTTAAAGCGAGTTCATTCGCCTCATCAGCTGATTTTTAGGGTCGCGGTGCGTAAGTTTTGACACCAACTTTGGACACAAATTGCTCAGAAACTAAATTAGTTACGTATATTTTGCTTGAACGTGTTGATTGCTTATCATCTGTCCTATATGGCCCCCAAGTATTATTTCGGACTTCTGATACGATCTGTATAGTTACGGCTCTGTAAATAGTCCGCCTCGTTGTCTGAGACATATAAATCAAGTTAATGGCGGATCGCGAGCGTTAATATCGACTGAGTTTAGAAAAAATTGCCAAGTGCGAGTTGGACTCGCGCACCCAGGCTCCGTACAGGAACTATGAAAGCACCGAACATTGCTCTAACAAAAGATAAGCTGGATAGAGGGACAAAACTTACTTTAACGTTGGAAAACTGTTGTCGCCATATATTGAGTTAATTCGTGGTCAGTTAACCAATTGCAAATAAGTTACTAATCGCAAAAAAAAAACATTTTTATGCGTGCTAACTATAAATTTACTATTTGCGGATATTCGCCTCTTTAGTTAAGACTTTAATAGCAGTGGTAGCCGAGTGGTCGAACGCACGCTTTGCAATCAAAGTGCGCAGGTTCTATCCCCGGCTCGCACCTCTGGGTTCCATGTGCGAATCTCATTTTCATCTGAGATTATCACTTGCTAAGAAACGGTGACGGAAAACATCGTGAGGAAACCTGTGTGCCCGGTATAATGGCAATAGGCTCGCCCCCTATTACATTGGGACCAAAATACATCGGCGAAGTGTGGGCGCACTGCAGTGCACCTCTGCCTACCCCTTCGGGGAATACAGGCGTGATGATGTATTATTATTATTAGTTAAGACTAGCTGTGCCCGCGACTTCGCCCGCGTGGACTTTAGGGAGATTACCCGGAAATATGGGTATTATGTTTTTCCCGCGGAACCCTAATGCTTTTTCTAAAATTAAAGTAGCCTAAGTTACGCCTTGGAACGTCAGCTATCTGTCAGTGAAAGTCCCATTGAAATCGGTTCAGACGTTTAGAAGTTTACCTCAAACAAACAGACAGACAGACAGACAGACAGACAGACAAAAAATTTTAAAATTGCGTTTTCGTTATCGTATATACTTTCATACGCATTTGGTAAAAAAAGTGTTATTTTGATATTACAAACAGACACTCCAATTTTATTTATTTGTATAGATGTATAGACAATGCTGCTAGCCTAATTTCATGATCCCAGATCAACAGGAAGTATCCTACAGATTTTTGGTTCCCCTTACGAATGTTTTGAATGCGTAAACTGAGAAGTTTGATTTTTTTAGACTATATTTGTATTGAATATTAGACTGCCGTGAGTATAATTCTTCTCTAGTATTGTGGCAAAGGGGCTGTCTGCTCTCATGGCATTGCTGCTCCTGAGAATGTATTACCCGCAATTATCATTTTAAAAAGAGTAACCATCGAGTTTCTTACCGGCTCTTCTCAGTGGAAGCAGCATTACGAACCGGTGGTAGAATCTGACTATTTGTAAGTGCTTTTTGGCCTACACGATTTTTTTTTATTTGATTTACAGCTTAGAGCTAAGAGACCTGAGTATTTGTTATTGATTTCAACTTGATACCTCAACGCGTTCCTGAGAAAAAGGGTCTTGACAGGCACACAACCAAGTGATCCTATAAGGGTTCCTTTTGAGGTACGGAACCCTAAAAATAGCAATCTACACTCCAATGGGTATACTATGAGTTCAACGCGAGGTTTACTAACGTCCATCGCTGACGTTAACGCCACAAATATATAACGTAACGACGACGGCTTGGTGTATTGATTTCAACGTACGCCGCTCGGCTTACTGCACCAGGTGCGATGGTTCGATTCTCCAGTGGCAATTTTCAGAGTTTACCCTGGGGTTTTTTTTTTATGAAGGACTTACATTTTTGGCCGTTTGGTGGCCTTTACAGCTTTACCGGAGGAGTGGCGAGCGCAGAGTGCACTCCAACCAAGGCCTTAAGGGCGGAAAAAAGGGTGGCAACTAGCTCAAGGACGCCACAGAGGGCACGACCTCGGCTTGGGCAGTTACCATGAGGTAGTGACTGCGCTCCTAGGTGCAAAGATGCAACTACGAGCGGAAGAGGGGGTTCCTCGACCTCGCCGGCGAGATCGGTGTCTGTTTGAGGCAGTTTACCCCGGGTATAACTGAGATCAGTCCATTGTCTGGTACCCATAGTACAAGCTTTGCTTAGTTTGGGTTACGGCGAGTATTTATATTTATAAAAAACACGTCATCACGCCTGTTTTCCCCGAAGCGGTAGGCAGAGGTGCACTGCAGCGCACCCACATTTCGCCGATGTATTTTAGACCCAATATAATATTTAATTTTTTTTCTAATAACATAATAGCCCATATTACAAGCTATGCTTCGTTTGAGATCATACGATGAGTATGTGTTGTGTGGCGATATATTTCATTTACTATTTGGTACGTACCGAAAATCGACTCACGCGCACGATAGATAAATCTCAAGTTTTATGGACACGAGACGTATGAAATACATTAATTGATACAGCGGATGACTCAGTGGGCACATTTGCGGGCTCAGTCTAGTGGTATACGGTCAGGCAGGCTCACTGAACCAGATGGTTACGGGTTCGATTCCCGCCATCGGGTAATTTTAAGGTATGTACAAACAATTGAGCAGTGGTAGCCGAGTCGCCGAACGCACGCTTTGCAATCAAAGTGTGCAAGTTCAAACCCCGGCTCGCATTTGATAATCACTTGCTAAGAAACGGTGCAGGACAACATCGTGAGGAAACCTGCACGTCTGAGGGAACTTGACTAGTTCTCGATTGATGTGTGAAGTCTGCCAACCTGCACCAGGCCAGCGAGTTGGACTATGGCCTGAATCCCCCTCGCATTGAATGGAGGCCCGTGCCCAGCAGTGGGACGTTGAAAGGGCTATAGTAGTAGTAGTATAAACAACATCTATTATCAATATGAGTACATTGTGTATTGACCTTGAGGCGACTAGGCTAGCCACATTCCAGCTACCATTGATAGAAGATGTTGCCTTTATGTCTTAAAAGCCATAACAACTTCACAACGATAGTGTCAGATTTGTAAGTGTCCCCATGGGCCTATACAGAATAAATGATTTGACTTTGACTCAGTTGCTTAGGGGCTCAATATTCATGTCACGGCATGCAGCGCCCCTAGCGGCGAATTAATGAACTATAGTTTCGCGTTAACGCGGCGACATTACAAAGAATGGTAAAATCCGAATTGTTAACTGAATTGTGTGAAAAGTAAACAGTATCTTTTTTATTGAGCTGACACAATGGTTTGGTTATTTCCAATGGGTGGGTGCGAATTTGATTCCAGTGCAGGCCAATATTCAGAAAAGTTTTTTTAAATTTGATCCATTACTAGTACTCGTCTTACAGTGATGTTTAAACATTACTTTGTACAACATAACTGACAAATACTAATAATACTACTAGTATAATCCTGGGATCACCTCCAGACTTCAAATACTAATTAAGTTTGTTATACAAATATATACAAATTTCATTGTCATTATCAAACTTGCATTTTTATTACTTTGAAAAGAATAACCATTGAGTATCTTACCGGCTCTTCTCAGTGGAAGCAGCATTCTGAACCGGTGGTAGAATCTAACTGTAAGTGCTTTTTGGAATACACAAATAAAAAAAAAAAAAATTTTAAAACAACACATTTAACTCATGCTATTTTATTACCTTTACTTGCCTTTTATAGGGCGCCTGAAACACCACTTTGAGAGATTCCTCTTAAACAAATTCCTTTACTGGTATTATAGTAGGTAACATTAAATATGAATTCTCTGATGAAGTGTACCTATGTATGAATCATGCACATGAGGGGTCATTTTATGTAAATTTGGAGCATTGCTACAGTTCTGCTGATCATTCAGGAGGTGAATAGTTAGGGAAGAATAATTATGGCACAGTATCTTTTTAAAATGCATTAAACTCAGAACTTCTCATCCTAAGTGGGCCATAAAGGCGTCACAGCAAACACAGGACCCTGTAGCTAAATCATTGTGGATTTTACACTCATTATTAGCTTAAACACTTGTGTAAATAACACATCTTACATTATAAAATATAATCGTAACAGCAGTTTGCATCTTAAAGCGAGCATTGATAAGGTTGAAAATTGTTTACGGTGGTGTTGTAATGACGTTATGTTTTCTAGGCGATTTCCTAATGTTAGGAATACAATTAAAGGTTTTGTTTAAGTTTTAAAATCATATTAGTACTAAACTAACTAACTATCTGCATATAAATTATAGAATTATTTTAAACTCGGTGACCTATGAAGCACTAACTTTATTCTATATTGTTAGACTTATTTTTTACAGCATATACTTATAATAATTATATTTTAATGAAACATAAAAATATTTAAGTATATGAAAGTGCAAAAACTGGTGGGATGCCAAATGTTCCTATTGGTATTTAATGGGTTAAGAATTGGACCTGGGTATGAAAGGTTTTCTAAGGCACCTTTGAGACAACAACATCATCTTTACATAGACAAGCTTGTAAAATAGTTTACACATCTAGTCTTGTACAAGATTTAGTACTAATGAATCATGATCATTGTTTACAGAGCACATATCTGTGTTGAATCATCTTTATGCACATAAATCAGTATCAGTTATTGATGATGGAAAACTATTATGCATACAAGTACAGAACCCGTGCCTTTTCTTCACAACAATTTGACTAAATGCCTTGAAAGTTTTTTTTTTGCAGCGCAGGAATAAATAGTCGATTCTATAGACGTACGCGCCTAGCGAGTTGTGTAAATAAACAGAAAAAACTTACACTGTAAACATACGTATAAAGAGAACATAAAAAACATCGATTCGCGAGCCTTACAGCGTGCACACCACTCGACAACAAGCTCGGAACGTTGGGTCCATTGATATACTTACCGTGAGCAAAAAAAATGCATCAAGAAACTTGCATCCCCGATCGAGCACGTTTCTCTCACCAGAAAACTACGAAAATCACAGATTTTCATCACGAAATCGATGGGTTTACCTTATTAAAGCGTGAGCGAGGACATCAATGCAAATAAATCCCGTGAAACTATTCAGATACGCACTGAAATCGCAGGAGCACAATGGTACAGACTCGTTTGGTGTCGTAGAATGCGATCATAACATAGCCTTTGTACGCTCAAAACACGCAACTAGGCCTACCTACGTAATTTAAACACGTACGTTAACGATTACAGAAGGTTATTGCATGTATTTGATATGCGTAGGTTTAGAATTTTGACCGTATTTTGAAAAAATGCTGTTGCTTTTCTACACTGTAATGGCATAACACGCAAACACTATGTATGATTTTCACAATGAAACACTTCACTTAACCGGAATAGTTTGTTCGAGGAACGCGAGACGAGCCACGGTATGCGTAATCTCACTCACCTTGTTGTTTATTCGCTATTTTATTGAAACAGTTTTGAAAAACTTCATATAAATGCATAGGCTCGTCATCGCTCGTCGCCATTTTGGATTATACTGTCCAAATCAAGCATAGACAATATAGAGCAAATTAATACAAGACTGTTCAAAAACTTATTGCGGACATTCGTCATTACTATATGGTATCAATTTATATTAAAATATTTCGTTTTATGTTGGTTTAATACGATTTATGAATTATTATCAAAAGATTTAGCGTCTTATCTCATACTATTTCAACTTAAATACTTGGAAGCACTTGGAAATTATTCAAAAACCTCGGAAAACGATTTTTCTCATATACTGACATCTAAACAACTTGCCACCATAGAGATCGCTTTGGCGTACTGTTTTCATTAATAAAAGTAAATCAACTAATACACACATACATATCGATAATCGTAGCATAGTATACATTATTTAATTCAATGTATAATTTAGGTATTTCAATTTGCCCAGCGACGTGAAGATGTGTGAAATTGTTAAGATAAATTTAAAAATTAAATACCTTAACGAAGTGTTACTTACTGAAATTTTCTTACTGAAATGTTAATGGTAATTTTAAAATCAGATGGAGGAGGTAATTTGTGGTAAGTTTTTATGTTAAATAAATTACAGCCAAGTTATGATATTAAATAAACATAGCTGGGCACCGTTAATCAAATAGTTAACTTCGTTAATCCGGTACAAAAATAGTTAGCTTCGTTAAACGTTAAAGCGTTACATTTCGGAAGAATTAACGCAAGTTAACGTTAACCCGTTAATATCTGTAAAATTGCATCTTTAAATCGTTGCTATCAATGATATTCTAGTAAACAGATATGTTATTCACGCTCAAAACAACCGAAAAAAAGTGTTCCGCGTAACAGCGGCAGCACACAGTGACACTTTTCATTAATTTTACATTTCACAATACGTAGTAATGTGTAAAAGAGATGGCTTGATAAACCCAACGAGAAAAAAGAGATAGCTAGTGTTGTCACTTGCGCTTCTATGTGATGTAACATTCATCTGTCAACCAATCCGCATGTTCGTATATTTGATACGTGCTAATTAGGATGTATTCGAGTTTTCACTAGTGCGCGCTCATAATATATCTGTTTACTAGAATATCATTGTTTGAACATATTTTACGCGCCGCTCCGCGGTGCGGTAACTATTAAGCATGGGATTAATGATTAACGGACTTCTGTATATTAACGGAAGGTAACGTGTCCGTTAACATTTTTAAAAGTTAACTTAAAAGTTAATCCGTTAATGAAAATGTTAAGTTCGTTAATTAACGATTAACGAGTTAATACCCAGCTATGTAAGTATAGTATCATATCTTGCTGCCTGCTGTAAAATTATGTTGCTTATAAGAAACATTAAGAATTACTCTACAAAAAAATCACGTAGAAAAGGCCAGACCGAATTATTTAATTGAAAGAAAATTGAAGCTGAAAATTACATTTACAAATTAATTATCATTACTAAAGCCCTATTTATATTGCGACACTAGTGGCGTGAAAGTAGTTGCGTGACATTAGTTTCATCAACAGTTTCACAATGCAAACGTCAAGTTTCACAATGCATGCATCGATGAATGCATGAAACTTGACGTTTACACTGTGAAACTATTGATGAAACTAATGTCGCGAAACTATTTTCACGCCACTAGTTTCATAATGTAAATAGGGCTTAAGAAAAATGTTGCAAATCGACTAAAATATGTAACAACACTATCAGCATTTTTTTTCTTTGGAAATAATTTTGACGTAAGAGACCCTACAAAATTTTCGAGTGCACTTCGCTAGAAAAAAAACATACAATAAATCCATCTACATGTAACATGTTCTCATTGAATTCTATAAACACTCAAAACCAGGTAAATATGATCGCTCGCGCGGTCATTCCAGCGATATTTGGCTGGTTACATCGCCAGTCAAAACAGTTTTGTCATTAAAATATAACCTTTTTGTCATTGCAGATTTTAGTAAGTTTAAGTCAGTTGTCGGCTAGATACCCCAGTGTTTTCAGACATAGAAAGCAGAGCAGTGGCAAGAATAAAGATGTGAGGGGTAAGGAGGCTGCGACCGCGTCCTATGACGCAATAGTTTGCCGGGAGAGTCTCGAGGAAGCTATCAGAAATTTTGATAAGGATGCCTTGATGTAAGTACTACTACTATGAACTACGAATTCTTCAATAAACACAAGTGTGCCTATTACACTACTATTTCGAAGCTATCAAGTTTAATTAAACCTATCAGCTGTTCCATAGTGTTGTAGGTCCTAAGAAATTACCTACAGATATTCACTACCACACAGATTACAGTAGAGAGTAAGGTCATTACCCTTGCATAGTTCTGATAAGAATTATTTGATAGTGTTGCTACTTACATAAATTTGAAGTCATTAACAAGTTGACAATATGTAAGATTCTAGTTAACTGACCTTCCCATGTTTGTAAACAATGTGAGATGCCATGTACTCAGTGGCCCAATTCTTGCATGATCAACATCTTTACTTTGACATATATTGGAATAAAAAGTCTAATTGGTCATATTTTTTGTGTTTTTTTTCGACTAGGGTTGCCAAGCATACTTTATAATAAAGCATCCTACTTTATTTTTGGTAACTATACTTTATATTTTTGCATACTAATAAAGTATGTGAAAATACTTTATTTCCAACCTTTACTGTGATGCGTAAAACAAAACACTCATTATGGGTACTTAAGTATTTAATGGTACACATAAGTAAAAATGGATGATGGAAACTATTTATAATTACTAAACACACACACACTCAGATGTGGTGTGGTGATTTTGATTGTTAAACAAGCTTTGAAACATTTAAAGATAGCAAAATATGTTAGCATGTGTTAAAAGCACACAAAAATAAGTTTTTAAGGCAATCAAAACATAAAATTTGAAAAAATACTTTATTTTTCTACTAAATAATTTATTTTTATCTTATCCAAACCATTTTATACGTTTTTAATGGCAAAATAGTTGGCAATCCTAGTTTCGACATATGTCGAATTAAGATGATCTTGTGAGGATTGGCCTCCCAGTCTTGGTACTTGGCAGAAATATGTGTCTCAACTATATTCCCTCCTATATGTAAAGATATTTTGGTTTCAATGTTATAGGGCACTAGCTATTTATGCTTCTGGCAGAACTTGGTTGGAATCCCTGACCCCCACTACAGTTAACGCAGGGATCTTGTATATAAGCTTATAAGATGGTCCAAAACTCTTCTATTGTGATTCGGGATCACTATAGGATTGTGTATGGAAATTTCGTGTTTGTATGTCACATATTGCTTGACACACCATCTGTTAGCGCATGCTAGAATTCTTTTTGACTGTCACACCTGTAGGTCATTGATAATTTTGTTATTATTACTAATGATTACTTAAATTTAATGATTGTATAGTGAAATGCGCCACCTCGAGATAAGAACCCTCCCACTGCTGGCCAAGGCTCGGCTTGCGCCGCGGCTCGCCAGTCTCGGCTCAGCACGGAGGGTGTCCTATGTCTCGGCAGACACATTCGACAAGAACAAGAGTGGGTGGACGGATACACGAACCATGACCGTGGATTTGGGCGGAAGAAATACCAGGTACAACTATTTATCCATAGAGTCCTACATGGGACATATACAATATGATTTAATATGCTATCAATACATCATCATGCTATGCTCTAAAGGGGTAGGCACTGCAGTGCACCCACACTTCACTGATGTATTTTAGTCCCATTGTAGTAGATGGACAGCCTATTGCCATTATACTGGCAGAGATTGGGCCCATAATCCACCACACTGACCCAGTGTGGGTTGGTGAACTTCGCACGCCTTTCTATACACATGCAGGTTTCCTCACGACGTTTTCCTTCACCATTCCATTAATGTGTAACATTATTGAAAATGACATGACATCACTAAATAAGGATATAAAGAAAGCCTTTATTGCTGCTTACATAGGTTAACCATTTTATGGTATTATTATCTAGATTTTTTTTTAACTAGTTATTATTATTTAATTTAATTAGGGGAGATTAGACTGTAGACTATTCTGAATGAATATGTGAAATTATAATACACTTCTCATCAAAAAAATCGAAACACCTCGCAGTTTATGATTTGATAAGGATTATCAGAAAAATGTGTATATTTAGGAATAAATGTAAAATGTCATTTAATAGTGAGTAGTATGAGGTTTATAAATCCTAATGTTAATGTTCTAAATTCAAATTAAGTCTTCATAGGTTTCGTATTTTGTATGATGAGTAATTTTAAAAATTAGGACAAAAACATTAAAAACGAAAGTGTTTCGATTTTTTTGATGAGAAGTGTATATTTTTTAATATCAAAATTACTGCTTTTGTGGCGATCTATGGGGGAGGCCTATGTCCAGCAGTGGACGTCCCTGGCTGATAGATAGATATTAGAGACAGATGCTCACATTTCCAATGTATCAGATTCACAGTGACAGACAAGTTCATAGGTCTGCTAGCGCGCAGCATCCAGCACACGGGCAGCCAGCTCGGGATGCAGGTGCGAGGGTTCAAGACAGAGCGCGCCATACACGCGGACCTCAAGCGGAACCCCACCATATTCAACAGACTCCGTTAGTCCTCACCATATCGTAAAACCATTTATTTTAGGATCACCAATAATTAGCAGTGGTAGCCTCGCGGGCAAGAATGCCCGCCTTGAACGTAAGGGGTGCAAGTTCCAATCCCAGGCCCGCACCTCTGAGATAATTTTCATGTGCGAATGTCATTTTCAACAATGATTACCACTTGCTGAACGGTGAAGGAAAACATCGTGAGGAAACCTGCACGTCTGTAGAAAGGCGTGTGAAGTTCACCAACCCGCACTGGGCCAGCGTGGTGGACTATGGCCCAAATCTCCCTCGTATTGAGGGGGAATGTGCCCGGTATAATGGCAATAGGCTCGCCCCCTATTTCATTGGGACCAAAATACACCGGCGAAGTGTGGGTGCACTACAGTGCACCTCTGCCTACCCCTTCGGGGAATACAGGCGTGATGATGTATTTTATTTATTTACCAATAATTATTACATCATTAGTAATAGAAAAATGATTGATTAAATACTTTTGTAAACACTGATTAAAAGTAGAATATCCGATTTGTAATAATAGGTTTGCCTACATTTACTCTAAATTTGAATTAACTCACTCCAATTTACAGTTCGAGTGTAAAAATTTTTTTAATTAAAATGTGGATAACATTGTGAATTATGCAATGATAAACCTAATTGATGAGACTTTAGAATAAGGCAATTCTATGATTATTTTGTTTTCCCTAATAAAATAAATAAATAAATGAAAAAAAACGGCCAAGTGCGAGCTGGACTCGCGCACCGAGGCTTCCGTACCTAAACTGTGAAAGCACCGAGCATTACTCTAACGAAAAGATAAACTGGATAGAGAGACAAACTTAACTTTGTGGGTGGTATATTGGTGGACCCATATAAAGTAATTACAAAATAAGTTTGTTATCGCAAAAAAACATTTTCTAACAGTTTTCGGATTTTTCTTTTGTGCTATAAGCCCTTGCTTGCCAAATTTCATGTTTCTAGGTCAACGGGAAGTACCCTATAGGTTTTTTATTCCCGTGCAAATGTACTGAAAATGCAACATAAACCGCCGTATTAGCTGGTCTGGGTGTACTGAGATTGCCACCAGCCCATAGTACAAGCTTTGCATAGTATGGGATCATACGATTGATTTATGATATGCCATATGCTGTCCTGCAGGGTTTAACGCGTCTGAAGGTCCGGAGCGGGCGCAGCAGGCGGCGGGCGCGGAGGCTGCGCCGCGTCTCGAGAAGCTACTGGGGGAGGACTCCCCTCATCTCACACACCAGCAGCGGGACAAGATCAAGATTGCATTCGCCGAAGGATACCTGGCTGGTGAGACTACCATCATTTAAGGCAGTGGTTCCCAAACTTATTTTGTATAGTGACCACTTTGAGAGTAAATTATTAGTCTATGAGTCCTCCTAGCTATAGCCGTATTTTTAATTAGACGAAGCCAACTGACAGTAGCTAATGTCACTTGGTAAAATAATGTTGCCATATTTAAAGTAATAGTGATGCGGTCAGTTCTCGTTCAATCAGATAAATGAACAATGAGGGTGAATAGTTAATCATTTCAAACTATAAAAGACAATCGAGTCAATTTCATTCATTCAGGAGTTTTTTCAATCATTCACTTTTTCACTACACTATTTTTACTTCATTAAAAACTGACAACACAGCAAACGTTAGTTGACTTCGTCTAATTACATTACGACTATAGATGAAATTACAAATCGCCCCCCAAGCCTCTACACAACGCCCCATTTTTTTTCTGAGTCCCCTTTAGGCCTCCAGAGACCACAAGGGTTCGTTTTAGACGCGTGGTATTGGCGCTTTTACAACAGAAATTTAATCAGAGCTAGTATTGGTATTGGTAAGAGTTGTATGAGTGATACACTGTGCAGGGTCCCACCCGGACAACGTGCGCGGCACGAAGGCGTCCAAGTACCTGCGGCTGGTGCAGCAGCTGCTGACTATCGTGCTCTTCCTCGCCATCTTCGTCAGCCTCATGGCCTCCGTCAGCGGGACCGTCTTCCGGTCAGTGTACACACACATACACTCGCTCACTCACGCACACATTCACTTATTGACACCCACACACACCCACTCACTGACACTCAGACACACACTCACGCGCACACTCACATACTCACACACTCAGTCTCTCTCGGTCACTCCAGTCACTCACGGTCACTCCTACACTCACTCACACATTCATACACACACACACACTCGCTCGATCGCTCACTCACTGATGCACACACACACACATACACACACACACATACTTACACACACAAACACGGAACATGAAATCGGTCATGATGTTTTTGACTTTAAGCGAGACTACTTGAATAGTTATTATTTTTTTACAGGGTGTATCAGAAGTCAGAATAATATTTTAGGTATATATACGGTAGCTGATGGATAGTGAGGGCAGGCTTGGCCCAACTGCCATAGTGCGAATCTGATCTCACAAATAAATTAGGAGAAAATTAAATTAAAAGTAATGAGTTTAGTTTAAAGTTAAAAATAAATCATGTTTTTATAGATAACGACATTTGACGATGGGTTGGTCTAGTGGTTTGAGCGTAGGCCGCTCGGTTTACTGAACTGGGTTCGATTCCAGCCATTGGCGAATTTTGGAAATGGTCTTTTCGGAGTTTGCCACGGTCTGGATGTAACTGGGATCGCTCCCAGTCCATTGTACGGTACCTATAGTACAAGCGTTGCTTAGTTTGGTACCGCGTTATCGTTGTTTATAGAATTCAACTTGGCAATCAAGTGGAAGTGGACCCCGAAGACATCTCTGTGACGTTTGACGATGTGAAGGGGGCGGACGAGGCGAAGCAAGAACTTAAGGATGTTGTGAGTAACACTTTCCATACTAATTTGGTAGTACAATATTATTCAAATGTCTTTTTTTTCTTTTTTTAATTGACTTTGAAAAGGTGCCGACTTTAAATCAGTGGTAGCGGAGTTGTCGAACTCACGCCTTGCAATCAAAGTGTGCAGGTTCAAACCCCGGCACCTCTGGGTTTCATGTGCGAATCTCATTTTCATCCGGTATTACCACTTGCTATAAACGGTGTAGGAAAACATCGTGAGGACATCTATAGAGAGGCTTGTGAAGTTCACCAATCCGCACTGGGCTGGCGTGGTGGACTATGGCTCTAAAATCTCCCTCGTATTGGGGGAGAATGTGCCCGGTATAATGGCAATAGGCTCGCTCCCTTGTTACATTGCGATCAAAAATACATCGGCGAAGTGTGGGCGCACTGCAATACACCTATGTCTATTCCTGTGGGGAATACAGACCAGGTGTGATGATGTCGACATGTGGGACATTGACGCGGCAATCATTGTACCGATAGTCGTTTCCGCCCATGGCTTATTATCCAAGAGCCTCGACAAACACCTAAAGAGGATCGCGTTAGGCGGCCAGATCCAGAAGACAGTACTTCCGGTGACGGTGAGGAAGTAATTATCTCTGGAACCCGTTCCGGACGATGCCGGTGGGGAAGTTAACGATATACCATTGACCCAATGGCCACTTGTCGGGCAGGTGGAGTTCCTGAAGTCCCCGGAGAAGTTCTCGACGCTGGGCGGCAAGCTGCCGAAGGGCGTGCTGCTGGTGGGCCCGCCGGGCACGGGCAAGACGCTGCTGGCGCGCGCGGTGGCTGGCGAGGCCGGCGTGCCCTTCTTCCACGCGGCTGGGCCAGAGTTCGACGAGATCCTGGTGGGGCAGGGCGCGCGCCGCGTGCGGGACCTCTTCAGTCAGTATTACTAGCTGCCACTTGGTCTATTACTAGCTGCCACTTGGTCTATTACTAGCTGCCACTTGGTCTATTACTAGCTGCCACTTGGTCTATTACTAGCTGCCACTTGGTCTATTACTAGCTGCCACTTGGTCTATTACTAGCTGCCACTTGGTCTATTACTAGCTGCCACTTGGTCTTCCACGCGGCTGGGCCAGAGTTCGACGAGATCCTGGTGGGGCAGGGCGCGCGCCGCGTGCGGGACCTCTTCAGTCAGTATTACTAGCTGCCACTTGGTCTATTACTAGCTGCCACTTGGTCTATTACTAGCTGCCACTTGGTCTATTACTAGCTGCCACTTGGTCTATTACTAGCTGCCACTTGGTCTATTACTAGCTGCCACTTGGTCTTCCACGCGGCTGGGCCAGAGTTCGACGAGATCCTGGTGGGGCAGGGCGCGCGCCGCGTGCGGGACCTCTTCAGTCAGTATTACTAGCTGCCACTTGGTCTATTACTAGCTGCCACTTGGTCTATTACTAGCTGCCACTTGGTCTATTACTAGCTGCCACTTGGTCTTCCACGCGGCTGGGCCAGAGTTCGACGAGATCCTGGTGGGGCAGGGCGCGCGCCGCGTGCGGGACCTCTTCAGTCAGTATTACTAGCTGCCACTTGGTCTATTACTAGCTGCCACTTGGTCTATTACTAGCTGCCACTTGGTCTATTACTAGCTGCCACTTGGTCTTCCACGCGGCTGGGCCAGAGTTCGACGAGATCCTGGTGGGGCAGGGCGCGCGCCGCGTGCGGGACCTCTTCAGTCAGTATTACTAGCTGCCACTTGGTCTATTACTAGCTGCCACTTGGTCTATTACTAGCTGCCACTTGGTCTATTACTAGCTGCCACTTGGTCTTCCACGCGGCTGGGCCAGAGTTCGACGAGATCCTGGTGGGGCAGGGCGCGCGCCGCGTGCGGGACCTCTTCAGTCAGTATTACTAGCTGCCACTTGGTCTATTACTAGCTGCCACTTGGTCTATTACTAGCTGCCACTTGGTCTATTACTAGCTGCCACTTGGTCTTCCACGCGGCTGGGCCAGAGTTCGACGAGATCCTGGTGGGGCAGGGCGCGCGCCGCGTGCGGGACCTCTTCAGTCAGTATTACTAGCTGCCACTTGGTCTATTACTAGCTGCCACTTGGTCTATTACTAGCTGCCACTTGGTCTATTACTAGCTGCCACTTGGTCTTCCACGCGGCTGGGCCAGAGTTCGACGAGATCCTGGTGGGGCAGGGCGCGCGCCGCGTGCGGGACCTCTTCAGTCAGTATTACTAGCTGCCACTTGGTCTATTACTAGCTGCCACTTGGTCTATTACTAGCTGCCACTTGGTCTATTACTAGCTGCCACTTGGTCTTCCACGCGGCTGGGCCAGAGTTCGACGAGATCCTGGTGGGGCAGGGCGCGCGCCGCGTGCGGGACCTCTTCAGTCAGTATTACTAGCTGCCACTTGGTCTATTACTAGCTGCCACTTGGTCTATTACTAGCTGCCACTTGGTCTATTACTAGCTGCCACTTGGTCTTCCACGCGGCTGGGCCAGAGTTCGACGAGATCCTGGTGGGGCAGGGCGCGCGCCGCGTGCGGGACCTCTTCAGTCAGTATTACTAGCTGCCACTTGGTCTATTACTAGCTGCCACTTGGTCTATTACTAGCTGCCACTTGGTCTATTACTAGCTGCCACTTGGTCTTCCACGCGGCTGGGCCAGAGTTCGACGAGATCCTGGTGGGGCAGGGCGCGCGCCGCGTGCGGGACCTCTTCAGTCAGTATTACTAGCTGCCACTTGGTCTATTACTAGCTGCCACTTGGTCTATTACTAGCTGCCACTTGGTCTTCCACGCGGCTGGGCCAGAGTTCGACGAGATCCTGGTGGGGCAGGGCGCGCGCCGCGTGCGGGACCTCTTCAGTCAGTATTACTAGCTGCCACTTGGTCTATTACTAGCTGCCACTTGGTCTATTACTAGCTGCCACTTGGTCTATTACTAGCTGCCACTTGGTCTTCCACGCGGCTGGGCCAGAGTTCGACGAGATCCTGGTGGGGCAGGGCGCGCGCCGCGTGCGGGACCTCTTCAGTCAGTATTACTAGCTGCCACTTGGTCTATTACTAGCTGCCACTTGGTCTATTACTAGCTGCCACTTGGTCTATTACTAGCTGCCACTTGGTCTTCCACGCGGCTGGGCCAGAGTTCGACGAGATCCTGGTGGGGCAGGGCGCGCGCCGCGTGCGGGACCTCTTCAGTCAGTATTACTAGCTGCCACTTGGTCTATTACTAGCTGCCACTTGGTCTATTACTAGCTGCCACTTGGTCTATTACTAGCTGCCACTTGGTCTTCCACGCGGCTGGGCCAGAGTTCGACGAGATCCTGGTGGGGCAGGGCGCGCGCCGCGTGCGGGACCTCTTCAGTCAGTATTACTAGCTGCCACTTGGTCTATTACTAGCTGCCACTTGGTCTATTACTAGCTGCCACTTGGTCTATTACTAGCTGCCACTTGGTCTTCCACGCGGCTGGGCCAGAGTTCGACGAGATCCTGGTGGGGCAGGGCGCGCGCCGCGTGCGGGACCTCTTCAGTCAGTATTACTAGCTGCCACTTGGTCTATTACTAGCTGCCACTTGGTCTATTACTAGCTGCCACTTGGTCTATTACTAGCTGCCACTTGGTCTTCCACGCGGCTGGGCCAGAGTTCGACGAGATCCTGGTGGGGCAGGGCGCGCGCCGCGTGCGGGACCTCTTCAGTCAGTATTACTAGCTGCCACTTGGTCTATTACTAGCTGCCACTTGGTCTATTACTAGCTGCCACTTGGTCTATTACTAGCTGCCACTTGGTCTTCCACGCGGCTGGGCCAGAGTTCGACGAGATCCTGGTGGGGCAGGGCGCGCGCCGCGTGCGGGACCTCTTCAGTCAGTATTACTAGCTGCCACTTGGTCTATTACTAGCTGCCACTTGGTCTATTACTAGCTGCCACTTGGTCTATTACTAGCTGCCACTTGGTCTTCCACGCGGCTGGGCCAGAGTTTGACGAGATCCTGGTGGGGCAGGGCGCGCGCCGCGTGCGGGACCTCTTCAGTCAGTATTACTAGCTGCCACTTGGTCTATTACTAGCTGCCACTTGGTCTATTACTAGCTGCCACTTGGTCTTCCACGCGGCTGGGCCAGAGTTCGACGAGATCCTGGTGGGGCAGGGCGCGCGCCGCGTGCGGGACCTCTTCAGTCAGTATTACTAGCTGCCACTTGGTCTATTACTAGCTGCCACTTGGTCTATTACTAGCTGCCACTTGGTCTATTACTAGCTGCCACTTGGTCTTCCACGCGGCTGGGCCAGAGTTCGACGAGATCCTGGTGGGGCAGGGCGCGCGCCGCGTGCGGGACCTCTTCAGTCAGTATTACTAGCTGCCACTTGGTCTATTACTAGCTGCCACTTGGTCTATTACTAGCTGCCACTTGGTCTTCCACGCGGCTGGGCCAGAGTTCGACGAGATCCTGGTGGGGCAGGGCGCGCGCCGCGTGCGGGACCTCTTCAGTCAGTATTACTAGCTGCCACTTGGTCTATTACTAGCTGCCACTTGGTCTATTACTAGCTGCCACTTGGTCTATTACTAGCTGCCACTTGGTCAAAGTCAAATCATTTATTCTGTATATGGGAGCACTTACAATTTGTTATGTTTACATTTTTCTTTCTTATACTACTATACTACCATCGAATCGAAACGCGATCTCAACTGAGAAGATCCGGCAAGAAACTCAGTGGGCTGATCATTTTTTAAATCGCCAAAACTTATTACAAATACACAGTATCAATAACTGGTTGGGTACTTATAACGAAGATAAGAGGGTATATGTGTGATGTAGTGTTGTGTTATGTGCAGAGGCGGCCAAGGAGCGCGCGCCGTGCGTCATCTTCATAGACGAGATAGACTCCGTCGGCGCCAAGAGGACCAACAGCGTGCTGCATCCGTACGCCAACCAGGTTACAATACACTCTCGCTAGCTTACAACCAGGTTACAATACACTCTCACTAGCTTACAACCAGGTTACAATACACTCTCACTAGCTTACAACCAGGTTACAATACACTCTCACTAGCTTACAACCAGGTTACAATACACTCTCACTAGCTTACAACCAGGTTACAATACACTCTCACTAGCTTACAACCAGGTTACAATACACTCTCACTAGCTTACAACCAGGTTACAATACACTCTCACTAGCTTACAACCAGGTTACAATACACTCTCACTAGCTTACAACCAGGTTACAATACACTCTCACTAGCTTACAACCAGGTTACAATACACTCTCACTAGCTTACAACCAGGTTACAATACACTCTCACTAGCTTACAACCAGGTTACAATACACTCTCACTAGCTTACAACCAGGTTACAATACACTCTCACTAGCTTACAACCAGGTTACAATACACTCTCACTAGCTTACAACCAGGTCACAATACACTCTCACTAGCTTACAATTTGACTAAAATAATTATTTTATACTTTGACCAAAATAATTGACTAACGGACGGCCCCTTACGGGTTCGATTCCCGCCAGTGACAAATTTTGAAATTTATCCTGATATAGTTGTAACCGTTGTAACCTGGTCGCACGAAGGTGGTTGCCGGCATCGTGGCAGACCAAGGAGAAGATGGTGCGACGATTTGGTCACTTTTGCGGGTGAAACGTGGCAACAAAAAGCCCAGGACAGGGATATGTGGAGACAGGAGGGGAAGGTCTTTGCCCAACAGTGGGACATAAAATAGTTGTAACCGGGTTCACCCCCAGACCATTGTACGCTACCCACAGTACAAGTGTTGCTTAGTTTGGGATCATACGATGAGTATGTGTTGTCTGGCGATATTTGTTTATACAAATCAAAGTACCAGGAGAGCATACCTGTCGAAGTGGTTGATAGCGTTGATGTGTAACTGGGATCGCCCCCAGTCCATTGTACGGTACCCATAGTACAAGCTGTGCTTAGTTTGGGATCATACGATGAGTATGTATAAATGAGTTATTTTATGATGGTGCAGACGATAAACCAGCTGCTGTCCGAGATGGACGGCTTCCACCAGAACGAGGGCGTGATAGTGCTGGGCGCCACCAACCGGCGCGACGACCTGGACCAGGCGCTGCTGCGCCCGGGACGGTTCGACGTCGAGGTATCCTTCACTCCACCGGCACTTGTAACATGTGCGCCAGACTAGACCATCTCACGGAAAATCTTGATCTTGTCTCTTTCACTCGTATGAAGTTAGACAGTGAGCGAGCGAATGAATATGTGATAAACGTCTTGTCGTGACATTTAATTATATTCCTATCATAGTGTCCGAGTTAAATTTCAGTGAATATTTGTCCCAGGTATCGTGTTCTGGCCTTTGCATTCTATCAAGCAGTGTAAACTACACTTATGAGGGGTGACTACCATTATTCACAATACAGAACATTCAAATTTTACAAACGACTCGAGATATTGAGTTATAGAAATAAGCGACTAAAAACAAATTGAAAAAAAAAAGGTCTAATTTCGATGAAAGTTTTATACCATTCAGTTGTATATCCGATACTGATGCAAACTACTACTACAGGCCTTTCAACGTCTCAATGCTGGGCACGGGCCTCCCCTCAATGCGAGGGGGATCAGGGCCATAGTCCAAACTGATGCAAACGCCAAAGTATTATTTCGCACTTCTGAAACACCCTGTAACCCTGAAACGGCAACGCGGCAGGCCCAAAAAGAGATGGCAGGATGAGCTAGACTCTTACTTACCGGAGTGGCCCCGGTTGGCTATGGACCGCAACAAGTGGAAAAAGGGAGGGGAGGCCTTTGCCCTGCAGTGGGACAGTCAAGGCTTGATATGATATGATATCAAACACCCTGTATATTGAATTTCTGTGGTAAAAACCACGCATCCACGCGTCAACAAAATACGCTCGCAATTTCAGTGTTATTTAGTTGAAGAATGAAATTTTTCTATCATCACGTCGTGAAAAAACCCAGCATGGCGGTTTTAACACGCAGCATACCATTCTGGATGTGGTATGCTAACAAATTAGACAACTCCAAGTTTCCGATTTCACTGTCGAATTCGATCTCGAGTGTTTTAAAATCGCCATGCTGCACGTCTGAGGGAACTTGACTAGTTCTCGATATATGTGTGTAGTCTCCCAACGCGCACTGGGTCAGCGTGGTGGACTATGGACCGAATATATTGAGCAGTGGGAAGTTACAAGGGGGGTTGTGGTTGATGTCGTGCCGTGGTCAGGTGAACGTGCCGACGCCGGACTACGGCGGGCGGCGCGAGATCCTGGAGCTGTACCTGGCGCGGGTGCGCGCCCACACGGACGTGGACTGCGACGTGCTGGCGCGCGGGACCACCGGCTTCACCGGGGCGGACCTCGAGAACATGATCAACCAGGCCGCGCTCAAGTCAGTATCTCTCTAGTCATCGTCACGCCTGTAGACAGGTAGGGTAAGCAGAGGCATTGCACGCCCTACGCCGCCCTACGCCCGGCTATTTAAAAATATATTAGCCCACTCAGTTACATGCCGGTTCGCGTTTAGACCCGGTAGTATACAAAATAAATGATTTGACATTGACGTTTACTCCTGGGCCCCAAGTGTCTTCAGAGCAACTCCATAACTAAAGAGACTTTGGCTCCAGTAACCTGGAATCTATGGCGATAGAATCAGAATCAGAATATTTTTTTATTCATATAAACCAATACAGGCACTTAAGAATCGTCAATAAATTATAATAATAGTATCGCTACCACCCATTCGGAATGCATCTCCTATGGAGAGGAATGGGCAAGAAACTCCATGGTTACTTTTTTCCAATAAGGATTTTCATTTTTGTGTTTTTCATAATTAACAATTATACAATATAAAGTTAATGAGGCTATACATTCTCAAAACACAATTAAATCACTACACAAACTACGTGTTGTACAAGATTTAAAGGTAGGAAGGAGGAGGAAAACGGGACAAATAGCTAAAATCCCTCAAATGAGTTTTAAATTTAGTTTCATTGAGGTTGATGACGTTAGGGGGAATTGTATAATAAAATATATCTCATGAAGTCGAGATTTGACGAGTTTTTGTAAATGTTTTAATTTCTAAGAGTAGGCCAATTGTAATACATCATCACGGCTGAATTCCTCGAAGGGTTTGGCAGTCGTGCACTGCAGTGCGCCCACACATCGCCCATATATTTTGGTCCCAATGGAGTAAGGGACGAGCCAATTCTGCCGTTGTATTTCTAAAAGGCTGTTAAGTGACATCTTGGCTAATTTGAGTTATATATACTACATGAAAGCTAAACATTTTCTCCATCTGCCAGTTTCGTTCGATAATAAAAGGGTTCCGTACCTAAAAAGGAACCCTTATTGGATCACTGAATTTTCCGTATGTCTGTCAAGACAGAAGATTTTTTTTCTTCAAAAAGTATATTTATTTGTAGACGAAACTTAGTAAAGTGCTAAGCGAGATGTCATTGATTTTATTGACATTTACAAAGCGGACACAATGGGATTGTAAGCCGTAAGTGAGTTGTGTATTGGTGTTGCAGGGCGGCCATAGACGGCGCGAAGAACGTGAGCATGAAGTACCTGGAGGACGCGCGGGACAAGGTGCTGATGGGCCCGGAGAGACGCTCGCGGCTGCCGGATGAAGAGGCCAACGCCATCACCGCCTACCACGAGGGCGGGCACGCCGTCGTCGCCTACTACACCAAGGTTCGCACACACTGGTCAAACCTATCCGTAAAATCTTGGTTATTACCAAGGAGGGTACAGTTAAGGAGAGTCATCTCATATGGGAGAAAAGTTGAAAAAGTGTCCAGCTGTATGCTATTAATATCAGTTCAAAAACATTCCACAATCGCGCTGGTGTAGACAAAGGGTATGGTATGAATATAGCAAATGTAGTTAAAAAATATGCCACCTGATGCGAATGTAGCGCCACCATTATTTAATGCGTTACGACGGACACTTGTCCAATTTACAGATGACTCTCCTTAACTCTACCCTCGATAGTTATTACCAAAACGAACTGGGTGTCATAAAGAGTGAATGTTTGTGGTAAAAAGCCAAGCGACCGCGCAGTCAACGTCTTTTTCAAAATCAAAGAGGTAGGAAAAGGTGCAATGTAGTGCATACAACATTTCGCCGATATATTTCGGTCCCAATATATTAGGAGATGAGCCTATTGCCATTACACCGGGCACATTCCCCCTCAATACGAGGGAGATTTCTCGGCTATAGTCCGCCACGCTGGCCCAGTGTGGGTTGGGGAACTTCACACGCCTTTCTATAGACGTGCAGGTGTCCTCACAATGTTTGCCCTCACCGTTCAGCGAATAGAAATCATACCTTCGTACAATCCTTATTGGAAAAAAGCAACCATGGAGTTTCTTGGCCATTCTTCTCCATAGGAAATTCATTACGAATGAGTGGTAGAGATACTATTATTATTATTATTTATTGTCGATTCATAAGTGCCCGTGTTGGTTTATATGAATAAAAAAAAACCTGATTCTGATCTGAATCTGGAATCCGGATTTAGACTCACACCCCTTGCGTTGTACCACGTAGGCTACAACTGCAAAATATATTTAGTTAATGGATGATTATCGTTTGTGTCAGGATTCCCACCCGCTGCACAAGGTGACGATCATCCCGCGCGGACCCTCGCTCGGCCACACCGCCTACATCCCCGCCAAGGAGAGGTAACTTTGAGAGAGTAGATAGATAGATAGAAAACTCTTTAAAAGAATTACAAAAATGTTAAATTTTCGAAAAGAATTAGAATTAGAATAGAATTTCCGGAAAGTTTCAAAAAAATCCATCAAAAGACATCTTTTCTGACGTATTTCTTACAATTTGATTATTTCTTATTTTACTTGTTAATTACATTATTAAATAGTGGGTGTGTCAGAAGGCCGAAATAATATTTCAGGTACATATTCGGTAGGGGTAGGATATGTTAAAAAGGCCGGCAACGCACTTGCGATGCCCCTGGTGTTGCAGGTGTCCATGGGCGGCGTTGATCACTTACCATCAGGTGACACGTCTGCTCGTTTGTCTCCCTATCTCATAAAAAAAAAAAAAAAATGTAGATGCTTCGTGAAGTCACACTATACCAGAGATGAAACGGATATCCGGTAACTATACGGTATCCGGCCTATCCGGCCGGATACCAGGACTCGAAATATAGCTAGATTTTAAAATTTGCGGCAACAAAAAAATTTAAAAGTATTTTTCGAATTTCGATAAATAATGTTCATTTAGTTGTATACCCCACTAATGCAAACGGTAAAGTATTATTTCGGACTTCTGGTACGGCCTGTATCTATATGAAGAAATAAATTTAAAATTATCAAAAATAAAATCCCGACTGAGGTAAGCCTCTTGAACTATGTATTTACATAGTAGCTACCGTATTAATATATTAGGAGTTTGTACGCAGGTACCACGTGACGAAGCAGCAGCTGCTGGCCATGATGGACACGATGATGGGTGGCCGCGCCGCTGAAGAGCTGATCTTCGGCCCCGACAAGATCACCTCGGGTCAGTCACCTAGCACTGCGCTGTTTCCAATACCAACTAACTATACTAACTACTACAGCCCTTTTAACGTCCCACTGCTGGGCACGGGCCTCCACTCAATGCGAGGGGGATTCGGGCGATATTCCACCACGCTGTCTCGGTGCAGGTCGGCAGACTTCACACATCTATCGAAAACTAGTCAAGTTCCCTCAGACGTGCAGGTTTCCTCACGATGTTTTCCCTCACAGTTTCATAGCAAGTGATAATCGCGGATGAGAATGAGATTCACACATGAAACCCAGAGGTGCGAGCCGGGGTTTGAACCAGCACACTTTGATTGCAAGGCGTGCGTTCGACCACTCGGCTACCACTGCTATACTAACTTTACAAACTTGTACATAAAGCACATTTTGTCTGGGTGTAACTGGGTTGTCCCCAGTCCATTGTACGGTACCCACAGTACAAGCTTTGCTTAGTTTGGGATCATACGATGAGTATGTGTTGTCTGGCGATATTTATCTATTTAATGATTGTGGTAAAACAGGGGTAGCCTAGTTGGTATAACGCCTGCCTTGAACGTCAGGGGTACAAGTTCAAATCCTGCACATCTGAGATTTTCATGTGCCAATGCATTTTTCAATAATGTTTTCCACTTGCCTAACTGTGAAGGAAAACATCGTGAGGAAACCTGCACGTCTACAGAAAGGCGTGTGAAGTTCACCAACCCTGTCTGCGTCAGCGTGGTGGAGTATTGCCCAAATCTCTCTCGTATTGAGGGGGAATGTGCTCAGTATAATGGGTCGACCCCTATTTGGGACCAAAAATACATCAGCGGAGTGGCCCGCAGCCTATCCTATTAGAGGAGTTAAAGCATGATGATGGTGTGTAAATATGATGGTTGTCTCCCAATAGGCGCATCGTCAGATCTGAAGCAGGCCACGTCCATCGCCTGCCACATGGTGAGGGAGTGGGGGATGAGCGAGAAGGTGGGTCTCCGCACCATGGAGACGGCCAGGAACTCGATGGCGCAGCAAGAACAGCTGGGACCCTACACCAACGAGCTGGTGAGTCTACTACAAGGATCCCTACCTTAGTAAGCTACGGGGCCTACTAACTAAAGCTTTATCAGGGGTCGAAACTGGTTAGTAACAGTCAGTTTTTTCTGAAAATAGTCAGTAATTTCAGTATTTTGGACTCGGAAACACTAATTTTCGTGTAAAATGTCTTGTGTTACATACGCGCGCTCCTTTTACTACGGATATTCTTACTTCATGCCTGACGGTAGGACTCAATATTACAAAGCCGCTATGGGAGTGGCAGGCTTGCATATATTCGTCAATTTAGGTATTCGAATTTTTAAGGTTCTGTACCTCAAAAGGACAATAGAAACCCTTACGACGTTGTCCGTCTATCTGTTAGTCAAGCGACGCTTATCATACGGCGTCGCGACACCTTATGATGAGCGTCGCGACGCCTTATGGTGAGCGTCGCGACGCCTCATGGTGGGCGTCGTGACGCCTCATAGTGAGCGTCGCGACGCCTTATGTAGAGTGCGCGACACCTTATGATGAGCGTCGCGACGCCTTATGGTGAGCGTCGCGACGCCTCATGGTGGGCGTCGTGACGCCTCATAGTGAGCGTCGCGACGCCTTATGTAGAGTGCGCGACACCTTATGATGAGCGTCGCAACCCCTTATAGTAAGCGTCGCGACGCCGTATAGTGAGCGTCTGATGAGCGTCGCTACGCCCTAAATTAAGTGTCACGACGCCTTGAAAGAAAAGTAAAGATAATTAAACATATAACAAAAATTTATGGAACATAATTAAACTTTTATGGCTTTTTTTAAATCTAAAACTATAAATTAGGAATATATCTATGTCTAGGAAGTGTGTGTTGTATAATGTGAATAGACGAAGCAGAGGAACGCGCTCCCCGGAAATGTGAGTGCAGTGCAACTACTGCCTACACCTTTGGGGAATATAGTCGTGATTGTGTGTGCAGGTGGACGGTGAGATCAAGAAGATAATGTCGGACAGTTACGAGCGCGCGAAGGCGATCCTGCGCGCGCACTCCAAGGAACACAAGGCGCTCGCCGAAGCACTGCTCAAGTAAGAACTCACTATATATATAGACTATTCAGAAGTCCGAAATAATACTATGACGTTTGCATTAGTATCGGATATACAACCGAATGGTTTAAATATTTAAATCATGATTTTTTCAAAATTTTTTTTCGTTGGCAATTTCTATATCTCGTAATATCTTGAGTCCTAAGTAAAATTTGCATGTTCTGTTTTGTGAATATTGGTAGCCGCCCCTCATACGTGTAGTTTAGGCCGCTGAATAGGGTTATGGATGTACCCAAAGGCCGGATCACGATACCTGTGACAAATATTCAAAGGTGTATAACTCAGAAACTATGATAGTTAGGTATAAACTGTCTTCACTGAGCATCCACATATGGCACATATGTACCTAAAGTATTATTTCGGACTTATGTTACACGCTGTATGGGTCCCGTCTCAATTGCCACTTTTTAAATAATTTAATAGTGTAATCGGATTAATGAAACGCTTGGCGTCTCCGAACAGATACGAAACGTTGGACGCGGAGGATATAAAGGCAATAATGAGCGGAGACAAGACTAAGCTGGAGCGGCAGGGGCGAGCCAAGGAGCCGGGCGCGCAGCCCGCCGCCCCCCCCGCGCCCGCGCCCGCCCCCGCCCCCCTGCTCGCGCCGCACCACGCGCACCAGCCCGCCCCCGCCTAGACACGCCCGCCCCCGCCCCCCTGCTCGCGCCGCACCACGCGCACCAGCCCGCCCCCGCCTAGACACGCCCGCCCCCGCCCCCGCCCGCCCCCACTAGTGTCAGTTGAAAATTTTGCAGGCGCCCCCCCCAGATTTGTAACCGAATAAATTGCAAATAAAAATAAGGAAAACACGGCTCACTTTGCGTTTTTATTGTACTTTGAGTTGCCACTGTGCTTATGGGAGATGACGTAATCGTTGCTCGGTTCTGTTCTAATTTGTGATAGATTCTGAATATTTACAATTGTTATGTAAGCCTTACAGCGGAAACTTATATTCTATAATCTGTGGATTTGCCTTACTAAAGATAAACTTGTCTGTCTTTCCTGTGAGTTTACCCTTTATCAAGGATAGGGTTCACAGAGCAATCGTCCCATTATTATTTTAATAACAATTGACATTTTGGTTCACATTAAAAAGTTCTAATTAATACTACCTGTATGCTGAGTTATTTAGAAAGATTATTGGTTTTGGTCATAACTCGACTTAATTTGGGGTAGTCTGGATAAATATTGATAACACTGAGCGGCGAATAAAGGGTTTTAAAACGTTGTACAACTGATTTGTAAAGAAATTGTGAAAAGATAGCTTAATCATACACTTTTATTGAATTATGATTGACTAGATAGATTATTGATAATTAGTCACTGAATTGTTTACTCCGCAAGTCATCTTTATAACATTTTAAAACTATTAGAATATTTTAAAAATATAACCAGACCTCTGTTGCTGTTATCCCAAAGAAATTACATTTTAAAGAATATAAAAAAGCTCTCCCAACTCAAAAGGTTACTTTAACAAGATGGTTTCGCGAGTACTAAATAAAAATAAAAAAAAATCTGTATAGTTCATAAGAACAATATTTCTAATCATTATCATATTTGTTTATAGTTATAAAAAAATATTAACTGCCAATAAAATGTGTTTCAAACTTACTGTAAATAAGAAAATTTCCTAAATTACCTAATAGCCAAATTTTAATCTATTTCCCACAATCTAAAAACCATATCGACGCTTGAAAAGCAATCCTAAGCGACAAAAATTGTAAAATGAGTTATTTAAACCAAACGACGCAGAAAAATCTGGCCGTTCGAATGGTATACAGGTGGAATTTTGTAATGCCACCTTAAGGGAAAGTACCCTTAATACTGTAGATAGAAAATAGTACTCAAAGAAAACATTCCTTAATTTTTGAAAAGAATGAAATCTGCATTCAAAGATTTTCGAAAAACCGTTTGCCACACCCGGGAATGGAACCGACTAAAATCTGTAAAAATTACACCCTGTACTTTATAGCATCGATCGTTAGGGTCAATTATAAGGATGAAATCTCTCTTACAAACTTGGTAAATTAAATTAAAGGAATACTATTTCCCTGCAGGTGGCATTACAAAATTCCACCCTGTATATAACTTACTAGCTGTGCCCGCGGTTTCACCCGCGCTAATAGTTACTTTGGCGTAGAGTGATGTTATAAAGTCTATGACCTTCCTCAATAAGTGCAAACTTTAACCGTTTTTGCCACATTATTCGTTGCTGCTCCGCTCCTATTGGTCGTAGCGTGATGATATATAGTTTATAACCTTCCTCGATAAATGAACTATTTAACACAAAAAGAATTATTCGATTCGGACCAGTAGTTCCTGAGATTAGCGCGTTCAACCAAACAAACTCTTTAGTTTTATCTATACTACTTATATAATATTATAAAGCTGAAGAGTTTGTTTGTTTGTTTGGTTGAACGCGCTAATCTCAGGAACTAATGGTCCGAATTGAATAATTATTTTTGTGTTAAGTAGTTCATTTATCGAGGAATGTTATAAGCTATATATCATCACGCTACGACCAATAGGAGCGGAGCAGCAACGAATAATGTGGCAAAAACGGGAATATTCCCGAACATGAATCGGGTATTATAGACTTATAATCATAGACTTTATAACATTACTCTACGCCAAAGTAACTATTAGCGCGGGTGAAACCGCGGGCACAGCTAGTAATATTATATAAGTATAGATTTTACGATTTTTTGTCGGTTAGTAAAGTTTGCCTTTCAAGCGTCGATTCGATATACAAAAGGCATTATGTCATAAGTTTATCTCAATGTTGTGGTTCCACTGTAAGCTATTTTGGAGTCTTCTGTATTGAGATGCAGTACAACTACACCAGCTTCCTATTAAAACTACCGCTGTCTTTTATCTCTGAGATAATAATAAATTTATTTTATTAAAACTAATAGAACTTATCATTTAAGTAAGTATTTCAATATTAACATTAATAGCAGACTTCTTAATACTCGCCCCGAGTGTCGGGTGGGAAATAAAACATGTCTGCAATTTGCGTATCAGCAGTCCGAAATAATACTTAAACACTGAATGGTATAAAAATGTAATCGAAATTTCGAACATTTTCAACTTTATCGTCGCTAATTTTGAAAACTTGAAATATCTCGAGTCCTATGCGATATTTTTATGTTCTAGATATTTTGTAAATAATAGGGTCATAGCTGTATCCTAAGGTACAAATGTTCAAAGGCCTCTAAATCAGAAACTATGTCATTTAGGCATACTATCTTCGCTGAGCATCCACATATCACCTACCGTATATATACCTAAAATATAATTTCAGACTTCTAAAACACGTTATTAAAACTGCATTTATAGAAATGTCGCGACTGAGGTCTATACATATACCATTCGGTCTACAAACAGTAGCGTTTTTAAATACAAAAGTGTTCGTGGACTATATGTATTATATCTCTATAAATCTTGGCGGTTAACCTTTTAGATAAATGTTGTCTAATATAAAAGTAATTCCATAACTTATGGAAACATAAATCCAATTTCAAAGACACTTCTCAGTTCAAAGTATGGAAAAAAATATTCTATAAATTTGGGGGTAGTTTTTTTTTGTTTGTGTACAACAGTAGTTAATAGCATGTGCGCCAAGACAAGACTTAAGTCACGGAATATGTTGTGTTTGTCTCTTTCTCTCGTATGAAATAAGACAGAGGGCGAGCGAGCGAATTGTGACAGAGGTATAGTCTTGACATGTCTGCTAACACCACCTGCTAACCTATGTCCGTTATAGACTTTGAAACCATTCAACCGATGTGCCCCAAAACAGTTTCATTAGAAAGGCAACAATGCGAAGATGGTTTTAGACCAATAAATAAACAAAATATATTTATTTTTTAGCGTTGTAGCACACGCCGGGTATCCGCTAGTGATAAATGACTTCATATATTTTTATTTATAATGTGTATTTATTGTATTTGTCCTTGCTATTAATGATATAACATGAAGTTCATATATTCGTTGGACTGTACTATCTTACAGCTTAGTCACCCTAAAATAGATTGTAAACTGTCTGTAACTTGCATCGGATAGATAAACATATTTTTATGGAACATGCAATACATACATGAGAATATTGTAGTTAAATGAATGTAATTCTAATTTGTTTTATTGTTTCTAGATTAAATATATTGTAATATACCTGCAGTTAATTGTTTTATTAAATGACCTACTGATGTCTGCCACAATACTGCCAAGTTGAAGTGGGACTGACCATATCGAGGGGTGAAGTGCTATTTGACTTAAACGACACCTTTGGGCGATATTGACTTATATACCTATATATTTGGAATTAGCTAATTATTCTGCATCGAAACAGTGTGCTTTCCAGCCCCTGTAGCATGACCGCGTAGACATAAGTTTTATCTCTTTCAACTGTCAGATTCGTCGAGAAAATGACGTCACACCGAGCCATGTCCAGTACAAAAAGCTCGGTGTGACGTCATTTTCTCTACAAATCTGCTACAGGGGCTGGAAAGCATACTGTTTCGATGCAGAATAATTCGCTAATTCCAAATATGTAGGTATATAAGTCAATATCGCTCAAAAGTGTCGTTTAAGACAAATAGCATTTCACCCCTCGTTATTTGACGTGTCCCAAATCAACATTGGACTAAAATACCAGCTAAGGAGTGGTATTCAACCTTTTTTTCATAGAGGCCAAAAACATGTTAAGACGACTTGGATTCTCACAAGACTGGCCTATACTAGGAACGGGTGAGAGGAAGGGATGGGAGACTTATGCCCAGCAGTGGGTGAAAAAAAATCACTTACCCCAACTGCGCACCAACCGCCTTCACTAGAGCTCCAAAACTCACTTTAAACATAAATTACATTTTCTCTTTACACAAATATTTTTATTTTTAACCAATTTCTAACAAGTAGGTTTCCGATTCGAATCTTGTTATAAACACTGCTTTGATTCTTCGTTCGTGAACCAATTTTGAATTTTATTTAAACTTTTGATGTTTAAGTCGTCAAGTTTGGTCCCATTTTGACACACTAAACACACACAAAAAGTATTTTTAATGCAATTTTCGCGATAATTCCCGTTTTCAGACACAACATAGCGTCGCAACGATCACCGGACTACTGAGTCGGGCGTTGGCTCGGCTGTCTCAAATATCACAATTATCTCAAACTACCTTCATTTATTTTTATTACCGCATCAATATATTCCGAGACATTAAATATCTCGATATAGCAATACGCAAGGGTATATGAATAAATAAAATACATAATTGCACCTACCTCGGAAGGGATAGACAGAGGTGTGGTGTAATGTAGTATTATGCGATTCAAATGAGAATAGGATCGACTTTGCGCCATATTGTGCCAAACGAAAACGAATTATGACTTTAAATAATTAAATATTATAATAGACAATATATTACTGGTTAACCTTTTTATTTAAATTTGATGTAAGTCTATTATTATTGATATGCAAATAAGTTTTTTGCAAACCATAATTTTCAGGTGACATTTGACAGATAGAGGTTATTGACATTCCTATACTTATTTGGATTGCACAGTATGGAAGTTTCGGTCGAAGCCGACGGTTTTTAACAGACGCCAAAATTTAACTTAAAATTTAACTGTTGGAAATGTGAACCGGGCCCCATCATGTCATTATTTATGTCAAGTTCACCAGTAAAAATCAATAAAACCTTATTCTCTGGGTGGTATGCCCATTCTTCTCCATAGGAAATGCATTCCGAATGGGTAGTAGAGACACTATTACTATTATTACTTGCGATGCCCCTGGTGTTGCAGGTGTCCATGGGCGGCGTTGATCACTTACCATCAGGTGAAACGTCTGCTCGTTTGTCTCCCTATCTCATAAAAAAAAAAAAAAAATTATTCACGATTCATAAGTAGCAGTGGTAGCTGAGTGGTCGAACGCACGCTTTGCAATCGAAGTGTGCAGGTTCAAACCCCGACTCGCATCTCTGGGATTTTCACCATCTCATTTTCATACGAGATTATCAGTTGCTATGAAACGGTGAAGGAAAACATCGTGAGGAAACCTGCACGTCTGAGGGAACTTGACTAGTTTTCGATAGATGTGTGAAGTCTGCCAACCCGCACCGGGCCAGTGTGGTGGACTATGGCCCGAACCCCTCTCGCATTGAGGGGAGGCCCGTGCCCAGCAGTGGGACGTTAAAGGGCTGTAGTAGTAGATTCATCAGTGCCCGTATTGGTTTACTTGAATAAAAAAATCAGATTGTGGTCAGTTTGTTAAGTAATGAAAGACGGTCGTATAAAGGCAGGTGGTATATTATAAGGTAGTATGGTGGGAGGGCGGCGCGCGCGCGGCGAGGAGTGCGCGCGTGAGCACGTGCAGGCGCGGGCCGGCGCGCGCGCCCGCGAACACCTCGCGCACGCCCAGCACCGACACGCACGACGGGGACCTGCACAACAAACAACAACTTTGAAATAAAACTATTTTACGGATTTTATCGCGTTTATTTACTATTTTATTTTCCCGACGTTTCGGCTGCTTTACAGCAACCATGGTCACGGGGGGACTGAGGTGTTAGACGTCCTGATGTCACAGTTAATGTTTTCCTTCACCGTTTCATAGCAAGTGATAATCTCGGATGAAAATTAGATTCGCACATAAATCCCCGAGGTGCGAGCCGGGGTTTGAACCTGCAGACTTTGATTGCAAGGCGTGCGTTCGACCACTCGGCTACCACTGCTATACTCCAAATCCAAATAGCCTTTATATCCTGAACTGTTTTCGTTTCGTGGTGTTGTTACTTTAAAGAATGACTCTTAGTTCAGTGTGCCAGTTGGCAGAGGCCTCCTCTAGCAGCTTCCATTGTTTTCTGTCTTTGGAAACCCTTCTTCATTTGGGCCCCGCTGTTAGTGTTTAAGTTCTCCCATCTTTTGTTTTGTCTTCCTCTACTCCTTTTTCCGTCTCTGGGGTACCAGTCAGTGACAATTTTACCACTGCTATATTAACGTATTATTATTATTAAAAGCAGCTCTAAAGGCAACACAATGGAGCTATATCTACCTGAGCATTCATGCTAGTTTTAAAAATGATCAGCCCACTGAATATCTTGCCGGATCTTCTCAGTAGAAGTCGTATTACGACCCAAAAACCAAATGTAAACTTGTCAATTTTAAAGTGTCCCCGTAGACCTACACAAAGTGATTAATTGGACTTTGACTAGGCTATGGGAGATGTGCTCACCCCGCCCAGACGGTGTGTGGCGTGATGGTGTTGTCCCGCGTGAGCTGCGCCGCCAGCGCGCCGCGGACCAGCTCCTCCGCGAAGCTCTTCAGCGCGGACACCAGCACCGCGTGGACCGCGCTACAACACATTGTAAAATATACAATAACGTTACAATGGCAATAAAAATAGCTCTATATCATCATATAGATGTGCACAACATCTTGTGTACACACAAATAATAATTATTAATAATAATAACATCAAAACGCCTGTAATCCCCGAAGAGGTAGAGTACACTTCGCCGATGTATTTTGGTCCCAATGTAATAGGGGGCGAGCCTATTGCCATTATACCGGGCACATTCCCCCTCAAGACGAGAGAGATCTGGGCCATAGTCCACCACGCTGGCCCAGTGCGGTTTGGTGACCTTCACACGCCTTTCTATAGACGTGCAGGTTTCCTCACGACGTTTTCCTTCACCGTTCAGCAAGTGTTAATCATTATTGATAATGACATTCTCACATGAAATCCGAGAATCCCAGAGGTGCGGCGTGCCCGGGATTCGAACTTGCACCCCTTTCTTTCAAGGCGATACAGACAACAAAGTGATCCTATAAGGGTTCCTTTATGTCTATTGAGTTACGGAACCATAAAGATGGGTATTGATTACCTTTTCGGAATTTGCCCCAGTCTGGGTATAACTGGGATCGCCCCCAGTCTATTATAGCATACCGGTACCTGTAGTACAAGCGTTGCTTAGTTTGGTATCATACGAGAAGTATGTGTTGTATTCACGTACCTGCACGAGTATCCGTTGCCTATATCCTCATTTCTCAGCTCAATTCCAATATCATTGCAAATCTTCTCGACATATATGTATTTTAAACGTTCTTCTGGGTCTACGGGCAACATAGCCAGCCCCCCACTGTCGACCACCCCCTCTTTTCTCACATTCCCGCCCCCCCCACAGGAGACCACATCTATATCCTCGTCCGAGAGACATACCTCCATTGAGTCATCAAGGTCGGTGTTGTGATGAAACAATGATAATGTATTAATGTCATTTGGGTTCGGATATAATTCTTTGATGTTGGATTCTAATCTTCTTATGTTCTCGGTGTCTTCCCAGGACGACCATTGGTCGGTGGTCGCTTTGATGTGCACCGCCTCGCTTCTGATTGGATGGTACCCGTGGAGGCGTGAGTATAATAATATTTGTTTGGTCCGCCATATTGTTTCGTTAGTGTTGAATTTCTCGATCAGTATCCTGTTTATTAGCTTCGCTCTGGACCACTGGAAATATATAAATGGAATTACTTCGCCATTTAGGGGCAAAGATGACGCTTTGTTCAATAAACTTCCAAAATAATTTAGAGATTTGCTCATAAATAAATTAAAATCAAAATTGTTTAAAAAGAGAGTATAAAATCTCGGAATATTTTGATGATAAATCAGCAGGACAAGTACAAAACAAAAATAATATTATGTCCTGCCATGTCATGGCCTTACTCACATAATTATTATGTTTAAATTAAAGCTTGTTTTTAAAAAAAACTTTTTAAAAACAAGCTTTAATTTAACTGCCCTTAGTTTTCGCGTTCTCTTCAACAAGCCCTTTCATTTGATACCCATACTGTGGTAGTGCAGAAAAAATAACTATTCCGCCATCTTGGATGATCCGCCATATTGGAATTAGAATGACGTCACATAGCTAAGCATGCATTGTCATCCAAAATAAGCGTGTACACCAAATTTCAGCTCAATCGGTTAAAGATAACTGATTTAAAATTCAGTTGCAAGATTCCACCCGGACTTACATTGCAAGTTAATATAAAGCTTGTAAAAACAGCCTAAGGGCAACACACAGGAGATATATCGAGGGGTGAAAGTCTATTAGACTTAAGCGGCATTTTGTTAACTTAACCGGAGAGTATACTTATTCGACACAGAAAAGTTCACTGATTCCAAATATATAATATCGCTCAAAGTGTCGCTTGAGTCAAATATCCTGTCACCCCTCGATATATACCTATGTTTCAAGTTTAAAGAAAGTTTTGGGGATTTAAAAACAAGTTCCAAAGTTGCTTGCCCAGTCAATGATATTTCGTAGGAAAATGAACTTTTTCCATGTTCCATACAGTTCGTTTTGATATTGTCTAAAAAACGACCCAGGCGTCATGACGCTCTAGTGTGTGCAGGGCTCAATGATGTAACTTAAAATATGCATAGATATATTGACTGATAGCAGTGGTAGCCGAGTGGTCGAACGCACGCCTTGCCATCGAAGTGTGCAGGTTCAAACCCCGGCTCGCACCTCTGGGATTTACGTGCGAATCACATTTTTATCCGAGATTATCACTTGCTATGAAACAGTGAAGGAAAACATCGTGAGGAAACCTGCACGGCTGAGGGAACTTGACTAGTTTTCGATAGTTGTGTGAGGTCTGCCAACCCGCACTGGGCCAGCGTGGTGGACTATGGCCCGAATCCCCCTCGCATTGAGGGGAGGCCCGTGCCCAGCAGTGGGACGTTAAAAAAGCTGTAGTAGTAGATATATTGACCATATATATTTTTATTCATTCACTATTAGCTGTTAAGAGTTTGTGTTTAGATTTTTTTTGTGTTAAGCATTGTACATAAACGCTCTGTAAGGCAATTGTAAAGGAGGTTAGATTTATATAAGTGCTATAATGAAATACTCACTTCGATGTTTCTTCTCTTAGCAAAATCGAGTTTCCAATATTTCTCTTCAGATTCAACAACAAACGGGAAATGTTTCAAAAAGTCCGAATCCCTCGCTTCATCACTAATCAGCGGTATTTTTTTAACAAGATAATTAACCGCCGACCGGACACTGCTCAAGCGAACCACACACGCGCACAGACACTCGTACAGCGACTTTTCTTTTTTAATTTCAACACTAGCAACACTAACGTCACACTTCCTCGGTGTTGCCAGATAACAATGATCGTTTTCAATATGAGTGTAATTAACTCTACTTTTAATAGTGTTTTCAGTATTTTTCAGCATATTCTTAACTTCAGGCTTCAGTAGGGACACGCCGCCCTTTTTTTTTCGCACATTCTTCAAACCGTTCGATTTAATTGGACTGACTTTAGCCGTTTTTGTGTTATTAATGACTATCTCTTGGACTTTGCTCAAATCTAGCGTCCTATCCATTTCTAGATAGTATATCTTCCCTGTGGTGGGGTCTATATACTTAACTATCCTCTTCTTGGGCGATGTCGGTTGGTTCAATATCTCATTGGGTATTTCAGCGTCTATTTTCTCATCCGCCCATTCTTTTTCGACTTTGATATTATGACTTTCATGGTTATCCTGCGTTTTTATGTTTTTCTCTATAACGTTACTCTCTATGATGTGGTCCAAGTCGATTTTATCTGTATTTTTATCCTTTTGTATCGGTTTTATAAACATTTCGTCGACGTCCACTTCGGTTGGCCCTTTAGCGAAGAACTCCAGCCAGCTGTCTGTCTCTGTGGGTGTCTGTGTGTCTGTCTGCGTGTCCATCGATTCGTCTTTTTGTATTTCCGTTTTATTATCTGTGTCCGGCTCTTCAACATCTTTGTATTGGTATTGTAACATCTCTTGCGTGCTGTACAACCATACATCGACTAGTGTTTCGGCTCCTGTAATAGAAAAATCTGTATTTTAAATATGTCATATGCCTCCAATGACGATATAAACTGGACTTGCCTAGTGTCTACCAGTCAGCTAAATTTCTTTGGTGACGAATACAATACAATATATACTTTATTACTCGAAGTTACAGTTTGACTTATAGCTATTACACAGGACATAATTGCTAAAGAACTGTTTGCAGGGTTTTTAACTCTGTCTCTTAAACTAGGGAAACCCTGTATTCTAAGAGACAGTGTTCGGCTAAGTACAATTATAGGTAACAGTTAACTAAGTGGACAGTGTCGCATTGGGATGCAAGATTTGTAAGTACGAGTATACATGTGTGTTTCTGAGGAGTGTGTGGGTGTGTGGTGTGTGTTAGTGTGAGTGTATGGGTGGGAAACGAATGGTCTTCGACCACCACGTGCCTGATCTGTGTCTAATCACGCTAGAGTGAGGCAATTTTAATTTATTTCTTTTATTTTACGTACTCTGTGCCATATATATGTAAAGATTGAATGTTTATAGCAAAAGTCACGCGACCACGCGGCATATTCCGCTCGCGTCATTGTTCACAAAACATTTTAAATGGCTTCCTTTGGTATTTGCAAAAATATACATCGAGAGCATTTTGACGCCCGTGTTTGTGCACGCCTTTATGTTGTAGCGTTCGTTCAGATACAAATTATTTGGCCATTTTTTTGGACAAAATTCCTTCCGACGCGTTTTTATGTATCTAGAATTTTGTTTGTTGGACGTGTGTGATGACAGTATTGTTTGCGGATTGACCGCGTAACCGTTTCCAGTGCTATTTCCTCAATGTATCGGGTTAACTGAAAGCCGAGATGTACTATGCGATTCAAATAAGAATGCCAGTCACCATTTTGTCGTTGTTAGTGTGCTTCGTCGTGCGCCTGAGTGCATTTCTCACTCAACCTTTGCCAATAATTATCTTGGTTTGCTCACCCTACCTAACTGGTTAGAATTGACAGCTATGACGTCACAATATGGCGCAAAGTCGACCCTATTCTCATTTGAATCGCATAGTGTGAGTATTACCCAGTATCTGCATGCCAGTGTAGTTCCTGTCGAGTTTGATGGTGTGTTCAACTGTGGCGGGCCGGTTGCGGTCCGGCAGCGCGAAGTGGAGCTCCACCTTGGCGGGGAACTCGCCCCACCCGCGACGGGATATGTGGTACGGGGGCTTGCTGGGGAGGAGAAGGGGGGGCTACAATTAATACACAGGGGGATTATAAACAGCTCAAATTACAAACAGCTTTAAATGTTTACTATTTTCGGCTGTTATGAGGTAATAATACTTTATTTATTTTCAACGATTATTAACACTAAAAATCGTAAAAAAAAAAAAACAATTTTTAACAAAAAATTCAAACACATTAAAATTTGGAGTCGGTGCCAATTCATGAGTGTATTTATTGAAGGTATTGTTTACAGTAAAAATGCAGGTGCGGAAATTGTGCGGATTTGACAGGCGGATGTGATTGCACTGCGGATGTTTCGCGCGCATGAGACAGATGGGTCGCTGTGTGGATGTGTTGCGTTTATTTGTTAGATGGGTCGTTGTGCGAATGTGTCAGGCGGATGTGATTGCATTGCGGATATGTCGCGCACATTGGACAGATGTGTCCGCTATGCGGATGTGATGCGGATGTGGACTCACTCGACGTGCACGGTGTGGTGCGGCGCGTAGGAGTGGTGCAGGCGCACGGTGACGGCGGTGAGCACGGCGGAGATGTCTGGAGATGAGGGCGGGCCGCGCACGTACAGCAGCCACTTGTGCGTGGAGCGGTCCGCGCGCGACGCCGGCGGCGCGTACTTTGACGTGTTACCTGACATCATTTACATATAAGTAAAAAAAAAAAAAAATTGAAGATGATAACGGAGACACTGGCCCTAATATTCTTTGTACACTAACTACTACTACTACTACAGCCCTTTTAACGTCCCACTGCTGGGCACGGGCCTCCCCTCAATGCGAGGGGGATTCGGGCCATAGTCCACCACGCTGGCTCAGTGCAGGTTGGCAGACTTCACACATCTATAGAAAAACTAGTAAAGTTCCCTCAGGTTTTGCTCACGATGTTTTCCTTCACCGTTTCATAGCAAGTGATAATCTCGGATGAAAATGAGATTCGCACATAAATCCCAGAGGTGCGAGCCGGGGTTTGGACCTGCACACTTCGATTGCGAGGCGTGCGTTTGACCACTCGGCTAACACTGCTGCTTTACATATAAGTAAAAAAAACAAAAAAAGATCTGAAGATGATAACGGGGACACTGACCCTATTCTTTGTACGCTAACTATACACCACTAAATTATTTCTTGCAATTTGGGATCACCATTTAAATATATGTTCTTTAGCTCATTTTAATGAATGAATAAAGTAAGTCTAACTAATGAAATACATGAAGTCAGAAATATTTTATTATCGTTTTTAATAAGATTTTAGACGACATAAGTAAATAGAAATATCGTCAGACGGGAATCGAACCTGCCACTACACTACACCAACTCTTCGCCATCTATTAAAATTTGGTATAAAATTTTTCAAACGATTCCAAGAGTCGTTGGGCAGTATTCACCTATAACAATCCTGTATCGATGTTTCATTTTATTCCTGGTGGCTTCGTCCAGGGTCACCACGTTGGTGATCTTGGGGTCCAGGTGTCGCGGCACCTTCCGCGGGCGGCTGGAGCCGGCCTCGTCGCCACCCTCACACTCCTCGGGCTCCGGCTTGGTGTCCGGACGAAGGGATTTAGTGGTATCCGCCGAGATAGTATAGTTACGTTTCTGCAGCATTGCCTGTCGACAAATAAATTAATAATTACCGTTTCACTAACACACGGGTCTCCCCCTAAATGTGTTCTTTAAATATTAGTAACAATGTCTGGCAACTGTTCAATAATATTAATTTAATAAATATCACGCCACGTGGCCACAACAAGCCCAGGATAGGGACATGTGGAGACGAGAGGGGGAGGCCTTTGCCCAGCAGTGGGACATACAATAGGCTATAAAAAAAAATAAAAAAAAAAAAACATATCACGCCTGTATTGCCCTAAGAAGGCGCACTACAGTGCACCAACACATCGCCGATGTATTTTACACCGCCTCAATACTCAGGGAGATTTGGGCCATAGTCTACCACGCAATTATTATGGAAAATTATCAATCTCAAATGAAAATCTCAGAGTCTGTCGCGGTGCAAGCTAGAACGATCCCGTGGCACCCCAATACAAGCGGAGGATGGTACACCGTCGGTTTGAAGTGGGTATACGGCCTCCTGCCAGGACTCCCACATAACTCTGCTACTTCCCTCGAGTCAGGGTATCCGGTAGGATTTTCGGACATTAAAAAAAAACCGGCAGTGCGAGTCGCACTCGCGCACGAAGGGTTCCGTACCATTATCGATAAAAACGGCAAAAAAGTCACGTTTGTTGTATGGGAGCCCCCTTAAATATTTATTTTATTCTGATTTTTAGTATTTTTTGTTATAGTTATAGCGGCAACAGAAATACATCATCTGTGAATTTCAACTCTCTATCACGGTTCATGAGATACAGCCTGGTGACAGACGGACGGACGGACGGACTGACAGCGAAGTCTCAGTAATAGGGTTCCCGTTTTACCCTTTGGGTACGGAACCCTAAAAAAGAGTTGCGGGTCTGCGATTTGAACTTGCACCCATTATGCTCGAGGCGGACTATCTAACAACAAGGCTATTGCTGCTAATGGGACAATCATACTTAAAATAACTTTTATTAGCAATACATAAGAATTTTCTGCATTTACAATACATTCCAAGGATTTATTTACTTCATTGAAAATATTTTACTCATTTCGTAAACATCTATGTGGTTATACTATGTGGATACTTACAGAGTAATCCTTGCGTGTCTTGTTCCTGGGCGCTCGAGACTTGAATATATCAGCGATGTCGACGGCCTGTTTTCCCAGCAGCTTGCGCACCGAGGGGTGCAGCCGCCGCTGGCCGTCGCGCAGCGTCGCCGACACCTACACACAAACATACGGACAGATGTTACAACAGGGCTGTCCATAATTACATGCCTTCGCGAGCTAATTAATTTTACGACAAAAGCTGGAGGGCCTCAGATTTTTTTTATAAATATATTTAATCATTTCTTTATAGGTACATTTATTGGTTCTTCGTTAATTTATCTTTAACAATCATATCGATATCAACATTCGTTGTTGCCAGACGCATTGCATGAAGAAGTGGCTTATCTGACGGTGAAGATCTATACTTAGATTTTAAAAAGCCCATTGTTGAATACGCACTTTCACAAGATGCCAAGCATCTTAAAAAAATCCATTCCAGTTTCTGTCAAAAACTATTTTCTGATTAAAACATGCGTCGAAGGCCCCATGCAGCCCGCGGGTCATGGTTTAGACAGCCCTGTGTTACAATGTAAGCACTGCACCCTTAGCATGACCGTGTCAGAGTTGTCGAGAAAATGACGTCACTTCGAGATTTTTGTACTGTGCATGGCTCGGTGTGACGTCATTTTCTCGACGAATCTGACAGTTGAAAGAGATAAAACCGTCTACGCGGTCATGCTACTGGGCCTGGTAGATTAATTAGTAGACCGCCCGTCATGAACGTAAGGTGTACAAGTTTCAATCCCGGGCCCGCACCTCTGAGATATTCGTGTGCGAATGTTATTTTCGATAATGATCAACACTTGCTGAATATTGAATAATAACATCGTGAGGAAACAAGCATGTCTATAGATAAGCGTGGAAAGTGGACCAGCATGGTGGATTATGGCCCAAATCTCCCTCGCATTGAGGGGGAAATGAGCCTGGTATAATAACAATTGGATCGCCCCTTATTACATTGGGAATAAAATACATCTGCGAAGTGTAGGTGCACTGCAGTGCACCTCTGCTTACCGCATCGGACATAGGACTTGAGAAATAACACACTTTTAAAATAGACGACGAAAAGAAGTTGAAAAAAAAACATATTTCAATTTTGATAAATTTTTCATACCATTCAGTTGTATACTCATGGATTTTCTCTGTGTCCTGAACAATAGAAAATCCATAGTTCAAATTACCCAAGGCTTGTGTCCCTAATAATACACATTCTTACCTCAGCCCTGACCCTGGGCTCATGCTGTGCTGCAATCTCATCTTGCACCTGGCCATTGGTGAGCTGCAGCTTCTGATCATTGTAGTAGCTGGTGACCAGCGCGTAGCGGAGACGGTGGAGGAGCCGCCGGGATGTCGTCAACCTTAACACAATTATTAAACTTTAACATATTGAATCCTAGACTAGAAACATGTTTAGCCCAGTTGGGCGCGGCGGAAACCTTATGACCAGCAAGTGTCGGGTCCGGGAGGCCGCGACTGCCGCCATCGATCACTACAGACGCGTCTAGGCGTTTGTAGCACTGCGTTTCCACTCTTTTTACTCAGGCAAGGGACCCTTGTCGACTCACAGTACATCCTGGCCACTTGGCACAAAAAAAAATCGAAAGTACTTACAATTTATGGGCTTTTCAAGAAGTTCCTGACAAAATTTGCAAAAAACAAACCATACAATTTCTCTGGGGAAATTATGCTGTTAGACATGTTGTGTCTGTTATCACGTTCAACATGTTATATTTTTTTTTGTATGAGATAGGGAGGCAAACGAGCAGACGTTTCACCTGATGGTAAGTGATCAACGCCGCCCATGGACACCTGCAACACCAGGGGCATCGCAAGTGCGTTGCCGGCCTTTAAGGAATGAGTAGGCTTTAATGTTAAAGGAGTATGTTGCCAGCTCTCTCTTACAAAAACACCATGTAGCTTTGAAGACTGGAAACGCCAGCCTACCATCCCCCATCACACAAACAAGGGGCGAAAGACGTCGAGTTTTGAAAACCACCCGCGGAAGAAGGACACAACAGATCAAATTAAAAAGTTATATATTAGTTCTAATTTCTGCAGTAGACAAGAGTGCTAAGTATTATGTCCAAGCCCCTTCTCTGACTTTTATGAAGATAGGCTGAATTTAGGCAGTAACTGTACCAGGGTTCGAGGATATATATCAATAGAAAAATGGTTTAAAAAAATTATAATATTAAGTAACCTTTGGCATTTTTAACATTTCTACTTCCCAAATGTAGATGGCGTTGGAGTAGAGTTAAAAATACTCCCTAACACTGTAATTGAAAGTTCTAATCCAAAAATTATTTTTAACAAAAAATAAAAACTGACTTCAAAAACCTAGGTTTTTTAGATTTTTTTTTTAAATTTTAGTGTCAATAATCGTTGAAAATACGCAAATATTAGCACCTCATAACAGACCTAAAAAGGAAACATTTTCGAATCCTGAACTGTACCATAATATTTCTTTGGATTAATATCCATTCATGTATGGAGTATGTTACTCTACAGTTTGAGATAAACCAATACCTGTGCGTTAGATAGCATACAAGTGATGGAATCAGGCGTAATATTGCAGAAATCCACTATAAATAATAATTATTATTATTTACAGTGTATTCTGGAGAAAGGGATCCACAACTAGCCTGCAATGTTTATCTAAGGTTTGTTATGTTTATCAATGTTAAGCTAAGGGTGAATGTAGAAATATGTTTTAAAGCTATTGCAACTATTTACAACACATCTGGCAATCACTTCACACATTACAGTTATCAAACTTGATAGTACACAATAACAAAAACATGGGTTTTTATATAAATAACATTGTTTATAAAAAGTTTTTATGACAATTAGCTTCTAGCTAGGTGGACATCAAATTTGCAAGAATTTGTATAAAAAATTGGCAATTTATTCTCAATGTTAAGTTACTGATATCTAAATTCAAGTCTATTAATGTAATACGTTACAATAACATCACGCCGCACTACCACCTGCGTTTTTTTATGCGCCACAAGGAAAAACAACCCTTGTGAAGGTTATATACACAATAAAGGTTAAAAAATATAGGTAAATAAGTAGATGCTAGTGACCGCTTCTGCTTAAATGCCCCAGCATGTAGGCAAACAGTTATTTACACATAAAAACTGACTCACCGCTGATCAATAAGCATTACTTCGTTCTCCCTCGTTTCTAATTCGTTCAAAAATTCGCGCCGTATTATTTCCCTTATTTTCTCAACTTTTTCCTCCTCCGACAGACTCTGGGGCTCCTCCTTGACACGCACCGGCACCTCCGGATAATCCGGGTCATGATATTCCTCTTTCACATCCATTTATGACTATTTTAATAGCTCAAACGAGTAACGCCCTAGCTGGCGTCTCTACGTATTTCACAGTTTGTTAAACTAATATTCTTGTCACGGCACTTATGTTTTTGATTATTTATCACATTTATTCACAGTACAGTCATGCGGGGTGTTTATCTAACGCTAATTAATAAAAATACAATTCCGACAATAACCAATTTCCGCGTTTGACAGTGGGAAAGGTCAACAGCCGATTCATTCAAGTTTGTAGTTTTTTTTTAAATGCGTTCCGATTTATGGTTGACATTAGGTTATGATCCGTTTACCGCAGCGCAACTTTGTTGAACACTTTTGTACTGCAAAAAGCACTAATAGTTGGCTGGTTTGAAAGTCGTAAATCTAGGGAACAATAATAAACATGAATTCTTGGCTAGTAATATTAAAATTATTGCTGGCAGGCATACTAAAACAGGTTTGAGCGTGAATCATAGGCGTGATAACCACAGAGAAAAGGAAGAAGACTGTCAAATTTGACAAATACGTTACATTACGTTGACATTTTACGCATAAATCCCTTTCATTTCGTAGAATATTAGAAGGAATCAGAACTAAAAACGGCCCCGATCTACCCATCGCCGCCGCGGAGACAAAGGAGCGTCGAGCGTGATGTAACGGCTCGCGGGGACGAGCGCGCGCTTATGTCCGACTCACAAACAATAGGCCATGAGGCCATGTCCGATCGAAGACAGTTCGTCTACGATAGCAGCAGCGACACCGAGGAGTACATCAGGGACGAGGAGCGCCGTAAACGGCTGTCCAAACGCAACGGACTGAGCATCCGAAGACCCAACATGCCGCCCAAGAACCTGAGCGGGAACGCCCCTACACCGTCCACGTCCTCAGCCCAGGATCCGCCCAGGAACGGCCAGAAGTCGCAGAATCAGCTCGGCGAGGACAGGATAACGCTGGTAGTGGACAACACGCGGTTTGTAGTGGACCCAGCACACTTCACAGCTCACCCTAACACCATGTTGGGGAGGATGTTCAGTTCAGGCAAGTTTTTTTTATTGCCATAAAGTTGGTCAACACTTTTTTAATAAAAAAAAATATCTATGAATCATTTTAATGAAAATAGAGCCCTTTGTTGAATTTACTACTGAGATACAACAAAGAATGAGATGTATAATGTTCTTTTGTCTTCTATCTCAGTCTGTTAAATGCTTGGTCTGACTATTTTGTTGAAACATTTAAAACTCAGTACATGAAGTCCTAAGTATATTTCATCTTGTTTACTTGTTATGGGAACCTTCACCCTTAGCCTTCTTATAGATTATGAGCACTTGTCTTGAAACAAGTTTAAAAACATATTTCTACCGATACTAGAAGTCATGTTTATACCATTTGCCTGGCAAAGGTGATAAATACATGAAAACAAACTTTACTGTTTTTAAATTACATCAACTTGTCAGTGATTTAGTTTTATAAGTAAATTGGGAAAAAAAATATTGGGAGTAGTACATTTCTCAACAAAATATTATTGAAAGTGGCACGTCATCATTCTTGCCAATACCAAAACAAACTCAATTTCAATATACATAAAGATTGAATTTGTATGATGAAAGCCCAAACCTCACTTACACTCTCAATATCATTGGAGACTGTTTTTTTTTTATAAATTAATACAACGGGGCGATTCTTGTGAGATTGACATTACCTCTATTCGAGTTTTATGTCGAAACAAAATGTCAGGCCCGCACCTCTTGAGATAATTTTCATGTGCGAATGTCATTTTCAACAATGATTACCACTTGCTGAACGGTGAAGGAAAACATCGTGAGGAAACCTGCACCTCTATAGAAAGGCGTGTGAAGTTCACCAACCCGCACTGGGCCAGCGTGGTGGACTATGGCCCAAATTTCCCTCGCATTGAGGGGGAATGTGCCCGGTATAATGGCAATAGGCTCGCCCCCTATTACATTGGGACCAAAATACATCGGCGAAGCGTGGGTGCACTACAGTGCACCTCTGCCTACCCTTTCGGGGAATACAGGCGTGATGATGTACAAAATGTCAAATTGATCGTATTTTTATGTTTATCTACATATCTACATATCCGATAGAGATGATGTTATGCATTGAAAATGAAAATGAAAACTTTTTTGACACTTCAATGTGCTCGCTCCAGTGTGTTCTACACTTTAAAATTGACACTGGGTTGTTAGTGAAGACATTAAAATCAAAAATTCAATTTTTTTTTTATTTGTGTAGGCCAAAAAACACTTACAAATAGCCACATTCAACCACTCATAGTAGTTAATATAGACAATTCACAGGTACTCTGGTCAACAAGAATAATGTTGGATATCATTCCAGGTCTAGAGTTCACCCACCCCACTGAACGCGGCGAGTACGAGGTAGCTGAGGGCATATCGGCCACAGTGTTCCGAGCTATCCTGGAGTTCTACCGGTTTGGGACCATCCGCTGCCCGCCGACCGTCTCCGTGCAAGAGCTGCGGGAGGCCTGTGACTACCTGCTCGTACCATTCGATGCTAACACTGTACGATGTCAGGTATGTGTCATCATGACTAGTGATGTGCTGGATCGTTAAAAATGTATATCTACGTATCCGGATACGAATATTTGGTGTCAAGATCCACGGATACGGATCTTAACAATTTTATAAAAACTCCCTAAAGTAAATCTATACTATACATAATATTATAAAGCTAAAGAGTTTGTTTGTTTGGTTGAATGTGCTAATCTCAGGAACTACTGGTCAGAATTGAATAATTCTTTTTGTGTTAAATAGTTCATTTATAGAGGAAGGTTATAAGCTATATATCATCACGCTACGACCAATAGGAGCGGAGCAGCAACGAATAATGTGGCAAAAACGGGAAAATTGCCGAACATGAATCGGGTATTATAGACTTATAATCATATACTTTAAAACATCACTCTACGCCAAAGTAACTGTTAGCGCGGGTGAAACCGCGGGCACAGCTAGTGTTTAATAAGCTTATCATAAAGATTTGTCATTGATCTCATTATAAAGATAGTTTATTAAGTACCTTTCAGGTATGTAATGGTATGTTAACTCACTATGATAAATGTTTGCAATATAAAGGTGCCGAATATTGATTTTATAAAATAAAAAAATAATCTGTACATATAAGTAATAACAATTTCATGTCTTAAAAATTAATAAGGTAAAAGATCCGCCGAAATAGTAACGGATCTTTCTTTCCCCTTTTTAAAGTTTTTACCTTCAATTGTAGAACCTCCGCGGCCTCCTCCACGAGTTGTCCAACGAAGGCGCTCGCCGACAGTTCGAGTCGTTCCTGGAGAGGCTGATCCTCCCCCTCATGGTGGAGTCGGCGGAGCGCGGGGACCGGGAGTGCCACGTGGTGGTGCTGCTGGACGACGACTCCGTGGAGTGGGACGAGGAGTACCCCCCGCAGATGGGGGACGAATACAGCCAGACGGTGCTCTCCACACCGCTGTACAGGTTCTTCAAGTATATTGAAAACAGGTCAGTTTTATACCACCGAGTGTCGCGGCGCCATATAGCGAGCTTCGCGACGTTTTTTAATGAGCGTCACGACGTCATATCGTGGGCGCCACGATGTCGCATAGTGAGCGTAACGACGCGGTGTAGCGATCGTCGTGACGCCCTATAGTAAGCGTCGCGACGCCTTGTGTATGTTATATATTGGCAGTATTGGACACATAATTACGCCCCAGTGTGCGGGACTTAATAGTGGCATTAGGACACTTTTTTATAAAATAATATCTATTAGGGATTTAGAGATGGATTTAAAGTTCTGTAAATTTTGAGGTTTCCCTTTGAAATTAGGTCGGTAAAGTCAGTATTTTTGACCAAACAATCTGATTCGACCCCTGAGGACGACAATAAATATCTCCAGACAACACAGATTCATTGTATGATTTCAAACTAACCAACACTTGTACTATGAGTACCGTACAATGGACTGGGAGCGACCCCAGGTACACCTAGACTGGGGCAAATGCCATTTCTGAAATTTATCGCACCCGCAAGCATACGCTCAATTCACTAGACCAAGACTATTATTTACTATGCATATGCAAACAGCAACTCTGATGTTCATACAAAATTGTCGTTATTGCCATTCTAACTTGTTTCTTTCTTACCACAGAGACGTCGCCAAGCAAGTGATGAAAGAGAGAGGGCTGAAGAAGATTCGTCTCGGCGTCGAAGGCTACCCTACATACAAAGAGAAGGTCCGCAAGCGTCCGGGAGGTCGCGCCGAGGTCATCTACAACTACGTCCAAAGACCTTTCATCCATATGTCCTGGGAGAAAGAAGAAGCGAAAAGCAGACACGTGGATTTCCAATGCTTTAAATCCAAGTCTGTGACTAACCTGGCGGAGGCGACTGCAGACCCTGTTATAGAGATGGAAGCGAATAGAGCTCGGGAGGAGGAAGTCCAGGAGGTTCCTGTGGAGTTGGCGGAGGAGGAGGTCCAGTGATGGCGATGGGGGCCGCCCAGGGTGGCCAGGGTGTTATACGGGATGTTCTGTTGGGTGTAGTGTTGAAACTGAAGGAGTTTGTGGCGAGGACATATCGGTTCGAGCGTTATGTATAAACCCATTAAAGGTTTTACACTGTCGTAAAAAATCGTGAGGAAACGCAGTGGGATGGTGCGTAGTGGACCCACATTTTCATGGGTAATGGGACGAATGTTGGCGTTGTACCGGGCAGATGTTGGGACACAGTTCACCATGCTGTTATAGGCTTGGTTGGTGAATAACTGATGGGATTAGTATGGAGAAGAAAGTAATTTAGGTAATCCTTAATTTGATGGGAAAATTTGTAATTGGGTTATGGGTTTGGATGGATAGTGGATCATCCACTGAAGATCTTTATTTCGGTTTGATGTTCGGAAGATTTTGATATTGAAATTATGCCTCGCCATTGAGAACACCACTGGCGTTTAATCGCTAGTGGATGGCCCACTAACGTTTTTACGAAACAAATAATAATACTATTATCCTGTAATATTCTTATTTAGAGGACATTATTATTTTATATGATTATTTTTTTATGTAAAAAATTGAGTTTTTCAAGAACATGGTTGCCTTCTCTAGATGCGAGGGGGTATTCAGGCCATAGTCCACCACGCCGGCCTGTAGTTGGTTGGTGGTGTTTAATAACTAGTTAGTCTCTCAGACATGCGGGTTTCTTCACAATGCTAGTTTAACCTTCACCGTATTGCCATTTTAAACTTGCTAACTAATGACTTTTAGCAAAATTTTACTTAACATTCCGCGATTTGAAAAAATAGCCTAAGCGAAGTCGCGGGCACAGCCAGTGTATGTATAATAATGTCGACGGTTAAAAGGCGAATTGACTCGAGCGCCATTTTTGTAACTTTGCACGACACCCAGCTCAAAAGGCTGAGAAAAATTTGCTGATTCCAATGATATAACTCAATATGGTGCTTAAGTCACTTCGCTTCACCCATCAATATGTAACTTTGTGATACAATATAAAGCATTGTACATTAACTTTAAAGGGGGTGATCCATTTGCGAGCCAACGAGCCAACAGTCTAAACCGTTCGGCTCGCGTTGGTGATCCATTTGCGAGCCAACGAGCCAACAGTCTAAACCGTTCGGCTCGCGTTGGTGATCCATTTGCGAGCCAACGAGCCAACAGTCTAAACCGTTCGGCTCGCGTTGGTGATCCATTTGCGAGCCAACGAGCCAACAGTCTAAACCGTTCGGCTCGCGTTGGTGATCCATTTGCGAGCCAACGAGCCAACAGTCTAAACCGTTCGGCTCGCGTTAGTGATCCATTTGCGAGCCAACAGTCTAAACCGTTCGGCTCGCGTTGGTGATCCATTTGCGAGCCAACGAGCCAACAGTCTAAACCGTTCGGCTCGCGTTGGTGATCCATTTGCGAGCCAACGAGCCAACAGTCTAAACCGTTCGGCTCGCGTTGGTGATCCATTTGCATACCAAACAGTCTACTCTCGTCGTTGGCGAAGTAATGGCGTGCTCCCAGACAGAGTTTTCGAATTTCGAACGAATTTCAAGCATGCACAAAGAGCCATCGAGCCAGTCCGCCGGTTTTTAAGTCCGCAGACTTAAGTGCTCCGTTGGCGGATTAGACCTTCGGCTCGCGAGATTAATTAGTTTAACTCGCAAATGGATCACCCCCTTAAAGTACTAATTATTGTGTTGTCATGCAGCAATTTGACATTACTGAATATATTGTCGTCTCGCTCATACGTTCAGGCCATTTCTGCCGTTCGATGACTAAAAGGCCGTTAAGTGAGTCCAATTTTGAGCTACAAGCAGAAATTGATCAGCGTTGTTCGCACGCAAGTCAAGGCAAGACCTCTGTCACGGATTCGCTCGTTCCCACTCTGTCTAATTTCATACTAGAGAAAGAGACCACATCAAGATATTCCGTGCCATAAACAGTCTTGGCGCACATGCTTCAACTACATATTTGTTTCTATGTAACTTAATAACTATAAATGTTTGAAAACTAAAACTTTAACTGGCATATATAGGGTGTATCATAAGTCCGAAATAATACTTTGGGTCCATATACGGTAGCTCATATGTGGATGCTTAGTGAAGACAGTTTATACCTAACTATCATAGTTTCTGAGTTATACATCTTTGAATACTCGTCACAGGTATCGTGTTCTGGCCTTTGGGTACATCCATAACCCTATTTATCAGTGTATACTACACGTATGAGGAGAGACTACCTCATACACAAAAAGGAACATGCATATTTTACATAGGATTTGAGATATTACGAGTTATAGAAATTGACGACTGAAAAAAGTTTGAAAAATATGGTCGAAATGAGATCATTTTTTTTACCATTCAGTTATATACCAGGTACTGTTGCAAACGTCGAAGTATTATTTCGGACTTCTGATACACCCTGTAGATAAAACGTTTCGTTTCCCGACTACTAAGAAGCTATTTATGTGAGTACACACAATTTTAAGATACAAGCAAATATGCAGAAAGTGATGTCTTCAGAATTTGTGAAGGTGCAGAGAGTTGTCTCCACTTATCTTGATAACTAAGTTAGTATAATAAAACCAAGACTGGCCGATGCAAAAAATGTTTGGCTTTCAATCTATGCATCTATACAAATAAATAAAATTGGAGTGTCTGTTTGTAATATCAAAAGTACATTAATTTAACGAATGCATATGAAAGTATATACGATACCAATAACGAAGTGCAATTGTTGTCTGTCTGTATGTTTGTTCCGGGTAAACTTTCAGCAGAACATATTTTTCGACGTGACTTTCACTGGCAGATAGCTGATGTTCCAAGGCGTAACTTGGCTACTTTTATTTTCGAAAAAGCATTAGGGTTTCGCGGGATGAACATAAAACCATTATTTCCGGGTAATCTCCCTAAAGTCCACGCGGGCGAAGTCGCGGGCACAGCTAGTTAGTAAATATAACTCAAATTAGACAAAATTCCACTTAACGTCCTTTCAGCCACCGGACGGCAATAAGCTGATTTTAGTCTGGTACCCACAGATTAGACACCAATAGCGCTGCGGCGACGTGAAAAGAAACGCTCATATAAGTTGTTTGGTTCGCTTTAAATAAATAACCTTTAAAATGGTTCTTGAATTAAATTTTATTTGTAAGGCTAGATTTTGTAATGTTATAATATAACAATTTGTACCGAACGTATGTAGATTTTGTATTAAAAATATACATCTGTAATAATACTTGTTTGTTACTTATACACAAAATGCATAATATCCACAACGAAGTTCCCCTATAACGTCGAAACTGGCCTGAACTGCTTCGATAAAAGCATGGGTCGGCCGTGCCACTTTTTTACTCGACTTGGCAGGGGCACTGCCGTGCCCCCAGATTAGTTTGTACATACTCCCGAACTCCAAAACCACTAAACCGCTTTTAATAACTACCTAGTAGAAAAGATTTCCCTTTAAATGCTTATTTCGGGGTAGACCTGTCACATAAACCCGCATGTACGACCTGAAAACTCAACCATATTTTGACTACTTGTCACCCAATTCTAAACATATGTGACCCAATTGCGACTACTTGTCACCCAATTCTAAAATACTTTCACCCAATGTTCACGACTTGTCATCCAATTGCAAACAACGGTCACCCAACTGCTAACTTGTCACCCTATATTGTCCGTGTGCCCACATGAGAATAAAAATAATAAAACATTGCATACTAAAAACATCACTGAACTTTTATTACAACTTACCAAAATCCGTAAACTAATTATAAACGATAAGTATAATAAATCTTAACAAATAACATAACTATCAGCGCTTCTTATAAATATACTGTATCTAAATGTATTAATATATCACTTACAAAATAAATACATACATAATACAATTTGTTGACTATAATAATATATTTGTAAGTATGTTTCATATTTGTCCCAATCGTATTTGTGTCGAGGTGAACTTCGTGGGGTTCTCATGAGGTTCTAATTTGTATCAGACAAATTAAACATGGTTATAGACAATCTCACTTGCTATACAGACATTTGTACGTTAATAATTTTACAATATTGGGCATGTCTTTTGCGACCGAGAGAGTGAGCGATCACGGTACCATGGTGGTGACAGGTAGCAAGATGATCCGAATCTTCGTAATAATATATCGTCTAACAAGACTGTTCATCGTATGATCCCTCGGATATGGTTACCTACTATCATTGAAAGTTTTTCAAAATAATGAGTTTATTTCCATATATCAACACTTGTACCAAGGGTGCCATACAATGGATTGCAGGCGATCCCAGTTTCACCCAGACCAGGAAAAAATCTGCAAAGGCCATGCCTGATATTTGTCGCTGAAGTTAATCGAACGGTGCAGTGAGTGTTATGTAGTATAATTATTGTTGTTGGACTATATGAATGTACACATAATTAACAAAATCCGTTACTTCCGCGTTTAATATTTGGCGGGCTATTGTGTCTACCTTATTTTACTAATCAAAATCAATGGGAGGTAGTGGTGGCGGCATGTTTTTCTCTTTCCAGAGCTCAAATTTCGTTTCTTGTGAATCTGTGAAATTAGCAGACTAAAATATATAATATATAGGTAGACTACAAACTCAGCATCACCGTGTGTAAATTATATGACTTTATAGATATACATTTTATAACTTCCAGTGGTGTTAGCACGCATGTTAAGACAAGACCTCTGTCACGGATTGGCTCGGTCGCTCTCTGTCTTATTTCATACGAGTAAAAGAGTATTAATCAACATATTCTGTGACATAAGTTTAGTCTTGGCGCCCATGCTTCTATTACAGCTATCAGATTTATTGAGCAAATGACGTCAGCACTGTCTGCTAGACAGACATATTAAATAGATGGAAGAGATTAAACTTATATCGACCTCAGATTAGTCTAGCACTGAACTGAGTGGTTGTGAGTTAAATTTCAGTATTTGCCTTGGTCGTGGTGTAACTGGGATCGCCCCCAGTCCATTGCATAGTACCCACAGTACTAGCTTTGCTCTCCTCCGGTAAAGCTGTAAAGGCCACCTCACGGCCAACAGTGTAAGTCCTTCAAAAAAAAAAAAAAACTAGCTTTGCTTAGTTTGGTATCATACGGTATGTGTTGTCTGGTGATATTATATTATACTACTCGGTCATGCTGCGCCTGCTGGGTTGGATACCTATCTTCTTCCATATTACAACACGTGGGCCGAGTGCCGAGATTCCCACGACTAAGTTCTTCAATGAAAGTTTCTTTACAACATTTACTTTCACCGTTAAGCGTTAAAATGCTATTAAAATTATGAAACCGCTGCCCTTTAGTCTACAGGGACCTTACAACCACTTATTGTTTTAATAGTCATTGTAAATGTCAAATTTTTGGCAGATTTTGTACTCAGATAACTGTCAAAAACTGAAAGTTATATTAAGAAAATTGCTGCAAGGCTGGTGGTAAGGTTGTATCATTGATGGGGTACCTGTGGCTTTGGACGACGTCAGTGACGGCCTGAAAAACCTCGCCAGGATGACACGTGACGGCGACAGCGGGTGCGCACGCGGCGACCGAGCAAATTCACTCACTACGGAGGTCTTCTTACTACCTGCAACAATACTTACACACTAACCTCTAAAAAACCATAAATACATGTTTATAAAACACATTCTGTGCTCTATCGCATCCACACACGACAAGACATGAACATTTCCTTTCATCAATACACTAGCTGAGCACTCTGCTTTATACGCGCAAAATTTGGGAACCTCAATTGTTTCAATTTTCCTCTTAGTTCCGTAAGAAACTTCTACAAAAAAAAGCTTCTGAAGTTATGGCATGACCAAAGGAAATAGGAACTCATTTATATATATAGATAATAAGTTTATCTACTGCTACAAAATATAACTGTGTTGTTAAGTGGCTGTGTTTACGAACCGCCCGTTTCCTTCCCTTTTGGTGCGCGTGCGCCGCGCGACGTTACGTGACCGAGCAGCGCGAGCGCCGCGCACACGCCGCAAGCGCAGCCAACGCCGCCACACGCCACCACGTACCCGCAGGGGGGGTACCACCACCACTGCTGGGTTAACAAGACTTGCTATATACCCGTTTTTACTAACACTAGGAGATGACTTAATATTAAGCAGTTGCCAGTTGAAGTAGTATTCATATTTGTAATGGCATCCCATTAAGGTCTCCAAGGTATTAAATAATCGTTATCGTTGTGAGCAACGAATGTTTTTTAAAGAAACATCTACAAAAAAACTTCAATATTATGGTCAAACGTCTTATTAAAGTTTGTACCCTCCGTGAGGAAAATGAATGCTACAGCCTGTGAGCGAAAATCAGTTCTAAATAACACAAGGCATGCACTGAAAGTAATAAATGAGAGAGAAACAACTTATTTTCGAAATAAATTAAGCATGCAGCGATGTATTACATATCTCTCCTCTAAGACCCAGATTAATCATGCTAAATTGAGTTTGTTTAGCTAATATCATGTACGTACATCGTACCTGCGTAGTAGGCCGGGCGAGTCGCTAGCTCTGGCGCCAGGACTGGCTCTGATGGGCTGCCTGCGCCAGCACACGTTATCACCACGAGACGAGCTCGTGTTGGCTGGGCATGTAGCTGGGGGAAGGGATGGAACTAGTCAGGGTCTATACCCTCATTACAGCTATTCGGGAGTTACCCTGGACGGATTGGTCAGAGACAGATTTGGACTATCAAGTTACTTGGGACCGAATGGGGAGTAACCAAGATTTTATATCTGATTTCCATGACTCAACAAGGTGCAAGTCTTCTTGACTGGCATTTTTCAGAATAAGGGTGTTTGTAAACTAATTCAAACTGTAACGTCGTAAAACTTGAATCACCATAAATTTTTACTCAACTGTTGTTTTAAGCTAGTTCTATAAGAATCACGACATTATACTTAATCGCTACTGAAACTTCGTCTACAGACTGTATATCTAAATCTGGTCGCTTACCGCAAATCTTTTTGTCGTGAATCAAGTAGAACCCCGCTGGGCAGGCTAGAACGACATCCACATCTCCCGGGGACAGATTCAATGCCAGACCGTGGTATTCATGATGACCATTGGAATCTGAAGGATAGTGCATGACTGTCTAAGGTACACGTGAATTCATAGCGTAATACCAATTTGTACCATTGTATCCCAAATTGGGTGTCAAATTGACAAAGTCCGGTGACATATAGTCAAATTGGGTGAAAGGTCAGAATTGGCTAAGTGCAAGGCAATTTTGACTAAGTGGGTGACACTTAGTCAAAATTGCATCGTCAAATGTAGATTAGTATACTAAAGATACACAATATAATGAAAACATACCTTTCTTATTTAGTCTGTGTGTCTCAACAGACTTCTGGTTATGTTTTGATGGCAGAAAAGTTTTATTCGCACCTCCGTTTGCCACTATAACTGAAACAAAATAATTTAACAATAAATATATTCAAGTATCAATCAAAACACGATCTTCATTTAAAAAATTCGAGCGGTTTTGTACTTGTCAGTTTTATTTTTAATTGCCATTACAAAGTGTCCAGCCAGTCCATCTCCTAACGAAGCCCTTACAAAACTATATACAAACTTACGTCCAAATCGGTTTTAAACAAAAGTAGATGCCTACCTCCAACCCTAGCAAGATTAGGTATATTAGTAGCGACGAGCAGTGCAAGAGACGACTGCAGATCTCGTCGACACTGCACACTGCACTGCAGGGAGGGATCCACCTTCACCGTCACCACTGCCGTCAACTTCAAGTCGTATTTGCCGCTACCCTGGAAGAATGGTTACTTACTGCGATAGCTGTCGGGAGGTAAAGGATCTAGTGATCGCGAGCAGGGCCCCAAGTTTTTTTTTTCTTTTTAAATGGCCTACGCTGTTGGCCGTGACGTGGCCTTTACAGCTTTACCGGAGAAGTGGCGAGCGCAGAGTGCACTCCAACCAAGGTCTTAGGGGCGGAAAAGGGTGGCAACTAGCTCAAGGGCGCCACAGAGGGCACGACCTCGGCTTGGGCAGTTACCGTGAGGGGAGAGGTAGTGACTGCGCTCCTAGGTGCAAAGATGCACCTACGAGCGGAAGAGGGGGTTCCTCGACCTCGCCGGCGAGGTCGGTGTCTATTTGAGGCTGGTGTAGGTGTGTTGGTGGCCCTCTCGACGCCCAGGTCGAGGAGGGCGAAGACCCAAATTCTCCAACACTATCGTTGGGGTGATCATATGACTTTATTTTTAACCAACTACGGCGATGCCAAAAGGAAGGGTCATAATTTAAGCAGTATATGTATGTTTCTCCGTAGCGCCTAAACTATTCATCCGATTTTAAAGAGTAAGGTGTCATCGATTATAGACAATGGCCCGGGTTACCGGCTACATTTTATGCCACAGTAGCGTTACAGATAAAACTTTTTTCTTGTTTATGGCATGAAAATAATATGCTTTCTCCATGGTAGCTAGAATAGAGGTCGCAATCAACACAATCTCTCCACCATTTACATTGGACCCAAAGTAAGATGAGAGAAATGTATGTAGTGTATCTTAACAAGAGATAAAACGCTTTGCCTACCGTTTCGGGGCATAAAGGCGTGATGCTGCTTACCACGTTTTTCTGACATACAGGCTCATCAATTCTGATGCTGCAGTGTTCTCCGCAAGATAGATCTTTGCTTATCTCTGGACCTAGCGACTGCATGGCTTTCAGATCCTAAAAAAACAATTAGTTTTTTTATATAGATAAATAATGCTAGCGTTCACTGGTGTCCAATAACCAGAGTGGGCTCATGGGTATGCAAACCTAACTATCTTAGTTAATCTAACATCTTTATCATTGATTACCAGATGTCAGAAGTTTAAAAAATCCTAACAAAACTGTTGTTACCCTTTATGCCCAGTAACTAGTAAGCAGGTGTAGCGACATCTATCTCGCCACATACGAACTAAATCCTGCATCACGATATTAAAGTTATCCGAGCGATCAACCATATATTCAAGAACCCGACATCAACTGTCGCAGCAGACAAACACTCGTCTGGTCCGACCAGATCCAGATCCTCCCTATCCGCCAAACAGGTATAGTTGTAGGAGGTAGTCTAGACAGAGGTAGACAATTTTAATTTCATTCATATGATAATCACAATTTGTAACGTTAAACAACCTGACGCCTACTTTGGGTCTAAAACATACTCTAATGTGTGACGAAATTTATCTTCTTTATACATATAATTCTACTGTACGTGTGTATGTCACTGAACTCCTCCTAAACGGCTGAACTGATTTGAATGATTTTTTTTTGTGTGTTTGGGTGGCGTCCTAGATGGTTTAGATTCACAATTGGACACGGTAGGTGGCGCTAAATAAATAAACTGTTAAGTTAAACGCACACATTTAACTCACGAATTTAATCTAAGAAGAGGTAGGAAGAATTGGAAGGTTTTGAGGGTATAAAAGAATAATAATTTCTTACTTGATTGCTACAACTTTCCGTGTTATAGTAGGGTGTAAAGACAATTGTGTACTCTGGTGGGATGACCACGGAAACTCTGATATCAGACAGCTTCGCCGTGTCCTGGAGATAGTCAGAGCACATTACTAACAAGTGGTTCAAGCGTAGCTCGTAGGCCGCTCGGATCACTGGTGGTTGCGATTTCGATTCCCCCTTGTGACAAATTTCGGAAATGACCTTTTCCGAATTTTCCCTGGTCTGGGTGTAACTGGGATCGCCTCCAGTCCATTGTACGGTACCCACAGTACAAGCTTTGCTTAGTTTGGGTTCATACGATGAGTATGTGTTGTCTGGCGATATATACTTATTAAGTACAAAGTTATATCATCAGTTGCAAATATGATTATTTGGGTGACAACGAACAAGGACCCCCATATCTTTGGGTGACAATTAACAAGGACCCCATGTCTTTGGGTGACAATGAACAAGGATCCCATGTCTTTGGGTGACAATGAACAAGAACGCCATGTCTTTGTGTGACAATGAACAAGGCCTCTAAAGCCCCGCGCACACTGGGAGGTCAAACGCGGCGAGTCAGAATATTCAGCAATATCAAAATGAACTCTGTATCAATACCTATAAATTTTAAATTTATGTGGTATACCCACACCCCACGCGTCAAAATTCGCTAGCGTTTTAATGTAATTTTGTTGTAGAATAAACTTTTTCTATGTGTCAATACAGTCGTTTTGGTATTGACAAAAATTCGACGCGCGAATTTTGAAGCCAAGATTGCTCGAGGCTTAATGCTTGTACAGCCTGATAATAGTTAAAACAATGAATATAACATTACCTGGCTACAAGAATAGGGTCCATCATTCTTGGTCCCAATATTACGGAAAGTGATTCTGGGGCCATCGACCACCACGTTATTATGACGTAACATATCTTGCCTCTCGCTCGTCCACAAACATTTGCGTTCACTATCCATGCTAGGGTTGAAAGATGTACAATCAATGACGATACTATCACCAAGGACTGCGTAGATTTCATTCTAAAAGAAGATTAGTATTGTATTAACTAGCTGTGGGAGCCTTGAACGCAAGGGGTACAAGTTCAAATGAGTCTGAGTTCGCACTTTCGAATGGCATTTTCAATTATTATTACCACTCGCTGACAAACATCTTGAGGAAACCTGCACGTTTGTAGAAAGTCGTGTCATGTTCACCAACCCGCACTGGGCTAGCGTTGTGGACTATGTCCCAAATCTCGCTCTTATTGAGAGATGATATGCCCCGTATAACGGCAATGGGCTGGATACCTATAAAATTGGGACTAAAATACATTGGCGAAGAATGGGTGCACTGCAGTGCACCTCTGTGAAGCCCTGCGGAGAATACAGACGATATAATGTATCTATTACATCAATTCTAAAACTATGCAATTTTAGACCGTACAATGGACTGGGTGCAATACCCAGACTAGGAAAAATGAAGACAAAATTTATCTAAAGTAAAAACAATATTCGATTGAGTTATAACTTACCGGAGAAGGTTGCAATGGCGCTATATTTCTCAATTCACCATCCAAATCTTTCAATCCAGCCACCGTTCTCTTCTCTCTGTTTCTAATTCTATAAATACCATCAACACCCTTTACAAACTTCTCAAACTCATTATTACCGAACAGAATATTAGATGCAACTCTAAAGTGATTAGATTTGGTATATCTGTTAAACTTCTTCAATGATCTCTTCCTTCTAATCCAATCCCACCGTCTGTCTTCTCTACTGGGGTATTCGATGAAGATAAATCGTTTGATGCCTTTGTGTTGGTAACACGTTATGTTTTTGACGTAATTTTCGAATTCGCGAGAGGGTAGTTCCTCGTAGAGGTTTTTTATGTGGTCACACGTAGCTTGAATATTGCAAATTTGGTGGGTAGAGTCACCAGTCTCTTGAAACAAAGGGCGTGTGTTAATTTTGGGAAGTGACTACAAGGTTTTCAAAAGCAAAGCGTGAAATATATGTATCTGGTACTTGAAGCATCCGAAGTTATTCTTAGATTATAGGTGTGTGCTCAGATACGATTAACATTTTGAACGCCTAAGCCGTCAACAATAGAATGGAGGGTTAATAACTAATCTAAATCATTTCTAGTTCTTTGTAACTGTGTCAACTAAAAAACAAGGAGAGGAATGACCCATGCCCCGCAGTTCCGGACCTACATCTCCTCACACTATAAAGATCCTGTTCTTGTTTGGTCTCACATTATCCTCACTACCTTTCGCTACCTTTCTCTCTCTTCCTACATCTTTTTCTATCTCGACCACTCCATTCATAGTGTCACTCTCAAGTTATATAATGTGACAATTTTCGCCTACCTTCTAGAGTCTGTAGGACTTCTGCAGCTGGACCTATGCTAACTGCTGACCGTGTCACGATGTCGTTGTGTCTCTTCTTACCTGCCTTTGAACATCAAACATTAAGAAATATGATTGGAGCGTTGATGATGGCCTTACGATAACGGCTACACAAGAACGCGGTAGCCAATGCCCGTAGTTAAAAAGTACCCCAAAGCTAATTTTGACTGTACTAAAATTGCATAATACCTCAGCTTTAACAGCGTTTCCTATACCTGTAGTTGTAGCATATGCGCCAAGACTAACTATTTGTCAAGGAATATCTAGATTTTGTCTCGTTCTCTCGTATGAAATAACATAGAGTGAGCGAGCGAATCCGACACAGTGGTCTAATCTTGACATGTGTGCTAACACCACTGAACAGATTAGTCATCAGCGTGGCGATTTTCGTGTGATCGACATCTATCTCCATTAGAGATATCTTGTATCAAAATAAAAAAATACGACCATTTTGACGTTTCGTTTCGACATTATCTCTAATAGAGATTGAACTCTATCGAACATAAAATAAAATAAAAAAATAGAACAGAAAATTTGGGCCCCAGCACTATACCTTTTCATCCATTCCTGTAGACCCCTTGATTCCAATCTTGCTAGCAATCCTGTTAAGCAGTCCCTTCGGCTTCTTCTTTTGCATTGGTTCCGGTACTTGCACATCCTCTAAACTATTAACAACATCGTAGTCCATATTCAATGTTGCTGCTGTCAACCTAGAACATTGACGGACGTGTCATTACTGTAAGATACTTGGAAGTCTCAAGCTAATACCAGACTTTTTAGGAGGGATTAATCCGCCATCTTTATAACCATAGTTACATATTTGTATTTAACAAATTTTTCCTTACTATTAATTACTTGTCAATTGCAGAATACTCGATAACTTCAGGTGCAGCAAATTTATTTATATCATTTTATTCATCTAGTAAAAGAACAAGAAGAAACTAATACCCGTGCGTACCTCTGTGGTCATAAAAATCCTCTCTGAGATAATTACGATGAGTGATATTGATGAATCAGTCACATCACTAAATATAATCTACTTGTTGTACCTGTTGACATCCCTAAACCAATTACATTTATAAAAAATTGCATCTATGTACTCGAAGTTACCGCTATCCTTTGTGCATAGATAAATCTGGAAAGAAATTTTAAATACTTACTCTTCAAAATTATCCTGCTTCTCATTTTGCTTCAATTTATTACTCTCCCTTCTATTCTTGAAAGCAAATTTCAGCCACTCATTGTTCAATTTATTCGTTTCATGCTGTATAATAGATAGCAACAAATTCTTATAATCATCGAAACTTTTCTTTTCATTTAAATTAGGATCTGCCTCATCTATAATCATGATAGTTAGATTGTCAGCCGTTGCATCTTTAGTAGTTTTAAATTCACAATCATCTGAATATGTTGGTGTGAATCTTTTTTTGTTATCTCTTACAGTAGTCAGTTTCTCTTCATCGATGATATAATTTCCTTTAGTAAGATTGTCAATGATTTTGTTGAGAATACCTTTGACTGTTTGCTTGGATGTTGGGACGTCTGTATCAAGGGATGTAGAAGATAGTGCATGCATAGCAATTGTGTGCCCAGATTTCTTGGATTCCTTGGGTTTAGGTGTTGAATCAGTATGTTTAGTTTCTTTGCATTTAGTACAATTCGAGCAAGTCTTGTGACATTTACACTCCTTGCATTTAGTGTTTTTAGTGCAAGTTTTGTTACATTTGCAATGTTTATCTTTAATTTTCTCCAGGATCTTAGTACATTTCGTCTTTTTAGGCTTTTTAGTTTTACAAGGTACTTTTTTGGTGGTAGTCTGGCTTGGAGTTACTGTTGAAGTGGTGGAGTTAGGATTGTTCATTTCACTGACACCCATATTTCCAAATAATTTTAATATTTGGTTAAAGTGATAAGATACACTTTCCGAAGAGTTGGCTTCTCTTTCTACTAGCGTCTTTGGTGATGTTCTCACACTTAAGAGTATATTATTCATTTTATTAGCTGTTGCTTGCCTCTCTGTAATCAATTAGTTTTTAGTTTGTATGACAGTGACACCTACTTGTGGCTCCAGTTTCTGTTTTGTTTCCCTGACCATTCTAGATTCATCAGTTTGGCCCTTTATATAATCGTACCAAAATGTACCTCCGCTGTCAGATATCAGAGGAGCTTCTATTTGAGTGGCATCTCGCTTCTTCAATTTTGGCATATCCGGTGTCACGTAATACGTAAAAAGTTTATTCTTCCTAGTAAAAAACTTCCTGAAACCTTTCCGCTTTTTATTATTGCGTTTCATTTCGTCCAAGCTCATTTCTAAAGCATTTATAATGTGATGCGGGGCTAGCGTCGATTCAAGTGACATTATGGTTCCATCGTAAAAGTTTTCAGTGGTGCTCGATATTTCAGGGTTGCATATAATGTTAACATTAATATTGTCAAGTGAGTACACATTTTTAATTAACTTCCTCTTTGTAGTACTATTGTTCGTATCTGATCTTTTGCTATATAATTTAGCATTAATACAATTGCCAATCGCATGTATCATTTTGTCGCTTCTGTCTTTTAGTTTTTGATTGAAACAAGTGACCACTTTAGTTATTTTGTCTACGTCTTCAGCTAATGATACTACATCGTTAATAAAGGTGACTCCGACATCTTTAGTCACTCGGTCGTGTTTGGAATCTCTTTTATCGATAAAAGTCGAGAAGGTCTTGCACGTCTGTCCCTGGCATTTGCCTTTAACCCTTTTAAAGTAGTCTCTCATGCTAGTGTCGATCTTATGAACGGCTTCCTTCAGCTTCTTTCCTCCAGTGGGGTTCATCCAAAAGTATGTCTGTATTTCCGTACAATGTTCCTTCATGTACTTGGCCAAGTTGTCAAACTCGAAAATCAATTCTCCCATAACAGCATCGCTGGCCGCGCATGCCTTACACATAGCTGTGTATGGCTTGCATTTGCAATTGCAAACTCTATCGTGACCGAAAAACTTTTTGATCGTCTCCCAAAGACTATTATTTTTGTGTTCCTCTGTTTGTTTCTTCGCTCCACTAGTGCTTGCCTGTCTTACCTGTCTTCTAGGTGCATTTGTTACGTTTTCAAACAGTTCAACAATCTGTTTATTAACGGCAGCTATAAAGTCGTTGCTTAGTGTAACTTTTCCATCACTGGCAGAGGTCGTTTCAACTTTGACTGCAATGGTACTGTCAGCTGATGTGTCTCTGTTTTTTACGATATTATAAGGAGCTGTTACAGGTTTTAATTCATAACCATTGTTCGGTAGCGACTTATCAACGAGTAGATACATTCCAGGTGAAAGACCTTCAGAGGTACCACTAGATGTAGTAGTAGTAGTAGTAGAAGTTGGTTCACTAAGACCTTCGTACGAATGAACTTGATACTCCAAGTCGACAGGTGTCGACATTTTAGCGGAGAATACTTTTCTAACCCTCATTGGTCCTAATTCTAATGATCGTTTATTATAATTTTGTAAATCATAAGGTATAGCTATATGCACTTCGATAGAGTTCATCGGATCTCGGCTATGTACCTCTGATTTCGTAGTACACTGAACATAATTCTTGTTATACATATTTTGAACATCTTTCTCTTCAAAGTTTAGTGTATTTTTCATTAGATCTACGATTATTTCTAACGCGGCCACGTCCTTAGCTGTGAACGTATTTTGATTTTGGATGTCTCGTTTGTCTACTTTAGGTGTTATGGTGCCAATATCTTCGGTAGCATTCTTAGCATCTACGGATGCTACACGTGTTCTTGAATATGCCGGCTAAACAACAACAAATTTAACATTTAAATGTTCAGACTACAGAAATGAACCTCCTCATTCTAGTTTACTATCTTTCTAATCTTAAATGAAATATGACTTTTGGGATAGGAATTTTTAAATTAATCGCCTCGACCGCAGGGCTCCCATTATCATTGGAGACATACAGATTGCATGATCAATCATGTTTATATAATTAACTTTCAATAATACTTAAAGCATGTTAATGAAAGAAGTCAGGTATCCTAATTGGCAAATACGTAGAAATTTTAACTTATCAATAGAACAGTTATAACAATAATTAAGAAGTAGTTTTGTATGATGCCATTGTAACTGGGTAAAATACATAGAATTTTGGGGATAAGTATTGAAATTTATTATTACTAACCCCTTCACGTCGATCGTCATAATCAAATTCGCTGTCTCTCTGGCAACTATCAGAATTATCTATTCTCCTCTCTCGTCTTGCTTCATCCTTGTCTTTTTTATTATTGACAATATTATCTGTTGCAGCTTTAAAAATAAATATTGTCGAATGTAAGATGGCGAATAGTTATTTTCACTTTCCGATCAAGTGACAAAGTGTATTGCCGTTCTTCCGATGCTCGTAATTTATGAGCGAAATAGCAAATATTTTAGCGACATCTGCCTCGCCGCAGACGAACTAATCCTGCATCGCGATATTAAAGTGATCCGAGCGATCATACATACAAGAACCCGACAACAACCGTCGGGCAGTGGCCCACCAGACAACACCCGTCTGGTCGGATGATCCTCCCTTTTCCGCCAAAAGTCCATTAGTACTGTCGCAGGTACTGAACGTATTAAGTTTTACCCGAATGTTGACAACCACAGTTTTTGGGTACGTGGTATACGCAGGTAATTTCGAGTAAATATATAGAGTCACCTACGTTAATGTATTTGTTGCTTAGGCGTCGCTTTGCCTTAGCCATTACTTAATAAGTTGTCGTTGTGCATATCTTCAAAGATAGTGGGCGTGAGTGCCAAGTGTCATCTCATATTTTGAACATAGATTTTGTGTTATTTTCCGAATATATATCTACCTGCCGTAATTGTAGTCTCCGTAACAGTTGCTTCATCAACACTAATCTTGGTGCCATCCTTAGCCGATTCACTGGTATGTTTCCGTAAAGATTTCAGTTTATCTTGTATCACTACAATCATTAATTTACGATGAGTGAAATCAGGCGTAAAGTTTTTAGAAATTAGAGGTTTGTTTTGTACGTATAACTACACTTACTCGGTAACAATTTGAACAATCGTATTTCGCGCTCTTTGGTTGGCACGCTATGCGTAGACAAGTCTAAACCTTTCAAATCGTAGACTATTGAACCGGATACTGGAATCTCATCGGCATTGAATGTTTTAACTAAAATCAAAAAATGACATGCATTTTTTGTTAAAAAGTGGTTGTAATTTTACATTTTAATATTTAAACAAAGTATTCTTAGGTCTTACCGTCACTTGCTTGTCTTTTTTTCTTTGCAAGCATTGTATGCCTTTTCTTTTTTTTAATATCACCGAGTCTGAAAACATTTTTGAAATAAATGCTAGTTTTACCATCTTAATTGAGCGCTTGTAAGTTGAGATCTAGCTGCGTGTATACAGGAACAGATTTATAATATCGAGAAAAAACGGAAATCAAATCGATACCTAGCGGACCGCCGGATCCGACAAGAACACTCAAGCGTGTATGGTATAGATGAATATTATTTATTTTGTTACAGATATAAATAACAATACATGTGAAAGTTGTAGTAGAAGTGGCTGCGGCCTCTTCAAACGCTATGGAAGTGGTGACCGCTGTCTCTTCTGGTGCTATAAACCGTTATATAGTGACCGCTGTGTCTTAAACGTTGTAAAAGACACCGCAATTAAACGCCAGTGCAGTAACTACGAAACCAGCTAATGCACTACAAACAGCAGGAATTTAGGGTATCTAAACAGAGATGGAAGAAATATATCATAAAGTAGACAAGTAAATAGAATCACGAAATTAACTTACTCACTGTTATTAGCTAGTCCCGGCAGGAATATTATATCTGGTTCTTGGGATATCATCGCTTCGGTTGAAGTTGGAAGCCCTTGAAAAGAAACAAAAACTGGCAAACCAAAAATAATGGTGGTGCTACTTAACCCACCTCTTCAAATTGTCGTAACTGTAGAATACACACATTAGGGGAAGTGACTTATGCCTTCGTAATAAGAGGAGTGAAAACATATATCAAAGCAGGGTTAGCTTCGTTGACTTGACAGCATTCCTTGCGCTGTTGACCTTCACCGTTCGGCTAGTGATATTCACCTATTGTTAGCCACCTAAACGCGTCTAAGTCTAACCATCATAGCTGTGGTATCGTCCTCCTTAATTACCTAGATGACTTTGTGCTACTTACGAAAGTAACTCACCTATATTACGCTCAATCTTTCCAAAGTTGTCGTGATTATAAAAAGTATTCTTCCCCACTTTATCGTGACCATAAAATATATCGTACTCATAGCTGTGACCACTTATATGAACCCTTTTGGGTGCTTGTAAGCTTTCGAAATGCGGCAAATGCTTAAAAAGCTCATCAGCTTTGAACAAGGAATCAGATTTTGTATCCAAATGATTATCGACCGTAATGTATCCGGGTTTTGTGGAATCAACGGAATATACGATCATTTTTGGCGTAGCAGGCTTATCAGTTTTAACGTTATAAATTAAGTTATTATGATACAATGGTTTAGATACTTTAGATTCTGTTATACCAACGAGCATTGATTCTGGTATTGCGGGCAAATTTCTCGTACTTTTAATCTTATTCCAGTTGTAATCTAATCCAGAACTATCAAGTGGTGTTTTATTCATATCATTGAAATTAATTATAGTTATTTCAACTTCCTTTTTCGTCTGCAGATCTAAATCATCAAACGCAATGAATTTCGTCGAATCTGAAACATCCCTAGTATATTTAGTCTCAAATAGTTTCATCTTCTTTTTAAGTTTATCGTAATATTTCTTCTGTCTTATATTATCCATCCTGTGAGGCATATTGAAGCTTGCATCTACATCGCTGAATCGTTTTAGTCTTGTTATATCGAGATCATCATCAAAATTCAATTTGAGTTTATTCTTTGCATCTAAATCTACATCAGTTGGTGTAGTAATTTTATCTTTAGTGACTGGTTCTTTCAGCAACAGTTTGGGAGTTACATTTTCAGTCTTTTTAGCATCTTTTACAGCAACTCCTTCGCCTTTGGTGCTGCTCGTGATTTCAGGAGTATGGCTTTTCTGGCTCCACGTGTCTACATAAGAAGGCAGTATATTTAGAGGAGATGTGACCGACTCCACATCCAAAGAGTTCTGTTTTAAGAACCTATCAAATTCGTTTGACTTCATCGGTAACGGCGTAGTGTAGTACTGTTTTGGTTGCTTGTTCGTTTTCGCTATTACGAGTTGATGCTGTAAAATATAATAGTTTGTAACTCTGCGATACGATAAATATGCCTAGTATATTCTTTCTTACGTAAATTACTTACTGGATTGGTTTTTACGAACTCCGTAGCAGATTTTTGAGAATTTCTAGCTGTAAATTGAAATCTTATGTTAAAAATAATCGTTAAAATATCATAGCCACCATATCTGCATACCAATCTTACAGAAGCTTTTTGAAATAATGAACATGATCATTTATTAAGTGGCATTCACGGACTGTTCAATGATGTTAGCTTTTGTACCAGAACTACCTATAAATAAATACTAACACAACTTTTTAGATTCCATCTCATTTAGATAATCCATGTCGTCGTCATATGCCATCAGTGTGGTGTCCATCAAAATACCTGGCTCCTCAGTATGATCCGTGTTCCTTCTGTAATCTGAAATTAAATAATTTTAAATACAGTATGGAGATGGTTAGTATTTTATCACCTTTAGCGAGCTTTGATGATGGATGATACCAATTCTTACCAATAATGTTAGCTCCCTTGTTGGAGTCTTCTTTAAATCCAAATAAATCATCAAATCCAGTTATTTTAACATTACTTTCAGTGACTGGTTTATTAAGTTTTAAATACTTCGCTTCACCCTCGATGATCACTTCGCCGTTGTCAGCCAAAGCTTTATCATTTATAGCCATACTTTTTATTATACCAATATGATGGGTGTCATTAGCATGTCTGATAAAATCATTTTTTGCCGTAGTCCTACTTCCATCAGCGGTGTTCAAATATTCATTTATTTCTTTTAATTCGCTGGCTAATCTCATTATATTCGGTGTGGTATAAGTGTTTTCGTCAATCGCATCGATTATTCGTCTCCAAGCTGGACTGGTAACTCGATCAGCATTCAATATATCATCATGCCACAGTAGCAAATCGTTAAAATAATCAGAATTGATTTTATAGTGGCTCTCGGCATCAGTGTGTTTTATTGGATTGTCTAATTGTGTAACAGTAACTGTGACATATGGTTGGTTAGTAGCTTGGGGTGCCGGAGCACCGCTTTTATCAGTGCCGATATCATTTTTATTATAATCAATTACTGGTTCACCTACGTCAACGTATTCATCGGTGAATTCATTAAATGATTGAACAAAATCTGCATTTTTGTGATGAGATAACGGGAATTTGGCTATTCTAGTTAATTTGCCCTTTATAATAAAATCTTCATTATCAGGTTTAGCGTGTAATCTTGCAATTGTCGACGAGTGTTTGCTAGCATATTTGGAACCATGTCTGTTCGGAAATAAGGTTGATTCTTTAGTATACATATTTGTATTTGACGTAGCCATTTTATGATTGCCCTGATTATTTCGGTGTACTGTTGATTTAGTATTAAATGCTCGATTGATTGGGACTGATGTCGATTTCTTATTAGCGTGACCTGTTAAGATATCGCGAAACGTTGTAATTGGCCTTAGTTTGTGATAATTAAATAATTTGTTCTGAATACTCTCGATTTCATTTCTCATGTCCTGGAGCGTCATCAACGCTTCTTGAGTCGTCGTTTTGAAATATCGTTCAGTGGTTGGCTTCATTGTTTTAACATTAACATTCAGTTGAAAATCTGTTGTTGGTTGAGTAGTTTTCACAGTGTTTTTCTTTGTTGTGCGTTTCTTTGTTTTCAGTGTAGTGTATGTTACTAAAAACCAAGGTACCGAGTTAAAGAGAAGCTAATGCAAGTTGGGCTCAACAATCCCGTAGACTCTGAACTTAATATTAAATAAATAAATAGTTAAAACTAGTCAACACACGCTAACCGATTGGAGCCAACTAAGCAACACCTGTAATATGGTTTTAAGCAAAGGATACCTAGAACGTCCGAAATACGAAAACTTATTCCTAAATCGGTGGCATTAAAACCAGCGACAAATTTATGCAGTAAGAACATCTGCGCTCAAAATAATAGGAGAAATACAAGAAATCGAAAGTTAACTTGGATGACAGCTTGGGCAAGTGGTTTGAGTGTACGCTGCTTTGCTGATTGAACCGGGTTACGAGTTCCATTTCTGTTAAGAAAAATATCGAAAAATTACTTTTTGCCTTGTCTTGGTGTAACTGAGATCGCCCCCAGACCATTATATAGTACTCATAGTTCAAGCTTTGCTTAGAGGATCATATGGTGAGTTTAAGTTGTTGTCATTTAACTTGAAAAACTGAAATATAATTAAAATACTACCTTTAGGAACTGATTTACTTGCGGCTTCAGTAGAATCATTGTACCTCACTTCAAAATTAGACAGTTGGTTATTTAGAAATTCATAGTCTTCAGCCCATTTAAACTCCGACGTAAGTCTGCCACTCTTAGACGTAGTCCTTGCAGGTTTAAGCAAAACATCATCCAGTACATCTGTTATGTTGGGTATTTGTTGTTTCATTTCCTCAACTGTCATGGGTCTATCGTATCGCACGGGTTTGAATCCGTCTACATGTGACGATGCCATTTCATAGTCTTCCATATTAAAACTCGGCGGTATCGGTTTATTATCGGTTCTTACACTAAATAAACCTTTGATTTTCTTAAGCGGACTGAATCTTCGTTTACGTTTTAAATGTCTTTTAACTTTTTTTGGAGATGTTGCTTTTTTATGAAAGCGAAATTTCTTAAAAAAGTTTTTTATCTTACTCTTCTTTGTGGGACTATCTCTCAGCTTGACTATAGCAGTCGGCTGTGGAACTACATTAATGTTAACGTAGCCATGTTTTTTCTTTGATTTTTCACCAATCAGAGCTGCATTAGCATCAGCAAGCTTATAATCATTATCTTCATATTTGTCACTATTCAAATCTATGCTACTGTCGTTGGTACCTCTTCGGAGTCTACCAGTTTCGTTTAGCTGTTCTATTGATTTGTTTTCGTCTATACCGTGATTTGGTTTGGGAGGTCGTCGCTTTTTTCCGCCAAAAAAATTGTCTATTAACTTTCGTGGAGCGAACCTTTTGTAGCTTGCATTGTCGTCTGCTGTGATAGGTAGATTTGTTGTAAATCCTGCAAAATATTGTTATATATAAACTTTATTTTACATGGAGACTTATAAATAAGTAATTGTATAAATGAATTGGATATCATATTTATAAAATTATTCACTAATCTGCTTACTTACTCAGAAGAGGCAAAATAGGTGTTCCCTGCCTCTTATTGCCCTCTAAATTTCTGGACAACTCTTCAAGGTTCATGTCTGAGCTTCTCTCGAATTGTGTTGTCTCGTCTAATTCGTTAGGTACTATATCTTTGTAAATTCCATCTTCATTTACGCCATTGTCATTAACAGGATACAGTTTATTTTTAGACGCTTTTATTGGGTATTTAAGAGGTACGGTCTGTGATGTATGGTATTTTTTCGGTGGTCCGTTGTCTATGAAAAAGTAAAAATGTTTTTTGAACCAGGACTCGTCGTTTCTCGTTGAGGCCTCTTGGTCTTCAATATCAGTATCATCAAAGAACCTCTTATATAATCTGTTAGGCAGTTGTGGTATTTTGTTGAGTATAAATTTACCGATGTCATCGACATTATGGTGCCTGTGCGCTTGGTATTTCACCATATTTGAGAAGTTGGAGTGAGCTTGGTCCTTTTGAAACTTTAGGTAATGTTTGTAACCATTAACAAAGTCGTTGTACGCTATCTTATTGCTCAAAGCTTCATAGCTGGTCTCTTCTACGCCAGCGTCGGTTCTAGGTTCATCATAGAATTGATCTTCTGTCTTCGTCTTCGGACTCAAGGTCTCGGTTTTTTCAGTCGAATCTTCAGGAGCTGAATCAACACTGTAATCATATTCTGGCATATTGACACCGTCATCATAGATTCTCTGAATATCTTCTTTCAGTTTCAAGTCTGTGAGTGTCTCGAGGTTCCTTTTAGAAACCATATCTTTATCTCTCTTTCTGATTCTTTGTGGAGGATCGTTACCTGTGACTATTTTGATCATGTTATCATCACGAGATTTGGAGAGCATTTGTTCGTACAAAGACAGCATGATATAGTCATCCAGCGTTGCAGCGTGCGTAGGAACATTCATTACACGCGTTTTATCAGCTTTATTCTTCCTATGCTTGGTCCCGCGACTCTTCTTAAACGTTGTACTCTCATAAATCTTCTTAGTCATCGTCATAGGTGCTTTAGTTTCCGGGTTCATAGGTGTAGTCTTAAAACGACCAGGTTTATGCGTAGTAGGTCTCATCTTGTGCATTCCCTTCTGGATTTCACACGATATCTTATCTTTCGCTTTAGTAAGAGCCTTTTTGAGTTCCTTCTGCAGCATGTACTCGACGCTCTGTGCTATTGTCATTGCGTCTTCTTTGATAGAGCGTCTTTTAACACCGTGCGGTTCAGTATTTTTAATCAGAGAAGGATTTTCAGTTTCATATTCGTTGGAAATCGTTTTGTCGGCATCTCTTTTATTGAACGTGTCATCGATTGCGTTTATTGATACAAATGTACTGAACGCATAACCTGGAACGCCGTCTTCTGAGTGGGCAAGAAAAGGATCAGCTTCAAACGTCGCTTCAGTCACTGTGTTTGAGATCATGTCAGTGATAGAAGGACTCTGCTCAGCAATCATTTGTATAGCTTTTGCTTTTATGTCGTTAAGTAGCTCTTCAATTTGAGCTGTTCCCGGGAATTCAGTATCGTACAGTGTAGATGTTGTTGGTGCAGTATACTCAAAATATGGTGGCTCTATAGTAGTTGTCAGATGTTTATCAACAGCGTACAACTCCTTTAAATGTAATATTTCAGTGGTCATAGCGTCTAACTCTGCTGTTAGATTGACGTACGTTGGTGTGGTATTTCGTTCTTTGACGGTCTCGTAGCGCGTTCTCGATTCACTTTTCATTTTGGTAGTGGATCTCTCGTCGAAGAGCCATTTCTTGAATCCTGTATTTGTGGTTCTACCAGCTTCTCTGTTAGCAAAATGTTTAGGTCGTTCTAAAGCGTGTTTATCTTTATTGTGTCTTCGTTTTCTATTTAAATATTGTTTGAAATCCTCATTTGTATACAGTCTTCTCGGTCTGGTTCTGTTTATTTTGTGTTTCCTTAGTTTGTTACGGAATTTTCTCCAGAAGCTGCCGGCTCTAGGTTTTGGCGACTTGTGTTTGGAATGTTCGACGACTTTAACGGGAACTCTAACTGTTGTAAGCGCCGGATAGGTCTTATCTTCTTTATTCAGAACTTTTGCGTCTCTACCGTAAATCTTAGGGTAATGCTTGTTGAACTTGGCATGGATTCTCGAAAGCATAGGTTTGGTGACGCCATTCTTGTCCAGCCTCTTGTGTTTGTGAATGTGTCTATTATGTTTCAATTTATGGTTACTTGTATAATACAAGTCAGTTATTGAGTCGAATACGTCGTTCGTTGTGCCGTAGCTATTAATACTTTTAGATATAGTACGGCTGTCGATAAGCGCCATCAAATATAATAAACTGTAAAGCAAAATAATATAAGTAGTAAAAGCATCAGTAGTGTGGAAGTTACAATCCATTTCCAAAGGTATTGTAGAACACTCTTGTAATGATAAGCCACTGTGTATGTGGTTTGTTATATCTGCAACTTTAGGTGAGGGGTTATTTTTGTTTGGAAATTTGATATTTTTGTTCCTTTAACCATTAATGTCTGATGATTGATTGACACATTCGCTGCGTTGTGAGGCAATATTGGCTCATGGCGAACTTTCAATCAGTGCGCAGCGCTCACAAAGTTAGTGCCTCTATGAGTCAATATAACTTCAAGAATCACCAGCTGTAAGTACACTAAATATCCTGACGCAGTGAACGTATTAATTAGCATCTATATATCAATCATCAGACATAAGGCTACTCGCCTATCCGGTGTGCAGTTCCTATTAAGTAGACTAAACTAGAAACTCCATGGTTATTCTTTTCTTACTTTAAGTCCACTCGTCACAAAGCTTCAAGTGGACAGTACAATCTCTATCACACTAATTGCAAGACACGGAAGATGCCCACGAGTGTAAGCGGATGTGTAAACTGCCATACATTATGTACCTATATAGAAATCACTCACTCACCATACAAAATTGATAAATAACATTGGCTATATATTAAAACATTCGCTTCTCGCATGATACCATGTAAATGTCGATTTCCTACAAATAAAACTGTTTCATTACAATTGTGCAAATCTTTGTCAGTCGACTTGCTATTGTTTTTTACAGATGTCAGTGTCATTTTGAATTTTAATCGATTGAAATTATTTGTGGACGAAGAAAGGAGGTTTTGGTTATTACTTCTTGACTGTAGTTAGCTTAGAGGATATATAATTGTTTTTTCGGCATGTGCTCTTCAAAAAGCAGAACGCGCGTACACGAGCTTATTCCGTGGTGTATACGCTCGACCAGGTGGTGGGTAGTTTCTTTATTTTTTGAATGGACTACGCTGTTGGCCGTGAGGTGGCCTTTACAGCTTTACCGGAGGAGTGGCGAGCGCAGAGTGCACTCCAACCAAGGCCTTAGGGGCGGAAAAGGGTGGCAACTAGCTCAAGGGCGCCACAGAGGGCACGACCTCGGCTTGGGCAGTTGCAAAGATGCACCTACGAGCGGAAGAGGGGGTTCCTCGACCTCGCCGGCCAGATCGGTGTCTGTTTGAGGCTGGTGTAGGTGTGTTGGTGGACCTCTCGACACCCGGGTCGAGAGGGCGGTAATCGTGTCGGGAGGATCAGTATACACGTGCCGCGGATGGCGGCGACGAGTTGATGATGTGTGCGCGGGGTCTGGCTCGTAATTGCCGGCGGCGACAATTAGAGGATTTGTGGTGGGTAGTGTCAATAGTAATATAGTTTATGACGAAGAAACAATTGAAACATGGCGGCTCGCGCTTTCGTACTTTCGACGACCGCGGAGCGAAGTCTTCCTATAATTATAGGTCCGTGGTACATAGATTAGTTACTTCTTACATTAAGATAACAGTTTTCAGGGAATCCCGTTTCCAGGGAATCCCATTTTCTGATGTCATCTTTTAATAAGTAGTTAGGTAGATAAACAAGCGTTTTGTTTGTTGTATTAATTTTTTGTTAAAAAGTTTTTATTTTATATTTTTTTGTTGCTAAAATCTACAACCTTCGAAGAATTCCTTAGCAAACGTCATAAAAAAAATCGAAATCGGTTTAGTGACGCCGGAGATATGCATAAAAAAAAATAAAAATAAAAAAAATAAAATATACGCGTCGAATTGAGAACCTCCTCCTTTTTTTTTTTCGTCGGTTAAAAATAGACACCTACTTACTAACAAGAAGTATGTAGTGATTAATACAAGGAAACATTTGAACGTGAAATCACAGAAAACTGAAGTTGTATCTATCAATGCTAAGATTAATATGTAACAGATGACTGAAATATGAAATTCAAACCTTGTGACTCAAGCATTAGAATTTAATATTCATTGGTTCTTGTTATATATCTTATATACAAGCGTATGTTGTGTTGTGGTCATAACTGAAATTAGACTATTAATGAAATGTCTAGTGTCGTGTCATTCGTGCTCTGTATCACCACATATATACGTATATAGGTACATATTTGGAATCAGCGATTTTTTCTGCATCGAATGAGTATTATCTCCCGTAAAGTTAAGTAAAATAGAGTTTCACCCCTCGAACGATTTCCTAGATTCAATGACATAACACATTCTCATTTTACGAAACAAACAGTTGTCCACATACATAGAGATAGGTCGCGGCGTATTACCAACTGAAAATAAGTGTATAATCACCAAAAAAGTTCTTTGCAGCGGTAGCCGCGCGGGTAAGAACGCCCGCCTTGAACGTAAGGGGTGCAAGTTCAAATCCCAGGCCCGCACCTCTGAGACAATTTTCATGTGCGAATGTCATTTTCAACAATGATTACCACTTGTTGAACGGTGAAGGAAAACGTCGTGAGGAAACTTGCACGTCTATAGAAAGGCGTGTGAAGTTCACCAACCCGCACTGGGCCAGCGTGGTGGACTATGGCGCAAATCTCCCTCGTATTGAGGGAGAATGTGCCCGGTATAATGGCAATAGGCTCCCCCCTATTACATTGGGACCAAAAATACATCGGCGAAGTGTGGGCGCACTAAAGTGCACCTCTGCCTACCCCTTCGGGGAATACAGGCGTGATGATGTATTGTATTTATTTAAGTACTTTGTACAAATTTATGGTTTTCGGATTTTTTCTTTTACCTATGTCTTAGGTATATGTACATTGCTTCTTGCCAAATTTCATGATTCTGGGTTAACGGGAAGTACCCTATAAATTGTTGATGCCGTTGTAAATGTACTAAATACGCAACTTAAGCCGCTGTATCTATGATTGCGTTAACGTAGAATTTAGATTTTTTACAGCTTCAATTACAGACTTTAGATCTCTATGCGTTACTGAGAATAAGGTTCTTGCTTGACAGAAAGATAGACAGACAACAGAAAGAGTGAGTGAGTAAATGAAGATGATCCGCCATCTTTATCACTGCCATCATCCATTTTTATTTATAAAGGTATTTATTGAATTTGCCTTTGCTATTAATTACTTGACACTGGCTGAAATACCCGCTTAACGCAGGTGGAGCCATCCCTCATCTTATTCCATTAAATATCATTTCCTTCATTTCGTAAAAAAAGACGAAGAGTAAAAGGAAAAAGTAAAGCTTTTTCCTGTTGAGGTAGTAGAGATACTATTATTATTATTTGTTGACGATTCATAAGTGCCTGTATTGGTTTACATGAATAAAAACATACTGGAAATCTTTGTGACGAGTCATCCGCCATCTTTATCACTGTCATTATCCATTTTTATTTATAATGTGTATTTATTGAATTTGTCCTTGCTATTAATTACTTGACATTGGCGAAATACTCGCGCTAGTCGCAGGTGATGCCATTCCTCATCTTATTCCATTAAATATCATCATTTCGCTCATTTCGTTAAAAAAAAAAAAAAAAACATACTGATTCTGATTCTGTTAAAGATAAGGAACCTAAGAATTTGTGATTAGGTCATAAAGATAGCGGACGACTCCATTTATTACACATACAATTAATGATTTGTCTCATTTCACATTAAAACCGCAACGCAATCAATGCGCGATAACATTGAGACCTTTCGTCATTATCAGATGATTTCTCGTTCAGTTTACACGCGTTACAATGAGAGTGTTATTATTTGTAGCCCTTTGTACCTTCACCGTGTGTACGGTGGATGCGTACCACATGGTGGTGGGGAATGTGGCCAACAGGGTGGTGATGGCGAACCACACCGTCGTGCAATACAACGCGTTTCCCTTCATGAAACGTGTGAAGTTTTATTTTTACACGCAGACGGATAATCGGCCTATTACGGTGAGTTTCATACTTCTCATTTCTATTTCAATTACTTAAAAGTATGTTAGCTGAAATATCAATTTCCTATTAGAGATTGAATTCCAAATAGTAATATTAATAGGTATAAAGCACTGGGCACATGGGAGCGTCGAAAGTTACATAAGGATTGATTTTCTGTGATAAAAGCTTAATTCTATTGAAGATAATAAGACATTGGTGTTTGATATTTGGGCTCTGGGGATTAAAAATCAGCTTTTAATAATAATATGTGTATCCACCAAAGCACACGAATAAGAGAGGAAAAACATAGATATCAAAAAAACCGGCCAAGTGCGAGTTGGACTCGCGCACGAACGGTTCCGTACCATTATTTATAAAAACGGCAAAAAAATCACGTTTGTTGTATGGGAGCCCCCTTAGATATTTATTTTATTCAGATTTTAGTGTTTTACCCTATGGGTACGGAACCCTAAAAACGGAAGAACATATCGAGGGCTATTTGACTTTAAGGGCTCCCACACAAAACCGCGAATTCGCATCGCATCGAAAATATTCGCAGAATTCGCACGAACGCACCGCAAGAATTTCCGATCTGCTTCGCATCGCACATTCCTGCGATATTACGTCATCCTTGGTGACGCCATTTTAGTCCGCTCTGAGACAGCTTTAGAGAAAGACGCATAACAGGAATTCTTCCCTTGTACGATCTTTTTTGAAGGCATGGTGATAATAAACTCAAAAGCTCTTCAAATGAAGATATGCTCATTCTAAAATAATCAAAAAATTTATCTTCTTCAGTTCTCAACGCATAGTACTTTTGAGTAAAATAGTTCCCATCAGAGTTCATAATCGTAATAAATGGATGAACCCAGAATCTTCTTTTTCTTTTATATCTATTTAACAATAACAGCAGTGCAATAATCTTTTTCCGATCCATCTTACGCTTCCTAAAAACACGTCCAGTACGGCTGACTACACTTGAAGGAATGGTCGCCCTACCAAACGGTTTGCCGCACTAAATCGTATCGCAGAAATTCGCATCGCAAGTTCCTGCGATGCGAATTCGCATCGCATCGCATCGCAGTTTTGTGTGGGAGCCCTAAGCGACACTTATGGGCGATATTAAGGTTATATACATATTTGGAATCAGACAATATGTATGCGTCGACCGAGTATGCTCACTCGTCAAGATAACAAAATGTCGCTTGTGTCAAATAGCCTTCCCCCCTGCACCCTTAGCCTGACCATGTAGACATAAGTTTTATCTTTTTCAACTGTCAGATTTGTCGTCGAGAAAATGACGTCACATCGAGTCTTTTGTGCTTACTGGACATGGCTCGGTGTGACGTCATTTTCATTACATCAATCCCTATTAGAGATACGTCGAAACGAAACGTCAAATTGGTCGTATTTTTTTCTTTTGTTTCGACATGTCTCTAATAGAGATTGTTGTCTATCAAACGAAAATCGGGCCCCTATGCCTGGATATAGGTTTTTTAACCATAGACAATTAATACGTTATTAATCAAGAACTGTATGGTTCAGTCCGATATTGTATGTAACTAAAATTAAAACAGTATTGGCCTGTTTAATGATAATACATCATCACGCCTGTATTCACCGAAGGGGTAGGCAGCCGTGCACTGCGGTGCACCCGCACTTTGCCGATGTATTGTCATCTCTATGTAAAAAGGGCAAGACTATCGAAATTATACCGGACACATTCCACCTCAATACGAGGGTGATTTGGGCCATAGTCCACCACGCTGCCCCAGTGCGGCTTAGTGAAATTGACACGCTTTCTATAAACGTGCAGGTTTCTTCAAGATGGTTGCCGAGTAGTAATCATCATTGTAAAATATATTCGCATTCTGAAAATCCCAAAGCTGCGGGCCCGTGGATTAAACTTGCCCCCTTGCATTCATTTTACCAACTTGGCTGCCACTGTTTCACTTCTAACAAGCATTTATCTTAGTTGGTATCTAACCTAATATTATTAGTCACTGCAAAAAAATGCCTAATTGACCTTATGCTCGTTTTTCAGGGCATTCAAGCACTGGACACGCTCCACAGTAAGGCAAGCATCAACATCACGTCAGGGGGCGTGGGATATCCTTTCGTCAACCTTCGCATGAAGAGCGAGAGAGGCAAAGGGCTCAATTACGACATCGGCATATACGTCGCACAATATTTCTAGAATCACATAACATTTTAATCAACCAAGCACCTTGTTATTAACCATAGAAAATAAGAATAAAGTGAGAACGGACGTAACGATAGTTTTGTATGAAAACCAGCGTCTCTAATTCGCACTAAAGTAAACAAATTGATTATAACATATACATACAGTTAATAATGTAATTGAAACGACATAGATGGCGTTAGTTTATGTAATAACTGAATTTGTATCAATTTTCCAGGATACTATCCTAAATCTTCTTCTGAATGACATAGACAGTTCGGACAATTATCCTGGTTGTGTCAGCGTGGTGGACTATGGCCTGAATCCTCGCATTGACGAGTATACTAGGTATAATGGCGACAGGCGTGAATTTTTTAGTATCATAATGCATACATATCGCCAGACAACACATACCTACACATCGTATGATCTCAAGCTAAGCAAAGCTAGTACTGGGTAGCATGCGATGGACTGGAGGCGATCCCAGTTACAACCAGATTAGTTGAAATTCCAGAAAGCCAACTATATAGTATAAATGACAATCTTTTATATTCCTTACTAATATTTTAAATGCAAAAGTAACTCTGTCTGTGTGTTACGCAATCACGCCTAAACTACAGAACCGATTTTAATGAAATTTGGTGCAGAGATATTCAAGAGCCTGAGAAAGGACATAGGCTTTTCAATTCGAAACAGGGTTGTAAGGGGTTGAAATAAGGGATGAAAGTTTTTGTGTGATGACGTCGGCAAAAATTGCATGATTACTTTTGGTCGCGATAACCGACAACCACGCGGGTGAAGCCACGCGCACCAACTAGTCAAGAATACAATCAAATCAGTCGCAAGTTGTCATACAAAATTTTCATTAAACCAAATATAACACATAGGTAATTTTCAATGTACATTTATTAGAAATCCTGATTCAAAAAGTCTGAATAATTCTTCTCCAAAGCCTTGAGAGCGCCCTCTGTGCTCAACAATACATTTTGTCGCCGCAAATTGTCGATTAGCGCCATCTGTTTGTCGGTACGGGCGGACAGGGATTTAATTTGCGCCTCCAGTCGAGAGATGGCGGTTTGATGAGATGCCGATAGTACGCGGGACGAGTCTCGTAGTTCCTAAAAAAACCTTAATAAATAGTACTGCTATTCAACGATAGATGTCGCATGTCTAAACCAACAAATAATCACGTTTGTTGTATGGGATCCCCCTTAAATATTTATTTTATTCTGTTTTTTAGTATTTGTTGTTACAGCGGCAACAGAAATACATCATCTGTGAAAATTTCAACTGCCTAACTATCACGGTTCACTGGCTGAAAAACCCGCTACCGGCAGGTGTAGCCACTCCTCATCTTTTAGTAAAAAAATAGAAAAATAATGTAAAAACTAACAATAAGAGTCGGGCCATTAAATCTATAAAAGCTCAAACCACTAAACCGAGTTCTCTTCGTGTATGAAAAACACTACATACCTTTTCAGTTCGTTTCGCTATCTCTAACTGCTGCTTCATATTGTCTATGGTCTCCTCTTGCGTGGCGCTCCTGGCTTCAATAGTAGTGTTCCTTGTTTTCAGCCGTTTCAGTTCCGACGACAACTTGTCTGACTCGCTTCGTTGTTCCCTGTACAAACGCTCTTTTTCCTGAAAAAATATACAATTACGTATCACACGTATTCAAAGTCAAAGTCAAATAATTTATTCTGTATAGGCCTATGGGGGCACTTACAAATTGTCAAATTTACATTTTTTTTTCTTATATTCTACTATACTACCACCGGATCGAAACGCGACCTCAACTGAGAAGATCCGGCAAGAAACTCAGTGGGCTGATCATTTTTTAAATCACCAAAACTTATTACAAATACATAGGTACATATAGCTCCAGTGTGTGCCTTAGAGCTGCTTTTAATAATAAAGATAAGATAAGAATAATACGTTAGTAAGGCAACACACGCTACACTTTGACATGACGGGCAATATTTTTATTATTGATTTGAACTTGAGCTGTACAATCCCAAGCTGATTTATCTTCCAAATAATCCGAGATTTTGTAATAGGCCTTTTGATACAATTTACATTTTATTGCAGTTTTAAATTTATTATCCAAAGGTCTACTTACTCATCGAAGAAGTGCAGTCAAAGTCATTTCCAAAGAGTATAATCCTGCTAATATTATAAATATGAAAGTTTGTGAGTATGGATGGATGTTTGTTACTCTTTCACGCAAAAACTACTGAATGGATTTTGATGAAACTTTACAGTGTTATTGTTTATACATCAGAATAACATATAGGTTATAATATAAAACGATAGAAGATGCGATTAGAAGCTAGTTTAAAATATACCAATCAAAACGAAGATCAAGTGAATAATAACCTTTATAACGAATAAAACACCGTATAGTATACACACGGCGTTTAATTATCCACCAAAATACAAGAACTAAAATAATTAACGTGAGTTACACAGAAATCAGAATCAATCGACAATAAATCACAAAATACGACGCGCACGGAAAAACTCCCGGAAAACCTCTGCGGGGGGTCCGCCTCGGCGTCCCTCGCTGGCGCGATGACGGCCGCCGCTACCACGCATGCGCAAGACAGCAAGCCATCGAAGGAGCCTACACCAGGCACAGCACCACAAATACACCGCGCACACGTCACATCCTCCCCCTCTAGTCCAAACATCGCGCCTTCGCGTTTGGAGTAGCAAACACAGAACTACCCTTACGCTTGCGCGGGCGACCTCTCCTACGTCTACGCACTCGCATAACAAATGGAGTTAGTTGTGACACATGGTAGTCCCCTAAAACCTCTCCATCAACATGTTCAAGACGATAGGTAACACTACTCAATACTACACGTACTCTAAGCGGGCCATCACATTTGGGAACGAACTTGGGAATTTGACCTCGACCAGTATCATTCAACCTTGGAGGCTTAAGTACGACTAAATCCCCGACCTTATAATCAGGCACATGACAACGGTGCTTATCAGGCCTCTCCCCCTGCATTGAAACTGCCCTGAGACAATAATCATCAGTGGATGCGAAACTATACGACCGGACAAAATCGTACTTGCGTTTGTGATCATCCACAAAACTCCATGACCCTTGAGGTAGGTTCAGTACGATATTCGCCCCCCTTATAAAATCACGGCCAAGAAGCGTTCTCGTCTCTGCTCCAGGGATCACTAAAAACGTGGTAAGTACATCTCGGCCATGTACATTAACAACAACTTCACACGTAAGTAAACTACACGACCTCTCAGTGCCGTCGGCTAAATTGATGACACGCTGCGCTTCCACAAATGGGGTTCCGCAGTCCCGCAGCACACGGTACAGTGACGGACTTGCAAGGCAGTGCGTAGCCCCCGTGTCAACAATAGCAACACCCACACGACCCTTAATACTAACATTAATCAAGGGGTGATACTGGTCGGAGTCAAAACCTGCGTTATCAATCTTCACGGTGTCCGCGTATTCACCGGAGTTAGATTTCGGGTTCTCTAAAATACTAGTAGGCGCATTACCAAAACTAACGCTACCAAAACATACATCACGTTCGCAATTGAACTGCTGGTCGGAATAAGGACGTTTAACAGAATACGACCGCTCACCAGAATACGGCTGTCTATCAGAATACGGACGCCGAGTTCCAGAATTCGAACAACCAACAAAATATCTACGCTGGTCGGAATCGGACGATCTACTGTCTTGAACATGTCCATGTGGAGGTCTAGTGATAAACGAGCTAAACTCTATAGTATCGGAGGTAACTTTCGGTGCCTTGTCTCTACAATTAATACACTTGGTCCTCACTACACCCGGTTGTCCGCAACCATAACAATGAATTGGCTTATCGCTCACATTTTGTTGACCCTTACCACTACTCTTGACGCTAGACGCAACGTTTGAACCAGAGAGGGATGGCACATTCTGAACGGGGCTGGTAACCATACTCTCACTTTTAGTAGGCAACTTACTGGGCGTACTTACGGTTTTGGGTGGCTGTACCTCTGACATTGACTCCTCCACATGACGTAATTTCACAATAAAATCATCTAACAATCCTAACGACTCACGTGGTAACCGTTTACGGATTTTGCGATCTAACAAGCCGTACACAATATCTACTTTTGCCTCCTCGCACAAGGCGTATGGTAACTGACTAATAAGAGCGCGAATATTGCAAGCGAATACTTCACTACGTTCATCGGCCGTATGCTGGCGCGCGAATATCTCACGAAACAGTCTATAGCCAGGCTTCGCGACGCCGTACATCCCGCGAAGATGCCGGAGGGCGTCATCCCAGTCCTCCACGTTCCGTTTAATGCCACGCCACCAGATCGCTGCATCTCCAACGAGCAGCATCGGCAGACCGCGCAGAGCATGCTCGTCGCTAACGCCGGCACATTCCTTATAAATCTGCACCGCGGCAATGAACGCCTCCAACACTTCGGTGTCGTTCTTCTCACCGTCGAAGCGGGCAGTGCACTTGGCAAAATTGCCTCCGAAAGAGGCGGCGGGGCCCGCACACGTCGAGGCGGCCCCTGGAGATTCCGCGATAGACGCTCGCGCCTGTCCGATCGATGCGGACAGCAGCGTCTCGATGAGTTTCCTGTTGGCCTCCGCCTGCGACCTAGTGAAAGCTTCCATGAAGGTTGCTAAATCACTGATCTGCATCGGCGGTGGCTGCTCCGACCGCGGTTGTTCTGGCGTCGTCGGCGCCTCCATAGGCGGCACAACCCAGGTGACGTTATGGGCTCCATCGCCCGTATCGCTCTGCTCCATGTCATCATCACGCGGGCGGCGAAGTGCCACACGTCGCGGAACAACTGGCATGGTAAAAGCGGCGATGTCACACCTCTATCTTCACTACAGAGTTTGTAACAACCGGTCGAATAAATGCAATAAAAATGGCGGTTGCAGTCTTGTCGGTTGTCGATTCTGGCCTTCGAGTTGGGCGCCACTATAACGAATAAAACACCGTATAGTATACACACGGCGTTTAATTATCCACCAAAATACAAGAACTAAAATAATTAACGTGAGTTACACAGAAATCAGAATCAATCGACAATAAATCACAAAATACGACGCGCACGGAAAAACTCCCGGAAAACCTCTGCGGGGGGTCCGCCTCGGCGTCCCTCGCTGGCGCGATGACGGCCGCCGCTACCACGCATGCGCAAGACAGCAAGCCATCGAAGGAGCCTACACCAGGCACAGCACCACAAATACACCGCGCACACGTCACACCTTTTATTTATTTACTTTTTTTTAATTTATTTTATTAATTTTTTTGTCAATATTTTACTGAAAAGATATTAAAAAAATATCTAAGATGAATATCTCCCTTTGAACATAAACTTTAGTTACTCACTTCCAATTTGTTCTGTAGTGCCATGCATTTAGCTTTCGTCTCCACGGTGCTGGCTCTCATGCTGTTGGCCTTGTTCAGCAGCGTCAGCTTATGACTCTCCAGCTCGGCCAGCTGGGTGAGATGACCTTCACACTGCGAGGCCTGGATTACGCATATTAAGGATAATATATAAAAATGTCGCATCTGGATACGGATATACGAAAATAATTATACACCGGTTTCAGATTTTTAAAGAATATAATAGTGAAATACTGACTTTATTTCTTAATCATAATTTGGTTTTACAATCAGTAATATAAGTAGGTAATTATTATGGCTACTTTATTATGTACAAAAACAGCACAATACATTGAGGCACAAAGCAGTACTTCCACCATTCAGTAATAGATGGCGCGACTACCAACACATTGCAATTTTGCGCGTACAAGAAATCGAGCCGCTATACAAAGTACTATGAAAGACCTGGAACACGCAAGAAGTGTTCTCAAACGATCTGAACTATATGTTATAAGTTATATGTTATAAGTTGGGGGAGGCGGAGCAGACCCCGCCAGGCATACCACCAACCTAGCAGGAAGTTCTTCCCAAACCGCTAGAACACAAATCTCAACATGTATTATTTAGGCGCTTCCCGTTAAAAAATATTAGAAATTAAAATTAAGGTTGAAGTTATCTCACTCCCAGTGTCGTAACGCCTACTATAAGGCGTCGCGACGCTCATTATAAGGCGTCGAGACGCTGACTATACGTCGTCGCGACGCTCACTACAAGACGGCGCGATGCTCATCATAAGGCGTCGCAACGCTCACTATACTCCGTCACGACGCTCACTATAAGGCGTCACGACGCTCATCATAAGGCGTCGCGACGCTCTCTATACTTCGTCGCGACGCCCACTATAAGGCGTCGCGAAGCTCATCTTAAGGCGTCGCAACGCTTACTACACTTCGTCACGACGCTCACTATAAGGCGTTACGACGCTCATCATAAGGCGTCGCGACGCTCACTATACCTCGTCACGACGCTCAATATAAGGCGTCGCGAAGCTCATCATAAGGCATCGCAACGCTCACTATACTTCGTCACGACGCTCAATATAAGGCGTCGCGAAGCTCATCACAAGGCGTCGCGACGCTCACTATGCGTGATCTACACGCCTCACTATACGTCGTCGCCACCCTCATTATGAAGCGTCGCGACGCATAGACTTGATTAGATTATACAGACATTTTACACTAGAATTCGTTTTTCCCAGTCTCAAATACTGACAGTACCGACTATTTTCAGAAAAAACTGACTGTTACTGACCACCATTCAAAAAACTGACTTTAACTGACCTTACTGACCAGTTTCAACACCTGTAGGTATAAAGAAAAAAATCTTTCTAATTTAGTACTTACCTTCTTATTAATAGTAGTTTGAAGTCTATCAATCTGTTCTTGCATTAGCTTCACTTTAGACGATAGGAATTTGCACACATTTTCAACCGTCACCTTATCTGTAAATAGAAGATACTATATAAATATCATCACGCATGCCTGCACTGCCTAGCGGGATAGGCAGAGGCTAGCTCAACCACAGTAAACCATGGCTGAGTTTAGCTAATTAATTAGTTTAGAAACTAAATGGATGAACAAGATGTCCAAAAAAATTGAACCGATATTGGTCTCATTGACGCCACTGCCATCCAGTCTCATATGTCTTGACACATACAATGTATGTAGACTTATAAGTCTCATACAAAGTGTTTCAAATGTTATGAAAAGCTCCCTCTTTGATTTAATAACTCCTTGAGTAGTAATTTACAATACAAAATAGAAAGCACTTACTTTTTAAAAAAGACTGCGGCAACACATTATCCTTAACATTAACAGACACAAAAGCGTACAAAAACTCCAAATCTTCTGAAATTCTACCATTTCTGTCATCACAACAATTGCATATTATTCTAGAATTATCGTGAAGTTTATTTTGGGCGCCATTTTCGTTTTTGATGCAATTCTGTGCACTAGGTGTTCCGTTTTCAAAATTTTGCCTTCCATGCCCATTTTTATCATATTCCGCCGTTCCATTTTCAAATACTGTACAGTCTGGGCGATTGTTAATTTCTGCATTTGTGCATTTGGGCTTATTTCTTTTAATATTTGTTCTGTGCTGGGGAGAGGGCTGTGCGATGGGTTTCTGTGCATCACAGCAATGTTTTTTTGTGTTGTGCGCTGGAGATAGAGTGAGGCTTGATGAGAATTCAGAGAATATGTCTTGTTTATGCTGTAAAAGATTAAAATATAAGAAATAAGTGAAGGGTGCATACTACTTTAGAAAAATATAAGTAAGAACCAACTTATGTAGTATGTATTTCATTTGTTACAATAGTTTAAGCGTATGAACATTTTTTAACAGTAGTAAAGTTGTTAGCAAATAAATAAATATCGCCAGACAACACAAACTCACTGTATGGTTCCAAAATAAGCAAATTTTGTACTGTAGGTACCGGTATTGGGTCGATTCCAGTTACACCCAATCTGGGGTGAATTCCGAAAAGCCCATTACAGAAATTTGTCTCTGTCGGGTATCGAACCCGCACCCACGGTGCACTGAGTCGACCGACCTACGGTCCTACCACACAACAAAATCATCATCTGAATACTAATATCCATATTAAGTAAGAACCTTCCTATTTACCTACTCAAAGAACATCATTTTCAACAATGATTACTATGGACATTACGCTTAAGCAACTAGCAAACAGACTGGCTACGTAGATAGGTACGTCATTAGATAATTATAAAAATCTGTATTCAAGGTATTTAGATAATGAAGTAGGTACTTATTTTAGTTTCCCACTAACCATAACATTTTCAATTTCCTTCATCAAACTCTCAGTCTTCTTCTCCAATTGTTTGTTAAGCTTCTTGAACTCATCTTCCCGCGCTAATAAGTCCAAGGAATCCATTTGAAATGGCTTTAAAATAACTTTACAGAAAAGATTGATCAAATCAAAACACAATGACGTTTACATTCCACTTACTAATTATAAAAGTATTATGTTAACATCCGAATTCAATGGCTTCGATGTATTTTTAATTTTGTCGTGGTATAAAAACATGGTTGCTATGGTTACGAAGTGCATTTCGATCAAGTGAACTCCCAACAGTTTTCTAAATTCAATCAAAATACTTCTCTTTAAACATAATTAACGTTTGAAAGCAAAATAAACGTTATCAGAATAAAAAAGAAATGTTAAAAAATGATATTAAATATTTTAATAATTATGATATTTTGATTATACTGTCCAATAGCTTGATGCTAATGAGAATATGCTGCCATCTAGTTGTGACGTGGTATAAACTTCGTGTACATAGGTATTGTCAAAAACAGCTGTGCAGCAACCAATCACGGGCCGCGGAACTTATGTCAGTTGTTTTCCTTGGTGCATACACACACACACGAATACTTGTTGACAGATCGCTTTGTCTGCCATATGATTTGAAACGGAAAAATCCGTGGACTTATCGCGAAATAAACAAATCGTATCAATAAATACGTCCCAAATAACTTTAATCATAGCGGAACTGTATAAAAATATCATTGGGATCACCTAAAAATCTTATCAAGGTCGTTACACTTTGAGTGAGAGGGTTGATTTGTGAGCGAGATGTGAGATATTTGCGCGTGTGTGTATATAGTGTTCCGATCGATTTACCAATGAGAACAAGCTTCGCCCAGCTGACATTTCAGTGTGAGTTAAGTGCGAGCTGTTTGTGGACGCTCGCATTCGCGTCAGCCAATTTTGCATAAAAAATCTCCAATTTGGACAGCGTATTCGCGTCCGGACATTGATTAAACAGTGTAATAATGTATTTTAAGAGAAAAAGAAACGATTATCGCAGTGTTATATTATAGCCCAGGTGTTTCGTTGTGGATTAGAGGACTGGTGGACTTGAAAGGTAATATATAATTATAATAATGTGCTAACATATGTTTAGTTCTTGAACAATGCGTTTTATGTATGATTCGTAAACAAATTTCCGTGTAACTGTGTGTTTAGAAAGTTACATTTGACATGTCTGTTCATGTTTAAACCTGTTCATTTACGATGTACTCGTTCGCTTCCGTTTCATTACAAGATGTTGACTTTTTTAAATTAGTAGGGTTACTATGCAAGTATTAATACATAGCCTACACGCACATAAGTACTCTAGCTATATAAACGTGTTATTTTATTGTCCATAAGATAGGACAAAGGGAATCCTGACAAATAATAATAAAAATCAGCTGATACCACTTGCGTTCCCGAATAAAGGTTGTAAGACCCTTTTTTGTCGTTCCAACAAATAATAACGGGTCTGGCAGGTACCTTTAGGGCCTCACCAGTTGCTAGTGATGTACCATTATTTATCGATATCTTAGTTTTTTTTGTTTGCATACAGTCTAAATACTTACACGCTAGTGATGTGCTGACGCAGTATCGATAGTCGAGTACTCGGTATTTGCGTGTTGTTTTGTTTTTGGTAATATTTAATTTGAATAATTTGGTAAGTAGGCAATTATGCCATCTTGAAATTGCAAGTTTAATTATTTAACGATATCATTTCGTAATGAGTTACAGTTTTGAATATAAAGATATGAAAATTAGTTAAGTGGTTTTAGTAAATAGACTATGGGCTGTGACTGGTCAGCCTATTTAAGTTAATTTAAAGGCCACGGCTTTTTACAATTATTAATGCCTTTGTTCTTGCTAACATACTCTAACATTCTTGCTAACAGACAGGTGAAAAGCTATTTGACTCAAGCGACACTTTTGGGCGATATTGTCTTATATATATATATATATATATTTGGAATCAGCTAATTTTTCTGCGTCGAATGAATATACAAATAGCCTTTCTCCCCTCGATTATGGTAATGGTAACCAAAGAATTCATATATGTTCGTAGTATTGCGATATACATAGTTAAAACATTACTATATTATATTCAATTCAATCAATTCATTTCAGATAATGACATCCATATCTGATATAACAATTTTTATTTAAAATTATGTTAGTAGATTACAAAGGAATGAGATCAATCTACAAAATACAAATATCATACACTTTACAAGTTGTCAGTGTTGGCCTAAATCAACTGCACAGTACCTACAAGATACAGACTAAGGTTTAGTTTGGCTTCTATAAACAATATGACTGCTAGTCTAATTATGTTTTGGAAATAATAATTATTTAGTACAATCAAAAGGCTACGGAAGCTACACTTTTGACAGAAGGCCGTGTACGCTTTGCGAGTACTAACACTCCGGGCATCGTTCGACTTGTCACGAATTTCAAAGATAATCAGTCACAAATTATGCTACATAATATACTTATTATTGGTTGTTAAAATTTTATTGACATTATAAAGATAACAATTAACTTTCATTTGACCTCTTTCGACCTACTTTTTAATTATAATTTTTGCGGCTCGGTGGCCGGGCTGTGGGTGGACCATCATGACGTCATCATATACTTCGGGCGTGCCCTAAGGTCATATATATGTTCTACAAACAATGGAATCGCGTCAGTATCAAATGAAAGTTAAATATAAAAAATAAAAAAAAACAACTTCAGACAGAGGCCTTTTTATTGTGTCCTGTCTGTTACTCATCAAGTTAATTCCAATTACCTTTTTAGGATTCCATATGCTTACGCTGCGGATGAGTTTATTCATGGGCGAAGTGGGTTTTGTGAAACAGCTGGTTTTAACCTTTAGCTTGATAAGCTACTTTTCCGGCCATTGGGATTAGCTAATTACCTTGCTTTTATTTCGAATATGTATTCTTTGTCAATTTGCATAAAGTTTAAATAACAGTGATAAAAGCCACGCAATCATGTGTCAAAATCCCCTCGTGACCTTAGACAAATGTGCTTCTATAAGTTTATACAGTTCCTTTTGGTATTTTCAAATTATTTGAGCGCCTTATTGACATGTAAGAGACTAATGTTTCGTACACATTCATAATTATCAGATGGGATATATAGTAGTCCCTTTGTTCTTACACAGTGCAGTGTAAAGCGACTGATTATATCCCCTTTATACACGACACAAACGCTACAAGGGCTATTACAGATAAGAGAACTAATGTAGTTACTGCTATCTCGTGCCGGTACACAAGACTACTGTCTACAAACGTTATCATAACAACGGTTAAAATGCAAATTGACTCAAGCTCCATTTTGGTAACTTTGCACGAAACACAGCTGAAAAGACTGAGAAAAATGCGCTGATTCCAACGATATAACTCAATATGGCCCAACGTGGCTTGAGTCACTTCGCATTTACCCGTCGATAAATAGTATGGAAGTGGCTTACGCTAAATAGATTATAAGTTTTGCGTCACTTACATAGGTACATTGCTTCTTTAGCGGAAAAGAAAACAGCTTACATCCAGGGGCCCAATTTTGGTTTGATGGACTTTAATCTCTATTAGGGATATGTCGAAACAAAAGAAAAAAATACGACCAATTCGACTTTTTGTTTCTACAGAGATTGATGTCTATCAAATAAAAATCGGGCCCCAGGTGTGGTCCGCTATGATTCATGTTAGGATCAGTTATGATGGTAGATAACTCTTCTATCGTGATTCAGGACTGCATATGAAATAGTTTTTTTATGCATTGTAATTTTTGCCCGTATTAGCGTATTGTAGAAGTTCTATTTGGGTCGAAACAATTACGTAGTATAGCAAATAGCAATTATGTAGCCTTTTTTAGGTTTTTGTTAATCTCGACAGCTGGTACAACACTAGCGTCTACCCATCGACTACCGTGTAACTCATAATCTTTGATTCTACGTGAAATATATTATTGAGGATATTTCCACTCAGTAACTGTAGTTGCATATTATGTAAATTATGTAAGTTGAATATAATATAAACCAATTGAAAAATCTTGAGACGACAAATCAGAAAAATATACTTTTTTTATTTACAAAGATAATAGAGCCGACGTTATGTAACACGTAATCTAGTTAGTTCTTTATTGTCTAGTTATTGTTATAAGATTGTTTCCATTTGCAAAATTTTAAAGGAAACTTCCAAGTGGCGTGTTGCCATGAAAAAAAATACTTTCACACTAACAGTGTTGCTATATCGCGTGCCATATCTACTGGTACGTACTTGCAAGCGTACTTTCTACTTTTTGCCTTGTATCAATTGAAAACTGGATAATTAGTGCTTGCAGAACGTTATTAAAAGTTTATTATAGGAAGTTTATAAGATCAAATATAATTACGCTCGTTTTCACTAAAGATACGAGACGCTTAAACTTCTTGCCTAAATCCACATACGACTGCAAGTGGCAGATGTTTAATATTTAGGCGTCTTCTAGTGTAAGTGGAAGTGAAGATGCCACAAGTATCTGCTTAATATTTAAGCATCACGTTTAGGCGTCACTGTTAGTGAACAGGAGGATGCAACGGACAACTGCTTAATATTTAGGTATCACGTTTAGGCAACTCCTAGTGTTATTGTTAACGAGCATTAGACTCGTCGACCTCTGTTAAAAACTTATTAACAGCCTTCAAAAAAAGAGGTTTTAAATTTCACCCGTATGACTTTTTTGCGACCATACATTTGGGACCGTCAGCGCAAAAGTGGCCTAATTCTGAGACATACAGTTTGAAATTAATAGGGTTTGTATAATTATGAGTTTAGGTTCTAGATTTTTTTTTAGTTAACTAAGAATATGGTAGAGGTACTATTAATACTATTTATTTTTTACTGACGATTCATAAGTGCCTGTATTGGTTTACATGAATAAAAAAAATTCTGATTCTGATTCTGATATGAAATATTGTGGGTTAGGCAACTTTCGCGCAGACATCCTCATTTGAAGTTTTAATGCCTTTTTGACATAAATGCAACCGTTACCTTTACCACCACCTGTCTTGCAGCAATGTTTTCAATTACTTTCAGTTTTTGACAGTTAACTTAGTATATAATCTGTTCAAAATTGACAGTTAGTATTGGAAACAACGATACTTTAAAAGTTGTTGGTAAGGCACCTGCTTAATTCATTTTTTTCATCGATAAATTAATTCCCAACACTAGTTTAGTGGTAGGTACTGCAAGAGGTGCATTGACCATGGTATAGAATAAAAATATAACTAAAACAGAAGTGGCACTATCTAATATACTGCTAAATTGATTACGATGGTTTGGCGTTGTGGTTTGAACGTTAGCCGTCGTGCCACCGCACCGCGTAGTCGCGGGTTCGATTTACATCATCGGCACTTTCTAAAATGGTCTTTTTGGAATTTACTCCTGTCTGGGTTTAACTGGGATCGCACCCAGTCCATTGTATAGTACCCATAATACAAGGTTAGCTTATTTTGGCATCATACGATGAGTATGTGTTGGCTGGCGATATTTTTTTTTATTTTCTAGCGTAACACAAAACTTTGTTTGTTCATCTAACAAATTCAGTACTTTGACTCTTATTGTTCGTCTGAGTCAAGGGAGTGACTCATTTCCTGTATACCTACGTTGTTTGACTGTTAAAATACTGGAACAGATAAGTATAATTTAGATTACGACACACAATGGGCATACCAATGATGTTCAAAAGTATAGATACTGTAATGTGTCAGAAAGACGTCAAAATATTTGATCACAATTTGTCTCATTGGTGCCGAGGCCCTAATGAAACCATTTTGATAAAAAAATTAATTCAAGACTAGACCCTGGCCATCTAGTTTTGACATGACAAACTGACGTACGTAAACGTCAAAGTCACACACAGAATTGTATATGTCAAACTGTCAAATGTTAGCCAAAGCTCCCTCTTTGATTCTAGACGAACTCTGTGTCCATATGCATAAAAATTTAATGTCTGTGGTAAAAGCGTCAAAATTCGCTTGCGCTGTCAGTGTCATTTCGTTGAAGAATTAACTTTTTCTAAAAACAAACAAAAACAAATTAACTACAGGCTTTAAAGGGCTAGTACCCAAAGCCGTAAAACCCAATTTAAAAAAAAAACCGGCCAAGTGCAAGTCGGACTCGCGCACAAAGGGTTCCGTACCATTATCTATAAAAACGGCCTTTGGGTACGGAACCCTAAAAACAGAATAAAATAAATATTTAAGGGGGCTCCCATACCACAAACGTGATTTTTTGCCGTTTTTATAGATAATGGTACGGAACCCATCGTTCGCGAGTCCGACTCGCACTTGGCCGGTATTAGTATTTGTTGTTTCAAAATTTCAACTCTCTAACTATCACAGTACATGAGATACAGCTTGGTGACAGACGGACGGACAGACGGACGGGCGGACAGCGAAATCTCAGTAATAGGGTTCCCGTTTTACCCTTTGGCTACGGAACCCTAAAAAATGAAGTTTTTCTAATGTGTCAATATAGTTAGTTTTGTTAGTTTGACGTGCGAGGGTGGACGGCCCAGTAGTGTGCTGGAGGCGTGTTGGGACATAGATATAGTAAGTACTCTTTATTGTACACCAAACAATGTAAGAAAAAAATACAACATTCTTAGGACCATACCTATTACTGTACTCTAAGTCGACTGGGTTTAAGTTTGAGACAGATTTTTAATCAATACAAAAAAAAAAAATATTCGTGTAGGCTAAAAAGAACTTACAAATAGTCAGATTCTACCACCGGTTCTTCCACTGAGAAGAGCCGGTAAGAAAATCAATGGTCACTCTGTTTAAAATGATAAATAGTAAGGATTGTGAGTTATACATTCTCAGGAGCAGCATCGCCATGAGATCTGATCATAACAATGTCACAAGGAATGAGGTCGGAGTGTAGGTCGCTCACCCCATGAGGTCAATCTGGAGACTGGTCGAGATTGATAATAGCAATGACCTCACATACACATAGGATCATAAAATCGATAAACTTTAATCGAACGCGGCGCCTCACTATAAAAAAATAATGCAAAATGTCACAGCCCTATAATCGGGTACTTGACCTAAAGGTTTCTTTCAACTCGGCGGGCGGATTTCATTTTTTTTTATAGTATTGTAACATAAGCAGTGGTAGCCGAGTGATCGAACGCACGCTTTGCAAAATCAAAGTGTGCAGGTTCAAACCCCGGCTCGCACCTCTGGGATTTATGTGCGAATCTAATTTCCATCCGAGATGATCACTTGCTATGAAACGGTGGAGGAAAACATCGTGAGGAAACCTGCACGTCTGAGGGAACTTGACTAGTTCTCGATAGATGTGTGAAGTCTGCCAACCCGCACTGGGCCAGCGTGGTGGACTATGGCCTGAATCCTCCTCGCATTGAGGGAAGGCCCGTGCCCAGCAGTGGGACGTTAAAAGGGCTGTAGTAGTAGTAGTAGTATTGTAACACCTTGAAGTAATGTGCCCGTTTGATTTGCCCTCTCAACACCGCCGCTAAAGCAGTAATATTTCAATATTACTTTTCAGTTTTTGACAGTTAATAGATTCCAACAAGTTATTTTATCAAAGTGGGAGCTTTTCCCATGGAGATATTAAAACGGGGATGGCATTTCGAGCCTGCGCTGCGGTAAATTTTTCTGGTTCATCTGACTCCGTCATCTTTGTTATGCTACAGGTACATGAGATAACAAAAATGGCGGAAAAATCGCCGCAGAGCTATACGAAGAGTGGAGTAGTTATGCGTAGGTACTCTAGATGCTTTTACGTATGTCTGATTATCTATGTCAAAGCTTATAAGACTTAATGGCCACGGCATCAAAGAGATCAATTTCTGTAAAAAAATTAATGGTAAAATAGACTTTTTAAAAACAAGCTTTTTTTAATTGCCCTTGGTTTTCGTGTTCTCCTCAACAAGCCCTTTCATTTGATACCCATACTGTGGTAGTGCAGAAAAAAATAACTATTCCGCCATCTTGGAGGATCCGCCATATTGGAATTAGAATGACGTCACATATCTAAGCATGCATTGTCATCCAAAATAAGCGTGTACACCAAATTTCAGTTCAATCGGTTAAAGATAACTGATTTAAAATTCAGTTGCAAGATTCCACCCGGACATACGTACGTTGCAAGCTAATATAAAGCTTGTAAAAAATTTGGGGATGTCTGTTTAATATATTTAGGTATCTATAAGGTATTAATTTAGCACGAGACTTTCTGCTAGAAAGCGTTAAAATCGTTTTAGAATTTATCCGCAATTTTTAGAACCTTTATCACCCATTTTTATATATGTGCATAAATACCCGCTCATTCCAGTTACAGCCATATAAGATCTTATTCCATTAAATATCGTTCAATTCGTAAAAATCGAAGAATAGAACAATGTTAAGTTTTCTGACCGAAAGAGACAGGTATAAAAGACTAAGAGATTATCATCTGACTGTTTTTGTGTCTGCAGTTGTCCCTCTCCCACGATACAGCTGTGTGGTTAGCACGCAATTCCAGACAAGACCTCTATCACGGATTGTCTCGCTCGCTCTCTGTCTCATACGAGAGAAAGAGACAAAATCAACATATTCCGTGACTTAAGTCTAGTGTTGGCGCACATGCTACAACTGCTGATGTGACCTTTGAGTATATAGGAAGTGGAGTTGGTAACGCGAACGATCCGCTGACATTTTCTGTGCGTGGGTGAAGGACAGACGCACACTACACTAAATTATACAGCGTGTATGTATACGTGTCAAATGTATACGGCCTTCTTACCATCACCTGTCTAGCAGCTACGTTTTTAATATTAATAGTAGTTGAATGAGAATGTCATTGAAATTAAACTATTTTACGGATTTTATCGCGTTTATTTACTATTTTATCGCGTTTATTTACTGTTTAAAATAAAATAGTAAATAAACGCGATAAAATCCGTAAAATAGTTTAATTTCAATGTATAGTATTCGCGTAAATATAAGAAAACAATATGAGAATGTCATTTTCAACAATGATTACCACTTGCTGAACGGTGAAGGAAAACATCGTGAGGAAACCTGCACGTCTACAGAAATACATGTAAAGTTCACCAACCTGCACTGGGCCAGCGTGGTGGTCTATGGCCCAAATCTTCCTCGTATTGAGGGGGGATGTTCCCAGTATAATGGCAATAGGCTCGCCCCCTATTACATTGGGACCAAAATACATGAGCGAAGTGTGGGCGCACTACAGTGCACCTCTGCCTACCACTTCGGGGAATAGAGGCGTGATGATGTATTTACTTAAAGAGGTGGTGGTAAAATGATGGTGTGATTTCGTTGAAAAATGTGCTTTATCTATAAGTTTATACGCTTCGTTTTGCTATTGACACTATCGTTCAAGTTATAGTTCTTTGTTTCCGATCATTCTTGAAATATGTTCTGTTTGTAAATATGTGATTATTCGCAAACACACGCATTGTTAAACTATGACGTGTTGCAGTTGTGATTATATCTATAAATATTCATCTTATAGATATTTATTTGTTTACGTAACGGCGTCGGTACACGCGACCGTAACTGACAGTAAGCAGAAAAATAAATAATTAAACAGTTAAATTGAAAAATATTACAAAAACACGAATAAACGTTTGCAAAATTCATTTATTGAATAATATTTGTCGTATAAATTTCGTCAGACAACACGTACTCATCGTATAATGCCAAACTAGGGGATGGACTGGGGGCGAACCCAGTTACACCCAGTCCAGAACAAGATCCAAATAGGCTGTTTCAAAAATTTGTCTCTGGCGGTAATCCAACTTGCTACCACTCACTGCAGTGAGCCGAGCTGTCTATGCTCGCTGTTATTGCAGTGTTGTTAGAAACTGTAACAACCAAAGTAATATTAAAACAATAATGCGGAATGGTTGTCGGTTAGAGGGCAAGTCCATTTTAATTATTCTAAGGTCATGCGCCATTGTCCGATTTTAAATTGCTAATCGAACTGCCCAAAAGAGTTGAACAAAAAAAGTTGTTGATCCGAGAGGCTCACGGCCGCGTTGGGTCGCTCACCCTACAGGATGTATCAGAAGTCCGAAATTATATTTTATAGGTAGATACGGTGATATACGGAGAGCGGGAATGGAAAGCGGAAAAGTCGTATATCGAAATATCAAATTTCAAAGCCACGGGCCCGATTTTCGTTGGATAGTCATCAATCTCTATTAAGGATATGTCGAAACAAAAGGAAGACATGCGACCAATTTGACGTTTCGATTCGACATATCTGTAATAGAGATGGATGTCGATCGCACGAAAATCGCCCCGCAGAGCTGATAACCTATTTCAATAATGGCCATTTTTCGAGTATTTCATTAGTATTTCATTTTGGCCATTTTTCGAGTATGACATTTCCGCTTTCTGCCGTCGACATGTAGATGCTCAGTGAAGGCGGGCGTTTGAGTATTTGTCACAGATAAAGTGTTGGGGCCTTAGGGTACACGCATAACCCTATTGAACACTGTAAACTACATCCACGACGGATGGCTACTAATATTTTCAAAAGAGAACGTGAAAATATCACTCCTGATAATGTCGATGGCTTAAAGGCGAATTGAATTAAGCGCCATTTCTACGAACGAAACCCAGCTCAAAAGACGGAGAAAATTTCACTGATTCCAACGATATATACCTAACTTAATATCGTCCAAAATGGCGCTTGAGTCACTTCGCCATTTACACGTAGAAATGTATTTAAAAAATTTGCATCGAAAATCATTTCATTGTCTTTATAACCTTTCAGTTGGATACTCGATACCCATGCATACGTTAAAGTATTATTTCGGATTTCTGAAACGCTCTTTATACGTTTAAACAATTTTTAGAGCACGCTACCACTTAAGTTTTCAACTGAACCGAGCGATACCCTTTATAAAATAACGGGGGCAATTCACCTTTATGTGAAGTTGAGACGGTTCGAATCGCCACCGGAAACTGTAGAAATATTATCACACTTCGTTCACCATCCATTTACCACAACATGGCTTCCATTAATGTTTTTAATATTACTTTTAAAGTTCTTGAAACCAATCAACCAATTTGCATTCAGTTTTCAGGACCTTTCACGACCAGATTAACGGTCTCTTCCAGAAAGGTCAAGTCCGTAGCACCCTGAACCGACGGAAGTGCATGAAAGGATGTATGACTGTGGATGAAGCGAAAGAGGTTTGTCGGGATCGTAGCGTGTGGTAAACGGTAGTCTCTGCCTACCCACATGGGATACAGGCGTGAGTATATGTATGTATGTTCCAACTTTGGTAGAGGTGGTGTACGGCCCCTGCGGCTTAAAGCCTTCAGTAAATAGACGCGACAAGACGTGAGCATAATTTTTTTTTTGGCCAATTCCTAAACGGATCCAAACTTATAGAAAAAATACATTTCTATGGAAATTGAAATTTCATCCGAGATTACTACTTACTATGAAACGGCAAAGGAAAACATCTCGTGAGGAAACCTGAACGTCTATAGAAAAGGCCTTAGAAAAGGCCGAAAACGATGTATTTTTTGTCATTGGTCATCGATGACGCGAGATAGTTACTCGATATTCACCCTTATTTGTGATATTCACCCTTATTTATGTTATGCATTGTCAAAACGTGAAGTAGTTCGCGTCAGTCAGTATGTTAGAGGTGAGCGAATAAATAGGACTACCAAAGAACCTATAATACGTGAATTTTAGGGTTCCGTACCCAAAGGGTAAAACGGGAACCCTATTGCTGAGACTTCGCTGTCCGTCCGTCCGTCCGTCTGTCACCAGGCTGTATCTCATGAACCGTGATAGTTAGAGAGTTGAAATTTTCACAGATGATGTATTTCTGTTGCCGCTATAACAACAAATTCTAAAAAACAAAATGAAATAATTATTTAAGGGGGCTCCGATACAATAAACGTGATTCTTTTGCCGTTTTTATAGATAATGGTACGGGACCCTTCGTGCGCGAGTCCGACTCGCACTTGGCCGGTTTTGCGCATTATATGCGATTCGTCAATGGAAGGAAACTATAGCCGTATCGGAATTAAAAAAAAAAATGGGTGTGAAACGCCCCTTGAAATTCACACCTCGATGTCCGAAACGCCCTATAACCAGGTTTTTTTTTGTGGATTAATTTTCAGGAAATAACAAAATGTTGATGTTCGTCGTATGACAGTGTGAGTCGTTGGCAACTAAATACGAGCCAGATGACGTCATGACGTTTTTTCTGTGTGCCAGACGCGCCGGCGCGGGCGCAGGCAACCGCTGTTCAACGTTCTTTGTTTGTAAATATAGTCTGTTTTTTAAGCTCCAACAACCACTTTAATAAGATATAGGTATACTGGGTGTATCAGAAGTCCAAAATAATACATTTTTCATCAGTAACACTACTTATAACGAAAAGTAACTTTAAAATTATTTGTCTGTCTGTTTGTTCCTGGTAAACTCCCAAACGGCTGAACCGATTTTGATGGGACTTTCACTGGTAGATAGCTGATGTTACAAGGAGTAACTTAGGGTGCACTTTAATTTTGGGAAAATCGGAGGGGTTTGTTAAGTTCCGTGTGCGTACGAAGTCGCCGGAATAGCTAGTTATTTATAATATCTTACGAGTTGTTATGTTTGTTTTTTTAACATTTCCACCTACCTGGAATATTGCCAGGGGTTTTTTGCGCTGGATATTTGGCACTCCAACTTAAGCCTGGAGCATCGACACTCGCGCTTCCAATTTTTTGCCATACTAAAAGAAACTGTATTGATTCAAAGAAAAGGTTCATTCTTCAACTAAATTACATTGACAGCGCAAACGAATTTCGAAGATTATGGGCGTGGCTTTTACCACAGAAATTCAATCTTTATATATATTGACACAGAGTCCATTTTGGTGTTAACGTTATGATATGATGTTCACTTCCCCTTAATACACTTTCTTCCTTGAAAATCTTTGAGGCGTTTATACACGTCCTGACCTGAATCTACAACGTCTTTGTTTGAAGCTCATAAAAAAAAAAACATCGTCACGCCTGGATTCCCCGCAGAGGTAGCCAGAAGTGTGCTGCAGTGCACCCACACTTCGCCGACTTATTTTGGTCCCTATGTAATAGGGGGCGAGCCTATTGCCTTTATACCGGGCACATTCCCCCTCAATACGCGGGAGATTCGGGCTATAGACCACCACGCAGGCCCAGTGCAGGGTTAATGAACTTCACACGCATTTTTATAGACTTGCCGGTTTCCTAACGATCCTTCATTGATCAGTGGTAATCATTATGGAAAATGACATTCACACATCTGAAGATCTTAGAGGTGCAGGCCCAGGATTTGAATCGCCCCCAGTCCATTGTACGGCATCTATAGTACAAGCTATGCTTAGTTTGGGATCATACGATAAGTATGTGTCTGGCTATATGTATATAACGCGACGCTGACTCCAAGAAAAGTCATGGCCGGTTTACGATACGTAATAGCTTTTTTTTGTATATATTTTATAAGTGCGTTGCTCCGAGGTGCATTGCTCCTCGTGTCGTCAGATTTACTTTGGCGCTGGTCGGCGCACTCATCGGAAACGGGATGTAGGGATCAAACAAATAGAGGGGTGAAATGCTATATGACTGAAGCGACACTTATAGGCGATATTTACTTATTACATATTTGGATTCAGACACTTTTCCTGCGTGGAATGAGCAATGCTCTCCTGTAAAGTTAAAAATATGTCGCTTAAGTCAAAAAGCCTTTCACTCATCGATATGAAAGGTACATTGATTATTTGAATACTAGTCTATACCCGGCGAGTTATACTACGATGAATGGACCGTATGTGCCTAATGCATTGTTTCAGTGGTCTAAAACCATCTTCGCATTATTGCCTTTCTAATAAACCAATTTGGGGCACATCGGTTGGATGGTTTCGAAGTCTATAACGGACATAGGTAGAAACATGTCTTATCAAAATCAATTGCTGTTCGACAGACAGGCTAAAGCGGCTTAAAGCGCTATAATATATAGCACAACAATATCGCGCACCATACAAATCCAATAATATAATATAGTACAGTACAGTGTGAACGTGGCCATAACAATGTATGGTGCGCGATATTGTTGTGCTATGAGCTATATACTATATGCTATTATATTATAGCGTAGTCTGAAACCAGCTTTCAACTCGAAAACGGCTCGGCCGATTATGATACCTTTTTTTCGTTTTGTTTGTTATCAGTGGTTTTAGCACGTATGTCAAGACAAGACCTCTGTTACGGATTGGCTCGGTCGCTCTCTGTCTCATTTCATACGAGAGAAAGAGACTATAATCAACATATTCTGTGACATAGGTCTAGTCTTGGCGCTCATGCTACAAATAAAAAACATGTACCTAAAGTGTACGAAGTCCGCAGAGTCGTCTAGTCTATCCTTATAATATCTATACTAATATTATAAAGAGGAAAGATTTGTATTTTTGTATGTAACGAGATAACTTAAAAACTGCTGGACCGATTTCAAAGATTCTTTTGCCGTTAGAAAGCTACATTGTCACTGAGTAACATAGGCTATATTAGAAACCCGTGCGAAGCCGGGACGGGCCGCTAGTACTCAATAAATAGATCGGCGCGTGGGCGGATTGCGGATATGCCAAGACCGTAATTAGTTTACTGAAAAAATGGCGCAAGAAGCGGCGTGAACACTGCGCATGCGCCCTTGAACTTGGCTGTAGGACAACTGGGCATTCGGCGTCCGGACGTTGGTATAGACCTCCGGTAGACTTGGGCGTCGGCATGCGGGCGTCAAAGTTTTAAACGTGATGAGGATTTATACCTGCACCCCGTGCGTCCAACGCGAGACAGAACGATAGTATTAACATCCTCATTGCTGTTATGTGTAGGTATGACTTAAAGGCTAGGTATGCTGCTTAGCATGACACTTTACCGACAGTATGTCTATCGGCAAGTTAAACCCTGCCGTGTCTACCGATTATATCTATACCCCTAGCGTCAGCATTGACGGTCATTGCTAGCGGCCTTGTCTACGCTTCAAACGGTGGCAGACATATTATATCTCTACGTCTGATAAAACAAAAAATAGATAAAATTAAATGACTCTACAGATAATTCGGCAAGAAGTGGCGCCAGTCGACTGCCAGATGTTGTCTATTTCGTCTGCCCATAAATCCCTTTGTTCGCCTCAAGATTTCAGACCTGTCTCCAATTACGATCGAGTGAAAAATCTTTCAGAAGTGCATCGTCCCGATGGCTTTAGATTTGAACTCGCACCCCTCCTCCCCTGCATCCCTTCCCCCCCCCCCCCAATCCCGCCCTTCATTGCCACAGACGTCTAGACAACCTGTAGGTAGGTAGTTTTAAAAAAAAACACCTAAAACGAACGACCTGTTGTTCAGTTTTGATTTCGACACCGCGCGGAGCGGACGTCTCTCGTTGTTTTTGGTTTTGATATTTCCATGCATATGTATACGATAGTAGATCTGTGATATATTTTGTATCTGTGATAATGTTTTGTCTGTTCGGCGCTAGTAAGTGTAAATTTTGTGTTTGTTTTACCTATAAGGAATAGTTGCTTTTTCTAGTATCTAATATTGTAAGGTTAAGTAGTCAAGTAGTCTTATTAACCCCTTAAACTAAGTTAAATTTTCATTGTGATCAAACCTGGAACCTCTCAATTAACATGACAGCCTATCTAACCACTACACTGTTAACGCATCGAATTAATAAATAAATAATGTAGTTCTAAATGGGTAAACTAACCCTTAAAATATAGGTCCTCTACTTTATTCTAAACGAAGAACAACTGGGCCCCTAGACCCGTAATACTATGCGATCCAAATAAGAATAGGAATGTCAATAAGCTCTATCTGTCAAATGTCACATGAAAAGTATGGTTTGAAAAAAACTTATCTGCATATCAATAATAATTGTACCTACATCAAATATAAATAAAAAGGTTAAATTAGTAGTAAATTGTCTTAATAGAATATTTAATTATTTAAAGTCATAATTCGTTTTTTCACGTCACAATATGGCGCAAAGTCGATCCTATTCTCATTTGAATCGCATAGTACTATCCTTACTGGTTGCTATGACTTAATTTCTTCAAGGCATGAAAACATCATCATTAATGAATGGTAGCTTTAATATGACTAGTCTAATGGCTTCAAGGTGACTAGTGTCCAATGTTGACACTAGTCATAGTCTAGGTACCATCGATATGTGGTTTTCATGCCTTGAAAAATTAAGTCATAGCAACCCCACAAGGATAGTGTTAGGGGACCAGCACCCTTAGCATGACCTAGACATAGATAAGTTTTATCTCTTTCAACTGTTAGATTTGTCGAACAAATGACGTCATATGGAGCGTTTTGTACTGGTCATGGCCCGGTGTGACGTCATTTTCGCTACGAATCTGACAGTTGAAAGTGATAAATCTTATGTCTACGCGGTCATGCTACTGGGCTTCGGGCCCATTCTATGAAGAGAGGGACATAACCTCATTGTACTGTTTTACAATAAACTTAATGTGACCTTAGACAACACCTGGCAAAACACGAAGTATTGTGTGAAGTTATTACATTATTGTAATTAATAGTATATAGTTAAAAAGCAGTGGTAGCCTCGTGGGCAAGAACGCCCGCCTTGAACGTAAGGGGTGCAAGTTCAATTCCCAGGCCCGCACCTCTGAGATAATTTTCAAGTGCGAATGTCATTTACCACTTGCCGAACGGTGAAGGAAAACATCGTGAGGAGACCTTCACGTCTATAGAAAGGCGTGTGAAGTTCACCAACCCGCACTGGGCCAGCGTGGTGGACTATGGCCCAAATCTCCCTCGTATGGAGGGGGAATGTGCCCGGTATAATGGCAATAGGCTCGCCCCCTATTACATTGGGACCAAAATACATCGTCGAAGTGTGGGCGCTCTACAGTGCACCTCTGCCTACCCCTTCGGGGAATACAGGCGTGATGATGTATTATTTTTATTTATTTTAGTATATCAATGGAAAGTCTTAAGCAGCGCATGGATTGATTTTAAGAGTTTTAATATTAAATGTCTTATTTTACATGTCGCTATATTAAGCACCGGAAACTCTTATGTCAATATACATAAAGATTGAATTCATTTCACCCCTCGATATAGTTATAATAATAGTCCTAAATCCAGTTAGGTCTTTGGTTTGCTTAATAATTATTATTTATTTAGGAAATCAAACACCTATTTCTGTCAGTCAGTCGCGTTTTAGAGTTCCTCAAACTCGTGAAAACACAGATTACGTGTATCGAAATGTAAACAGTACCGAACCCTTTGTCGTCTGCACGTTGACCTAGGTCTGGGTCCGTCTAGACCCGGTCTAGACGGACCAACCCTCCATCGGGGGTCGCGGAACAACGGATGTCAAATATGATTTCTCAAAAGAGCTTTTGCAAATTGGATATTTGTGATTTTACAAGCTTTATATTAACTTGCAATGTATGTATGTCCGGGTGGAATCTTGCAACTGAATTTTAAATCAGTTATCTTTAACCGATTGAGCTGAAATTTGGTATACACGCTCATTTTGGATGACAATGCATGCTTAGCTATGTGACATCATTCTAATTCCAATGTGGCGGATCATCCAAGATGGCGGAATAGTTATTTTTTTCTGCACTACCACAGTATGGGTATCAAATGAAAGAGCTTACTGAGAACACGAAAACTAAGGGCAATTAAATAAAAGCTTGTTTTTAAAAAGTTTTTTTAACATTTTTATGTTCAGTTTCATTGCGACTTTTACTTATAAAAGCGCCGTATATTTTCAAAGGTTTAATGAATAGGCTTAGGCTTAGTGTGGAAATCATCACGCCACAATTCGGCGATGTATTTTGGTCCTAATGTAACAAGGGGCGAGCCTATTGCCATTATACCGGGCACGTTCCACGTCAATACCAGTGTGGTTTGGGCCATAGTCCACCACGCTGGCCCAAGTTGGTGAACTCCACACGCCTTTCTATAGACGTGCAGGTTTCCTCACGTCGTCTTCCTTCATCGATCAATGGTAATCATTATGGAAAATGACATTCGCACATGAAATCGGAAAATGTCTAATGTGCCGATCCGGGATTTGAACTTGCACACCTTGCATTCAAGGCGGGCGTTTTTACACCCATAGTAGCTATGTTTTTAATATATTGACTCACCTATCTTTATTTGTTTTCAGGTGAGTGTGTGAACGCCTTTGTGACCTGTAAGACTGATGCTGTGAGTACTATTTTAAGATTATAATCAAGTCCTACCTACACTAGCTTCATAGTATAGTCGGGGGGGTAATTTCACGTTTTGTTTCGACATAATGTCAAATTAGAGATCTATGAGATCATACGAGAATTGGGCCCCAATTTTGTCGTCGACTTAATTATGTCGAATAAGAGATGAATAGCAGTGGTAGCCAAGTGGTCGAACGCACGCCTTGCAAATCAAAGTGTGCAGGTACAAACCCCGGCTCGCACCTCTGGGATTTATGTGCGAATCTCATTTTCATCCGAGATTACCACTTGCTATGAAACGGTGAAGGAAACATCGTGAGGAAACCTGCACGTCTGAGAGAACTTGTCTAGTTCTCGATCGATGTGTGAAGTCTGCCAACCCGCACTGGGCCAGCGTGGTGGACTATGGCCTGAATCCCCCTCGCATAGAGGCGAGGCCCGTGCCCAGCAGTGGGACGTTAAAAGGGCTGTAGTAGTAGTAGAGATGAAGTCGATCTTGCCAGATTGCCCCCCAGTTCGTGTGCAGCGGTTTAAGCCTGAACAAGTTTGTAAGCCGACTCGCATGGCGAATTGCAAAATGCGCAACCACTTTTTTACCTTTTCGCCACTTGGCAAAGAAGGTCGGCTGTGGTGAACCCGTTCGCTAGTGAAAGTTGAACGTTGCAGAAGTGGCATCTTTACAAGTTTACTTGGTAGTTACTTACTACTTGTATACTAGAATAGGGGCATAGCTTATGGAATTAGCGCTTAAAATGTATTTATAGATAAGAATTAAAATATTAGCCATTTTCTTTCACGTATCAGTATTTAGGCACGAGCATCCCCTCAATGCCTGTAAGATGCAGACTATAGTTCACCGCGCAGGTCCTGTGCGGGTTGTTAGATTTCACACGTCTACTCTAGCAAGGTTCCCCACAAACGTGCAGGTTACCTTCTCCATTTTAACATCGTCATAGAAGTTGTAGTTTTGCAAAAAAAAAAAAACAAAATCATGCCGTCCTTGTTAGAAGAAGCTTCGATCATATTTCCCAAGTACCAGGCAAGCAGAAAATCGTAGAGGTACCATTGAACATGACACGTAACATTATTATTTAGATATAGTTAAGGAAATTGGTTATGTTGGTAAAACCACAATGATATGGCTTTTAAAACGTAGGTAATTAATCAAACATACTTTTAATGTATTTTATACTGTTATTACATTTAATAACCGTACATTCAGATAAGATAGTGTGTGAATTGACAATAGACAAGCTCCCATGCTATCGGGTTTTTTTTTGTGGTTATCACAATGCAAGTACCTACGTATAATATGTGGGCCTACGTCAATAATTTAATTGTCAGGTTTGGAATCCAACCCCCAGCATATAGGTAATTATTAATTATTTTCCTCAATATGTAATAGTTGTAGTAAATGTCGTAATTTTACTAACAAAGTAATAAAAATTAGCTGTTTTGAATCATCGCCGCCGGGACGGATACCAGGATAACATAACACAGCTGGAGAGGTGACGTCATCACTTAAAAACGCATAGTTTTGTTGTTCACATGTATACTCAACCTTTTATTAGGTTATGGACTCCTAGTACTCAATATTACAAGGGGATACAAATTTACATTGATTTTAAACCGATTTTACAAATGATTTTCAGGCTAATTTTCTCAATCAAATTGATGGAAATTTACAAACCGTTTACAGTGGCATTACACATAGCTTTTGTAGTGAAAAATGACATTAAAGGAGTCTTATATTCATCGTATGACAGCAGCACTGAGTACGTCTTCTTCAATACAGAATAAAGATATTTTTACTTCGGAGCGAATCATTCTTCTGAGTATTTCATCTCCTTTTTTTAGGAATGAAATAAAATGATGAAATTATATGAAAAAAAACGAGGTATGGCTGCACCCGCGTCAATTTATTAAAACCAATAACTACTTCAGTAAATACACATTAGTTGTTACACGTGTAGAATGTTCGCTGAAGGTGAAAAATATGGCGGATGACCCACGTAGGTACAAAAGCATAGACAAGTGGTGTCAGTTCTAGTCTATGCCTAATCTACAAGCCCTCGATAGTAAGGTTGGGAAAGAGTATTTTTTAAATAGTAAAAATCGACTAATTGTTCCGATAGCCTACTCGCATGAATTAGCGCGGCATTAAGCTCAAAATTTAATAGCTGTATTCGATTAAAATCGTGATCGGCCGTTATTCGTGCCAAGGTTTCGTCTAGATGTTGCGTCAATTCCTCAAACGTGTGCGCGATACGATAGTGGTGTGCAAATTTCGATTATCGATTAACTGTTTGAGTATACATTATAATTTTGATTTTTTTAGATTCGATTCGATTCTAAATTTAAACTTGACAACTTCGATTCGTTTTTGAATACAGTCGTTACTATCAAATGACATTGTCTAGTGTGTACTTTGTCTGGGTTTGGCTAAGTTACCCTTGCTCTTTGGGTGTAGGAATTTTTTATCGGAATTTGCTAAAAATTAACTCTCAGTATCTTTGGTCGAGCGTTAAATGAGTAAACAGTAAAGTAAGTCTGGTGGGCTACTGCCCGACCGATGTTGTCGGGTTCTTGTATATATATTCAATCGCTCGGATAACTTTAATATCGCGATGTAGGATGCGTCAATGTTTAGTTCGTATGTGGCGAGATAGATGTCGCTACATAAGTTTTGCTAAAGTTTTGTATGTCAACTTATATCTGTGTAGTGTGTACGGGGTGCTGTATTAAGTGCTTAGTAATTGCACTCACGGCATCGTCTCGAGAATCGAACTCGTGAAAAACGTGTGCGGTAACAGAGTCATCATTATAATTATATTATTATATTTCGCGCAATGAATCGCACGAAATGGTTGCGCAGTTTTTAAACATTAACATTCACTACCAATTATGTAATGAGATATTATTGAAGATGTCTCGTTGTGCTCAGGGTGGCTATTTAGCGGCAACATATCACTCGATATGTTGGACGATTTCTTGTGTTTTCTAATCTTTGTTCATATTAACATGACAAACAAGTAGATAGGTGAAATATTGTTATGTAAAGTACTTACATAGTTTATTAAAATAAACATAATAATGAATTATCGTTTGTAGTACATATATCAGTTCTTCGTTGAAATAACAAGGAAATACCTACTTGTGTGTATCCATATTGTGATCATAAAACACCTACCTACTAAAAGTCCTCGGTAGTCCCATTTGCATAAAATATCTCTAGTATTCAATGTAATATCAAAGTTTATTGATGATATTCATTATACGAGCAACTGTGGCTATTATGATTATCTAGAATAAAGACATTCACACGCAGAATGGATAATAAAGGGAGAAAATATGATAACAGTTAGGTTTATATTGGCAGCGGACCGCAACAGTGAAAGTTATTGTTGTATATTCAACAACTAAACCACTGTAGGATAATCGACTAAACAATCGATAAAAAATAATCAATAATCATCACTATAACCCGAGTAGACCATACGTCGCCATGTTTAAAAAAATCAAGCGCAAACATGGATTTTGTATTGCGTTCTATATTTGAATAATTGTCGCCTAAATAGAGTTTAGTGTTCACTGAAAAACGTCGCTGAATGCAGCGTAAAGATTTTATTGGGTAATAAACAGTTATGCTGTAAAGCGCTTTAAGCTATGCGCACTGATATTTTCCGCTTGACGACAGCTGATCTGGGTCAGAAGGGCTCGGGGAGCAGTGACGTCATAGTGCATTCGACCAAACATATTCCACAAAGGACGTATATACAAACTGGCACACGGAATATTGAACTATAAAATGTAAGGAATATAGCTCAAAATGATATAACGAAAAAATAATTACGGATTACCTCGCTTCAATTCAAATTTCGAAAGGTCGTATAAGTCGTTTATTTAATTTGAATCTTAATGCGATCGAAGTTAGAATTGGATTTGATTGTTGTGACTGTTGCGTTATGTTGGCATGTTACGAAGGTCTTATTAACATACAAAATGCTCTTATAGCGTTATGTGCGCCTAGTAGCTGGGGACTCGATGGGTAGCCAAGCGTGAATTTCGATTTAATCCCAAGTAGTCATGGATTTCCATGGATTAGAGAATTATTGGAATATGCATGATTTGCTGCTCATTATAGTTTAAATTTTATTTTTATATAATCCCCCATTTTCATTTACCTTATCGTACCAAAATATAAAGCAGTTTCCGGTTGCTGTGTATATTTAGCCATCACTGTGAGGCGTTTCCAGTTGCCCGTTTAAACTGTACTTTCTTAGAAATACCTTTAGGTATTACACATGGTTTTAAAAATCAAGGATCATAAAGTGTATTATGGTTCCTTTACATTTCAAATGACGCAAAACTAATCCTTCTGGCATAGTCTGTGCAGACGAATTTAAAAAATCAGCCATATTTTGGTAGAGGAAATGAAGCAACCCCGTCGGAAAGTTTTTAGGAAGTGTTTCCAATAGGAACAAATCCAGGGTAATCCATGGCAACGCTGCCATGGCGATGGAAACCCTAGCTGAGGTTGCCAAGACGAATAAAACCCTTCATTGATAAAAATATAAAATAATACCTTTCAGAGAAAGATGAATGTTTACCTAGCTTTATATTTTTGTAAGTATTTAACTGTTACTTTTGTTATCATCGAGTCCTTAGCATTAATGTTTTAATATTACTTTTCACTGCCGCGGGCTTTATTTATTTATGTTTCAAGGTTTAATTTGTAAATTATAAAATATTTTGCGCACCAGGCCACCATATTATAAAAACAACATCTAATCAAATATTCTTATATCGTTTCATAGATCAGCTACAACTTAAGAATATACATTGAATTAAATTTAGACTTTGAACAAATATAAATAAGGTAGTAATTAGGTCGCCACGTTTATCGAAGGTCCATTCAAATTAGCGCGCGCGCGAACTTCTTCGTTTCCTGATAGCCTGGTACCTAACTGCGCAGTTATGATTACATTGTTTCAATTAAAAACATCTGTTTAACATTTATGTACCGTAATGGGTGTAAGCTGGGAGGTTACAGTATACGCAACACTCTGACTGCCAGAAATCGGATGGGTGACCATAACAAAGGATCTCGTTATGCTGGATACAACAATATTTTTGAGCAGTCGGACAATTGGGATATTTATAAAACCCAGACTAGTCTAACCCTTTGCTTAGAACTTAACGGACAAAGGGTTACCCAAAGAGCCTTTGATTAGGGTAAGTAGGTTAATTTCTGGATCACCAAGAAACGTTCCTATATTATGAGATTGATAAATTATCAAAGCATTATCGCTATCAGATTTCAAGATTTTAGCGTAAAAAAAACTCAAGTAAAAACTACCAAAGGCCAGCGATAATGGCGACTCTAAAAATACACTGGTAATGTTGACAAACATTCCTTTGTCTCGCTCGAACTTATGTTATACACACATCCTGTCTCTTTCGCACACCGTCATAACATTCGGATTACAGTTATGCAATATACCGTTGAACGTATACATCACGTTTTCTGATTTTCAATTGTAAAAACAATGAGATAAAGTCTAAAGTAGATAAATTAGTTCTGCAAGATTGTCTGAGTAATGTTTATTTTATCGCTTGTGTGTTATTTACTGGCATCGTAAACTTAATAACGGCCTTACGATAATATATTTACGTGAATAAGCAATAAGGTTTCAACTTGTTACATACGCAGTTGCAATTCATACTTTGAAGGTACGATTTTAAAGTTCAATTTACATTAGCAAGTTGACTGTCATTGATTCGTTATCGAAAAACAATGTACATCGCAAATTTGTAAAAAAAGAACGATACTTGACTGAAACAATAAAATGTTTAGTAAGTACTCTACAACAAAAACAAAATTTATGGAAAGACAATCTGAGCGCGCGATTTCGTACGCGCGGAACCCTAAATCTTTTGCTAAAAGTGGCATAAGTAACTCTTTGTAACATCAGCTATCTGCCTTTGAAAGTTCCGTCAAAATCGGTGCAGCCGTTAGGGAGTTTACAGACAGACAGAAAATTGCGTTTTCACTATAATTAGCGTACATACTTTTATATGCATTTAGTAAAGAGGAGCAGTGGTAGCCGAGTGGTCGAACGCACGCTTTGCAAATCAAAGTGTGCAGGTTCAAACCCTGGCTCGCACCTCTGGGATTTATGTGCGAATCTCATTTTCATCCGAGATTGTCACTTGCTATGAAACGGTGAAGGAAAACATCGTGAGGAAACCTGCACGTCTGAGGGAACTTGTCTAGTTCTCGATAGATGTGTGAAGTCTGCCAACCCGCACTAGGCCAGCGTGGTGGACTATGGCCTGAAATCCTCCTCGCATTGAGGGGAGGCCCGTGCCCAGCAGTGGGACGTTAAAAGGGCTGTAGTAGTAAAGAGTTATTATTTTAAGCATTACAAACAGACATTTTATTTATATATATGGATCACTGTCTGATATGAAATGATTTTAGCCTTTTTTTGTTAGCAAATGATAATCAGGATGAAAATTAAATTCGTATAAACAACCTAAAGGTACGAGCCGGGGTTTGAACTTGAAACCGTGCGTTCGACCACTCGACTACCAATGCTTGCGTTTCAATAATAAAATCCTTATCAGATGTCGGCGACCTTGCGTCCGCGATAAAACATCTGATAACGTATTGATAAAAAGTAGGGTATTTCGTAATATACGGAACTTATCGATACGGTGACCGAACTACACTAGGCCAGTAGTGATAGCACTTATGTCAAAACTAGACACCAAATTCTCACAAAGAACGACATCATCTTTAATTCAACATAAATGTCGAAAAAAAAACCGGCCAGGTGCGAGTCGGACTTCAGTTCAGTTCAGTACCATTATCTATAAAAACTCCTATCTCCTAGAGTGGAGACCGCGAATCGGCAAACGTAGCGTAGGACGTCCTGTGACCAGGTGGAGCGACGACATACAATGCGGTGGGCAGTGGTTGGAGAAAAAGAGAGGCCTACGTCCAGCAGTGGACTGCCACCGGCTGATGATGATGATCTATAAAAACGGCAAAAATATCACGTTTGTTGTATGGGAGCCCTCTTAAATATTAATTTTATTCTGTTTTTAGTACATATTTGTTGTTATAGCGGCAACAGAAATACATAATCTGTGAAAATTTCAACTGTCTAACTATCACGGTTCATGAGATAAAGCCTGGTGACAGACGGACGGACAGCGCAGCAGAGTCTTAGTAATAGGGTCCCGTTTTACCCCTTGGGTACGGAACACTGATAGAAATGAAAAATCGGCCCGATAAAGATGGCGGATGATACCTAAAACAAAATAACGTGAAATATCATAGATAAATAATTGGTCTCGCGCGCGGCGCTCGTGAAATATCTTAAAACTTATTATCCTCAACGCGTTTCCGTCATATTGTTTATAAATAAACAAATATAACACGCACATATGAACGGCGTACGCTACTCAAAGCCGGCCGCCACGTTTTTGGACGCCTTCCAATATTTCCGTTAAAACGCTTTTTATATCCTCCCACGGTTATAGTACAACGTTGTTAGTTGTTACCCCACTTAGCGGGGGGGTAACGGTTAAATATAGGTTGAGCGGTGGTCTGCGAGGACGGGTTATGGATGGGTGGGATCACTTAACCTAGTGTCAGCACCGTCTCACAAAAGTTCAACTATATGAATTTTCCGTTGAAAATTGCGTAGGTATTTTTTTACAAGCTTTATATTAGCTTGCAACGTATGTATGTCCGGGTGGAATCTTGCAACTAAATTTTAAATCAGTTATCTTTAACCGATTGAGCTGAAATTTGGTATACAACGCTTACTTTGAATGACAATGCATGCTTAGCTATGTGACGTCATTCTAATTCCAATATGGCGGATCATCCAAAATGGCGGAATAGTTATTTTTTCTGCACTACCACACAGTATGGGTATCAAATGAAAGGGCTTGCTGAGGAGAACACGAAAACTAATGGCATTTAAATAAAAGCTTGTTTTAAAAAAGTATTTTTTTAATATTAATTTATTACTCGTATCTTTAGCTAAGCGGACTAAACTAAATGAACTAAAGAGCCGTTCAGACTGGGGCGTCAAAAAGGGCGCGTCGAATTTTTTGCCCGTAGCAAATCAAACTCTGTGTCAATATGTATAAAGATTGAATTTCTGTGGTAAATGCCACGTGACCACGCGTCTAAATTCGCTTGCACTGTCAATGTCATGTCATAAATTAACGAATGTCATTAATTATGTGTTCGTTTTGTATTGTGTTGTTTTAGGTACCTCACTCACTTGCGTTCCCGTGGCTCTTCCGACAAGGCGGGTGTTTGGACCACCGTGGGTTTTTAGTCGGTATTCGGCAATCTGCCGGGAGTCCGACATACCCCTTTCGACTCCCCCGTGTCGGAAGGGGATGCGTAAAGCATTTTCCCATGAAAAAAAAATAAAAATTAAGGTACCTCACTCACTAACCGGTCAATCTCAACAAAAACAGCATTGGCAGAGTCACATTGGGCCAGATTCAATGGAAAGAGGCCATTTAAAAAAAAGTGTCAATACAGTTCGTTTTGGTATTCAAAAGATTTTCGCGCGTGTGTCGACGTCCCAGTGTGTAGGAGGCCTTTAGGGTGTACCCTAAGGCCTCAAAATGATACTCGTGCCAAATATTCAAAGGTCTGTAACTAAGAAACTATATTATTTAGGTACAGTTTGCCTTCAGCAGTTAGCAGTGGTAGCCTCGTGGGCAAGAACGCCCACCTTGAACGTAAGGGGTGCAAGTTCAAATCCCGGGCCCGCACCTCTGAGATGATTTTCATATGCGAATGTCATTTTTAACAATGATTACCGCATGCTGAACGGTGAAGGAAAAACATCGTGAGGAAACCTGCACGTATAGGCGTGTCAAGTTCACCAACGCGCACTGGGCCAGCGTGGTGGACTATAGCCCAAATCTCCCTAGTATTGATGGGAATGGTGCCCGGTATAATGGCAATAGGCTCGCCCCCTATTACATTGGGACCAAAATACATCGGCGAAGTGTGGGCGCACTACAGTGCACCTCTGCCTACCTCTTCGTGGAATACAGGCGTGATGATGTATTATTATTAGTTTACGTTCACTACGCAAGCCTCACGCACACTGGGGTGTGGACACTGGACACTCGCGCGTATGTATTATTGTCATACCAAAACGAACTGTATTTAAACATATCAAAAGTTCATTCTTCAACTAAATGACACTGGCAGCGCGAACGAATTTTGACGCGTGGAGGCTTGTACCAAAGAAATTCAACCTTTATGTAAATTGACACAGAGTTCCATTTGATATTGGCAAAGATTTGGATGGTCGACTTTTAACGCCTCTGTATTTTGAAATGTGGTGTTTTTTTTTTTTTTTTTTTTTTTTTAATCCGGACCTCTATCGGCCCGGCCCGCGTGCTCACCTCTGATGTGGGGGTCAGAGTTCTTAAAATTAGCCTTAAGTTTAATGTGTGTAAAATAATTTCTCCAGCCTGGATTATTTTTATTGAAAATAAATGAAAAGTCAATGTCAAGTAAAAGTCAAAAAATACATGATGACAAAAAAAAAGCAAGTAAACCCGTCTTAAAATTAACAATATAAAAAGACAATAAAATAGCAAAAGGCTATGGACAAGGATAATAAACAGCATATAAAACATGATAAAAATAAAATAACGGAGTTTCCCTACTATCCATTGCGCGGATCCGGCAACCAGAGCCATTGATGCGCAGTGTAGTGTAGGCGGCTGTTGGTCGCTTATTGACAAATAAGTTGGCAGCTGGCCTCTTTCTGCTTAGGTTTTATTTCTATCAATGACTCTGGTCGCCACCTCCACGCAATAGCCTAGTAGGGTATCACGTCTATCCTTGTCCATGACGAGCTTACTTAGGCTGGATAAAACTAAGGCTACGCCTAAGGTCATCTCAACATCATGCCTTCGGCGCGCAAACACAGGGCAATGAAGCAAGATGTGCTCCACTGTCTCGCTGACACCCGGTTCGCAGATGCATGATGGGTCCTCCTTGCGCTTGAAACGGTTCAAGTACCCAGAGAACCCACCGTGCCCCGTCAGAACCTGTGTGAGCACGGCAGTGGGCACGATCTCTCTAATCGTCCTGTACGCTACCAGAAGGTCAGGGAAAAACATTTTGGTCGTGGATGCAGTGGTGCCAGTCTGGTACCTACGATTCCATTCGTCAAGCGATTCCGAGCGGATTTGTTGCTTGACGAATGAAACCGGACATTTGTCGTACACAGGTTTGGACCTAACGTGCAGCGCTGCTTGTTTAGCCAGCTCGTCTGCTCTCTCATTACCCGCCAGCCCCGCGTGTGCTTTTATCCAAAACAAGGAAACGTCCTTGTTTTGGAGTCTACAGCGGGCGATGTTGTCCCGCGCCTCGGCGGCTAGCGGATGATGAGAGAGTGCGTTGACCACTGTCTCGAGTGCCGAACGCGAGTCGCTGATGATAGCAAAACTGGCGCTTCCACTCTCTAACGCGAATTTCGTGGCTCTGCATATAGCCAAAAGTTCAGCCTGGTAGACCGTGCAGTAAGATGACAGCTTGAGTTTGAGCGACTTGGTCTCCATTTCACTATTCCATACGGATAGTGAGGCGCCGACCTTGCCTTCAATCTTGCTGCCATCTGTATAGATTCGTACTGCGCTGCATACGTTGATGGTCACGTCTCGCTGGTCCATCAGGCTTATGAACTTGAGGTCCATATGTTTCGCGGGATGCGGAGTACTCGTGTACGCCAGTCTGCTTTCTACCTCGACGTCTCTCAGCTCTGGTCGAGGTACTCCCCTCTTGGCCTTGTAAAGGGAGGCCGCTTCGCGTATGCGAATGTCGAGGGGTAGTAACCCGGTCAGAGCGAGTGACGCGTTCAGGGACACCGTTTTGTAGGCTTTGCACATCTTTAGCGCAAAGCCTCTCTGGACAGTGTTCAGCTGCTTCTGTATAGTGATCTTGTTTGTCGACGGCGACCAGGCACTGGCGGCATACAGGTTGAGGGGCTCAACAGTGGCTGTGTAAATCACCCGGATGACTTCTGGGTGGAGGCCCGAGCTAGTTTTGGCGGCCCTTGCCAACTGTTTGTAGACATTCAACGCCTTTCTGCAGGTGTTCGCAGTGTGGCTGTTGAATGTCAACTTATGATCGATAGTGAGCCCCAAGATCTTAATCTCATTGGTCATGCCAATATCAATCCCGCCCATGGTAAGTAGGGGGGTGTCATAAATACGCTTCCTTGTCACAACCATCGCGCTTGTTTTGTGAGGTGCGAACTTCAGCTTATTTTTGACACCCCAATCCCGCACATAGGCAAGGGTGGGATTGGCTTGCCTCTGTATGTCCAGTGCCGTGTCGCCGTCAAAAACGAGCACTACGTCGTCTGCGAAAGCCTGTACGTATTGCCCTCGCGTTTCAAGTCCTTTCAGCAGTGGGTCAAGGAGAAGATTCCAGAGTACCGGTCCGCCAATAGACCCCTGCACGCACCCTTTCTGAGTGCCCTTTATGTGCTCCTCACCAGCATACCTGACACGGACCTTGCGATCCTGCAGGTAACTGTCGACGACTCGTCGGAGGTTGACCGGGCACTCCTCCTCGGCCAGTCTCACCCTTATGGCCGGCCACCATGCATTATCAAAGGCTCCCTCTATGTCCAGTGATACCACGGTCACGATCTTTCGCTGAAGTACTTTGCCGCGTATGTACTGTATCAGGTCATAGAGGGAGTCCTCGGTACTCCGCTGGGGCATAAAGCCATATTGGCGTAGACTGAGCCTAGGAATCAGGTGCCACTTGAGCCTATTGACTACCATCTTTTCAAAAATCTTCCCCATGACCGGCAGAAGGCCGATGGGCCGATAGGACTTGGGGCTCGTGTAGTCCGTTTTACCGGGCTTTCGCAGAACGACCACCACTGCTACCTTCCATTGTTCCGGGAAGAGACTCAACTCGAGGCACTTGTTCATGATTGCCAGGTAAAGGTCCGGATCCTTGTTGATGACCTGGCAACATATGTCAGCGGTGAGCCGTCTCCTCCGGGTGCCTTCTTCGGGTTAAAACTTTCCGCCGCGGCTCTAAGCTCCTCCACTGTGAACGGCTGATCATGGACTTCGCCATCAACTCGGTCATTCACACGGTTAGCTTGGGCTCTCGTCCGCTGGTGGTCTAAGTTGTCCTCCGTCTCCAGGTCTCCCGGGAAGAATGTGTCCGCCAGTAACTTGGCAGACTCTCTCTGCCCCACCGAAATGCCGTCTCTCACCAATGGAAGGTCTTCTTTCCTTCTGGTTGTGTTTCATGACCCTGTAGATGCCCTCCCATACTGTTTCTCTGTCTTGTTTCTCACAGAATCCCTTCCAGCTTTGAATCTGGGCCTTCTTGGCTTCTTCCTCGTACTTTCCTTTTGCCTGCAGGTACTGCTCAACGACTCCAGGTCTTCGGGATGGCGCTGCGCATCGGACTCTACGCTTTTTTGTGTTGACATTTCGCTTCATTTTCTCAAGATCCTCAGACCACCATGGCAATTTAAATTTTTGGCCTGGTTTATGTGTTACTATTGTTTGGATGCATGCGTCTGAGATTACTTGTGTAAGGCTATTCACATGGCTGTCTAATTCTACTTTACTATTAATGTCATCTATTTCTAATCTATTTAATTTGCGTTCTAGTTTTAACTGGTCCAGTTTCTCATGAAACCGGTCCCAGTTAGCGTTTTTAGTTTTAAATTTCCGCGTGGTTCTACTGATGTTAATCCCGTTTGCCTTACACAATCGAATTTGAAAAAGTATGCCATTGTGATCTGAGCTGGTGAGATCTTCAGCCACTCTCCAGTCTTCCACCAGCGCTAAAAGGTTCTCCGTGCAGGCTGTGACGTCGATGAAGCTAGTTAGCCGTCGTCCTCCCCTCACCGTATCGAACGTGGGGACGTCACCATTGTTCAGTACGTGCAGGTTCATCTCTGTTAACGCACCCAGCATTTCTTCGCCTCTGCTGTCCGTCGTGGTGCTGCCCCACCATGAGCTCTTGGCGTTTGCGTCGCCCCCAACTATGATCTTATAGTTTGCGTGAGAAAGAACTATGGTGTTAAGATGGTCCAGGTATGGCCCTATGGGTTGGTCAGGTTCGAAGTAGTACGAGACGGCGAGAATCTCCCATGCACTCGTTCGCAATTTTACTACCACGATGTTATTGGTGGTTAGGCTCGGGCACTGCAAGACGTCGATAGTTTTGTCAAAAACAATTATCGCAGCCTTGATAGTGCCCTCACCGCGATCCGCGCTTTGGTAAACTCTCGCCGCGCCGTAATTCTTCATTTCCTTTTGCCCCCCCACGTAAGGTTCCTGGACCATTGCAACCGCGATACGCCGTCTATTGGCTTCGAGCATTAGCTCGTTGGTCGCTAGCCCTTTTCTCTGGAGGTTCGCCTGGGCTATTCTGTATGCTTGGGTGCTCGTACCAAGTGGGGTCCCCGGCACCACCTTAGCAATAGGCTATGGCGGCTCTCGCCAAGGCATCCCACTTCTTCCTGATCGGGCATTCCGTGCTGAAGGCAGTATGGGCAGTGCCTGAAACTTTTGCGTTATCGCAGTTTCGGCACACTGGCGCCTCGCCTGACTCCCACTTCGGGCAGTCGGCCCTGAGGTGGCGCCCACCGCAATGCGCGCAGAGGTCAGTGGTCTCCCGACATGTTTTGCGGCCGTGTCCAAATGCTAGGCACCGCGTACACTGTACCAACGGCGTCTGGTCTTGCACTTGGACATATTGAATGTCTATAAAGACCCTTTCGGCCGTGGTCAGCCGCTTCCACATCTTAGAGGACACCTGTAGAACCACATGGTTCTGAAGGGGGTTCCGTGCCCTCTTGCGGAATTTAATGGTAACGGCTTGGTCCTCAGCCGAAAGGTCCCCTACCAGCCGCATGTTCTGGGAGACAAGTGCGGCCTTGATGTCTTCATCGGTGTTGTATTTGAAGACATCTCTAATTAGGACCAGGGGGTTCTTGTTAACCGCCTCCTGGACCTTGAGCGTCTTGTCCTTTCTGAGCTGTGTCACCGTCCGCTCTATCTCTCCCTTGGTGGCACAGCTCAGAACGACTTTTTGGTCTCGGATCTTGCGGACCCGCTCAATCTGAAGGCCGCACTTCTTGGCATCTAGTGCTTGCCGAACTTTGTCGACCACATCTGCCCCGGTATGCATGGCGTCGTCGGAGGAGACGATCACGGAGTGTTTTGGCCCACTTATTGAAGGCCGTGGCTTCGATAGCGTCTCCGCATATGAGGGAGACTTCTCGCTCATTGCGGAGAGCCTTCCACTAATCTCTTCCGCCGTCTGCTTCAGAGATTGGACCTCTGCCATGAGGTCCTTGTGATCGCATCCTACGGTGGCGCCCGCCGCCGGTGTGGTCTCGTCCATCACCTTCTGGTGATGTGTAATTGAGGCTTGGAGAGCTAGCATCCTGTCAGTATTTTCCCTCGACAGTCTGCTGTTCTCCTCTATCTTCCGGCAAAGTTCGGCCATCTGGTCCTGGCCTCCGGCGTCTTGTACGACCTTTGCAGGTTGTTGTACCTCTCCTTGGTTGGAATTCCCACTCATTTCCAACTCGGACTCCTCGACGAGTTGGTACAGACGGTTTACGGCCGCCTGAACTCCCTTCTTAATCTCCGCCTTTATGTTTCTAGAACTGCTGAGGTGGACATTTGCCTTGGTTAGGCAGGCTCTTGCCTCATCAGTTCTGGACGGGTACTTGGGGTTATCGGGTGGACTGCTGACGGTGGCGGATGGTGAGTGGGCAGTGGCTATTCTGCCCTCTTGGGTAGAAGCCGCCTTCGATGGCTTCACCACCGTCTTGTTCTGGCTTGCCGTCTGGGGTGGGGTGGAGGGGTTTTGTGGCGTCCGCTTCAGCGTTCGGGTCTCCTGCTCCCCCGGACTCCGCCTTTGATCTGACTGCCCGGTCAGCTGGTCAGACCGGCTTCCGTCCGGGGGAGTTGTTACTCCCCGCTGTCGCTTTGCCGGTGTGCGGTGGGCCACGAACATCTTACAGAGGGTCCGCGGGTTGGTCGGTCCAAAAGTTTGTAGAAGTTGTAAATGTGGACCGACAGGTTAAGGACTAGCCGTGTAAAAAGCGGCTAGTTCGGTAAAAATTAAAATCAAAAATAAATAATTTTAAAATAGTCAAAAATAAAAACCTGCCTAGCAGGCGGTCAATAAGAGTAAAAAACTTAAACTTAATTAAAGCTAAGTTCCTAGACAACAGTCTAGGAACTGTCTTATGTCTAAATGTCGAGCCCGAAGACGTCGCTCGACGGTCGGTTGCTCAGGTCCCGATGTGATGGTGGTAAAAAGCGGCGCCGGTTGTGTTTCCGGTCGCTTACACCCGGGCGCCCAAAAAGGCAGTCCACGGTCGGAGCAGCGGCGGCGGATACCCGGGTGGAGAGCGCACGCCCAGATGACCAGTGTGGCACTGGCACCCTGTAGGGGGAATTTTTGGATTTGGAGGGAAGGGGGGGGAGTCAAAATTTGGGGGCGGGTTTTTGGGGCCAGAAGTTGCGCCCAGATGGTAGCAACCTGCCAAGACCACTCCCACTCTTCTGTGACTCTCGGGTCAAAAGTTATGGCCCGAGGGGAATTTCTTCCGAGGGGGGTCGGGGGGGGGAACCAAAAATTTGACTTTTTGAGGGGGGGTGAGGAAGGGGGAGGGGGGGATTTGGGAGGGGGGGGGGGTAAGGTGGAAGGGGAAGGTAGGTGGAAGGGGAACCTACTTATCGGGTGCGCTCACACTTCACAGGACGCGCTGGGCGGCGGTCGATCACACGCTGAACTGGCGGTGGCCTGATGCGTTACTGCCCCCCCCTCAGGTGCAGGTACCCGATGGAGCAAGTCTGGAGGCCTGTCTGACGTCACTGGCTGCTGATGACGCGGTGTTGTTGCTGGTCGGCACGGCGTGAACGTACTCGATGACGCGGTGTTTACCGATCAAGTGGACACCTGCGTACGTGACGTCACCCTGAACTACGACGCGTGTTTGCCGAGGTGGAAAAAACCCAGAACTGGATATGCTGTTCTGGGCTGAGGGTCTGTCGGATCCTCGTTTTTCCGGCGACAACTAGTAGTGGTGTGCCGGCGCTAGGTGGGTGCGCTTGCCTCGGCTCGGTTTGGTGCTCAAACGCGCGTCCTCAGGTTCCTGGGTCCTCAACTATGGAGCCACTTCGCTCACAGACTTGCCTCCATGTATCCAGGCGAGTCAACACTATAACACTGCACGATTAAACTCTGGACGCTCTGGACACTTTTTTACCCGTGGAAATAAATTTTTATGATTTATTTACGGAGTACAATAAAATAACGATGCGTTCGGGCGGAAGGCGGGGCAATATCTACCGAAATGTGGTGTTGGAGGAGAATGGAAAATATCAGCTGGACATAAATGATAACAAACGAGGATGTATTGAAAAGAGTGAAAGAACGAAGAACATTATTAGAGACAATAAGGAACAGAAGAGGAAAGATGATAGGCCATCTCATGCGACATGACACCTTTAAGAACATCATAGAAGGCAAGATCGACGGAAAGCGTGGGAGAGGTAGACCGCGAATATGTTACATGAGACAAATAAAAGATAAGGTTGGTGTCATGTCGTATGTGGAGGTGAAGAAGGCTGCACTGGATCGACCCAGGACCCACCGACAAGGGTCGAGCCCTTAAAGTAGAAGAAGAAGAGTATGCTGGTGGCTTCTAAATATTAGTTATTGCACCTAAAATAATATTTTGGACTTCCGATACACTTTATATATAATTTTAATATTTGGATGTCACAATACTTGGTATAGTTACGTAAGATGAATCGTAAATTTCTTAAAATAGATTACCCTACAGCGCTGTTTATAGGTTTATGTTGAAACTAACAACTTTATAATGTAATGCAACGTGATTTTGTTGGGTTATTTATTTAACCTTTTTCTTGTAATTATGAAATTAATTTTTATTTAAAATGCTTATAACCCGTAAATCTTCGTAGCAGTAGCAGTGGTAGCCTCGTGGGCAAGAACGCCCGCCTTGAACGTAAGGGGTGCAAGTTCAAATCCCAGGCCCTCACCTCTGAGATAATTTTCATGTGCGATTGTCATTTTCGACAATGGTTACCACTTGCTGAACGGTGAAGGAAAACATCGTGAGGAGCGTGTGAAGTTCACTAACCCGCACTGGGTCAGCGTGGTGTACTATGGCCCAAATCTCCCTGGTATTTAGGGGGTATGTGCCCGGTATAATGGCAATAGGCTCGCCCCCTATTACATTGGGACCAACATACATCGGCGAAGTGTGGGCGCACTACAGTGCATCTCTGCCTACCACTTCGGGGAATACAGGCGTGATGATGTATTTATTTTGATGATCTATAACTCTTCTTCATGTACAGTATCTGAAATTAATTTATATTCAATGTTATTCAAAATTGGTATACTAATAATAGTAATGCATCATCACGCCTTTATTCCCGAAGGTGTAGACAGAGGTGCACTGCAGTGTCTGCAGGGCGCCCACACTTTGCCGATGTACTTATGGTCCCAATGTAATAGGGGGCGAGCTTATTGCCATTATACCGGGCACATTCTCGTAAAACAAGTTATTATATACCAAACGACGGAGAAAAATCTGGTCGTTTGAATGGTATATAACTCAATTTACGTTTTTTATGTTGCTTAGTAAGGATTACCTTTCAAGCGTCTATATATAAAATACGAAAAAAACTACTTATGTTCGTTATAGACAAACATCCATCTGATATGGACCAAACTGGTTTCAATAAGAAAGGCAATATGAAGATGGGTATAGACCACTAAAACAGTACAGAAGGCACATTCGGTCCATTCGTGAAGTAACGATTTTGCTCATTCAACGCTTGCTCGAAGGAAAAGTTCAAACAGGAGCACGACCACCTCCACCCGCTATACGACCACCTTATCCCAAATACCCGCCTCAAAAGCCGGAAGAGTTTTCTGCGCCACACACACCTTGCTCCCTATGGATGGAGAGATGCCCCCCTCCATTGGATTTTCTTCCCGTCAAAGAAGAGCTTCCACCGGGGCACGACTTATCGTGGTCAATGTGGAAAACTCTAAACCGGCTTCGCACTGGAGTGGGTCGCTGCAGATTAAACATGTGCAAGTGGTGGTTCGGGGATCCCACCTTAACGCAGTGCGACTGTGGTGATCCCGTACAGTCTATGCCACACTTGCTGTCTTGTCCCCTGTGCTAAACCACCTGCACCAGGGAGGACCTGTATGCGGCCACTCTCAACGCGATTGCTGTTGCAAAATTTCTACAAAACGAGGTGTAGACCATTGACTCGAAAAGAAGAACGTTTCCCATACAAAAATTTGCGTAGGTAAGTAGCACACGCCGGGTATTTAGTAGGTTTCAGAAATACTTTAGTAGTTGCAAAATGTGGCTGAAAATTTTACAATCTGTAACTAGGGCGGTGGGGTGGGGGGTGCTCGGAGGTGCATCGGGAAACAGGTCAAGGGTGGATTGCCCCACAAACGCCGCGAACAATGCTCGGGGCTGTGACACAGTTTTAAGAAGAAAGAAATGATACCATGTACCTTTTCCGTTCTAGTTTCATCAGCCAACCCTGAAACATTCACCTCTCTCATAGAACTGGTATTTATCTACTTAAGTCCTATTTGCAATAGCATTACAAAACACATTTAGTCTAAGAATTTTCTTTCGACAAAATATTAGAAATTCTTTTTTTTAGGGTTTCGTACCCAAAAGGTAAAACGAGAACCCTATTACTAAGACTTCGCTGTCCGTCCGTCCGTCCGTCCGTCTGTCACCAGGCTGCATCTCATAAACAGTGATAGTTAGAGAGTTGTAATTTTAACAGATGATGTATTTCTGTTGCCGCTATAACAACAAATACTAAAAAACAGAATAAAATTAATATTCAAGGGGGCTCCCATACAACAAACGTGATTTTTTTTCAATTATTTAACCTAATATCTATCTATTCTAATACAAATGGACCGAATGTGATTCGTGCATTGTTGTGTTCTATATATCGAGGGTTAAAAGCCGAATTGAATCAGGCGCAATTTTGGTAACTTTGCTCGAAACCCAGCTCAAAAGACGGAGAAAAAATTGCTGATTCCAACGTATATAACTCAATATCGCCCAACATGTCGCTTGAGTCAATTCGCCTCTTATCCGCCTCCTTATTTTGTCAGACTTAAGTACCGCTTTTATTTGCTGTTCCCTTTGTTATGAATACTCAAAGATTCTGTGTGTATCCCTTAGCCTCATAAATCATGGTCTTCCGTTTATCTCAATAGATGCACAGCAGCGAGCCAGTGCCGGTGGCGCCACCGGCGAGCGGGCCTGGTCTCCTGCTGCAGCTGGGGCGGCTCATCATCAGATCCAGGAGTGCCAGCCCCGCGGCCCGCGCGACCACACAACACGACCGTTTACTACAAGCGAAACTCGCCGCCGCGAAACCTTCCACTAGCCAGTCTAGCCACCAGGTACTTATGGTGTCCTGGTACTTTTGACGTTCAACATTTTAAATTTTACACCATTCTTCTTCATTTCTTAATCGTTTTATAAGCGTTAATAGCCTATTAGTTAGAAATATCGGTCTGGTAGCCGAGAGGCTCCGGGTTCGATCTCCACTTTTGACATTAAAGTATTGTGACATGTGCTCACTTCTAGCATGTAGTTTAAGTGGAGGGGCTAACAAGACTACTTGTGTAATATAATTTTATAAAAAGTAGGTAGACAGTCCTTGGATAAACCTTATTTTGAATGGAATAAGATGAGAAATAGGAAACTAGTTGACAAAACACTCAAGAACATTCTCGGAGACAACCTTCTATCCTCCTATGGAAGCCTAGTAACTTATGAAGAATCCACTGAAGCATTTTAAACTGCTCGTAGTGACTTAATGTAACTCTTCTCGTGTCTTGAGTTAATTAATGATTGTTTCTCATTTCCAGGTCCAAAGCCAACCGAAACCGGAATCCGATGAGGTGAAGCCAGGCGTTGAAGCTCAGCTCAGCAGTCATGTGCAAGCGTTGTGGAGCGAACAGATACCCGTTTGCATTGAGGTCAGTACCTTGCCCGTAGTCACTGCAAGTTTGGGCTGTGTTGTCATTCTTGAAAGAGGTTTGTGTTTCCGAGGTCGTGGTTTCAAATCTTAGCACAAATGAGTATTAAATTCAGCCTAATGTAATAACTACATGTACATTATATGAAATCATTTTACGAAGACATGCTATCGATTGGTCAATTTTTGTTTTCCTTCATGACATTAAAACAATAATTTCTTTCTATGCTATAATAAGCCTGGGCATGGTCGGTTAGGCCTTTTGTACTTTCTGCTGTGTGGATCCTTAGATCAAAAGTAACAACTGATTTTGGAGCTGTTTTGGGCAGAATTTAAAGGAAAATTTAACACATTAATAAAATCTCTATAAAAACGATTGTAAAATATTTCTAATATCACATATTCGTCTAGTTGAAATAAGCTAAATACCCTCGCACCTTGAACTCCTGGGCACCTTGAATATATGTGGGTTCAAGGCAAGTGCCCCTGAAGACTGAATGCCTTGAATATCTGTGAATCCATTACAGGTGCTTCTAGCCCCCGAGCACCTTGAATATTTGTGGGTGCAAATCAAGTGCCCCTAGAGACCGAATGCCTTGAATATGTGAGGGTGCATTGCAGGTCCTGCTAGCCCCCGAGTGCCAGGAATGCTACTCGGCGTTGCGGCTGGCGGAGGGCGGCGTGTTCGATGCGCTGTCCCGGCGCGCGCTGCTGCTGGAGAGGTGGACCATGACTGCGCATCTCAACAAGTCAGTATCAATAGCCATATGTTAATTCACTATAGCCATACATATTCACGTGTTCAATTTTCATCGCAGTTGCTATCAACGTTCACTTCAATTATAATCATTCACTATTGCTATGTTTGAGAGGCGATTGTTGAGATAGATGTGTAGAATGATATGTAGAATGGTGAGGAATGTGTATATCAGAGGAAGCATAAAAGTAGCGCCCATGACAACGAAAGTGAGAAGTAAGAGATTAGAACGGCTTGGGCATGTGATGAGAAGAGATGAGAAGCATGTGACTAAAAGAGTGGTGAGTATGAATGTGGATGGATTCAGAGCGACAGGAAGACCAAAGCAGAGATGGATGGAGTATGTAAAGAGTGATATGAATGGGATTGGAGTGGATGTCAGTATAACGGTTATGCGAGATGAATGGAAGAAAAGGGCATAATCGTACTGCGATGACCCCATACAATAGCAAAAGGTACAAAGTTAGGTAAAATGAACTAAATGACTTGTCAAAGCATACACGTGTAATAATGTTTCAATTTCGTGGCGGAAAAAAAGAAATGACGATATTCTGCCTTCATAAAATGATTCTATATACTGACGATGGCTTGTTGTATTCATTCTGACTCGTACAGTATAATGGTGGGTGTTTGCGTTGATCCAGGGGTCACGACCGGCCGGCGTTCAGCACGACCCAGTGGCTCCTGAATGCCGTCAGGTCCCAGCTGCACTTCTCCCAACTGTCGGCGTGGCTCGCGAGACTGCACACTGACCACACCCCCGCCGAGCGCAGGTACCCCTCAATCATTTCTAACTCCCCCTTCCTGTTTGGATTAATTTAGTGCGGGTTCCTAGACATTTTAGCCTTGAGGAGGAATGTGCCCGGTATCATAGCAGTTGGCTCGCCCCCTATTGGACCTATTTGGACCAAAATAAATCGAGGAAGTGTGGGTCCACTGTAGCGCACCTCTGAATACTGTACACACCTGTCACAGGTGATGATGTGTATTTGTTTCGTGCGGGTTCCAAGACCACTTAGCCGTTTCGTCGAGACTCGTCAAATCACGGCATCTTCAATGGACACCGCTGTCGATCTTGGCTTACAGGAGTTGGTACCACTGTTGGTGGGAATGGGTGGTGGGCTCAATCCCAAAAAAATACCACTCAATAACAGTGGAAACCTATATTCTGTCTCACCCATGGCTTACTACTACAGCCCTTTTAACGTCCCACTGCTGGGCAAGAGCCTCTCCTCAATGCGAGGGGGATTCAGGCCATAGTCCACCACGCTGGCCCAGTGCGGGTTGGCAGACATCACACATCTATCGAAAACTAGTCATAAATAGGATAAAATTGTCTATCTTCTCTATTTTTGCGTGTTCATTCATTGTGTTTACCTTTCTCCAAGGACAGGGCTGACAGAGCAATCGTCCCAATATTTTTTTGATGATAACTGATCGGTTATCTCTGTGAAAAATATATAGGTCAGGACCGTTAATCTATACGGATACATCAAATTTGAGTGTCTGTGTTGTGATCTAACCATAACAACTTTTTACTATATGCATATAGAAGTATATGTTTGATGGCGTTTTTCATAATAAAAGGGTTCTATAATTGGACTGTAAATGATTCATATATCAATATAAATAATACATCATCACGCCTGTATTCCCTGGAGGGGTAGGCAGAGGTGCACTGTAGTGCGCCCACACTTCGCCTATGTATTTTGGTCCCAATGTAATAGGGGGCGAGCCTATTGCCATTATACCGGGCACATTCCCCCTCAATACGAGGGAGATTTGGACCATAGTCCACCACGCTGGCCCAGTGCGGGTTGGTGAACTTCACACGCCTTTCTATAGACGTGCAGGTTTCCTCACGATGTTTTTCCTTCACCGTTCAGCAAGTGGTCATCATTTTTGAAAATGACATTCGCACATGAAAATTAACTCAGAGGTGCGAGCCTGGGATTTAAACTTGCACCCCTTACGTTCAAGGCGGGCGTTCTTGCCTGCGAGGCTACCACTGCTATCAATATACAGGGTGTTTCAGAAATCCGAAATAATACTATGACGTTTGCATCAGTATCGGGTATACAACTGAATAGTATAAATATTTGACCGAAATTCGATCATGTTTTTCCAACTTTTTTTCGTCGTAAATTTCTATAAATTTTAATATCTCGAGACCTATGTTAAATTTTCTTGATCTGTTTTGTGAATATTGGTAGCCGCCCCTCATAAGTGTAGTTTACACTGCTTAATAGGGTTATGGATGTACCCAAAGGCCAGAACACGATACCTGTGACAAATATTCAAAGGTCTTTAACTCGGAAACTATGATAGATAGGTATTAGCTGTCTTCACTAAGCATCCACATATGAGCTACCGTATATGCACCCAAAGTATGATTTCGGACTTCTGATACACCCTTTACAATCGTGATATACTCATCACCAGACGAAAATTGAGCCGCGAATCGTGCAACTTCAAGAAATTGGAATCGAACTGCGACCCCGAGCCTCCGAGCAGCACCCCGCGCGGGCTGAACCTCGTCTACTCCGTGCGAATACCCGGCGACAGCTGCCAGACTGCCTTCAACCACACACCGAATAATCACCGCTTTCCCGTCACCGACCTGGGTGGGAACTTGTATCTGAACGTACAGCTGGAGAGTCTACCCAGGACTGAAGAAATACCAACCGTTAGATGTACCTGCCCGAAGCGAAGGAGTAGCAAAGAGGTATGCATAAAGGGCCTCAAGACTCGTGCTTCAACTTTTTTGCCAATACAATAATGAACTCTGTGCTAATATATATAAAGATTGAATTTCGGTGGTGAAATCCACGCGACCACGAGTCAAAATGAGATAATATTGGAAAAAATGCTCCTCTTATGAGTTAATGCAATTCGTTTTTGTATTGGCAAAATATTATTCGCGTGAGTTCTAACGCGGCAGTGGGCGCAGGGCTTATTGATTATTAAAAAAATATCCTATGTTGCCTCTACTATTACAGCCCTTTTTAACGTCACACTGCTGGGCACGGGCCTCCCCTCAATGCGAGGGGGATTCAGGCCATAGTCCACCACGCTTGCCCGGTGTGGGTTGGCAGACTTCACACATCTATCGAGAACAAGTCACGTTCCCTCAGACGTGCAGGTTCCCTCACGATGTTCACGGTTCACCTTCACGGTTTCATAGCAAGTGATAATCTCGGATGAGAATGAGATTCGCACATAAATCCCAGAGGTGCGAGCCGGGGTTTGAACCTGCACACTTTGATTGCAATGCGTGCGTTCGACCACTCGGCTACCACTGCTATTCCCTCTAGGCTTTGAAAAATATTTCTATGGTTACATATTTTCATGAAATAAAATACAAGATTTAACATTGCTGAATTTTCCGTATTGATTTATACTTCAAAATCCAATTCAAAACAATTTATTTCGTATAGACCTACGGGGGGCGCTTACCATTTGTCATATTTACCTGTAATTTTTCTTTATACAGGATGTTTTCGAAGTCGGAAAGAATACTTGACAGTTTGTATTAGTATCGGGTATACAGCCAAATTGTATAACATAATCGAAATTCGATCGTGATTTTTCAATTTTTCTTACGCCGCCAATTTCAAAAACTTAAAATATCTCTTGTCCTAGGTAAAAGTGTCTAGTTCTGTTTTCTGAATATTAGTAGGCCCCTCTCGTTGATGTGTTTGCACTGTTTAATAGGGTTACGGGTGTGCCCTAAGGCTTCTACACGATACCTGTGGCAAATATTCAACGGTCTCTAACTCAGAAACTATGATAGTTAGGTACTATCTACCTTCACTATGTATCTACATGTACTTAAAATATTATTTCGGCCTTCTGATACAAAAATCAAAATCAAAATTTTGTTTTTCGTGTAGGCCAAAAAGCACTTACAAATAGTCAGATTCTACCACCGGTTCGGAATGCTGCTTCCACTGAGAAGAGCCGGTCAGAAACTCAATGGTTACTCTTTTCAAAATGATAATTATTGCGAGTAATACATTCTCAGGAGCAGCAATGCCATGTGTACTACCGGTACAATGAAATCAAATGTGTATCTTTTTTTTCAAGGTACCAACAAACCTCCACGAGGACTTAGTGGGCAAACTAAATGATCTCAGCATAGCCAATGGTTTCGATGACACTCACAAGGTTGTGGACGACAGGATGCTGACACCGTGCAGCGAAAACGGAAAACACAAATGCAATTGCGACGACGAATCAGACACAAATAGACCCAAGAAACTCGACGACAAACGCTTGAAAGAAATAGCCAAGTATAAAAGAAGATTACGCAAGGAATGCAAGTTGAAAAAGAATGACAGCACCTCCTCGGAAGGCGACACCACCAAAAGCAAAGAAACCCACACCTCCATACCCATATTACAAGCGGCGAGATTCGACAGGTTCAGAGCTATTGGGTGCTACAGAAATCAAACGTATCTGACGTTGCCCGCAACCAGATTAGAAACTAGATCTCCATTTATAGATACTGATGTTCTACCACCAGCTGAGTTCAAGAAGACGAATACGGTCGGCACGCAGACGGAGGAGTTGTGCGAGTGTGGTACTGTAATGCAGATGAAATGCGACAAGTGTGACAGAAGAATGACACGATCCGAGGGGAACTACGATCTGGCGTCGTTGGGCGCGAGAAGAAAGTGCGAGGACGACTGCAAGAAGAATAAAAAGCTCAAATGTGATAGACCGTGTGATAATAATTATAGTATTAGTAATAATGAGTTGATCAGAAGACCGAAATTGAGGAGATTCTTTCCTATTGTCGATAGAATCGGTAAGATTGTGAATGATCGGTTCGCACAGAAGGAGAGGGACATCGAGGAGTTGCAGCTGAAGGATGAGGATACGGTCTTCTCGAGGCCGAGGGACAGCAAGCGTCAGAAGACCTTCTCGATAAGCGATGACGACTACATCTTCTATGAGAAATGTGACTATGGGACGTTTGATAAGACTGATATTCCAGACTTGGCGGAGTCGCCGAAAGGTGATGAAGGTTTCAAGTTTCCTGATCCTCGAAGGCTTCCTGATGCCCAAGTGCCGTCTCCGACGGAGATGGACCGGTTTAGGTGGCGGTTCGATTCGGCCGCGTCTATGGTGTTCCATACTAAGACTGGTCTGCCTTTGACTTCCAGTCCAGCGCCGTTGAGGAGGGGAAACAACTGCTTTGATTTCGACGACTCGATTAACGGCATTTCTGGTATTAAAAGGTGAGTTAATTTAATTTTAAACTCACCTTATCACTAAAGAAGAGTCTTCTCGTTCGTTTTCGTCTGCCCAGTGCAGCGCAGTCTCTAAGCATTGGTAGTACGCTCGCCTTGAACTTAAGGGGTGCAAGTTGAAATCCCGGGCTCGCACTTTTGGGATTGTCGTATGTTTTGGTCCCAATGTAATAGGAGGCGAGCCTATTGCCATTATACCGGGCACATTCCACCTCAATACGAGGGAGATTTGGGCCATAGTCCACCATGCTGGCCCAGTGCAGCTTGGTGAACTTCACACGCCTTTCTATAGACGTGCAGGACTTACTATGTTTGTCTGCAACTTTCAGCAAGTCGTCATCATTATTGAAAATAACATTCGTACATGAGTTGCTGGCCCAGCATTGGGACTTGCGCCCCTTTCATGCAAGGCGGGCGTTTTACAATACCACCGCCAGATTTGTTTTCTATATACTTCACAATTCGAAGGGAATGAATCAATAACCAATATTATAATCTGTATTCCAGTGCGCTGTTCCACCCGATCTCGCCCCAGCCGGCGGCGCCCCCCTCCCCCGCCTCCCCCTCCCCGTCCCCCTCCCCGCGGCCCGCCTCCCCCTCCCCCTCGCCCTCCCCCGCGGCCCGCGTCTCCCCGCCGCCGCCGCCCAAGCAGCACACCACGCCGAAGCTGCGAATCGGGCCCAGCACTGGTCTCCTAGGTACGTTTATAGTGCATTATGACGACGTCATGGTCTAGTTTAAGCGTAGGCCGTTCGACTGAACCAGGTTGCGGCTGCGGGTTCAATTCCCGTCAGTGATAAATTGCGGAAAATGGCCTTTCGGAAATTGCCTTGGGCAACAAGCCCCCTGACACTATCGTTGGGGATCTACTTCATTTTTAACCGACTTCCAAAATTCATGTGTGTATTTGCCTAGTCAGACGTAGATTGACCAGATGTAATGAATTATAAGGTTATTTCTACCTTTTTAGTGCACCTAGGTTTTTGAAGTCGGTTTTTCTTTTTTGTTAAAAATTTCTTAAGGCATGAAAACAATGTCTTTTTATCAATGGTAGCTAATAATAATAATAAGTTTATTTCTTTTACAATATACCTTAAAACTGTAGGTTAATAACTTCCGGTAAGTATGAAAATACTTGTAGTGGAAGTCTAGAATATGACTAGTATAATGTCTTCAAGGTGACAATGTCTAATGTCTACACTGGTCATATTTCTGCGTATAACACGCCTCCAGGCAATTTTATGATATGCATAGTACAATCTTAGTTTAGTTTGGGAGGATCACTATTGTGTTGATTGGCGATATTTAAAAATTTCAATTACCTAATTAAAATGTAAACAAGTTTCAATCACTTTCTGTCAAAATGTATTGCAAATCGGCCATGTTGTTTGGTTTCTAACAAAAATTACATAATAGCCTACCCAATAAATTATTAATTAGCATTTAAATTTAATTATTTCACAGGCAGTTTCGAAGAGTCTGCCCTCAAAGGTCGCCTGGAGCCAGTGGCCACCGTTCACGGGTTCACAGCCGAACTGGGTGCTTACGGGTCCTTCTGCCCACCCCACAAGCGGTTACCGGTCACTGTGTTCTTCTACGCGCCGGGCGGGACCAACGCACCATATATGGTAAGTAAATCAGTGTAGATAGGTGACTATCTCTTTTCATACATAAATAAAATATATTGGTTAATTTTCGTAACATTTTTGATTCATATTTAGAAAACTTTTGATTAATTCTTAGAACAGTTATGATTCGTGTATAAGAAAACTTGATTCATGTATAGAACAATTTTGATTCATTTACATAACATTTTTGGTTAATTTATAGAACACGTTTTATTCATTTTTAGAGCTGTTCTCAGTCACGTAACAGAACTCTTGATTTATTTATAGATTAGTTCTGATTTATGTATAGAACAGTTTTGATTCATATACATAACATTTTTGGTTAATTTATAGAACACGTTTTATTCATTTTTAGAGCTGTTCTCAGTCACGTAACAGAACTCTTGATTTATTTATAGATTAGTTCTGATTTATGTATAGAACAGTTTTGATTCACGTATAAAAACACTTGATTCATGTATTAATAATCCTATTTAGATTTAATTTAGAATAATTCTTATACTGTAAGTGGGAGTAGGCGCACCTTATACTAGCTTCCTAAGCGTAATGCCAAAACCTGTATCTAATATTAGACTGCGTGAGTATAATTCTTCTCTAGTATTGAGACAAAGGTGCTGTCTACTCTCATGGCGTTGCTGCTCCTGAGAATGTATTACTCATAATCATTACTATTTATCATTTTAAAAAGAGTAACCATTGAGTTTCTTACCGGCTATTCTCAGTGGAAGTGGCATTCCGAACCGGTGGTAGAATCTGACTATTTGTAAGTGCTTTTTGGTCTACACGATAAAAAAAAAAATATTTTCATTTTAGAACACTTTTGATTCATTAAAAGAATACATATGTCATAAAATACTTGTAATTTAAATGAAAGTGTTGGGGTTAGTGAAATGTAAACTATCGTCACCAGGGTCACATAAATCTGGGGACGTCGGGCTACCGCGTGGCCCGGTCGGGCACGGTGCAGGTGTCGCTGTTCAACCCGCACGGCACGCTGGTCAAGATGTTCGTGGTGCTGTACGACCTGACGCGCATGCCGGCCAGCGCGCGCACCTTCCTGCGCCAGCGCACGCTCTACATGCCCGCCGGCGCCGCCGACCCGCCCGATACCAAGCACGCCCATAAATGGCTGCGATATCTCATTCATCTCAGGTATGTAGTATCAGGGAAGTTCAAACAAAATTTTTTTTTTTATTTATGTTATAATAACTCTATTGATATAATTTTGTCTTTTATTGTTTTTTTTTTTTTTTTTTATTCAATTATCATTTAAATACATAGGTATTACATTATTTCAAAATATTTCATTACATACAAAAACCACTGAGGTTTAAAACGATGTTGAAATGACTTACAGTCTACATCAAGAGAGAAGTAAAGTAGTTAAACGAGAAGGTACCTACTTATCAAATTTAGACAACACATTCAGGAATAATGGAAATAATGAAACTACATAAACGTATTTTCTTTTCTTCTTTCTTTTTTATGTGCATCGCACAATGTTTAAGATATGAGTTTTTAATTTTTGTTTCATATTAATGGGTGTAATGGAATCGCGTAAGGTAGGCGGTAGATCGTTTATAAATCGAGGAACCAAATAGGAGGTAGTTCGCTCACCGTACACATTGGTAGCTCGCGTCGTGCAAAGCTGGTTTCTAGCAACGGCCCGCGTATATATGGGATGTTTGATTTTGTGAAGAAGTGTTTTATTAAAGAAATTTTCTTTTAGTAGCAAGTATTTAATTTTGGTATGAATCGGTATAATTTTACAGTGTTTAAATATCCCACTAGGGTTATCTTCATATTGGCGTCTAGTATTGGTCGGTACTATATTTTTCAAAATTTTGAGTTGGAGTTTATATATTAAATCAAGATAAGTTTTAAACGTGCGTCCATAGCTACTAAGCCCATATTGTATATGAGATTCAGCCAGTGAGTTATACAACATGAGTTTGACTTTAGGGGGGATACGATTTTTTATTATTATAACATTTGCCAGGAATTGCCTCAGTTTATTACATACATGTTCTATGTGATAGCTCCAGTTAAATTTATTATCAATTATTAATCCAAGGTATTTTTGGGTATTTACTTCTTCTACTATTGGACAGCTGCACACATTATTATTATTTGGAGTATGTAGGCAATTGTGAGAGTGTGCTATAATCTTGACAGTAGAGGAGCTTTTCATGTGTGGTGACTTGACAACCATCAGTTTAGTTTTAAGTGAGTTCATTACTAAACCAGAATCATGAAACCATCTCATCAGAATGTTAAGATCGCTCTGCAAAAGGTCACAAGCTTTTTTTAGATCTTTATCAGCTGATACCAGGCAGGTGTCATCTGCAAACTGGTGGCATGTACAATATTTAAGGCCATTGCTCATGTTATTTACGTAAGACAGAAAATGCAGCGGACCTAGAACGGATCCTTGAGCCGTGCCTACGTTGACAGCTATAGGTTCACTATACGTATTATTGATTTTTACAGTGTAAGATCGATTTTGTAAGTAGTTCTTACACCAACTAAGCAGCGGACCACGTACACCGCAGCTATCTAATCTATTAATTAATTGATGGTGTTCCAAGGTGTCAAATGCTCTCGATAAGTCAACAAATAGGACCAATACAATTTTTCTTTGGTTTAAATGTTGATTAACTTCATCACTAAACTTTGATAAGAGATCAGTAGAGCCTTTTCCCTTTTGGAAACCATATTGATTTGGGCATATAATGTCGTGTTTATTATAGAAAGTGTAGATTTGATCACAGATATATTTTTCAACTATTTTATTTATTGAAGAAAGCAAGGTTATAGGTCGATAATTTGAATAGTCATTGTGTTTCCCGTTTTTATATACTGGTCTGACACATCCTACTTTTAATTGGTCCGGATATGTACCTGTTTTAATGCAGCAATTTATTAGGCGAGCTATAGCACTTGACAAATTTTTGCCCGCTAATTTCATATCTGATACTTTGATTTTATCAGCCCCAGGAGCTTTATTTGGATTAAGGTTTTTTATGATTTTGAATATTTTATCACTCGAGGCTTTTTGAAATAATATACTAGAATCTGTTTCTTTACAGTAAGTAGTTTGGTTTAGTAGCTTTACTGTACAGTTTGGGATGATATCCTTAACTGTCCCGTCGAAATTATTAGCAAAGTTATCAGCAATATTTTTTGTGTTTATTCCTTGGGCATCAAACGCTTTCAGTATCATTGCGTCGATAGTTGTAGTCACTCGTCCTAAAATGTTGTTTAGTATTTGGTATACCTTTCTTGTGTTTCTAAAATTATCGTTAATTTGTTTTATGTAATATGTGTTTCTTTTGTTTTCTAAAATGTTGTGTATTTTGTTACGAATTGTGTTGTATTCTATTCTCAATTTGGGATTGTTGGCGCTTTTTTTCCAAGAGTTAAATAATTTATTTCGTTTTTCGCAAAGTCTAGTTACATTGTCCTCGATCCAGGGTACACGATATTGGGTTTGGTTTTTATATGTGTATGATTTTATATATTTTGCGTTTTCATTTGCATTTTGAAGTGAAGTGCTAATGAATTTATAGATATCGTGTGGACAATTCATTTTTTCAGTCTCTAACCATTTAATTTTTGACAATTCTGCATTAAGAATTTCAAAATTAATTTTATGTATTATTATTTATTGTAGTTAAGTCATTGGTAAAAGAATTTGTATGTATACTTCATCGCGCCTATATTCCCCGAAGGGCTAGGCTGAGGTGCACTGCAGTGCGCCCACACTTCGCCGATGTATTTTGGTCCCAATGTAATAGGGGGCGAGCCTATTGCCACTATGCCGGGCACATTCTCCCTCAATACGAGGTAGATTCTTGGGCCAAAGTCCGCCACGCTGGCCTAGTGCGGGTTGGTGAACTTCACACGCCTTTCTCAAGGTTTTGTACGCAATAATAATGTAGTATTGTTTTTGTATTTCAGATTTATGACCTCCAAATCCGGTAAACTGTACCTCCACACGGATATACGTATCATAGTATCTAGGAAAGCCGATCTCGATACGGCGACAGCCCATTCCGCCTTATACCGACCGCCGCCGACCAATCCCGTCGCTCCGTCCACGTCCACCCAAGATGGCGGGCCGAGCGCGCCTGAGCGCGACCCGAAGACTGCCGAACGCCAGCCGAACAGAGTTTTCGGCGGCTGTGCCGATTTCGATAAAGAAACCGGCGATGACAATCAAAACGACGTGTCCTACGAGTTGAGGAGTTTCACGTACGCACCGGATAACCCAAAGTATTCCCCGCGATAGTTCAGCAAGCAGTGTTGTCAATTTATACCTTTCAGGGTTCTAGGTTCGGTTCTCAGTTACGGTGTGCGGAGTTTTATGACGTTCAACTATCGTGTAATATTCGGGCCACTCAATCTACTAGCTAAATCTCTTTGAAATGACAATGGTTGGTGAGTGAGAATGGAAAGAGTATTGAAGGTAACCTATGAATGAAGATATTAGACATTATCATTTTGATGTGATTAGAATGATACATTGCCGCAATACCATTGTCATTATGAAGCAATTATGTTAGTAGACTTGGCTGCAAACATTCGTCTGCGAGTATTTAAGCAGAGAGCACGTTGAACCGAGCAAGTATGAATACTCGCCGCAAGCATATGCTCGCAGCAAAATGCTCGCAGTTAAATGCCCGCCAACATATGCTCGCGGTAATATGCTCGGAGTAAAGTGCTCGTAGCAAAATGCTCGCCAAAATTTACTAGTAGTAAAATGCTCGACAACATTTCTCGAAGTAACAAATTGACCAGCATGTTTTCGCAGTAAAATGCTCGCCAACATATGCCCGCGTTAATATGCTCAGAGTAAAGTGCTCGTAGCAAAATGCTCGCAAACATTTACTAGCAGTGAAATGCTCGACAATATTTCTCGCAGTAGAATATTGGCCAGCATATGTTCGCAGTAAAAAGGCTCGCTAGCAAATGCTCGCCAACATATTATGCTCGTAGTCAAACGCTCGTCAACATATGTTCAGTGTAATATTCTAGGAGTAAAATGAGCGCAACAAAATGCTCGCAGTAAAATGCTCGCAGTAAAATGCTCGCAGTAAAATGCTCGGAGTAAAATGCTCGGAGTAAAATGCTCGCGGTAAAATGCTCGCAGTAAAATGCTCGCAGTAAAATGCTCGCAGTAAAATGCTCGCAGTAAAATGCTCGCAGTAAAATGCTCGGAGTAAAATGCTCGTAGCAAAATGCTCGCGGTGGAACCACAACATAATTGCGCTTTTATTAGGTTCTCTTGTATTTGTATAAAATTGTTTTAAGTCGAATTTAACATTATTTTTAAAGTATTATTATCATTTTCGGTTAGTGCACTTGTCCCTTATGTGTTGTATCTTTAAAGTGAACAGCTCACCTTAGAGCTGTGTTGCGACAAGATTTAAGCCCTGCACACACTGGGACGTCAAAGCACGCGCGTTAAAACTTTTTGCTAATACCAAAACGAACTGTATTGACGCATATAAAAACCTTATTTTTCAACGCAATATCATTGACAGGCGTCGCGTGAAACACAGAAATTCAATCTTTATGTGCATTGAAATAGAGTTTGTTTGGGTATGAAGGTTTTTTTTACGCGTGGCTCTTAACGCCTCTATGTGTCTTCAATGTAAACTTAACACATGAAAATTTTTTCAAACTTGTTAGAAAAGCTTGCTAGAGGACTTCTGTTTTAATGGTTATCATACCCATTCTTTATCACATTGTATAAAAACCCACCCACACAACCTTACAAACACCTCTTATTTCAATATTGTTTTAATATTACAATATTATTTTGATAGAATTTGAACAAACGAGCCGGACTCGCACACGAAGGGTTCCGTACCATTATCTATAAAAACGGCAAAAAAATCACGTTTATTGTATGGAACATAAAAAACAGAAAATAAAAAATATTTAAGGGGCTCCCTTAAATATTTATTTTATTTTCTGTTTTTTAGTATTTGTTGTTATAGCGGCAACAGAAATACATCATCTGTGAAAATTTCAACTGTCTAACTATCACGGTTCATGAGATACAGCCTGGTGACAGACGGACGGACGGACGGACAGCGAAGTCTCAGTAATAGGGTTCCCGTTTTACCCTTTGGGTATGGAACCCTAAAAAAACAGAATTATGGCATAATTTCGAAAGCTTTTCGGTCTCAATGTAATAGAGAGCGAGACTATTGCCATTATACCGGGCACATCCCCCTCAATACGAGGGTGATTCGGGCCATAGTCCACCACGCTGGCCCCATGCGAGGTGGTGAACTTCCCGACGTGCCGTTTCCCTTCGCCGTTCAGCGTGTCGGAATCATTTCTCGAAAATCTTGGAGGTACGAACTCGGAGTTTGAACTTGCACCCCCTTGCGTTCAAGGCCGGCGTTCTACTTACTAAGCTACCACTGCTAACAAAATAAAATCTTTGTAATATTATAACAATACTGCTAAAGAGGTGTAGGCGAGGGGGCTGATCTCATTACATACCCAGTAGTCGGTTGGGCCCTATATACTTTGTGTGTCTAATGTATAATATTGAAAATGAGAAGAATCCCTACTGAATCCCTTATATATAATTATAAGAAGTATAAAGTCATTTGTAAACACACTTTAAATTTGTAAAAATTGTACTCAAGCGTTTGATATAAATAACATACTAGCTGACCGGGCGGACTTCGTACCGCCTTAGAATGAGTGACATACGAAAGCAGCGCCACCTACCGGGTCCAATTGTGAATCTAAACCATCCAGGGCGCCACCCAAACGCATACAAAAAAAATAATTTGAATCGGTCCAGCCGTTTAGGAGGAGTTCAGTGACATACACACGTACAGAAGAAATATATAAAACACTTGCATCTTAGCTGAATATTAGTAGGTAATTCTTCTTTTTTGTTCTCGAAATCAATGACATTTTATTGGAATAAGATGAGGAATGGCTGCACCTACGATTAGCATTATTTATGGCAACGTCAAGTAGTTAATAACAAGGACAAATTCAATAAATACACAATAAAAATTAAAATTGGTGATGACAGTGATAAAGATGGCGGCTGAATCCCCTAACAGGTAATTCAATAAAGTAATGTATTGTACAAATGTACCCACAATAGAGTATTGAATGCCAGTATGCACTTTCGAGAATGAATGACTGTATAAAGATCCGCCGTAACACTTATTTAATCTATGACAGTTGTTTTTTAGGGATTCGTACTTCAAAAAGAAAAAAGGAATATTTATAGGATTAGTTCATTGTCCGTCTGTCTGTCTGTTTTTGTTGTTTATTTTAAATCTAAAAATTATTACGATGGAATTTTCACTTGACACCGGCAATATCCATACAGTTCTCTAGCCATTTGCCATAGAGACAAAAAAGAAGGAGTACCTACAATTTAAGACATTTTGACTGTATGTACCTGTCCTGCTTATACATTACAACTATGAAAAAAACGCCAATGCTAATTGCGTACTATTTTTACAGCGAAGAAGTGTGTCTACAAAACGCCTTTTAAGTCTAGCCTATATTATAAACTATAATATAATCGTTGTAACAATAATTTGGCAACACTGGTCGCAATTTAGTCTCGCGTGGGGCGTGTGGTTGCGAACTCGCATCGACCAAAATGTAGTGAAACTATTATTATGTGTAATAAGCCAATTTATTCTGTAGGTCGTTGGTTTCACATTGATTGCTGATCTGTATTGTAACTCTTGATTCGATCGCAGTTGTGATTTAAATATTGTAGTAGCGCTACCATGAGTTTTACGCGTGTTTGACGCTCGCTGTACGCTAACGTCTACGTAAAATATTTGTAATATTGTATCAGCCATCAGAGAATCAAGCGAGAGTTGCGTCAATAGCTGGTACTCGTTACTGAGACGTTTCGTCCTCTCCATTTAACTATTGATGTTAACCCTCTGCTAACCCAAGTCTTTAGCCTAGCTGTAGTTAAACATTAGTGATGTGATAAACTTCTCATCGCTAGTAATTTTATAAAAACAAAACAGTATTGGAGGAAATTTCTGGTAAATTCACTATTTCTATTTTGATTTACATTCAAACATTAATCAATTTTGGGGTTAATTTCACGTAAACTTACTATTTCTATCTTAATTTACGTTCAATGGTCGAAATTATAACGCGGTCTTATAAAAGTATTACCATTTATCCCTACATTATGTATATTATGGGGATGTATGTCGCGACCCACGAAGATTTATGTAGCCGTTCGCTATCGAAAAGCGATAGGTGGTGGAGGTACAGACTCATGGTAAGGCTGCTGGTCGCAAATAAGCCGTTGGTCGCGAGTTCGCTAGCGTCGGTAGTTGGTCGTAAACGGTCGTATTTTGTTTTTAGTGTCTGTATGTAATATGTTTGTGTTAACGCGTATGTATTAATGAGAAAAATATATTTTTGGTTTTATATTTTGTGGTCTTTTTCATTTAGCATGAAATAAGTGGTATGCAACTTGAGAAGATTTTAATCTGGGGCCTAGCCACCACCTCACAGTATTGTACATAGAGTACCCATAATGACTCTACGCTTCGTATGGCACTGCGGTAATTGTTCCTACCTCTAGTATAGGTACGGTAACTATATGGGAAAACAATGGTGGAGTCAGATACACAAGAAAAAATTACCGCAGCGCGGGCTCGATGTGCCATCTCTGTTATAATATCTCCATGGTATTGTTTAAATAGTCACTGTCCATTTTTGATCCAATTTTGGTCTTATTATACTTTATAATATAATTAATTTCAATAAAAATCTGCATACGGATAGCCTAAATCCTGACTGATCACAATATATTGCAGCTACTAACAAACGATCACAGATAATTAATACATACATCATCATCACGCCTGTATTCCCCGAAGGGGTAGGCAGAGGTGCACTGCAATGCGCCCACACTTCGCCGATGTATTTTGGTCCCAATGTAATAAGGGGCGAGCCTATTGTCATTATACCGGTCACATCCCTCAATACGAGAGAGATTTTGGACCATAGCCCACCACGCTGGCCCAAGGCGGGTTGGTGAACTTCACACGCCTTGCTATAAATGTGTAGGTTTCCTCACGATGTTTTCCTTCACCGTTCATTATTGAAAATTACATTAGCACATGGAAATTATCTTAGAGGTGCGAGCCTGGGATTTGAACTTTAAATGATACAATGGTTATAATATTAAAATTTATTTCAATAAATAAAGCCATTTAAACACAATCATACAAATAAATACACACACACATTATGGCCGCTAATTAAAATAAATAATGCCTTAGTTTTTCTTAGGTTAGGTTTTTACAAGTGACATTAAAAATATAATAAACACTGGCAATTTTTCTACAGTCTGTTGTAAACTATTAAAAATGTACTCATTAACGTTGGATGCAACATATCATCCGTTTATTGCTCATTATTATTGAGAAATACATTTAAAAATAAAAATAAACAGTTCCCCACCCGCATCTGGAACATCTTCCTAGTTACCAGTGGTTAGGGCTCCACAGAGAGAAACTTCCTGTCATTAGTACTACTATCATAATTTATATAATTTATAAGAGGTAAAACTGTTCGTTTGTTTATTATCTATTAAACTGATGACCCCGAGCAAAGATCTATTAAAAAGATTATTTGGGGATAGTTAAAAATAAATGATTATTCCTTGAGGATAGTCTATAAACTAAATACGCGTGAACGAAGACGCACGCGCACATTTTGTGTAGAGCGAATTTGCTTGCATATTTGATGGAAAATGTTCTTAAACACAAAGATCTAATGTCAGTGGCAAAAGCTACGCGAAATTTCGTCTAAATTCGCTTGCATTAGAAATTATGCTTCTTGTACTTATTAATACAGTTCGTTTTGCCGCGCATGTTGTGGGTTTTAAAATTAATTTGTATGTCAGAATAATCCTATGTAACTATGACTGGGGTTGTTAGAAAGAGATGGACGCTATTCTCTTGTGATTGGTCTGTTGTATAAAAGTGTGTTCCTGTCCTGAGCACTGTAAGGCGAGTTTTCACTTGACTCCACTTCCGGTTCCTGAAAAACAACAAAAAGTAAGTGAAAAACATCGAGATATATAACGGAGATGCTCTATCGACGCCGCCCTGCGGTAATTTTATTTGACGTTATTCTGAAATCCGCCATTGCAGTTTCCCTATGTAGTTGCCGGATCAAGTAAATACCTAAGGTATCTACAATGCATGTCGCATAAACATCAAAACAAATTTCCGCAGAGCTATACGCAGGGGGGAGTCGATACGGGGTCTCTAGTTACTCTATGGCACAAACCAAATACCTTTGAATGAACCAATCAAAATGCACTGTCTTCCCCTCTGCCCCGCAGCGTATTGGCGATTGTAATCTTAACCAAAAGTGCAATAATACTACGACTTTAGGTATATGGTCTGTGCTCTATGGTGAAAAAATATAAAAAACTAGCTGACCGGGCGGACTTCGTACCGCCTTAGAATGAGTGACATACGAAAGCAGCGCCACCTACCGGGTCCAATTGTGAATCTAAACCTTCCAGGGTGCAACCCAAACGCATACAAAAAAAATCATTCAAATCGGTCCAGCCGTTTAGGAGTTAGCTTACAACAAAGAGTGGCATTGTTTTTATATATGTAGATGACAAAATTAAGTCAGCATTTAACTTTACCACACAGCTTTACAATAAACAATACTAAAACGAACTGCCCATTACGACCACCTGTCTTGCAGCAATGTATTTCTTTTATTTTTTTACGAAATGAGCGAAATGAGGATATTTTAATGGAATAAAATGAGGAATGGCTCCACCTGCGTTTAGCGGGTATTTCAGCCAGTAAATACACATCTATACATACAAATAAATAAAATTGGAGTGTCTGTTTGTAATATCAAAATAACACTTTTTTACCAAATGCGTATGAAAGTATATACGATACCTATAACGAAAACGCAATTTTGAATTTTTTTGTCTGTCTGTCTGTCTGTTTGTTTGAGGTAAACTTCTAAACGGCTGAACCGATTTCAATGGGACTTTCACTGACAGATAGCTGACGTTCCAGGGCGTAACTTAGGCTACTTTAATTTTAGAAAAAGCATTAGGGTTCCGCGAGAAAAACATAATACCCATATTTCCGGGTAATCTCCCTAAAGTCCACGCGGGCGAAGTCGCGGGCACAGCTAGTTATAAATAAAAATGGATGTCGACAGTAATAAAGTTGAATCCATGATAAAAGGCAATCGTCATTGAAAGTTGAAAGTCGCCAAACTTACATCTGAGGGGAATATGCTCCTGGACCAGGGTCCCCAGCCATGCTGCTCCTCCTCCTCGTGGTCATAATGATGCTGATGCTGGGCGTGCTCGTAATATATTATCTGTGACAGACAACAATAACACCGTCAAAAACACACCAAGATGGACTCTTCTTTTTACGCAATGAGGATAAAGACGAGGAATGACTGCACCAGCGATTAGCGGGAATTCGGTCGGTTGTCAAATAATTAATAGCAATTTCAATTATTTATCTTCACCTTGATGCCTGTATTCCCTAAAGGGGTAAGCACTGCTGTGCATCCACATTTCGTCGGTGTATTTTGGTCCCAATATAATAGGGGGCGAGCTTATTGCTATTATACTGGGCACATTTCCCTTCCACGCTAGGCCAGAGCGGGTTGGTGAACTTCACACGCCTTTCTATAGACGTGCAGCTGTTTCTTCACAATTTTTTCCTTAACCGTACAGCAAGTGATAATCATTATTGAAAATGATTTAAGCACATGAAAACCTCAGAGGTGCCAGACCGGGGTTTGAACCTGCACCTTTTGCTTTCAAGGGGGGCTTTCTACCAACTATTCTACCACTATAGCCCTTTTAAAGTCCCACTGCTGGGCACAGGCCTCCCCTCAATGCGAGGGGAATTCGGGCCATAGCCCACTACGCTGGCCCAGTGCGGGTTTGCAGACTTCACACATCTATCGAAAACTAGTCAAGTTCCCTCAGACGTGCAGGTTTCCTCACGATGTTTTCCTTCACCGATTCATAACAAGTGATAATCTCGGATGAAAATGAGATTCGCACATAAATCCCAGAGGTGTGAGCCGGGGTTTGAACCTGCACACTTCGATTGCAAGGCGTGCGTTCGACCACTCGGCTACCACTGCTTCTCAAAAATATAAAAAAACAAAAACTGCAGTTGACCAACCAGGAAGTAATTATTCATAATACATAAATATTTTTACGCTGGTACATAAGAAATATAGGTCTACTCGTGGGGGGTTTTACCTTACCCACCTATATAAATGGCAGATTACCATAATGGCACCTGTTTAATAGTATATTATGAGCTTTCTAAAGAAGCATCTGCCATACTTGCTAGGGCTGGCACTTCGACTGCCATTTTGTTTTTAATTACATCTTATTTTTTTTCGAAATGAATGAAATGATTTTTTTATGGAATAACATACGGATATTCCACCAGTGACATATAATTAATAGCAAGGACACATTCAATGTGTGAAGTACACCAACACAGCGTGCTGAACTATGGCCTAAATGTCTCTCGCATTGTAGATTAATATGATCGGTATAATGTCAATAGGCTCGCCTCCTATTACATTGAGACCACGGCGAAGTAAACCTGTGCATACCCTTTCGGGGAATAAATGCGTGATGATTATTCACATGTCACTGATTTTGACGGCTTGGTCTACACCAAGCCGATTTGAGTGGAGGCCGCTCGGCTCACTGATCCATATGATTGCGGGTTTGATTCCCACTAGTGGCAAATTTCAGAAATGACCATTTCGGAAATTTTTCTTGTCTGGGTGTAACTGGGATCACCCCCCACGGTACCCATACATAGTATGAGTTTTGCTAAGTTTGGGATCATACGATAGGCATTTGTTTTCTGGCAATATTTATTAATTATATTTAAATAGTGTCAACCCTAAATAACTTGTCGGGCTAACCGTAATGGATACCCCGCTCGGAATGGGTACGAAAGACCCCGATTAAGGTTGCCGGCATCCGCGTGGCGGGTCGCCACCGCCAGTGAAAGTGGCGACCCACACCTTACTGTGCAATGACGATAACATCACGACATTAAAACAAAGGTTGGACAGAGATATACCGAACAGTAAGACTATACACATAAATAAAATTGTCTGTTTGTAATATCAAAAAACGGCTTTTTACTAATTGCATACGCTAGCTATAACAAAAAAATAAATGTCTGTCTCTTTATTTTTCTTTAGGATAACTTCCAAACGGCTAGATCGATTTTGACGGGACTCTCACTGGCAGATAGCTCATATTACTTACAAGGAGTAACTTAGGCTACTTTTATTTAAATAAATAATTACCTCTGATATTTTCATGTGCGAATGTAATTAATGATGATTACCACTTACTGAACTGTAAAGGAAAACATTGCGAGGAAACCTGTACATTTATAGAAAGTAGAAACGCGGGTGAAGTTCACCAACCCGCTCTGGGTCAGCGTGGTGGCCTATGGCCTAAATCCCCTCGTATTGAGGAGGAATGTGCCCGGTGTAATGACAACAGACCTGCCCCTTATTATATTGGGACCAACAATACATATGCGCAGTGTGAGTGTACTGCATTGCACCTCTGCCTATCCTTTTGGGAATACAGGTGTGATGATATATTTGTAATCCACGGATTAGATGGAATATAAGTTTGCCGTTAGTAGGTTTGTTTAGATAAGTAAAACACACTTTCTCATTCAGTTACTATGACTGCGCGGATTATCTCACGCTCCGTAACATCAACATAGAAATGTGAAACTCAAATACCACTATTTAAAGTCGGTTAATTGTCCCACGCACGTGTCTGTTAGATACGATAGAAAACTGCTTGTAATTACAGTGAGCAACAACAGGACGGATACAAATACTGTGAAAAGCGAACTTATTTATTACTGGCTTCTAGCCGAGACTTCGTCTGCGCTGCCTTCGATTATGCAATATCATCATATATTATAGCTTAAATGCTATTCTGATGTATGAACTATAATACGGGAAAGTTTCATCAAAATCCGTTCAGTAGTTTTTTATTTTATTTATTTTATTTTATTTTATTTTATTAGGGAAAACAAACAATTATACAATTTTCTTATTCTAAAGTCTTAACAAATAGCTTTATCATTGCATAATTCACAACGTTATCCACATTTTAAGTAAAAACATTTTTACACTTGAACTGTAAATTGGAGTGAGTTAATTCAAGTTTAAAGTAAATTTAGGCAAAACCTATTATTACAAATCGGATATTCTACTTATAATCAGCGTTTACAAAAATATTTAATCATGTTTTGTTTTAATACTTAATCTATTTTATGTTTTGTAAGAGCAACTTTCGAAATTTACCATGTGATAGTGTAAACATATCTAAGTCTATGAAAAATGTGTTATAATTATTAACAATACGACGTAGGGGTGCACGAACACCTGCATTAGTGTGACAAGAAGACACAGCAAATAGTGGTCGCGCGCGCACCTCACGTCTGATAACAGTCCTTGGGACAATATAACATAGTTGATTTGTTAAATCAGGGCAATCGAATCTGTTATTGCACAGGTCATACAAGAACATTGTTTCAAGAAATAGACGCCTAGATTCTAAAGCTGGTAGGTTAAAGGTAAGAAAGTCAGAGGAGCCATTTATATTATGGCGGCATCGATACTGTGTTGCTTTAAGAAATTTGCGTTGAACTCTTTCTAGATTATCTTTGTATTTTTGGTAGAGTGGGTTCCATATCAATACTGCGTATTCTAATTGAGATCTAACTAGAGCCTTATATAAGTGGATGTATGTGTCAGTACGCTTAAAATCTAGAGTAGATCTCATGACATAACCATACATACGATAGGCGTTATTGACAATTTTGTGAATATGCTCATCAAAGTGTAGCTTAGCATCTAATAACACCCCAAGATCTCTAACTGTCGAAACTTTACACAGAGAAGCATTATTCAGTGAATATTGGTATGAAATAATATTCTTTTTTTTGGTAAATGAGATTGTAACACATTTAGGTATACTTAACTGTAATTTATTCTCGCTACAGTAGTCAGAAAAGCGACTTAGGTCTTTTTGCAATAAAATACAGTCATTATTTGTGCGAATTGACCTATAAATTTTTAGATCATCTGCATATAGCAAGAATTTAGAATTTTCAAAACATATTGAAATATTATTAATAAATATTATGAAAAGTAGAGGACCTAAAATAGAGCCCTGGGGCACACCGGAAGTTACATTTACTGGATAAGATTCAAAACCTTTAATTACCACTCTTTGAGATCTATTCGTGACATATGATGCAAACCATCGAAGTAGGTCACCGCGAATACCGTTGTATGCAAGTTTGTTTAGCAGGAGTTCATGATCCACTTTATCAAAGGCCTTACGAAAGTCCGTGTAGACGGCATCCACTTGCACTCGCCTATCCATATTATCAAACAAGTAATTCGTAAAGCTCAGTAGGTTAGTGACGGTAGATCTTCTTTGAACGAATCCATGTTGTTGATTTATTATAACGTTATGCAGAATGGGATATATCGCCGTATGCACTAGTCTTTCGAAGACCTTTGATAGGGTGGAGAGAATAGATATAGGGCGATAGTTTTCGACATCATGTTTTGATCCTGCTTTATGCACTGGTGTTATGTTTGCTCTTTTCCATATTTCAGGGAATGTGCCTTCCGTAATACATTTATTATAGATGATATGTAGAGGGGTAGATATACTATTATAAGTTTTTTTTAGAAAATACGCAGGCAGTCCGTCTGGTCCAGGTCCCTTTGATGCATTTAAATTGTACAGTGTTTTTTTTATTTGTTCTAAAGTGAAATTAATGCCGTTGATCACAACACAGTTATCTTCATACGTCTCTGGGGGCAACCAACTCCTGTAGCAAAATGTCGATGGTTCATAAACCGATTTAAAAAAAGTTGAGAACAAGTTACATATGGTGCTAGGATCATCAGATCTTTGGTTTTTGTAGTACACTGCATCTGGTATCCCTGTATTGGCTTTACGGTTGGACATATAGCTCCACAGATATTTCACATTTTTTTTTAGATTTTCTTCTGTTGCAGTGACATAGGTTGTATAGTTTCTTTTGCATTCAATTTGGAATCTACGTCTAAGAAACGAGAATTGTTCATAATCAGATCTATTATTGTACACTTTCCATTTAATCCAGGCTTTCTTTTTGTTCTTAAATATATGAATTAGTGATTTAGAGAACCAGATGGGAAATTTGACTGATTTGGCGCGAGATACGGGAGTGTGGTTCCTAATAGAACAGAATATGGAGTTATAAAAAGTGTGGACGCAATCCTCGGCTTTTGAGTTGTTTAAGATATCACCCCAGTTAATTTCTGATAGTTCCTGATTAATTTTCTCATAGTCAGCTTTGTAGTAATTAAATTTTTGTGATTTGCGTTGCGAGAGCGTTTTTTGTGAGAATTTATATGTGATGGTCGTGCAAAATGGAGGATGATGGGTATCAATTGGAAGTAATACATTTAGCGGAGCATATGTGATACAATCATCTGTGTTGCTGATTAATAAATCTAAGATGCGGTTTTTTGCATTTATAATATTGTTAAACTGTAGTGCATTAACAAGTGACATAAAATTACTTAAGTGATGACTAGCGATAGACCTACCTATACAGCATAGCCCAGAAATATTTGTACGGGTAGTAGGTTCCCAGCTAGTATCTGGTAGATTATAATCACCATACAGATAAAAGAAATTCGGATTTATTTTATCTATTACGCTACTTAGTAGATTAAAGTGATCTAGATATAGTGTCTCAGGAGAACTAGGCGGGATGTATACTGAACTGATAATATGCTTTTCATTATTTATACCTGGTAACTGTATGAGAACATGTTCAATATGAGGAGATATAGGCACGTTTGGTTGCATAGCAGTGGAGTTAAGAGTTTTCAGGACAGCTACAAGAACCCCACCACCTTCTTTTTTGTTTGTGGACATACGGTTGCGGTCACATCTATAGACTATGTAACGGTCATCTATAAACTCGTTGTCACACACCTCCGGGATAAGCCAAGTCTCTGATAAGATTATGACGTCATAACAGTTTGATAATATATTCATATAAAGAACATTTAATTTGGTACGCATACCCCGGCAGTTCTGATAATATATGATCAACCTATCCATTATTGAAACGTAGACAATAACTAAGAGTCATAATATTAGAATAAATAATATGTAACCACAACATATCAACACAAACCCAATATATAGGTACTATTATATAAAAATCTAGGTAATAATTAGTATTAAATAAGGACGATATAATGATGTGCTTTAACTGATTCGATTGCGTGAGAGAGTGACAAACATCCATCCATCCATCCCTCCTCACAAACTCTCAGTTGGATTTTTTACAAGGGTCCCCAAGGATGTACTGTTATGTTAAACGACCGTCATATTTTTTTCTGGCACCAAAACAAACTCTGTGTGAATATACATAAAGATGGAATTTCTGTGGTAAAAGCTACAAAATTCGCGTCAAAATTAGCTCGTCCTCTCAGTGTTATTTCGTTGAAGAATGAGCTTTTTATCTGAGTCAATACAGTTCCTTCTGGTATGGCAAAAAATTAGACGCGTCTGTCTTGACGTCTCAGTGTGCTTTACTATTATTCTTTTAACAAAACCGGCCAAGTGCGAGTAGGACTCGTGCATTAAGGGTTCCGTACCATTATCTATAAAAACGGCAAAAAAATTACGTTTGTTGTATGGGAGCCCCCTTAAATATTTATTTTATTCTATTTGTTGTTATAGCGGCAACACAAATACATCATCTGTGAAAATTTCAACCCTCTAACTATCATGGTTCATGAGATACAGCCTGGTGACAGACGGACGGACGGACGGACGGACGGACGGACGGACAGCGAAGTCTCAGTAATAGGGTTTCCGTTTTACCTTTTGGGTACGGAAGCCTAAAAAGTATCTACTATTATAGCCCTTTTAACGTCCCACTCCTAGGCACAGGCCTGCATTTAATGCGAGGGGTATTCAGGCCCTAGTCCACCACGCTGGCCCGGTGCGGGTTGGCAGACTTCACAAATTTATCGAGTACTAGTTAAATCTCCTCAGACGTTTACGATGTTTTCCTTCACCGTTTCATAGCAAGTGGTAATCTCGGATGAAAATGAGATTCGCACATGAATCGGGCCGGGGTTTGAACCTGCACACTTTTATTGCAAAACGTGCGTTCATCCACTCGGCTACCACTGCTACCTACTAAAAGTACCTACTGATTTTATTTTGTTTTTTTTTTAATTGCATGCATTTTTTTTTGTATTTCTAGTCGTTAATTAACGCATGTATTGACTCACAGAAAAAGTTAGTTCATCTACAAAATGTCATTAACAGCGCGACCGAATTCTGACGCGTGCTAGCGTGTATTTTTTACAAGCTTTTTTTTTTATATTAACCTAAGTATAACAACGTATGTCCGGGTGGAATCTTGCAGCTGAATTTTAAATCAGTTACCTTTAACCGACTGAAATTAAGTATACACGCTCATTATGGATGACAATATATGCTTAGCTATGTCACGTCATTATTCCAATATGGTGGATCATCCAAGATGGCGGAATAGTTACTTTTTCTGCACTACCACAGTATGGGTATCAAATGAAAGGGGTTGTTAAGGAGAACACGAAAACTAAGGGCAATGAAATAGAAGCTTGTTTAAAAAAAGTTTTTTTTACCACACAAATTAAATCTTTATGTGTGTAAACATAGATATATTTATATTAAGTAAGTTGCATGTAACGTTACGTAAAAGTGCTTTAGAACCTCACCTGTTTTCCGCAAAGGGGCAGACAGGGGTCTCTTCGGAGTATTTTGGTCCCAATGTAATAGGGGGCGAGCATATAGCCATTATAACGGGCACATTCCCCCTCAATACCCAGGGTGGAGACCGAACCCTGAGCTTCTGGACTACCAAAGAAGCTCTTCTAACCACTAAGCTATACGACAGCTAATAATACATCATCACGCCTGTATTCCCCGAAGGGGTAGGCAGAGGTGCACTGTAGTGCACCCACACTTCGCCGATGTATTTGGTCCCAATGTAATAGGGGGCGAGCATATTGCCATTATAACGGGCACATTCCCCCTCAATACGAAGGAGACTTGGGCCATAGTACACCACGCTGGCCCATTGCGGGTTGGTGAGCTTCACACACTTTTCTATAGACGTGCAGGTTTCCTCACGATGTTTTCCTTCACCGTTCAGCAAGGGGTAATCATTGTTGAAAATGACATTCGCACATGAAAATTATCCCAGGGCCTGGGATTTGAACTTGCACCCCTTACGTTCAAGGCGGGCGTTCTTGCCCACGAGGCTACCTCTGCTTACGACAGCTATATACTTTATTTTTTATTATCAATCTATCCTACTTAGCAATCAGATATATTGTCAAATCATAAATTTATCAAAAGTTATATTTTACAAAATGCTCCTGCATTGTAAAATCCCTTTGTAGGTGATTTTTAAAGGGGTTGTAATTAGTTTTCCCGCTTACCTTTTGTGGTTGATGGCTGTTTTTGTTCTTCAAATCAATCCATAGTCTTGCCAAGTTGATCGCCAATCCTATTACAGCCACTATGAAGAATTTCACCTGGAAAATTTTATACCACGAGTTAATGCTAATTGCTAAAGAGATAAAATATGGTCTACCGACTGCTCATCACGCGTAGAAACTATACAGGGTGTTTCAGAAGTCCGAAATATTACTTGGCCGTCTGCACGAGTAGAACTCATACTTCAATGAAATTTAATTGACAGAGCGAGCGTATATTTGTGTGGCTTTCACCACAGCAATTCAATCTTTATGTATCCCGACACAAGAGTTATTTTTGGTCGACCACTACTACAGCCCTTTTAACTTCCCACTGCTGGGCACGGGCCTCCCCTCAATGCGAGGGGGATTCAGGCAATAGTCCACCACGCTGGCCCAGTGCGGGTTGGCAGACTTCAAACATCTATCGAGAATGAGTCAAGTTCCCTCAGATGTGCAGGTTTCCTCACGATGTTTTCCTTCACCGTTTCATAGCAAGTGATAATCTCGGATGAAAATGAGATTCGCACATAAATCCCAGAGGTGCGAGCTGGGGTTTGACCACTGAGCTACCACTCCTCTTTTTGGTATTAGAAAAAAACCGGCCAAGTGCTAGTCGGACTCGCGCACGAAGGGTTCGATACTATTCGGTTCGATCTATATAAACGGCTTAAAAATACGTTTATTATATGGGAGCCCCCTTAAATATTTATTTTATTCTGTTTTTTAGTATTTGTTGTTATAGCGGCAACAGAAATACATCATCTGTGAAATTTCAAGTCTCTAGCTATCACGGTTCATGCGATACAGCCTGGTGACAGACAGACGGACGGACGGACGAACGGACGGACAGCGAAGTCTCAGTGATAGGGTTCCCGTTTTACCCTTTTGGTACGGAACCCTAAAAATGGACACGCGTGTTTTGTAGAAAGGCGTGTTGATGTACGATGCATACAGAGTTAGATAAGCAAATCGAGAGCTAAAAGGCTATTTGACTCAAACGACAGTTTTGGGCGATATTTACATATAAGGAATCAGCGAATTTTTCCGCGTCGAATGACTATGGTGTCCCGTGAAGTTGAAAAATGTCGCTTATATCGAATAGCCTTTCAAATCTCAAAATTTGTATTTACCTGTAATTTGAATGTTAAGATCTGAAGTAATGTCCCAATTTTAGCTTTCAGTACAGCTCCCAGGATCAACAGCTTCAGGATAGCCTTCTTCTTCTTCTTTTTCTTACCTCTTTGCTCTACAATTGTTAAAAAAATATATATTATCGATATTTAAAGAAAGTTGTAAGTACAATGAAAATGGCAGCCCAGATCATCTTTCAACACTTTATAAAAAATTATCATAATATGATAACTATTAATAAAATGTAGAGATGATAGAGCAAGAACGAACTCTACAGATCGAAACACACGATAAAAGCTGTAATTAGCGAGCAGACGGCTTTGTCGTGTAAATAAAGCTGAACTCTTAGAGAAGAGAGAGAAGATTAGTGGCTCTACTGCCAATTTGACAGAAAATCGAAAATCATGATTGTCTCATGGAGATATTATAAGGGAGATGGCATTTCGGGCCCACGCTGCGGTAAATTTTTCTGGTTTATCTGTCTCCGCCATTGTTGTTTTCCCATATAGTTGCCGTATACTACAGGTACAAGAGATAACAACAATGGCGGAAAAATCGCCGCAGATCTATACGGAGAGTGGAGTCGTTATGGGTACTACATACTCTATGTGCCTACGTGCATTACGTGTTCAAATCATAGTAGTGTCATATCTCATGCTAAATTATATTGATATCATGCTATAAATGCTTGACTTCATGCTTATGCTTGTAACTATACGAGCATACAATAATAACTCATTCCATGCTTTCAAAAATGCTTCACAACAAAATTGTTACCATAATATTATGTGGCTAAAACATCTGCAACATTTTGCACAAAAAAAGGAAGTTAAGGCACGTTACTATTGCCTTAGAATTGGATGGGTGACTGAATTTGACCTCCTTTGTTCTTGAGACAGAAGGCAGCGGTCCCAGCTGTTATTGTAAATATCTATGAGACTTTCGAAGGCAGTTATTTATTAAAAAATCTGATATCAATGATTGTCCCGCTTAAGTTTTTTTTATTTATCTGTGTGTGGTCCCAATCAGTCAAAAACTTAGTGGTTAGGCGGGCTGACCTGCTAATCAAGAGTATCCGAGTTCAATCCCTACTTTCATAAAACTATGTACGAGAGGTCCAATCTTCTGCCCCAACCATTTAACTAAGCTGACGGGCTAATGGGACTGCTAGGTATTTGACAACTTTACTGTACTTTTTTAATAGCCTAATAAATATCTCCCTGCTGGGCAAAGGTCACTACTCCTCTTACACAAGTACTTTAGACTCAGTATTTCAGGTAGTTATGAATAGTCAATAAACAAAAAATATATAGATCTTTACCCATTCGGAATACATTTCCTATGGAGAAGAATGGGCAAGAAACCAAATCCAGAACTACTAAACCACCACCATACCTTCTACAGAACTTCTATCAGCGAGACCATTCTCTGCATTCTCAGACTGGACTACATCTTCCGCCAAGGCATCCAGGGTTTCCTGCCCTACTCCCCACATGTCAGACACGATCCCCCTTCCAGTTCTAGACCCTGGCGTGCTGTTTTGCACCTCAGGCAGCGCCCGTTCCCCAACCACCCAAGTTTGCACCCCGCCGCCGAAGCTGCGACCTTTCTCCTGATGTTTCTGGATCTTCCGTAACGGCATCATGAGGGGATGGATGAGGTGGATCTTCGAGGGTTTGGGCTTCTTTTTCTTCTTCTTCATGTGCTCGCTAGTTGAGATTGTGATGCTGTCGATGCCACCGGAGTCATGTTTCTTCGATAGAGCCCTGTGCACGAAAAATACTTTTTTAAATTCACCAAAGCAAGTCTTGAACGCAAGGAGTGCAAGTTCAAATCCTGCGTCTGCACCTCTGAGATTGTTATGTGTTAATGTCATTTTCAATAATGATTATCACTTGCTGAACGGTGAAGGAAAATATCGTAGGGTAACCTGCACGTCTATAGAAAGGCGTGTGAAGTACACCAACTCGTAATGGGCCAGCGTGGTGGACTATGCCTCAAATCTCCCTCGTTATGATTGGGAACGTGCCCGCTATAATGGAAATAGGCTCGCTTTAAAAATATGCTTCTTCTTTGACCCAATATAAAACCTTTTGGTCAAAACAAAAATGTTTTCGTACGTTTTCAAGCTCCTAATTGCACAGGCCTTTACCTGGGTAAATTTGTAATGATACAGGGTGGCGCAATAGAACGTGCATATTGCATCATCTTTTTTCGCGGGGTAGAAAGTGCGCGGGAGGGGGGAGCCTGCATCGTTGGGTAGGCGGGCTCATGGAGTTTTAGTCACTATGAGTCACTTCGACGGGAAGCGTCGCGCATTTTACGAGAACTCTCGTTCATACATCGTTACTAGGCGTTTATATTGTTCTGAATATGGACTACGGCAAATTAGTGAAGCTCCGAGTGCTAATTTAATTAAAATATGGGTACAGCGTTTTGAAGAGACTGGTTCAACGTTTAAACCACAAGCAAAAGGTCGTCCAAGAACATCTAGGACCGACGACAATATTGAGAGAGTTATGCAGCAGTCTGTACGAGGAGATCCACAAATGTCTACTCGCAAGAGATCGTCTGTCTTACACTTATCGCGACGAAGTTTGCAACGAATTTTAAACTTGGATCTTAAACTTCAGTAAAAATAAACTTCAGTTATTTCTTAATAATACCTCAGTTTTATTTTAACTATACCTTTTGTATTTATTTTCTAATCAATATTTTAAATATGCACGTTCTATTGCGCCACCCTGTATAATGAACAGTTTTCACTGGTTAGTTTAAAAAAGTACGAGGCCGGCATCGAATTCGTCACCCGACCGGTCGCGTCACTTTCTTTCACTCGTGACCCACATAACATAGGTGTTACACATTGCTTAACTTTAAACAAAGTGAATGAATGATTTTGGAAAGTTCCTCGAGACAAGTGGATCCACCCACAAAGCCGAAATCATCGTTCTCAAACCAATGCCACCACCCTGTCTTGCAGAAATGTTTTTTAAATATTACTTTCAGTCTTTGGTATATAACTAAGTACAAAATATGTCAAACATTGTCAGTTAATATGGAAACAACAATACCTAATTCGACATACGTCAAAAAAACGACGGGGATCCGATTTTCGTTTGATAGAGATAAATCTCTATTAAAGATATGTCGAAACAAGAGAAAAAATACGACCGATTTGACGTTTCGACTCAACATATGTCTAATAGAGATGTTAATCGCACGAAAACCGCCCCGAGGTAGGTATATTTTTTCGTTTCGTGTCGAATTGGGTCCCTGTCCTTTTGCACAGCAGTTCTGCAGCCCATGACAGCTTTGTGTAATGGATTGAGCGTAGACGGCTCGGCTCACTGGTTGCGGATTCGATACCTACCAGATGCAAATTTCAGAAATGGCCTGTTCGGAATTTGCCTCGGTCTGAGCGCCCCCAGTCTATTATACGGTACCCATAGTACAAGCGTTGCTTAGTTTGGGATCATACGATGAGTATGTGTTGTCTAACAATTTTTATTTATACTTGTCTACACCCGTAGCTTTCATAGTTATTGAAATTTTATTTGACAAAGATGTGTGAATTATTTAAATCAACAAAATGTTATGCATATAAATGTGTTGAGTGAAAATTATTATGTGCGCACGAACCGAGAAAGTTGTGTTCTTTCAAATTGAAAAAAAAAACCAAAAAAATATTATCACACTCATCCGCCATTTTTTTCTCTTTCGTCACACATTTTATTTAATCTTCTGCTTTTACCAAATTTATGACATTATTACATTATCACGCCTGTATTCCCCAAAGGGGTAGGCAGAGGTGCACTGCAGTGCGCCCACACTTCGCCGATGTATTTTGGTCCCAATGTAATAGGAGGCGAGCATATTGCCATTATACCAGGCACATTCTACCTCAATACGAGAGAGATTTTGGGCCATAGTTCACCACACTGGCCCCGTGCGGATGAACTTCATCTTTCTATAGACGTGCAGGTTTCCTCACGATGTTTTCCTTTACCGTTCAGCAAGTGGTAGTCATTATTTAAAATGACATTCACACATGAACATTAAAATATTATAAAAATATGATGATTTATAATGGCATAAGATAAGGAATGGCTGCACCTGCTGTAAGGAAGTATTCATCCAATGTCAAGTAATTAATAGCAACAGCAAATTCAATAAATACAGATTATAAATAAAAATATTTGATGAAGATGAAAAAGATGGCGGATGAATCCTACTTATCTAATTATTTGATGCGTCATTCCATAGCATATTAATCAAATTGAACACATTCTAAAAATCATTCGAATCAAATTATATAGAATATTTTTTGTGTCCCCATTTCCGGGGGTCAACTTTTTCAAAATGCGTTTTGACATTAATCGATCATTATTTGATAGCATTTCGAAACTTCAACTTTCTCTTCAATTCACCTTTAAGTAGATTGTACTAACTTAACATCGATAAAAACACATGACTTTACACTTAGTATTTCCTTTTTATTTTAAGAATTAGCAGGTCATAAAAAATGGGAGATCCACCACTTTTATTTTATTTTATTTTATTTTTTAATTTGGTTATGTTATTAATTGCTTCACAGGCAGAACGCTAATCACAGGTGGAGCCATTTCTCATCTCATGCCATTATATTTCATTCGTGTCGTCACGAAGATAGAATGCTTTTCAAAAAAGCTTTCAGTGCATTTCAAATATAATTAAATAAAAAAAATATACGTGTGATTATCTATACGACTATAGAGTATCTAGAGAACCCATAACGATTCCATCCATCCATTCTTCGTATCTCATGCGCCTGTAGTATACGGCAACTATATAAGAAAACAATGGCGGAGTCATTTACCAACCAGAAAAATTTACCGCAGCGCGTACTCGAGATGCCATCTCCGTTATAATATCTCCATGGTCTATACACATGAATAAAATTGATGTGTTTGTTTGTAATGTCAAAACAACAGGTTTTTACTTAATGCATATGAAAGCATATAGGATAACTATAACGGAGAAGCAATTTTTTAAAAAAAACATAGATTTTGATGGAAGTTTCACTGCCAGATATCTGATGTTACAAGGAGTAAGTTAGGCTACTTTTATTTAAGACTAGCGGCCCGTCCCGTCTTCGCGCGGGTGGACATTTTTTTAAACATTTTGGGATACATAAATATAGCAACGGGATAGTAAAGATTCGGACTCGCGCACGGAGGGTTCCGTACCATTATCTATAAAAACGGCAATAAAATCACGTCTGTTGTATGGGAGCCCCCTTAAATATTAATTGTTTTTTTTTTTAGTATTTGTTGTTATAGCAGCAACAGAAATACATCATCTGTGAAAATTTCAACTCTCTAGCTATCACGGTTCATGAGATACAGCCTGGTGACAGACGGACGGACGGACGGACGGACAGCGAAGTAATAAGGTTCCCGTTTTACCCTTTGGGTACGGAACCCTAAAAAAACATAAAGTATATTTTTAAAGCCATGTTTTTATTTAAAAAAAGCTTAAGTATTGTTTATCCTCACAACACGTATTGCTATAAAAAGGTTTAACCTTGGACTTTGAGATGCTATTATTGGATCCGTAGCAAGCCAATAACACGTAAGTGACTTTTTTAAAATATTTTTTATAGCATAAGTCTTCCTTGACACTGAGAAACATTAAACCTCCTTGACATTAAAGCTTTAAAACACTTTATTAATGCTTTAGGCTGTATTTTCATGATAAAGCCGGCTGCCAGATTTTTACGGGCTCATCGGTAACTGATATGAAATCATAGAACCTTATCAAAAAAAAAATCGTCAGACAACACATACTATATATCCCAAACTAAGCATAGGTTGTACTATGGGTACCATCCAATGGACTGGGGGCGATCCCAGTTACACCCAGACTGAGGCAAATGTGGGTGGGCTCGAACCCGCTCAAACTGATTCCCGTACAAATGTACTGAAAATGCAACATAAACCGCCGTATCTTTTGATTGTGTTATCCTACAAGTCTGATTTTTTTAGGGCCCCAAGGGACCGCAGACATAAGTCTCTGTTATAAATTTCAACTTGATACCTTCACGGGTTTCTGAGAAAAAAGGTCTTGATAGACAACAAAGTGGTCCTATAAGGGTTCCGTTTCTTTCCATTTTAGGTACGGAACCCTAAAAACACTTTCGTATTTCGATATACTTTGTAAGGATGTTTTAAGTGTTGTTTAAATGAGTGACAGGTCCGTTTGCGCTGTCATGATTGTAAATGACTAATAACTGACCTACAAAAGTAGGTGCATAATTAAGCGTCTACCCATTTTTTATATTATACGTAGAGAAAGCTACATTAAAATTTTATGTATATAGCTGCGATTCGCCACTATATTAAAAACGGGCCAAGTGCGAGTCGGACTCGCGCACGAAGGGTTCCGTACCATTATCTATAAAAGCGGCAAAAAAATCACGTTTATTGTATGGGAGCCCCTTAAATATTTATTTTATTCTGTTTTTTAATCTTTGTTCTTATAGCGGCAACAGAAATACATCATCTGTGAAAATGTCAAGTCTCTAGCTATCACGGTTCATGAGATACAGCCTGGTGACAGACGGACGGACGGACGGACAGCGAAGTCTCAGTAATAGGGTTCCCGTTTTACCCTTTGGGTACGGAACCCTAAAAAAATACATGATCATCACGCCTGTACTCCCCGAAGGGTTAGGCTGAGGTGCACTGCAGTGCGCCCACTCTTCACCAATGTATTTTGGTCACAATGTTATAGGGGACGAGCCTATTGCCATTATACCTGGCACATTCCCCCTTAATACGATGGAGATTTGGGCTATAGTCCACCACGCTGGCCCACTGTGATTTTTTGGAACTTCACACGCCTTCTATAGACGTGCAGGTTTCCTCACGATGTTTTCCTTCACCGTTCAGCAAGTGGTAATCTTTGTTGAAAATGACAGTCGCACATGAAAATTATCGAGGTGCGGGCCCGGGATTTGAACTTGAACTCCTTACGTTCTTGCCCACGAGGCTACCACTGCTGACCAGAAAAAGTTTATTCTTCAAGGATTCATGGCATTCCAATGACAGCGCGGGCGAATTTTGACGCGTGGGGCTTTTACCACAGAAATTCAATCATTATGTATATTTACTCAGAGTTCGTTTTAGTATTGGCAAATATATTGACACCAGAGTTTAGCCGCTCCCCAATATACGGGGGCTTGAGGATGTGGTCCACGGGTTTAATTATTTATAAGATCTATTACCTGGCCATTCCTTGCTCTAAGATGTTACTCAGCGACCCCAGTGAGTCCATGATCTCTCGTCCGATCTTGGAAGGCGGCTCCTCCAGGGATCTTCCCGAACTCCTCACTTCCGCATCCGCTTCCTCTGTAAAGAATAAACATTTAGGGATCTGAACTAAGTCAGACAGCATACAGCCCTAACCTGTGGGTGTGATTATGAAGGAGTGTTATAAAGGTATTGCGACGCTTTTTATATAGGCACCTTGACCCGTTTTATCGGAGTCACGAAGTTTCAGAATGAGCGTCTTGACATCTAAAAATAAGGCACCTTGACGCCTATTTTTCGAGCGTCGCGTCGTCGTCATGCCGTCGGGGTATAGGCGACGCAAAGTTTGTTATAAGAGCGTCACAACGACTACTATTAGGGGTTGGTAACTTTGCGTCGTGACGCCTGGTATATTAGAAATTCCCATAAATGTATTATATGTCGACTTAATAGTAATTAGCGAACGACGATTAAATAGTAGTACCAAGAGTCACAATACGGGAAACTATTTTAATTGCCGTGGAAAATGATTTGCCATTTTTTAAATGAAAGTGTATTTGCCATGTTACTCTCTTGGGAGCTATCTGAACATAATACACACAGATTTAAAACTGATTTCACTATCGTTTAGATACTTATTTAGATACTATCGCATGATTATGTATGCGAATTACTGCATTATTTATAAAGCCAATAAAGTATATTTTCACTTATGCCTGGTAAGTACGGTGTTCTCAGTTTTATTTTAGTACACTTGGTCTAATGGTCAGTGCCATTATAAATCATGAGTATCACTTGCTAAACGGTGAAGGAAAACATCGTGAGGAAACCTGCACGTTTATAAAATGGCGTGTAAGTTCACCAACACGCATTGGGCCAGCGTGGTGGACTATGACCTAAATCTCCCTAGTATAGTATTGAGGGAGAATGTGCCCGGTATAATGTAATGGTATAATGGCAATAGGCTGGCCCCCTATTATATTGGGACCAAAATACATCGGCGTTCTGTATGTGCAAATTGCGAAAATTATCTTTTTGAAATTTGCTCTAGTCTGGGTGTAACTGGGATCGCCCCCAGTCTATTGTATGGTACCCATAGTACAAGTATTGCTTAGTTTGGGATCATACGATAAGTATGTGTTGTCTGGCGATATTTATTTATAGTATTGACACATCTTCAGCAGTCTTCTATGTAAGATTTCTTTGACTGTTTGTAACACTAGCAGTATTCATAATAACATTAATATAATACTGCCATTCTTCTCCATAGGAAATGCATTCCAAGTGGGTGGTAGAACTACTATTGTTATTATTTATTGACGATTCATAAGTATGGGTTTATATGAATAGAAAATATTCTGATTTTGGTTCTACTGTAATATACAAGTATATTGGTAAGCTCCAAAGACCATGCGTGCCTCGACTCATAAATAGCCAAGCACGAAAAGGAGAGATTTTCAAAAATCGATTTGGAATCGAGTAGAAGCGTGTCGGAATCAATCGAAAACCAGTTGCGATCCGATTGTGAAAGTATGCTTATTACGTGAGATTACTTATTCATTAGAGAGAGAGGCTAAATCAAACAGAAATAATATACAACATGTTTTTTGATATACACGGTGTATCAGAAGTCCGAAAAAATATTTTAGGGACATGTACCGTAGATCATATGTGGATGCTTAGTGAAGACAGTTTTTACCTAACTATCATCGTTTCTGAGTTATATAGACCTTTGAATATTTTTCAGCAGTTTAAACTACACTTATGAGGGGCCGCTACCAATATTCACAAAACATATACATATACATCATATATACATCATCACGCCTGTATTCCCCGAAGGGGTAGGCAGAGGTGCACTGCAGTGCGCCCACACTTCGCCGATTTATTTTGGTCCCAATGTAATATGGGGCGAGCCTATTGCCATTATACCGGGCACACGGGTTTCCTCACGATGTTTTCCGTCACCGTTTCTTAGCAAGTGATAATCTCAGATGAAAATGAGATTCGCACATGGAACCCAGAGGTGCGAGCCGGGGATAGAACCTGCGCACTTTGATTGCAAAGCGTGCGTTCGACCACTCGGCTACCACTGCTTCACAAAACAGAACATTCATATTTTACATAGGACTCCAGATATTACGATTAGAAATTGACGACGAAAAAAAAGTTTGGACAAACATAGTCAAATTTCGATAATTTTTTTATACCATTCAGTTGTATACCCGTTACTGATGAAAACGTCAAAGTATTTTTTTTTATGACATACGAAGGCAAACGAGCTGACGTTTCACCTGATGGTAAGTGATCAACGCCGCCCATGGACACCTGCAACACCAGGGGCATCGCAAGTGCGTTGCCGGCCTTTAAGGAATGAGTATGCTCGTTTCTTGAAGATACCTTTGTCGCTTCGGTCCGGGAACACCGCTGTAGGAAGTTCATTATTTCGGACTTCTGAAACACCTTGTATATTTAAGACTAAGCATTTTTTTAAGAGAGATAGGTCTACTAGTGTTTTGAGCATAAGCTGCTGGGTCACTGCAACAGGTATTTGCAGGTTCGATTCCCGTACGAGGTTAGTTTCAGAAATAGCCTTTTCGGAATTTGCAATGGTCTTATGTCCCAAATCTCCTTCGTATTGAGGGGAATGTGTTCAGTATAATGGCAATAGGCTCACCCCCTTTTACATTGGGACTAAGATAAATCGGCGAAGTGTGGGCGCACTGCAGTGTACCTCTGCTTACCCCTTCGTGGTATACAGGCGTGGTGATGATGATTGGTGCCATTCACTCACAGTATTATATTCGGTATCATTTTTAAAACCATCAAGTTATTAATGAATTGTCAGATGAATTGCCATAGTGGTGATTTTAGAAGTCAGTGCATACTTCTAACCGCATGGATCTAACAGAATTTTCACTCACCGTTGCATGTTTAAGATACCTATATACTAGTTATATATTACCAGTATATAGGGTTGTCACAGTCTATCTAACTCTTAACAACAAAATAAAAAAAATAATTAATAAATAAATGTTTAGAACTGAGGTTTGTAGACGCATTGTTACTGCTTTGTTGTCTATATATCTATAAATATAATTGGCATAATCAATATTTATTTAAGTACTAGCTGTGCCCGCGGTTTCACCCGCGCTAATAGTTACTTTGGCGTAGAGGGATGTTATAAAGTCTATGACCTTCCTCAATATGTGCAAACTTTAACCGTTTAGGCAGCGTACGCAACGGAAGCTTTCAAAAGGAATATTTTTTTCCCGTTTTTGCCACATTATTCGTTGCTGCTCCGCTCCTATTGGTCATAGCGTGATGATATGTAGCTTATAACCTTCCTCGATAAATGAACTATTTAACACAAAAATAATTATTCAATTCGGACCAGTAGTTCCTGAGATTAGCGCGTTCAACCAAACAAACAAACAAATGCAGCATAATAATTTCACCAAGTGTATTGGCTCCAAATCAAATTTCTCTTTTTACCAAATCTGTCTGAGCTATTTGTTTAATATGCCAACTAGATATTACCTACACATATGATATAAGTTTTATGTGCAAATATGATTAGAAAGTTAAAGTATATAACATACAAATGCGAGTGAATTGACTTGACTTTCAAAAATGTATTCTCTTCCTATATAAATAAAGATCAAATGTGTATGGCAAAAGCTCTGTGAAGACATGACTGAGTTTGCTTGCGTCATCGACAACATTTCGTTGAAAGAATGCTTCGTAGTAAGTAGATGACTTTATTTTGGGGATTCATCCGCCATCTCTATCACTGTCATCATTTATTTTTAATGTGTATTTATTGAATTTGTCCTTGCAAATAATTACTTGCCATAAATAGGTACCGCTAATCGCAGATGGAGCCATTCCTCATGTTATTCCATTAAATTTAATTATTTCGTAAAAAAAAGAAGAAAGCTTTAGTTCGTTTAAGATTAATGAATGTTTAATTTTCTGTTTAATTTTATTATGCGGTAAGAATTTTTTATTTGCAAACCATCACAGGACAGGCCTGGCCTAGCATGAAAGGTTTTTAGTAATAAACAAAATTGTACTTGTTTTTTCATTCATATAGTCTGATAATAACACCAAAATACATCTGCGAAGTGTGGGTGCACCTCTGCCTACCTCTGCCTGAATTCAGGCGTGATGTAAAATTCATCACGTTTTAGTATTGACAAATTAGTTGTCACTTGGCTTTTGACAAGTCGGTATTCGGAAGAAACAAGAAAGTTTAAATGTGAAACTCGTCTGTCCTTAACACGCCAAGAAATTTACATATTGCTCTAGTTTACTTTACAATTGGAAACCAAAGTCACACTTCTGACAACACGTAAGGATCTATTCAAAGAAGGATCTATACATACAAATAAAATTAAAGTGTATGTTTTTGATATCAAAATAACACCATTTTAAAGTATATACGATACCTATCTTAAACACCATACGAAAATAAATGTCTTTCTTTTTGTTCTGGGTAAACTCTCAAACGGCTGAACCAATCTCGATGGGATTTTCACTGGCAAATAGCTGATGATACCAGAAGTAACTTATGTTATTACAATTTTAGAAAAAAATTGGGTTTCCTTAAGGCTCAGCTAGCCCAAAATAAATGACTTGACTTTGATTCTATAGTTTTTTTCTATAGCATTCATTATTGTTGTCTTTTTCATTTTTTGTATATTTTTTTACATAATCAACAAGTTACTAATAATAACAAAATAAAGTATGTAATTTAATTTTGAATTTTCATTGTATATTATTTTAGAAATCATTTCTTTTTTTAAATTACTTCAATATTTTTACTTACTTTATTTCGCTCTCGGTCACAGTTAAAAAAACTGTCTAACATAACGCAACAGGCATACACGAGACAGATGTTAACCTAGTGTGGATGCCACAGACAACCAACCATTAGTTACAAAACACAGCTTGTAATTTGTATTGCTGATTAATTTTGTGTTTTGAGAATGTATAGCCTCATTAACTTTATATTGTACTCGCTGACCGGGCGAACTTCGTACCGCCTTAGAAAGCAGCGCCACCTACCGGGTCCAATTGTGAATCAAAACCATCCAGGATGCCACCCAAACGCATACAAAAAAATCATTCAAATCGGTCCAGCCGTTTAGGAGGAGTTAGCTTACAAGGAAAAGTGGCATTGATTTTTATATATATAGATAATTTTTAATTAAGAAAAACACACAAAAATGTAAATCTTTAGTGGAAAAAAGCAACCATGGAGTTTCTTGCCTATTCTTCTCCATAGGAAATGCATTCCGAATGGGTGGTAGAGATACTTTTAATATAATCTATTTTGTAATGACGATTCATAAGTGCCTGTATTGGTTTACGTGAATAAAAAAATCTTATTCTGATTCTGAAAACCTACTTAATACCTAAGTCAAGTACCCAATTGTAACTTACTTGATATGAATAATTATTTATTTATTGTTAGGAAGATTTACAGACAAATTGTATTTATATATTAAGATACAAGTATGTAGTCCCGTGCTATTAACAAATCTTCACAGATTAAATATCAAAAATTTTTGCTAAAAATAAAAGTAATAAACAGTAATTGCAAATCAAAGTGTGCAGGTTCAAACACCGGCTCGCACCTCTGGGTTTCATGTGCGAATCTCATTCACATCCGAGATTACCACTTGCTATGAAACGGTGAAGGAAAACATCGTGAGGAAACCTGCACGTCTGAGGGAACTTGACTAGTTTTTGATAGATGTGTGAAGTCTGCCAACCCGCACCGGGCCAGCGTGTTGGACTATGGCCTGAATCCCCCTCGCATTGAGGGGAGGCCCGTGCCCAACAGTGGGACATTAAAAAGGGCTGTAGTTATTATTAGTTTATATTCAAATCTGTAAAATGCGAACGAAGTGTGACATGTATAAGATAACTACTGAATCAAAGTTTAAACTGTAAAAAATAAGTGAATAGCTGTGTCTTATAATAGTTATCAATGTACGGTTAAATCATTGACATTATTATTGAAAAAAGTCGTTACAGATAAGTTTTTTAGCTGAATCAGTGCTACAGCAAACGAATTATATTATTCGTTTACTTGTATCAACCCTAGTGTACGGTATGGTGACAACTAGGTGCAAGACGTGCGGTGAGATACGATCATTTAACTGTAATTTAACTTGCCAACAACAGGGTTATGGGTAGAAAGGATGAAATTATATTAACAGTTTCCGCTTGTGCATCTATATAAGTAAAATTGAACTGTCTATTTGTAATATCAAAGTAACATCTCTTTACCAAATGCATATGAAAGTATTTTGATACCTATAACAATTATGCTTTTTTTGATTTTTTTGTATTTCTGTCTGTTTGTTCCGGGTAAACTTTCAAACGGCTGAAGCAATTGTGACGGCAACCACTGGTAGACCAGGTAATTTCAGGTTCGATTCTCCTCAGCGGCAAATTTCGGAAACGGCCTGTTTTTCGAATGTACCCTGGTATGGGTATAACTGAGATCGCCTTCAGTCCATTGTATGGTACCATCGAATGTTATTTACAGATCTCATAAAAAATAATTCAGCAGTTCTCGAATTATGATTGGACATACAGACGGATATCTATACTATAGTTTTATTACTCGATCTAGAGAGTATTATTGCGTACAATTAAAATGATAATAAACTCCACGAATGGAAAAGAAGTGATTATACTTTCTTTTTTCTAAGTATTATCTAGAAAACCACAACATGATTGCAATAGTTTGTAAGTGTCATATAATTAACTTCATTAACAGCCGTAATAACTTTCCTTTGTAAAGTTATGGTAAGATATTTTTAAATTTAACAAATCTACATTATCAATGTACTTAAATTTCTTTTTTATTTTATTTCTGTAATATGTTATGTAATTTTATGATCCCGAGCAACGGTCACCGTAGCCGGGGCAGACCAAAACGACGATGGCAAGAGGATCTGGTCACCTTTGCGGGTAATACTTGGCCACAAACAGCACGAGACCGCAGTGTGTGGAGGATAAAGGAGAGGCCTTTGCTCAGGAGTGGGGCACAAAATAGGCTAATAAAAAAAAATTAAATAAAGATGTGCTCGTATTTATTTATGTTTGTATTCATTTAATTCGAATTTATATTCTTACGGTTTATGTGGCAATTCTAAAATAATATTACGCTCATAATAATTGCGTAGCTTAAGATAAAATTTTATTTTTTTAATAATTGAAAAACGGCTATAATTGTGATTCTAGAGTAGTCTTAATACATAATTATGATAAGTTAAGTACTAATTACTTACTGTAAAAACAGATCATAGTTATTTCTTATCTATCCTAATAATATAAAGAAGAAAGATTTATATTTTTGTATGTAACGAATAAACTTAAAAACTACTGTACAGATTTGAAAAATTATTTTGCCGTTAGAAAGCTACATTATCACTTATTTATCCCAAAATGTTAAAAAATGTCCACCCGTACGAATCCGGGACGTGCCGTGAATTATATAATTTGTATCGAAACTTTTCAAAGATATTTACTTTTTTTGCACAAATAGGGAAACACATTTTAAGCATATAGAATATATTTCATTGCTAAAAATTGTTTGGTCGCTTTCTCGTTGTCTTTCAAACGACTTCTTTGACAGTATTTCTATAAATATAAATTCCATTTCTTGTCAGTTAACTTGGCGTAAAAATATAAATAAAAACTAATAGTAATTCTAAATGGTAACAATAAAAGACGCGGTGGGTAAGGTCCCTGTCGTCGCTACAAAAAAAATACTTTAACAATCTTAATCCTTACCTTCCCAACTCCTCCTCTCTTTCTCTACATCCTCTTCCCAGCCATCCAGCAGCTTCCCCGCTCTATCCTTTGCACAATTCCATGCTTCCGGTTCCGTCACACACTCCAGAATCGACATCAAACTCGGCGCTACATTTCTACCGAAACTGACCAAATATTCATATGATCGTTCGAATATGCTCGCACTATGCACTCCATTCGCAAGTAAGAGTGAGATAACGATATATGTTTGTGGAGACATGCTTTCTCCGAGCTACGGCGTTTGACTGGACGCGACGTGAGTGTGGTAAGCAGTTATATACGCGTACTTTCTTTTGATGGGTGGGTAGGGGTCCATTTTGTATCAGAAGTCAAAAATAATATTTTAGGTTTTCGGTAGCTCATCTATGTAAATGCGAAGACAGATTATACCTAACTATAATAGTTACAAAGTTGAATATTTGTCACAGGTATCGCGTTGTGGCCATTAGGTACATCCATAACCCTATTAAAAAGTGTTAACACAAAGTGTTAATCACGGGCCTCCCCTCACATCGAGGGGAGGCCCGTGCCCAGCAGTGGAACGTTAAAAGGGCTGTAGTAGTAACTACATTTACGAGGGGCGGCTATTAATATTCACAAAACAGAACTTGGAAATTTTACATAAAACTCGAGATATTTACTGAGGTTGAAAAAGCATGTTCGAATTTCTACCAAGATTTTGTACCATTCAGTTGTATAGCCGATACTCATGCGTCAATAATTTTCGGACTTCTGAAACACCCCACATATTCGCCAGACGACATCATCATATCGATAATGACTGATACATATTTGGAATTTGCGATTTCATCTGCGTCGACTATGTAAGCTCTCCTGAAAAGTTACAAACAAATATTCCAGCTTTATCTACATAGACACACAGTTCGTTTTGATTGGCGGGCTTTACACATCTCCAATATAGTTAAAAACGTATTCATATATTTCCGTGAAAATTTCTATGTCTCTGACAGCTCCCTTGGAGATACGAGTCGTGATGTTCTGTTTACAATTCACCGCAATCATTAATCTATGTACGTTATAAACATTTCTTTAGAAATCTTTTTAAACCATGATAGGCCTTTTCAGGAATGTCCGTACTCAATGACTAGGACAGGTTTAGATAAACTCGACTAACGAGTTCCAATCGATTCGTTCCGATTATCAATTGGAATCGGTACGGAACTTACTAATCGACTATTTCGTATAATTGTCAAAGATTCAAACTTTCTCAAAATACGTTTGCATAGGGCATGTTTGGAACACCTGTGACTTTGAATTATAATAATATGCCATCATCAAGCCTGTATTAGAGTAGGCAGAGGTGCGCCGCAGTACACCCATACTTCACTGATATATTTTGGTCCCAATCTTCGGGTATTTGGGTTCAATCCCATTGTTAGGGAGATGGTCCACCACGCTGACTGAATGGTTAGCTGAAAAATTTGAAATCAATTCACACGCTACAGTATCAGGGCGTTATGCAGAAGTGCACTGTTGTGCACCCATGTTTCGCCTATAGTATATTGATTCCATCGTCATAGACTCACCTATCTTGGTTGCGAGGATTAACGCTAGCACAAGTAGAGTTAGCGAATCTAACCTTACGAAAACTGGTTAGGTTCTCAGACATGTAAATTTCCTCACGATGTTTACCTTCACCGTTTAGCTAATGACAATCATTGCTACTGACAACTAATGAAATATGATATTCGTTTATTTAAAATGATGTGTAAATATTTATACTTAAATATTATGTATTCGTTTTTGTCCTGAGTTACCTTTCAGAATAAGCGTTCAGACTTCGTCTATAATAAGTTTTACGCCCTGAACACGCCGTTGTGAGCGAATTTCTTAACTTGTTTTGAAAATGCAATACGTGCTAATCTATACAAATCAATAACATTGAAGAGACTGTTTGTAATTTCAAAATTACAGTTTTTTACTGAATGCGTATATTAAAAGCACTGGTATCCGAGTGGTCGAACGCACGCCTTGCAAATCAAAGTGTGCAGGTTCAAACCCCGGCCGCACCTCTGGGTTTATGTGCGAATCTCATTTTCATCCGAGATTACCACTTGCTATGAAACGGTGAAGGAAAATATCGTGAGGAAACCTGCACGTCTATAGAAAGGCGTGTGAAGTTCACCAACCCGCACTGGGCCAGCGTGGTGGACTATAAAGCCCAATAGCCCAAAAATCTCCCTCTTATTGAGGGAGAATGTGCCCGGTATAATGGCAATAGGCTCGCCCCCTATTACATTGGGACCAAAAATACATCGGCGAAGTGTGGGCGCACTACAGTGCACCTCTGCCTACCCCTTCGGGGAATACAGGCGTGATGATGTATGTATTTTTTATATTACTTATATACGCTAATTACCATGAAAACTTTCTGTCTGTCTGTTTGCTCCGGGGAAACTACAAACGGTTGGGCAGATTTTGAAAGAATATCTGGCAGATAGCTGCTGTTACAAGGAGTAAGTAAGGCTACTTTTATTTTGGATAACAATCAAATCAGAACGCTTTCAAACTAGCATAGGGATAAGATCGTTGTTCAAAGTGCGTAGGTATAGACGCGCTTACAAGCTCGTGTGTCGCGCGAGGCGCGATGTTTCAATTGTTTCTTCGTCGGAATCCATATTAAAGATGAGACGGATAGTGGTTTGGCCGGATACCGGATATCCGGCAAGCTAGCAGGCCGGAGCACCGGATATCGCGTTACATGACGCTTCTAAAAGACAACTCGAATCGATCGCAATCACGGCCCATACATATGGTGGTCAGTTAATTTGCATCAGTACCCGCCGGCCGGATACTGAATTACTATCGGGCATTCGGCCGGATACTGAATTACTATCCGGCATCCGGCCGGATACTGAATTACTATCCGGCATTCGGCCGGATACTGAATTACTATCCGGCATCCGGCTGGATACTGAATTACTATCCGGCATTCGGCCGGATACTGAATTACTATCGGGCATCCGGCCGGATACTGAATTACTATCCGGCATTCGGCCGGATACTGAATTACTATCGGGCATCCGGCCGGATACTGAATTACTATCCGGCATCCGGCCGGATACTGAATTACTATCCGGCATCCGGCCGGATACTGAATTACTATCTGGCTTTCGGCCGGATACTGAATTATACTGAAGTAAAAACAAGGCCGGATACTGGATAGTTCCCGGATATCCGTTTCATCTCTAATCCTTATTGCTACTGACACTACCCACCACCGGGTCGGGCGTACACGCAATAAGTACGCGCGTTTGCCGCTTCGAAAACGCGTATTACGAAACAACGAACGTATCCGCGCAAAAAAACGCTAGTCTGAAAGCGCTTTGAGTCTGAACAGACCACCGGCAAACGACAAAATCATTTATTTAACGACAGCTTATTTAATAGTAGTAAGTACAAAATTTATTTTTCACAAACGTCTGTGTAGTCAGCGCATTTTGTAATATAATTGAAGTAACCATTTTTATTTATGAAAATGGTAGACAATAAGAGTTATAAACTATTGTACATAAGAATTATATACCATGTGTTATGTACTACCTTGTTTCATAGTGTGACGTGTTACGGGATTTATATTTGGGCGAGTATAAAAGACGACTTAATGAATGAACCATCGATTCAAAATGTTAAATGGTATACTCTCGCCTACGGGACTAATTGGAATTTCGTGAGTATTTCAGTCAATAAGTTATATTTAACGGCTGCTCTATAATTACGGGATATCCCCACGGGGTAGGTAGAGGTGCACTGCAATGTACCAACACTTCGCCGATGTATTTTGGTCCTAATGTTATAGGGTACATAGCAGTGGTAGCCGAGTGGTCGAACGCACGTCTTGCAAATCAAAGTGTGCAGGTTCAAACCCCGGCTCGCACCTCTGGGATTCGCACATGGATATGTGCGAATCTCATTTTCATCCGAGATTATAACTTGCTATGAAACGGTGAAGGATAACATCTTGAGGAAACCTGCACGTCTGAGGGAACTTGTCTAGTTCTCGATAGATGTGTGAAGTCTGCCAACCCGCACTGGGCCAGCGTGGTGGACTATGGCCTGAAATCCCCCTCGCATTGAGGGGAGGCCCGTGCCCAGCAGTGGGACGTTAAAAAAGGGCTGTAGTAGTAGTTATAGGGGTGAGCCTATTGCCATTATACCGGGCACATCCTATCCTACTAAAATTATAAACGTGAAAGTTGTTGAGGATGTATGGATGGAGGGATGGATGTTTGTAACTCTTTCACGCAAAAACTACTTAACGGATTTATATGAAACTTTACACTATTATTCTTTATACGTCAGAATGAAACATAGGCTACATTTTATTAGAAAAACCTATCGAAATCCTTACGAAAACAGCATTAATGTAACACAAGGTGTAAAAAAATTGCTTAAAAATGTAATTACTTCGCTTACGCTGCGAAAACTATTGATGAGACATAAAATATTGTATTTCATATTTGCAATACTCATAATTACCTACAAAAGTCTGCGAGACGATATGTCTAACTATTATAGCTGTAATAACCCTTTTTGTTCAAACTAATCTGTTAAAACACGAGTACCTACGATGAAAAATGTAGACTTCCCTATCGTGATTACGAATCCTAATCCGTAATTATCTTTGTAAATACAACTGATTATTCCTCTGTACATTCCTGTTTAAAGTTTTCGAATTAGACCGTTCGTTTAGAAGTTACAAGAAGGTTTATTACGGCAAAAAATTCGCCATTAAACCGCGCGTCATTGCATAGCTCCGGTAGGTGGCGCGACGGTGCGGCGGGCAGGACAGCGGGGTAAAAACACGCGACATCGCCGAGTGTGCGACTCCTGAGGACACTGATATCGTTAATGGTTATTGTCCATATTACGTGTATTGAGTTTTCAGAAAACTTCCCGATTTATGGTTAGTATAAAATAGAAGTCAGTAATAAGGAAAATGCAACTTTTAACATTATACTTTGATGGCACTGGGAGATAGTAGATGTTCCGAAGCGTAACTGAGGGTAATTTAATTTTGGAAAAAAGAGTAGGTTTCCGCGGAAAAACACTAATTTTTCCAGGTAAAGTCCACGCGGGCGAAACCGCGGGCGAAATCCATCCATCCATCAATCCATCCATCCATCCCTCCATCTTTCCATCCATCCATCCATCCATCAATCCATCCATCAATCCATCCCCACAAACTTTCACATTACAAGGATAGGATAGGATTCATAAGTACCTGTTATTTCCTACTTCTGATATACGCTGTAATTATTTGATATGAATCCTGCTATACATAATGTAACCTGTTTGAACGTCACGCTTGGCTCCGCGCTGCTGACATTGAAATTATATACTAGACTGCATAATTATAGATTTTTTTAAATTGCACGACGAGAAATAGTGTTGATTATGGTTCTGTAGGTATTATTTATGGAGTCGAATCTGGGGAGTATGGTTAACTGGGTGGGGAAGTGTCGCGACGCCTACTGTGACAAACGTCGTGACGCCGACAATTTCAAGCGTCGTGACGCCAACGACTTCAAGAGCCGCGACGCCTTCTATGGCAAAGGTCGTGATACCAAAAAAATTCAAGCGTCATGACGCTAGCTATAACTAGTGTCGGGATACCATCTATGGCAAACGTCGTGACGCCAACTATGACTAGCGACGTGACACCATATATCGCAAACGTCACCACGCCAACGATAATGTTTGTTTGTCACCTTATGTTTACTATACTGAGGGTTGCGACGTCTTCAAAAATAAGCGTCGCGACACCTACCAAAAAGTGCGTTGTGACGCCTACTATAGTGAGAATCATGACGTCTGCTTAGAGAGCGTCGGGCATGATGTCTGTCTACTATAATAAGCATCTTTAGGCCTGCTATGTATAGCAGGCCTAAAGATGCTCTTTCTAGTAGGCGTCATGACGCTCTGTAGAGCGTCATGACGCCTACTAGAAAGAGGATCGCAGTGCCTTAAATGATTACCGTACAAAAATACTGCAAGGATAATAAAACTACATCCGTACCCTAAACAAGACCGCAGTCCGCCATCTTTTTTGTAATTAAAGACTTCGTGGCAACGGAACCCCAAAAAAACATGAAATAAAAAAAAATACACCTGATGCTCTTATGATCCTAAACACATCCTTCGCGATACTTACAGTGCAAACACGTATATAATGTATTAAATAAATACAAAATCAACAACAAAATGGCGCTCGTAAAAATTAACATTACGGATAATGGAAATTGTGAAAAAAATCCAAAGTTTCGAACTGTCTTACTGTGCGTGACTGTCTTTCATGTTATATGTGTTTGTTTGTTTTGGTTTGTGTCGTGTTATGGGATCCGTATGTTTTTTCATATACCTGAAAACTTATTAAATGAGCTTCAAGTGGACACTGTCATGCGGTTCGCAGCTCTATATTTGACTAATTGGAATCTCGTAAGTCAATCAAGCTATCATTTTAAGATTACAGAAATGACCTCGGAATTTACGCCAAGAAAACAACATCTTTTTTCAATGGTACCTAGAATTTGAGTAGTGTAGACATTAGATATTATCACCTTGATGCAATTTAACTAGACATATTCTAGTTACAAGATGTAATTTTTATGTTTTAAAAATGGAGTGATAGCAGCTCCTGGGTGTGACTGGGATCACCCCCAGTCCAGTATGGCTATTATAGGCTGTTGGGGCTGTCTCGCTTCTGTAGCGCATGGGGGGTGTTCGCAGAAAAGCAAGTAAATTGTTTTTATATTATAATGCGAAAAAGATGTGCATCCCTGGTGCGCAAAGTGCGGGCCAGCTCGAATAGCATCCTGGCTGTGATTGCTGCATTGTGAATCGTTGCTCCAAAATTTCTGCTGGAATTCTGAAGACATTTTTCGCAAATTATTTGTAATGTTACCTACCTACCTACTGACATAGTCATAAGCTAGTTGTTACTAACCATAATATGAGTCATGTAGATACTCGAAATAAATAAATTATTATCTCCTTGAACAACGATTTACAAAATATTTACAATGCAAAACAAAATAAGTTAAAACTAATAAGAAAATATATATTTATAAAATATGTAAAAAAAATGGCCCATGCGGAAGCGTACCCAAGACGCTGTCTGCATTCCCTCGCTGAATGGCTAGAGCCACTCGTTGAGCGAGAAAATGGCATGCTCTTGGGTCGCCGGTTGTGTCGACCAATTTTTTGCCTAATATGTTCATTAAATTTTGGGTGCTTGGACCCCATGGACCTAGGGTTTTCTCCTTTATTTCTTATCTTTCTTATAAATTACATTTTTAAATATATATACATAAAAAATACATTTATAAATATAAAAAACAGTAGCCCACCGGCATCTGGAACAGGGTCCTAGTTACCAGTGGTTAGGGCTCCAGAGAGAGGAACTTCCTCACAATGCGCGCCGTCTCCAGAAGTACTGCCTTCTGAATCTGTGCCTTGATCCAGCTGCTTAACGCGAGCCTCTTTAGGTGTTATATTATTATTATTATAGTGCAAGTTTTGCTTAGTTTGAGATCGTACGATGAGGACCTTTGGGTTGTCTGGCGTTATGTATATTTAGAGTTGTATTCACTGAGTTTCTTGCCGGATCTTCTCATATAAGGAAAGTAATGTGTTCTGACAATTCGTAAGAACAAAAAAGGAAGAATATTTTTCAACGAAATGTCATCGATAAAGCGAGCGAACATCGCCTGGTCGCGTAGCTTTTGCCAGAGACATTTAATCTTTGTGTATAATGGCACAGAGTACATTTTCAAAACAAAAGTCAAATGATTTTGCTAGTAACAGTGGTGTGTTGAGTGCGTACGTAGCAACGCAATTATAAAACCTTTATTTAACCAGTAGGGTTCCGTACTAAAAAAGGAAAAATACTGAACCCTTATAGAATCACTTTGTTGTCCGTCTGTCTGTCTGTCAAGACCCTTTTTCTCAGAAACGCGTGAAGGTATCAAGTTGAAAGTTATAACAGATACTTATGTCTGCGGTCCATTGGTGCCCTAAAAAATAAACCTTCTAGGTTAACGCAATCAAAAGATACGGCAGTAGATACGGCAGTTTATGCTGCATTTTCAGTACATTTGCAAGCAAAAGCAAGGTGTTATAGAACAAGTTGGGCTATAACACCTTGCTTTTTGCTAAATTTCATGATTCTAGGTCAACATGAAGTTACTTATAGGTTCCAGATTCCCGTGCAAATGTACTGAATGTTGTATTTTCACACAGCACAGGTAGGTAAAGGAAAAAATCCGAAACCTGTAAATTTATTTTTTTAAAAAGGTTTTTTTCGATTTTAAACTTATTTTGTTAGTTTCTATGGGGCCACCAGTATACCAACCGCAAAGTTAAGTTTGTCTCTCTATCCAGTTTATCTTTTCGGTAGAGTTATGGTCGGTGCTTTCACAGTTTAGGTACGGAACCCTCGGTGCGCGAGTCCAGCTCGCACTTGGCCGGTTTTTTTTCCAATACCAAAACAATCTATAGGTATTGAGAATAAGTTAATTCTTCAATGAAATGACATTAACAGGGTGGAAAACTGTGGCTCCATTCTCCCTCGTATTGAGGGGGAATGATTCTGATTAATAGGCGAAGTGTAGGTGCACTGCAGTGCACCTCTGGATACCCGTCGGGGAATACCGGCGTGATGATGATGTATTATAACAGTTAGATATGTCTATAATTGCTTTGGCGTGATGCCTTCCACGATAGATAGGTACTGAGTTCTAGATTAGTAACAGAACAATGGACGCAGCAATTCTCTCAAGGAGAACTCATAGGTACCTTAAGTAGGTGGGTGAACATACCACCTACACTCAAGCTTTGCTTAGTTTGGGATCATACGATGAAATACTGTGTATTATTATTATATGTACGGTGATATTTATAAAATAAAAAAATATCGCCAGACAACACATACACCGTCGTATGATCCCAAACTAAGCAATCCTTGTACTATGGGTACCGTACAATGGACTGGGGGCGATCCCACTTACACCCAGACCAGGGTAAATTCCAAGAAAGCCATTTCTGAAATTTGCCACTAGCGGGAATCGAACCCGCAATCAGTGAGCCGAGCGATCTACGCTCAAAGTCAAAGTCAAATCATTTATTTTGTATAGGCCTAAGACGGACTCGCGCACGAACGGTTCCGTACCATTATCTATAAAAACGGCAAAAAATTCACATTTATTGTATGGGAGCCCCCTTAAATATTTATTTTATTCTGTTTTTTAGTATTTGTTGTTATAGCGGCAAGAGAAATACATCATCTGTGAAAATTTCTAGTCTCTAGCTATCACGGTTCATGAGATACAGCCTGGTGACAGACGGACGGACGGACGGACAGCGAAGTCTCAATAATAGGGTTCCCGTTTTACCCTTTGGATACGGAACCCTAAAAATAGAACTCGAAAATTTAGCAAAGCGCTCGAGATATAGCAAGATTTTCAAATAAGCCGTTCAAAAAAATTAGAAAAATCATGTACATTTTTGTAAATACCATTCGTGTATTCTATGTATCATTTCGGATTTCTGAAACACTGTCTGTATATTCGATTAACCCCACCATTAAGTAACTCGATTATTCTCAGCTCAAACAAACGGAAGAACCTTGTATCATGGATCTTTAAGGAAATAGACGTAACATTAGGTAATTTAAAATATTACTGTTTGGCCTCAAACAAGGACTCAATTATATTTGCAAATTTAAAATGTTAAATTCATAAATTCTAAGTATAAAGCAATGGCACACTGAGGAATTTTTGCCAAAACGGTATTGACTCATAGCAAAGTTCTTCTTCAATTTTAAACCAAATTAGTAAAATTTTATGGAATAAGATGAGAAATGGCACCAATGGTTAGCGGTATTTATGGCAATCTCGAGTAATTAATAGCAAGGACAAATTCAATTAATACACATTATAAATAAAAAACCGGCCAAGTGCGAGTCGGACTCGCGCACGAAAGGATCCGTACCATTATGTACAAAAACGCCAAAAAAATCACGTTTGTTGTATGGGAGCCCCATTAAATATTTAATTTTATTATGTTATTTAGTATTTGTTGTTATAGCGGCAACAGAAATACATCATCTGTGAAAATTTCAACTCTCTAGCTATCACGGTTCATGAGATACAGCCTGGTGACAGACGGACGGACGGACGGACGGATGGACGGATGGACGGACGGACGGACAGACGGATGGACAGCGAAGTCTTAGTAATAGGGTTCCCTTTTTACCCTTTGGGTACGGAACCCTAAAAATGGGTGATGACAGTGATAAAGTTGGCGAACTTCACTTGACTTTTTAAAAGATACGCGTGGCTATTACGCAGAAATTCAATCTTTATGTATATTGACACAGAATTCATTTTGGTATTACTAAAAATGCGTAATCAAACTATGTTTATCAATGATAGCTAGAATATGACCAGTGTAGACATATACATTATCACCTTGAAGTCTTTAGACTAGTCATTGTCTACCAATGCTAAAGAATGCTGGTTTCATGCATTAAAAATGTTTTATATAATTGTGTTGGATACCTTGGAGCCTATTTATTTGCACGCCCCTTGCCATAGTTAAAAGTATTTTTTTTTCAGACATTCCAAACTCTATTCCTGACGATGTCTCTTGTCTATGACGTGTTGGAGTGGAGAGATAAACATGAAACAAGTATTGGAAAGAAGTTAAAATACTACCGCGATATATTATTCAAGGGTGCTGTAGTTCCCGTGACCATGGTAAGTTGAGGGTGCTATTTGTTAGTAGCAATGGTAGCTTAGTAGGTAGAACGCTCGCCTTGAACTCAAGGGATGTAGGTTCATAGCTTGCACCTACAGGATTATCTCATTTCATGTGTGAATGTCATTATCAATTCCACTTGCTGAACGGTTAAGGCAATCGTGAGTAAAACAGGCACCTCTATAAAAAGTTGTATGAAGATCACTAATCCACACTGCACTGGGATCAAAATACATGAACGTCTGCCTACTCCTTCGAGGAATACAGATATGATGAGACTGAGAATATAGTTTAATAAAATTAAGACAAAACAATTGAAGACATTTTCACTTCATTAGATCTAAGAGAATGCTAAAGTAACAGCTGATCTTATGAGCTGGCTGGCATCAACTTTTATTTTATTAGTAGCGTATCCGCGAAAGAGGTATGTCGGGATCGTAGCGTGTGGTCTCTGCCTATCCCCATGGGATACAGGCGTGAGTATATGTATGTATGTACGTATCCTCTATTACCCCGCGTATGCTACTACGCTAAAAACGAAATAAATCTAGCTTATTTAGCCATCCAAACTCCTTATGAAACCGGTTTGGAGCACATCGGTTGGATGGTTTCAAAGTCTATAATGAATATATGTAGATTTTTGTTTTGTGTTTTATACGTATAGATTATCTTTTCCAGTTCGTTTCAAGTATGTTCTGGACGGTCTACTGGATCGACCGGGAGCTGGTCTTCCCGAAGGTCTACGACCAGCTCTTACCATGGTGGTTCAACCATTGCGTCCATACCAACATAACCATAGTGGTACTGGTCGAAACTATACTCCTAGAGAGAAGACATCCAACTAATATGAAATTGGAGTTGTATCTGGATGGGTTCATTGGAGTAGTATATGCTATTGTGTAAGTATTATATAGTTCAATAGTTTAACGTACTTAGGTTAAATTTTATGATTAAGCTGGATAATAATTACGTGATTAATCGTTTACTGAGTACCATGCAATGGATTGGGGGCGATACCAGTTATACTAAGACTGGAGAAAATTCCAAAAAGGCAATATTTGAAATTGGACTCTGCTGGGGATCGAACTCGCAATCACCCGGTGCAGTAGGCCTAACGGTCTACGCACAGACCACTAAACCAAGCCATTGTAAAACATATGATGTTAGGATACTCGCAGAGTCATCTTTAATTCCTCTCCATCCAAAGGTAACGTGCTAAAGATCACTTTTAGTGTTAAGGCCATTGAAACTTTAAATTCAAGAAACGAGCCTACTCATTCCTTAAAGGCCGGCAACGCACTTGCGATGCCCCTGGTGTTGCAGGTGTCCATGGGCGGCGTTGATCACTTTCCATCAGGTGAAACGTCTGATCGTTTGCCTCCCTATCTCATAAAAAAAAATTGTTTATTTTGTATTATTTTAAGAGGTGGAACAATAAAGAGTAATCTATTTTGGTGGTAAAGCGAAGATCTTTCTGCCCGACTAGCTGTATGCCTGGCGGGGTCCGCTACACCTCCTCACGATTATTGTCGAGATCCGTATATATAGACCAGTAGTTGTTGCATGAGCGCCAAGACAAGACATGTCACAGAATATGTTGATTATATCTCTTTCTTTCGTATGAGACAGAGAGCGAGCGAGCCAACCCGTGACAGAGGTCTGCATGTCAGGACTCTTGTCCTGACATGCATGCTAATACCACAGGTCGTCGAGAACTCTTCTTGCGCGAGTTAAGATTTCCATACTACTTTGTATCGTGGCTCGGTTTCTTGTACGCGTAGAATTGCGATGTGTTGATAGTCGCGCCATCTATTGACGTGTGGTGGAAGTTCTGCTTTGTAGCCATACTATCGATTTTGTGACTAATAATTATTGATTTTATTTTCAGGTACTATTCAATATACTTTATAACGGGTCGATGGTTATACGGCGTGTTCGGTATCATGAACTGGTGGCAGGTCTGCTTATACCAGCTGCTTATATGGGCATCAATGTTTTTATTCTACCTCCTCCAGTTCCCCATCAACCGAATATTCCATAAAGAACCAGTTATGGAAGATAAGAATGGTATTGCAGATGATGGAATTCCAGATGCTAATATAGGCGATTTGAAATTAAGAAGTCAGTTTGAGAATTCTAATCTATGATACGTCATCACACCTGAATGCCCCGAAGGAGTAGGCAGAGGTGGACTGCAGTGCGCCCACACTTCGCCGTTGTATTATGGTCCTCATGTAATAGATATATTTGAATGACTACTTTTCTTTATTAATACATACTTAATAATAATGTTAATTATGATATAATTTTGACTGTATGTAGTTTTAACAAAATGAAAATGTGATATGCTATTATTGTTCGATATTTAAGTATGTATCTCTACAAATGAATAAGATATCTTATTAATGTATAAGTTTGCCTATACCAAAACGGACTCTGTGTCAATATACATAACGATTGAATTGCTTTGGTAAAATCCAAGCCTTCGCGCGCGCTAAAATGCGCTCGCGGAGTCGATGTCATTTCGTTGGATAATAAACTTTTTCTACAAGTCAATACGGTTTGTTTTGGTATGGGCAAACATTCGACGTGCGTGTCTTAACACCCCAGTGGCTTAAAGGATGGTACACAGAAAAATATAATAAATATTTTACACTTTTATTAAAGGAAATTTCCTTAAAATAACTTTACAAGTACAAAAAATGTCGTCCAATTTACAAATTCGAATATCAGCCGCCACCACTTACCACTCCTTTTCCGCAGTATTATTGTAATATTACTTTGCTTTTTGATTGAAAATCAAATGAGCGTATTATTAAAATAATCCTGCAATGTGGTGCGACTGTTACAATGAGTACAATCAAGAAGAAAATGGTTAGAGCTTTTTAAAAACATGTCAATTAGTTTTAAAATTAGTTTTCAAGTTTTTTTTTCATCGTATGACATTATGTGTCAAATGGGTTCATGTAATAAGGTTCAAATTGCAACCAATCAAGCAATGGCCTATAGGAGTGTCTAAAATCGTCGTATTGGTAATTACGAAAACTGATTGTACTAACTTATGATAAAGATCATATTGCTCCGAAATATCATCGATTACGCTGCAAACTTCCAGCGAGGTTGCATGATTTTTACCAGAGAAATTTAATCTTTATACATATTGTTAAAAAGTCCGTTTTGGTATTGCCAAAAGTCCCAGGGCTTTACAGGCAGCTGCTGTCGGCTCTAGTGCCGTTGAAAGCCCATCTCTTCTCGATTGAAATCACAACTTCTCATCTTTCCTTAATCAATATTAGGTAACTAAGAGTATTTTTTAAAAATATATTTTATATTCTATAAATAAGTTGGCAGTGGTAAGATGGAAGGAGTATACAAAAAAAGAAACAATTAAACATAATTTAAAATAAAGTTTGACTAAGATTAAAATGTACTTTTATACGAAAACCTGTAGGATATTGATAAATAATTTGTTTTCAAGCTGACCGATTGGAACCTAGTTTGCACTGCATATATTTCCTGGGAATTCACTTTTGTTCACACCTGTACGTCTGCCATAAAGAATCCCGCACACTAGGGCCGATCCTCGTGCGTATTTTGTTTTTGGCATAACAAACCGAACTGTATTGAATAGAAAAAGTTCATTCTCATTCATTCGTTGACGCATTATTGATATTATGCATATTGATACAGAGTTTGTTTTATTATTAGCGTCGACGCCCCAATGTGCGTGAGGCTTTAGAGTAGACATACAGTTGCCAACAAAAGTGAATTAAGTACAGTGTAGCCAATTTCTTTTTTGAAGTAAACATCGTCTATACAAAACTGTCATTGTACTATCAGAAACAACACTGTTAAAAGCGACGACTTTCTCAAACTAACACCGTAGTTCTGCAAAATTATTTTTGTCAACTATCCAAAACATTTGTTTTTGTATTGGCTTGAAAAACAAATATAGTCCGACTGAAGAAATTATATTAATGTTTTTTATAATTTAAAATGTTATATTTGATGTTTTAATTACATTAATGATCAACGTAAAATTGTAACAAAAAAAATTATTGAAATTAAACTATTTTACGGATTTTAACGCGTTTATTTACTATTTTATTTTCCCGACGTTTTTTCTGCGTGGATCGGACCGCAAACAACAACTAAATATGAGGGTACCCAGTTATTAACTATGACATCAGGACGTCTAACACCTCAGTCCCCCCGTGACTATGGTTGCTGTAAAGCAGCCGAAACGTCGGGAAAATAAAATAGTAAATAAACGCGATAAAATCCGTAAAATAGTTTAATTTCAATGTATAGTATTCGCGTAAATATAAGAAAACAATATAAAAAAAAATATGTTATTTGAATAAGGTGCAATAAGTAAAAAAATAATAATAAAAAAACCCCATTCAATTTAATTGTAAATCCTTACTTTTTAAGTATCGCAAAAGAACGACAAAAATTTCATTTATTTCTTTATCTGTCTTTGTAATCAGTCGGTACGGAATATCTCTACAAGTTTTCATAAATTCACAAGAAATATATTAATCAAAAGAACTCTACCATCTGTCTGTAGAGTTGTCTTGGGTACCTCGGGACCGCGTCCTCATGGTAGACCAGCCTTTGGGGCTGCAAATAATAAGAATTGGGGGTTCTTATACTGACCCCTTGGACTTGGGGGCGCTTTCTGATCTGATACGTCGCTATATCTGACGCAGCAAACTGAGGATCAGGATGCAAATTGTTTCTGAATCTAGAAAAAGTGTAATCTCTATCAGATTGCGCTACAAAGCCACTGGGAACTCTACCGACCGGCAAATTGGGCGCCAACGCTTCGTTTAGTCTAACATCGTAATCGTTTTCAAAACTGTCTGCAAGGTTTTGTTTAATGGATATGTTTTCAGGTAAAGGTTTGCCGGTCGCCGTGTAGGGCTTAGATATTTCTGGTGTTGGTTTTATATCTTTCCTAAACGGTGCTTGGGTAGTTTTATATGAATTGTCGGTTCTATATGAGTTGTCATCTTTATATGAGTTGTCGGTTCTATAAGTACTGTCTATAAAAGGTATGGAAGTAGCCAAATAAGGCTTGATATAATCTCCAGGTGACAAAGTAGACTCAAGTTTATCTCTAATCGCTTCGTAACTATCTGTATACGTTCTTAACACTTTGTTAGCTAAATTCTTTGCTTGTTCCTCAGTTGTTAATTTCTCCGTGGTAGCTTTCACTGTCGTTGTAGTACCTTCAGTGGTAGCTAGGAATGTTGTTGTGTCATGCTTTGCTGGTTTGTCATAATCAATGTCCTCTTCATCATAATATTCTTCGTCATATTCTTCTTTCAGCTGTTTGAATGCCTTTTCAGTAGTTGCGATAGTAGTAGTTTTTTTAGTGGTAGTAGTAGTGGTAGTGGTAGTTGTAGGGGTGGTGGTAGAGGTAGTGGTCGTTTTGGGTGTGGTAGTTTTAGGGGTGGTAGTTTTAGGGGTGGTATTTATAGGAGCTGATACATCTCTCCCGGCGACGGGTTGAAGGCCGCGCGGGAGATATGGGCTGCCACCCCTAGACGGTAAAAAAGGACGCTTAACGACCTTAATGTTGGGCCTTACGTCTCTAACCTTGACTGCAATATCTTCTTCTCTAGTCCTTGACACATCTGGTTTTTTAACATCCTCGTAATCATAATAATCATCCTGAATTTTGGTTTTTATTGGTTTATTCCTCTGATATTTCTCTGTTCTCGGTTCGTCATAATACTCGTCGTATTCCACCGGTCTTTTGGTCTTCCGACCTTTACCGTAATGTGGTCTGGTCGGTTTAAATTTTTCCTTTTCGACTGGCTCCAGTTTTGGTCTTTGTACTGTACTAGTTTTTGCAGAAGACGAAGGTCTACTAGTTTCGTCTTCTTCATAGTCGTAGTATTCGTCGTCTGATGCTTTGGGAGGTGCTTTTGTTGTTGAAACGGGGGCATAATCATATTTTTGTCTTTCGTTAGCTGGTACTGGTCTTTTGATCTTTGGAGGTCGTCTCGGATGACTGTAAAGCGAATTACCTTTTGGTTTCACCAGACTCTGGTCTTCAGGTGCTGATGGTACTTCCCTCTTGTCTTCTTGAGGGCTGTCCTCACTTTCATTGTTCCTTTCTGGCTTCACATATGGCCTGTCGTCTCTAGGCCTATATCTCCTGCCATCTGAAAATCTGTCTTCACGTGGATTGCCTCTGGGTTTATCAATTTCTTCTCTGGAAGGTCTTCTTTCATCGCGAGGCCTAATCTCATCCTTAGGTTTGACTTCATCTCGAGACTTGATTTCGCCTCTAGCCCTGACTTTATCTCTAGATATGAGGTCATCGCGAGACAGTCCTCGCGATGAAGTCAGACCTTCATCACGCGGTCTGACTTCATCACGAGGTCGGATTTCATCTCTAGGTCTGATCTCATCTCTAGACTTGTCATCTTGAGCTTTAATTTCATCTCTGCCTCTTACATCATCTCTATTGTCATCCCTAACCCTTTTCTCATCCTGGGAATCATCAATCCTGCCTTCATCTCTTGTCCTGTCAGGTCTAAGTCTCACTTCATCTCGAGGTCTATACTTAGGTCTCTCTTGCTGGTCTCTTAGACCGCGGGGTCTGTCTTCATCTTCAGGTCTGTAACGTTCGTCTTCTTCGTCCCTTGGTCTCGGTCTGCGGTTTCTGAAACCTGGTCTTCTGTCTTCATCTTCGTCATAAGGTCTTCTGTCGTAAGGTCTTTTGGCCGGTCTTCTGTCATAAGGGCGGCGTTCTTCGAAGTCTTCTTCAGGTGCCTCGTCTCTTGGGCGGGGGCGGCGCTCGTACCTGAAAATGGAGAATAAGTTTTAGATATGAAGCATGAGCAGATAAGAAGTTACTAGTCCCTTCTTAATAAAAGGTTTGAATTCTCAATGTTATTTGAGGATAAAAGTAGCACCTTTTACGCTGGGAAAAGGCATATCTTAAGAACTGGATTGGATGGATTTAGACTCAAAAGACACATGGAATGATTTCCTGAATTTACTAGGGTTTGACTAGAATTAGACATAAGGACAAATGTGATTGTTGCCCACCTGTCATCTTCGTAATCATCTACTGCTGGCCGCTTCTTCTTGCCCGGTCTGCCTGGCCGAGGACGGGGTCTTCTCCTGTGGATATGATCATTTTGAATAGTAAGTATGGATGTGATGACACTTTAGTGTTGTGGTCTGTGCGTAGGACGCTCGGCTCACTACACGGAGTGGTCCTGGGTTCGATACATTTTTTTTTATAGCTTATTGTATGTCCCACTGCTGGGCAAAGGCCTCCCCCTCTCGTCTCCACATGTCCCTATCCAGGGCTTGTTGTGAACACGTTTCTCCCGCAAAACTATCCAAATCGTCGCACCATCTTCTCCTTGGTCTGCCACAATGCCGGCAACCGCCTTCGGGCATCCAGGTGTTGACACGATTTGTCCACCTCTGCGGGTCCATTCGTGCTACGTGACCGGCCCACTCCCACTTCAGCCTTGCCGTCTTCCCACCCACGTCAGTAATACGAGTAATGGAGCGTAGGGTGGTGTTTCTGACGCGGTCCGTCCGTTTAACACCTAATATGCTACGCTCCATTGCACGTTGGCAAACCTTGAGTTTAGATTTCTGTAGCTCAGTTAATGACCAGGTTTGAGCACCGTAGGTTAGGAGAGGCAGGATACACATGTCGACGAGTCTGCGTTTAAGGCATACAGGAAGGTTCATCATATCCCCCAAGGACCAGAAGCTCTTCCAGGCGTTTTCAATACGTCTCGCGACTTCTTTGTCTTGCCGGTTTTGAAACGAGACAATCTGGCCCAAGTACGCATACTCGTCGACATATTGTATTGTTCGATACATGTCAGCGGAAAATTTTGATTGCCGTTTAAGAATTTGCCCTGGTCTGCGTGTAACTGGGATCGCTCCAGTCCATTATATGGTAAACATAGTACAAGCTGTGCTTAGTTCGGGATCATACGATAAGTATTATGTGGTCTGGCGATATTTATTTACTACTGGCCGAGCCCGCGACTCCGTACGCGCGTATTTTAGGAACCCTACTTACCATCTGCGTTTAGCGGCTATTTCAGCCATTGTCAAGTAATCAATAGTCAAAGTCAAATCATTTATTTTGTATAGGGGCACTTACAAATTGTGAAGTTATTTTTTTTTCTTATATACTACTACCAGATCGAAACGCGACGTCAAATGAGAAGATCCGGCAAGAAACTCACTGGGGTGATATTGCTTTTAAATAGCAAGACTTGAGTAAATTCAATAAATAAAGAATAGATAAAGATGGCGGATGAATCCTTTTAATATGCATTAAGTTAAAAGCTGTTATTTTGAGATTACAAAAAAACGGTGAAAGAAAACATCGTGAAGTTCACCAACCCGCACTGGGCCTGCGTGGTGGACTGTTACCCAAATCTCCCTCGTATTGAGGGGGAATGTGCCCAGTATGATGGCAATAGGCTTGCCCGTTATTACATTGGGACCAAAATACAGCGGCGAAGTGTGGGTGCACTGTAGTGCATACCTGCCTACCCCTTCGAGAAATACAGGCGTCATGATGATGATGTATATATATAAAGAGACAATTAACTTGTATTTACCTGTCTTCATAATCATAATCGTCCCTTGGATAGTAGTAATCGTCGTCGTAGTAATCGTAAGCGTAGGGGCGCCGCCGCGGGGGACGTGTGGGCCGCTGCGTGGTTGTGGTCGTCGTGGTGGACGGCGTGGGTGGGGGCGTAGCCGCAGTAGTGGCTTTGTACAGAGCATCATTCCTGAAATAATACAAAAACATAAAAGGAACTCATATATAAAACATGAGTAGGCAACATAAATCAAACTCTTTTCCCAGATCAGATCACATATGTCCAGAATTTATCTGGGACCTCGATTGCCTTTAGGCCATAGAGTAAACGGAGAATTGGTATCAACTCCGCCCTGTCGCAGATTTTTAGACGTTTATCTGACGGATCAAGTACGTCAAACAATATAAACCAACTGCGTATTTATTAAGGGGGTGATCCATTCGCGAGCCAACGAGTCAACGGCCTTAAATGTTGGCTCGTTGGCTCGTCGACTCGCGTTGGTGATCCATTTGGGTACCAAACAGTTTACTCTCATCGTTGGCGAAGTAATGGCGTGCTCCCAGACGGAGTTTGCGAATTTCGAACGAATTTCAAGCATGCACAAAGAGCCAGCGAGCAAGTCCGCCGGTTTTTAAGTCCGCAGACTTTTAAGTGCTCCATTGGCGGATTAGACCTTTGGCTCGCGAGTTCGTTGGCGAGCCGACGGTTTTACTCGCAAATGGATCACCCCCTTTAAAGTTTTACAGTAAACAATATATTAAAACGCTATACAACGTATGTACTTTAATCAATATGCAGCTAGTTTATATTGTTTGACACCTTTGGTACTTACATGATCCGGCAACTATAATGGCCGCTGTAAAAAAATTGCCGCAACGATTCGATATGGCTTCTCTGTTTACTCTATGATACATATAGATTAAAAGTCTGTGATCAAAGCCACGTCAAAATTTGCTCGCGCTCTGTCCCATAGAGATATTATAACGGAGATGGCATTTCGAGCCCACGCTGCGGTAATTTTTTCCGGTTCATCCGACTCCGCCATTGTTGGTTTCCCATATAGTTGCCGTATACTACAGATACATGAGATAACATCCTAAGTATAGTACATAGATGAGTATCTACGATCAGCGGTTTAGGCGGTGCGTTGATCCGTCAGTCATTTAGGACAAAGCATTTTAGATAGATATCCGAAGACTTCAGTTACGGTTTCGAAGACTCCTCACCTGCTCCAATATTTGTGGGAGTTCTTGCAATCCACTACATTAACGAATTGGCAGATGAAGGTTTTCTGATCGAACGCTGTGTAGTTCGCGCAGAGGAAGTCATACCTGATGCCGGAAATACAGTGGTGATAAACCTGAAACAGACCATGGCACTTTCCTTAAAAAAATATGGCCAGACAACACATACTCATCGTATCATCCCAAACAAAGCTTTGATTATGCGGACTGTACAATAGACGGGAGGGTGATACCAGTTACACTTAGACCACTGCAAATTCTGGAAGGGCGGTTTCAATTTTGACATTGGCGGGAATCGAACCCCCAATCACCTGTACGCTTAGCACGATCGTGTAGACATAAGTTTTATCGCTTTCAACTGTCAGATTTGTCGAAAAAATTACGTCACTTCGAGCTTTTTGGACTGGACATAACTCGGTGTGATGTCATATTCTTGACAAATCTGACAGTTAAAAGAGATAAAACTTATGTCTACGCGGTCATGCTAAGCCTGCAGTGACCCAAGCGGCGTACGCTCAGGGCACAAGCCCAAGGCGTCGACATTTAAAAGAACCCATGCATCTAATCTCACTAAAGACACCAAGGGGGAACAAACGGTCTACAGCTTTAACAACCCTAATAATAAACTCAGTTCAAGATTGCCTGTGATTATATCACATCATCATCACGCCTCTATTCCCCGAAGAGGTAGGCAGAGGTGCACTATAGTGCTCCCACACTTCGCCGACGTATTTTGGTCGCAACGTAATAGGATCGATACCGGACACATTCCCCCTCAATACGAGAGAGACCTGAGCCCTAGTCCACCACGCTGGCCCAGTGCCGATTGGTGAACTTTATACGCTTTTCTATAGACGTGCAGATTTCACCGTTCACTATGTGGGAAATATTTTTACACACCAAACCACACCAAAACGAACCCTGGTTCAATATGCATAAAAAAATAATTTCTGTGGTTCTCCACGCGTCACTCCATCGCTTGCGCTATCAATGGCATTTTGTTGAAGAATGAACTTTTTGCATGTGTCAATACAGTTCGTTTTAGTGTTGGCAAACATTTTGAAGCGCGAGTGTCGACGGCTCAATGTGTGGGAGGACTCACCCATCCATTTTCAAAACTCCACCACCATCGCTTAACCTCACCTGACATTTTTGTTCCACAGACGCGTAGAACCCATCGTGAAGGTCTTCGTCGCACTTGAAGGACATGAGTTCCGGCTTCGGAACAGTGGCATAGAATGGGTAATCCGACATATTATATCCATTTAGCTCTCGAGGCAGATTAGGGTCGTATATATAGTCGATTTGTGGCACCCCTGTCAATTTACTGGTGATGTTGTTAGCCTCGTCGCCTTCCGCTGTCATTTCAGTCTGAAAAGAATAACAATATTTTTTTATTTCAAGAAAAAAGTTTCAAAAAACTGACTACGGAATAAAAAAAGGAATTAAATTGGTTATAATCAGAGTTCGCAAGGTAAAATCGACTCCTCCTATTGTTGAAGTCGGTTAAAATGTAGCATATGTTATCCGGGCCATAATAACGAATCGATCTACACTTTATTCATCAAAATCGGATGAATAGTTTAGGCGCTGCGGAGGAACATACGTAAATACAAACATACTACAGCCCTTTTAACGTCCCACGGCTGGGCACAGGCCTCCCCTCAATGCGAGGGGGATTCGAGCCATAGTCCACCACGCTGGCCCAGTGCGGGCTGGCAGACTTCACACATCTAATGAGAACTAGTCAAGTTCCCTCGGACGTGCATGTTTCCTCACGATGTTTTCCTTCACCGTTTCAAAGCAAGTGATAATCTCGGATAAAAATGAGATTCGCACATAAATCCTAGAGGTGCGAGCCGGGGTTTGAACCTGCACTCTTTGATTGCAAGGCGTGCGATCGACCACACGACTACCACTGCTATTATAAAAACAAACATAGACAACTAAAATCATTAGGATTCCTTTTGTGTTCGCCGTCATTAGATTAAAAAATAGAAGTAGTGCTATATGGGGTACTGTGTCAAATTTTATAATAAGATACCCCCAAATATCATTAACCTCAATGAAACCAAATTTAAAACTTGCATTAGACAAACACTATGCAGGCGAGCATATTACACAATAGAGAATTATCTAGAGGATAAACACGCTTGGTCAGGCGCTGGTCCGGCTCCACAGGAACTCATTTGAGGGATGTTTGATATTTGTCCCGTTTTCCTCCTCCTTCCTACCTTTAAATCTTACACTGACTTAGCTTGTAATTTGTATTGCTGATTAATTTTGTGTTTTGAGAATGTATAGCCTCATTAACTTTATATTATATAATTGTTAATTAAGAAAAACACATTGTAATGCAAATAACATGTAAATCCTTATTGGAAAAAAGCAACCATGGAGTTTCTTGCCCATTCTTCTCCATAGGAATTGCATTCCGAATGGGTGGTAGAGATACTATTAATACTATTTATTTTTTACTGACGATTCATAAGTGCCTGTATTGGCTTACATGAATAAAAAAATTCTGATTCTGATTCTGATTCTGATTCTAGTACAAATATCACTGCCTGACGTACACTTTTTAAGATGTCATTGTTGACTGAAAGACACCACAGAATACTTTATACGCGGACAATATAATTTGATATTCTTATCATTATCAATTATGATTACCACCATTGCTGAAGGAAAAATATCGTGAGGGAACCTGTAATAGCATGTGCGCCAAGACTGTACGTATGTCACGGGATATCTAGATGTTGTCTCTTTCTTTCGTAGGAAATTAGACAGAGAGCGAGTGAGCAACTCCGTGACAAAGATCTTGAATTCACATGAGTGCTAACCCCGTATATAGAAAGGCGTGAAGTTCACCAACACGCACTAGGACACCGTGGACTATGGCCCTAAAATATCCCTTGTATTGATAATGTGCCCGGTGTGATGGCGATATGCTCGCCCCCTATTACATTGGGACTAAAATAAAATCGGCGATGCACTGCACCACTGCCTACCCCTTCGGGAATACAGGCGTGCTGATATATTGTATCTATACTTCTTTAGTATCTATACTTAAACTAATATTATAAAGGGGACAGATTTGTATTTTTGTATGTAACGAATAAACTTAAAACTACTGGACCGATTTCAAAAATTCTTTTGCCGTTAGAAAGCTATATTATCACTGAGCAACAAAGGCTATATTAGAAATCCGTGCAAAGGCGGGATGGGCCGCTAGTATCTTATATAGAAGTATCTATAATCTACAAAATGTTTGCATGCTCAGTTCATTCATATGAGACATCTGAGCTATGTGGTAGGAAATGAAAAGTGAACCACCTTGACAGGCGCACCTTTGTATGTAAGTATTGGAATATATCCGGATATAACGAGCATATAGCCACATATTATATACAGTTATAATATCTACAACTTTCCAGATGTATTAATAATAATAAAGCCCTTTTCTTCCTATAATTATGAAATCAGCAATACTTAAGTATCTGCTGTAATAAGACTTGTGATGTGCAAAGTATTCTCTCAAATTAGGTGCATCACAGATTTTAAAACAGCTGTTACTTTTAAACACTCTTTGTTTTGTTTGTGACACAGCAGTAGGGGCAAGCGATCTAACTGACCATACCGGCTTATCAACGCATAATAATAAAATATTTATTTAGTTTAGACAGTTTTTTTTTTTCAAAATTTCTGTTTACAGGAATGGAACCTGCAAGCAGCCGGCACTGTGAACCGTTAGTTTGGGATCATACGATGACCATGTCTTGTCTGTCGGTATATAATTATTCGTTCGTACAAACCTGTGGTGGGGCATCTTCAGACGTGGGTTCGGGAGCTGGTGTAGTGGTACTCGAAGACTTCGTGAAGAAGAGTGACGTTGCTTTCAATGCTGATGTGGTTGGCAACTCTTGTGCGAAGAATGCTATAGCTAGACCTGAAACACGATAAAATATCTTTTAATTTATATACATCATCATGCCTGCATTCACTGACGGAATAGGCAGAAGTACACTGCTGTGCACCCACACTTAGCTGATTTACTTTACCCCTCCTAACATTACTAGTAATTGTTATGATATAAAATCAGAATAAAATCCGAGTTAACAAGGTAAAACCGACTTTTCTATTGGTGAAGTCGGTTAAAATGTAGCCTATGTACTCGGGCCATAATAACCAATCGATTGACACCTTATTCATCAAAATCGGATGAATAGTTTAGGCGCTACGGCAGAACATACGTAAATACAAACATTCATATATAGACTGAAATCATAACGCGTACTGTTGGCTTTGCCGTTGTCGGATAAAAACCGGCCAAGTGCGAGTCGGACTCGCGCACGAAGGGTCCCGTACCATTACCTATAAAAACGGCAAAAAAATCACGTTTGTTGTATGGGAGCCCCCTTCAATATATATTTTATTCTGATTATTAGTAGCGGCAACAGAAATACATTATCTGTGAAAATTTCAACTCTCTAGCTATCACGGTTCATGAGATACAGCCTGGTGACAGACGGACGGACGGACGGACGGACGGACGGACGGACAGCGAAGTCTTAGTAATAGGGTTCCCGTTTTACCCTTTGGGCACGGAACCCTAAAAAGGGCGAATTAGAGCGCTTACAAGCTAGCGTTTTTTCTGCGTTTACGGTCTTATTCCATGGTGTACGCTCTTACCGGTGGTGGGTAGTGTCAGTTACAATATGGATTCCGACGAAGAAACAATTGAAACATCGCGGCTCGCGCGACACACGAGTTTATAAGCGCGCCAACGCTTGTACGAGTTGCGCGCGCGGCTAAAGGCGCGCCTATTAGCACCTACACGCACTTCGAAAAACGAGCTTGAAAGCTTGCTTAAAACGCTAATGTGAAATGGCTTTAAGGTAAAAAAAATCAACTCTCTAACTATCACGGTTCATGAGATACAGCCCAGTGACAGACGGACGGACGGACGGACAGCGAAGTCTTAGTAATAGGGTTCCCGTTTTACCCTTTGGGTACGGAACCCTAAAAAGAATGACGATTATTCTATTAAGTTATAATTAACTTTACCTTAAGTAACTCGTAAATAGGTACTTGAGTTAGTTATTACGAAAACACTTCGAGATGCGAAAAAAAACGAACTTCTAAGAAGAACATTCATGTTTTGTTGAGGAAAATAACCAATAACTTAGGTATTATCTTCAAGGACTTCTAGCTATCGGATTGACGCAAACAATATTGCATTATAAATTAGAAATTCATATAAATACATTTATTATTACGACTGTAATACTAGTAGGGTAGGTCAGAATCATTACAAATAGTTTGCGAGATTTTAAACTTATTGAGACTCTAAAACGGCGGAAGTACGGGGTTATCGCCTCCAAATATATTTTCATTCCTTTTGGAGTCGAAACCCTAGGTCCATGGGGTCCAAGCACCCAAAATTTAATGAACATATTAGGCAAAAAATTAGTCGACACAACCGGCGACCCAAGAGCATGCCATTTTCTCGCTCAACGAGTGGCTCTAGCCATTCAGCGAGGGAATGCAGCCAGCGTCTTGGGTACGCTTCCGCATGGGCCAAATATTTTACATATTTTATAAATATATATATTTTTTTTTTTTAAACTTATTTGTATGTTTTTTAAGAGAAAAAAACTTTTGTATAAAAAACTAATTCTAAAATTACATTTCTTTAATACAATGTTGTCGTAAAATTTACAAAACGTCAAGAAACATTAAACACTGCCATTGTAGGTGGTATGTAGAAGAATTATAACATTTATTAACTACTTTAAAACATGACCTTTTTGGCCATGTAGAGAGGATGAAATGAAAGTAGACTGACGAAAGAAATATACCAGGCAGACGTGAGTGGAAATGTCGGAAGAGGGCGCCCGAGGAGGACCTTTCACGACCAGATTAACGGTCTCTTCCAGAAAGGTAAAGTCCGTAGCACCCTAAACCGACGGAAGTGCATGAAAAGATGTATGACTGTGGATGAAGCTAAAGAGTAAGTCGGGATCGTAGCGTGTGGCAAACGATAGTCTCTGCCTACCCCCATGGGATACCGGCGTGAGTATATGTATGTACTTTAAAACAAAGGTTTAATGTACGACAGAAAGCGGAAATATGGTATCTCGAAAATTAGCCTAAATTACTTAATTGGTATATTATTGATCAGAAATAAAAGCCGCGTCGAATCCCAAGTCCTATTCGTTGAGCGAAGAAAGAGCCAGCTCTCCTATCACCTGTAGAGACAATTAATGTTGGGCTTATCCAAAGTACTATTGTCTAAATTAAATTTGTAAATTGCTGATTTGTGTTTTTACACAAACTCACGTATAATGCAAAAGAGTTCCTATAAAATGCAAATCGTGACATTTCAAGATGATTCTCAGTTACACCATTCTATAATCCTTGACTTTTCACATCGTGTTGTAAACTGTTTATTATGTTGTGTTTATTAAACTATATGTTGCACCATATATATGGTAAGCGGATCAAGAGATGAACCCAATTAATGGAATATCAAAAATAACTGCTTTTAATTAGTTGATTGGCTATTGAGCTTAATATCATGAGACTATTAAACAATACATTATCACGCCTGTATTCCCCAAAGGAGTAGGTAGAGGTGCACTGCAGTGCGCCCACACTTCGCCGATGTAATTTAGTCCCAATTTTATAAGGGGCTAATCTGTTGCCATAGTCTACCACGCTGGCCCATTGCGGGTTGGTGAACTTCACACGCCTTTCTATAGATGTGCAGGTTTCCTCACGATGTGCTCTTTCACCGTTCAGCAAGTAGTAAACATTATTGAAAATCAAATTTGCAAATGAAGATCTCAGAGATGCGCTGTTTAAACTTGCACCACATACGTTTAAGGATGGCCTTCATGCTTCTATTTATTTTATTTATTTATTTAACAATGGAGTCATCGAAATCAATGTTTTTTTATTAATTTAACTCAACAAATCACTTAAGATTATTAATACAAATGTTAAAATAACAGTTTTATACTAAATGCATAATAATATGAATGTATATTTGGTACCTAGTAGAAGACAACAATTTAATAATTATTTTGTATTTCTGACTGTCTGCATATTTGTTCGGGTGATTTCCAGATGGCTGTACCGATTTCGACAGGACTTTCAGTGACAGATAGCTGATGAAACCAACTTGAAATGTATTCACGGAAGCAATTTGGCAGAATTTGGCTTTGAATTTTATTCAAATTTAATTGGAATAATTTGGAACGATTCCATTTGTTTTTCAAGGTTTCTGCGATCGAGTTTTTAATAGTTTAAGCCATAAATAGCTATGTACTGACTTAGCTAGCTGCCTTATAAGGCTTTCTCGATGATACGATTCGATTCCAGATAGTAATGCGCATAGATTTGCAAAATAATCCTAGTAGCGGTGTGAGCGAGATAAAACATAATCGATGGTTAAAAGGCGAATTGACTCAAACGCCAATTTGGAAGCTTTACACGAAACCCAGCTCAAAAGACGGAGAAAAAATCGCTGATTCCAACGATATACAGAATGTTTCAGAAGTCCGAAATAATACTTTGACGTTTGCATCAGTATCGAGTTTACAACCGAATGGTATACCATTTTTATCGAAATTCGAACATGCATAAATTTTTTTTACAAGCTTTATATTAACTTGTAATGTATGTCCGGGTGGAATCTTGCAACTGAATTTTAAATCAGTTATCTTTAAACGATTGAGCTGAAATTTGGTATGCACGCTTATTTTGGATGACAATGCATGCTTAGCTATGTGACGTCATTCTAATTCCAATATGGCGGATCATCCAAGATAGTGGAATAGTTATTTTTTCTGCACTATCACAGTATGGGTATCAAATGAAAGGGCTTACTGAGGAAAACACGAAAACCAAGGGAAATTAATAAAAGCTTTTTTTTACCATTAATTTTTATGTTCAGTTTCTATTACATGTAATATCTCGAGTCCTATGTAAAATCTGCATGTTCTGTTTTGTAAATATTGGTGGCCGCCCCTCATACGCGTATTTTACACCGCTGAACAGGGTTATAGATTTGCCCAAAGGCTAGAACACAATACCTATGACAAATATTCAAAGGTCCATAACTCAGTAACTATGATAGCAAAGTATAAACTGTCTTCACTAAGCATCCACATATGAGCTACCGTGTGTGTACCCAAAATATTATTTCGGATTTCTGAAACACCCTGTATATAACTCAATATTGCCGAACATGGCGCAAGCGCCACTTCGCCTTTTCGCTGTCGATATCACTCTTAAGAGCGTGAGGGAATAATCATTAAACCTTTAGGTACTGTTTAACAACGCAGCCATGAATGATGCTGATTGGAGATGGTAAAACCCTGCGCACACTGGGGCGTTAAGGTGCACGCGTCAAAATGTTATCCAATACTAAAATGAACTGTATTTACTCAAAGAAAAAGCTGATTCTTCAACGGCACGAGCGAATTTTGAACCGTGACCAAATAAAACAAATTATAGCCCTTTATTTTTTAACGTCCCACTGATGGGCACGGGCTTCCACTCAATGTGAGGGGGATTCAGGCCATAGTCCACCACGCTGGCCCAGTGCGGGTTGGTAGACTTCACACATCTATCGAGAATTAGTCAAGTTCCTTCAGACGTGCAGGTTTCCACACGATGTTTTCCTTCACCGTTTCATAACAAGTGATAATCTCGGATGAAAATGAGATTCGTCACATAAACCCCGAGGTACGAGCCGGGGTTTGAACCTGCATACTTTGATTGCAAGGCGTGCGATCGACCACTCGGCTACCTCTGCTATTCGGGCGATCACATGCGCGTGACCAATGAAATTAAATTCTTTATGTGTTGGCACAGAGTTCGTTTTAGTATTGACAAACATTTTGACGACGCCCCAATGTGTCTATGTTTATTGAAAATTACATCCACAGATCCGAAAATCCCAGAGGTGCCCGAGATTTGAACCCGCATCCCGTGCATTCAAGCCGGGCTTTGCTAGGCTACGAATGTTTTTAGATATAGTAAGTTTAAATAATCCGCCTTCTAGGTGGGCGTCCTTGACTTTATATTGAAGTAGTTTGACATATAAAATAAGATTTTCCTCGTTAGCATATTTTAGCTAAATATTATGTCATTATTGGTCGTCGTACGAATATAGATTTAACGACATATGGTCACGGTTTTTCTAAGAATATGTGGTGAAGGGTACACTGTTGTAGACCCATACAATTGCCGATGATAGTTGATAAGTGGCAGTCAAGTGATCGAACGCACGCCTTGCAATCAAAGTGTGCAGGTTTAAACCCCGGCTCGCACCTCTGGGTTTATGTGCGAATTCATATTCATCCGAGATTATCACTTGCTATGAGACGGTGAAGGAAAACATCGTGAGGAAACCTGCACGTCACTTAAAAAGTTCTCGATAGATGTGTGAATTCTACCAACCCACAGCGTGGTGGACTGTGGCCTGAATCCCCCTCGCATTGAAGGGATGCCCGTGCCCAGCAGTGGGACGTTAAAAGGGCTAGAGTAGAGATGACAAGTACTGCGAATGAAATTGACAGCTTGCGTCTCCCCTTCAATGCAGAGGATTCGGGACATAGTTCACCACGCGGACATAGGCAAGGTTGGTGAACTTCATACGACTCACAAAAGACTTGGTGGTCTCCTCAGTCTCTACAGTCAACATATTGGAATTTTATACCTAAAAATCAAAGTCGAATTCTTAGAATTATATCATTTAAAGCAGGGATTCTCAAAGGTGTCGATGTAGACTACTTTGCGGTTTGTCACTTAAACAACCGCAAAGGTTTTAAATTGGTAAATATTTTGTATAACAAGAGATAGAACGTTTAAAGTAATTTTGCTATGGGGGTCCGAAGTTTCAGTAAATTTTGGAAGAGGACCCCTCTTGCCCATAATAGTTTGGGAGTCCCTGCTTTACTGCATGATTCAGTTTTGTTGACTTTATATCATTTAGTTTTAGACTTAAATATGATTAGTACTTACAAAATAAGCTGAGTCCGAGGCATCTGTGCCTAGACCGCTTCATTTTGTGTGACCTGCGAACAAGAAAACATCTTAAATTAATTGCGATAAGATACATTTTTGTGTACATAACATATAATAGGTACTTAAAAAGTTTGGATAAGCTGTAGACATTCAAAAGTTAATAGTGGTAAGGTTTACTTTTGAATTAGTGTAATCTTCAGAGAAGATTCAGTGATTATCTGTGACATCCTTACATAACGGATTGTGAGGATATATTAAAAACATACATAGGAGCTAATTTCACGCCTGTATTCCCAGAAGGGGTAGGTTGTATTGCACCTAAAGGGCCATTTTCCACCACGCTGGCCCAGAGTGGGTTGGTGAACTTCACACAGCTTTTTATAAACGTGCAGAATGTTTTCCTTCAGCAAGTGGTAATCATTTTTGCTAATTACATTCGCACATGAAATTTGAAAATTCCAAGGTGCAAAGCTTAGGATTTGAACTTGCACGCCTTACGTTCAAAGCAGGCGTTTTACGAAATAGACTTCTCACAGAAGAAGAACTCAGAATCACAAATAAAATATTGAATGCCCATTACAACTAATACTAGGGCACTAATTAATGCCTAATTATCAAAACATTGACAAGACAATTGCATCATATTTAGCCATCACTTTTAAGCGTTCCCTAGTGTTCAAGACATTAAAAGTCTTAAAGACTCGCGTCCTCACAAAGAAATTACAATGCATTTTTCCTCGCCCATATCTGTACATAGTGTACTATAGAGTGAGTGCTGGCCGGTAGCTGCGTACGCGCAGGGCGTTCACCTTGCGCGCGCACGTCCTTGCCCATTTACTTTTACCATTTATCGACGCATATGCTGGCTCCCTATATTCTTTATTCGAGAAATGACTGACCTTCCCAATACCTGTTACACCGGAACAGAGGGGTTAGCACGCATGTCAAGAAAAGACCTGTTAAAGTAAAAAGCGTACTTGCATAGTAAAAAACGGAATTTATTAAAAATAAAAAAGTAGCGCACTGCAGCTCGTTACAAAATCAAAATCAGAAGACAAAACAAAAATAATATTGCCAATATATGCTATTAGAAATAATACTTTAATAAAAAATATATACATAACTTATTATATATGTTTAGTTATATTTAAACAAGACCTCTGTCACGAATTCACTCGCTCGCTCTCTGTCTTAGTTAATACGAGAGAAAGATACAACATCAACATATTCCGTAACATAAGTCTAGTCTTGCCAGGAAAGATGGTCACAACCTCGAGCAACTAATGGTTACGAGAAAAATCGACGGAAAACGTTCCAGAGGCCGAAGTCCCATTAGATGGTCTGACCAGATCCGCAAATCTCTGAACACTAATCTCCACGGCGCCAAAAACAGGCACAGGTGGCGCAAGATAGTCAAGGAGAAAATAATTCCATGGGGGAATCACGATCCTCAGTAATGAGGAGCACGACGTGAGGAGGAGGAAGTCTAGTCTTGGCGCTCATGCTACAACTGCAGGTATTGGTGGAGTTATGTACAAAATGTTTTTATAGGAGCCCTGTTGACTCTTAAGCTCACTGGGTTTCAAAATTTGCGCTTTCTGTGTCAATACACATAAAGATTAAATTTCCATCGTAACAGCTACGCCCTCACGCATCATATCTTCTTCTTCTTTTTTACGAAATGATGATATTTTGATTGAATAACATGAGGAATGCCTGCACCTGCGATATGCAGTATTTATGGCAATGTCGAGAAATTATAGCAAGGACAAATTCAATAATGTCATATCTTTGTAATTTATGAACTTTTTCTAAGTGTCAACACGGTTCGTTTTGCTTTTGGAGGGTTTCGTTTTGCTGTAAAATTTACGTGCTATCCCAGTTTATATACGTTTATCCCCCAGTGTGCGGATGGATGGCTATAGAATCCTACTAATAAAATAGATGTGAAAGTTTGTGAGGTTGGATGGATGTTTGTTACTCTTTCACGCTAAAGATACTGAATGTATTTTGATGAAACTATACAGTATTATTGTTTATACCTACATCAGAATAACATACAGGTTATAATTTATAATGATATTGAATCATCCAAGTTTGCGCGGGCAAAGTACCCGCCGCTAGGAGTTTGTGTGTATATAATATGTGCATTGCAAAATGTTCAAACGTAACTTACAGTACATAAGCTAGGTACATAACGTTTTATGTAATCGTTAGATCGTTGAGAGACCTAAATGACTGGGTGTTGATATTAGATAAGTTAGTTTAGTAGCAGTGGTAGCCGAGTGGTCGAACGCACGACTTGCAATCGAAGTGTGCAGGTTCAAACCCCGGCTCACACCTCTGGGATTTACGTGCGAATCTCATTTTCATCTGAAATTATCACTTGCTATGAAACGGTAAAGGAAAAAATCGTGAGGAAACCTGCACGTCTTAGGGAACTTAACTAGTTTTCGGTAGATGTGTGAAGTCTGCCAACCCGCCCCGGGCCAGGGTGGTGGACTATGGCCCGAATCCCCCTCGCATTGAGGGGAGGCTCGTGCCCAGCAGTGGGACGATAAATGGGATGTAGTAGTATTTTATTAGTGATACTTGAAGGAACATAAGCTGTGGTAGCCTTGTTGGTAGAACCGCCTTGAACATAACGGCTGCAAGTTCAAATCCAGGCACGCACCTCTGGTATTTTAATGTGCGAATGTAATTTTCAATAATTATTACTTGCTGAACGGTGAAGGAAAACATCGTGAGGAAACTTGCAAGCCTGAATTTAACTACTATGCTCTGAAACCCCCTGGAATCGGGGGAAGGACTTTACCCAGTAGCGAGATATTAAAAGAGCTAAATATTGTTATTATATTTGCTTTATTTGGAAAAAAAATGTGTTTAACGAAGACCGACTTCAAAACCACAAATAGTCACTCAAAAGCGAAAAATAAATTAATATAATTATTATAAGCGCTACCCACTCATCTATTTGAAGTAGGTGCTAGACAAATCTAATATGTAGGTATTAAGTATATTCTTCCTACAAGTATCTACCTACTTACTAGGTAGATACTTGAATTTAATTTTTCGATTTTGTGTGCCTATTGTCGTTTTGAAGTCGGTTTTTGTTTAAGGTAAAAAAAATTCGTGTCAATAATCGTTGGGAATATGCAAGTATTATCACCTCATAACAGACCTACAAAAGTAAAAATTTACAGACAAAAAATAAATTTACGGTAAATAAACTTTAGCCTTGCTTCCCTAATTACTATGTAGTATATTGTAGGTGGTTTGTAAAGTATTTCCATTCAGAGATATATTATAAATTTTGGTAAATTTTAGGTAATTTATTCACAAATAACTGTAAGGTTAAGTTAATAAAGATCCATGCCCTTATTCAACCTAAAATAAGTATGTTTCCCAATATTCTAAGTTTCTTTTGGTAATAAATGCATTTTTATTTATTTTAAAATAAAATTACATAGACGCCCAAACACAGACTCACTAGGTTTTTCAAAATGTACTCTATAACACTGTACAGAAAGATTAAATATCTTTGGCAAAAGCCCAGATGAAATTCGTTCGCGTCATCAGTGACATTTTGTTGAAAAATGTTCTTGTCTTATTAGTTCAAATACAAATAGAACCTTATAGTCATGTGTATTGATTTTAAATTGGGATAACCACTTAATTACGTAATATGTCTGCTTGCCTGACCTTGTGTATGCGGACAGAACAGTAGAGGCCGTCCAGTATTGGCTGTTATTTACCTTATAAAGATTTTAGATGTGACTTTGAAGATATACTTAGAACTTAAAATACGATAAATACATCATCACGCCTATATTACCCTATATTACCAGAGGTGCGAGCCGGAGTTTGTACCTGCACACTTTGATTGCAAGGCGTGCGTTCGACCACTCGGCTACCACTGCTTTTTTAAATACGAAACTTGTCATTATCCCGATTAGAATCTTTAACCTGCTTTAAATTGAATCTTTTAAACTGTTTTTTGATTAAACAGTGTTTCATACGTCCGAAATATTACTTAAATGTTTGCATTCGTATCTAGTATACAATTGAATGTACAAAAAATTGTTTAAAACTTGAAAAAAATAATTCTAATATTTAAATATTTAGAAACATATGCCAAATTTTCATATACCGTTTTGTCAATAGACAAGTTTATAAAATTGGTGACACAAACTTACGAAGACTTATTTTCAACATAGTAACTGCACTCCAAAGGGATGGTAGAGTCGTGGTAGAGTCGAAAGTAGAGCTCTATAATATTGTGACATATTTAATCTAGTAAGACACACGAGAAAAAGAATTTCTTGACTTATTTTCAACATAGTAACTGCACTCCAAAGGGATGGTAGAGTCTTGGTAGAGCTGAAAGTAGAGCTCTATAATATTGTGACATATTTAATCTATCTATCTACTAAATAAAAAGAACTCTATATTAAATTCTGAACCAATTGCCAAACATATTTTTTGTAAACTCTATCAAATGCGACTCTACATAACTTAAAAATCATTGTAGAGCTACATTTCGTTTACCCAAATACATAATGTAACCTTAAAATAAACAAAAGACAGTTTAACAAAGGCATTTTAGACGAAGCGTAACTAATGATTGTTAAGTAACTTGTAAAGCTATTTTAAACGCCATGTGAGGTTACTAGGAGCATCGTTAGCTATTTTTACTAAACTAAATAAATAAGCAGTGGTAGCCTAGCGGGCAAGAGCGCCTGCCTTGAACGTAAGGGAAGCAAGTTCAAATTCCAGGCCCGCACCTCTGAGATAATTTTCATGTGCGAATGTCATTTTCAACAATGATTATCACTTGCTGAACGGTGAAGGAAAACATCGTGAGGAAACCTGCACGTCTATAGAACGGCGTGTGAAGTTCAACATGTCAGACTGGGCCAGTGTGGTGGACTATGGCCTAAATCTCCCTCGTATTGAGGGGGAATATGCCCGGTGTAATGGTAATAGGCTCGCCCCCTATTACATTGGGACCAAAATACATCGGCGAAGTGTGGGCGCACTACAGTGCACCTCTGCCTACCCCTTTGGTGAATACAGGCGTGATGATGTATTTTTGTATTATTTATATATAAATAAATAAATATATAATCAAATATTTATAATAAATAATTATAACTAGGCTTATGCTTAGAAGTGCAGTCATGTGTGGATGAAATTTTCAATAATGATAACCACTTTCTGAACGGTAAAGGAAAACATCGTGAGGAAACCTGCACGTCTATAGAAATGCGTGTGAAGTTCACCATGTCGGACTGTAACAGCGTGGTGGACTATGGCCCGAACTCCCTCGTATTGACTGGAAATGTGCCCGGTATAACGGCAATAGGCTCGCCCCCTATTACATTGGGACCAAAATACATCTGTGAAGTGTCTGGCTTTAAAGTGGACCTCTGCATACCCCTTCGGGTAGTACAGGCGTGATGATGATATATATTAATATCGTAATTTGCTTTGGTGTGCCTTACGCAATAGATTCACTAGTCTACAAACAAGTGACCTTTAAATATCGTGATTCGTGACATTAAAAAATCGACAAAAAAACTCACTTTACCGACAAAACAGCGGTTTCTAACTGAAAATAAATCCAATGGCCATTTTTATTACTACTAGGTGACGCCTACACACGCAACTGACAGCTGCCTATTATTTAGGCGACACATAAGTCAATGTATCGGTATAAGCAGGAATCAGGGGTCGAAGCAGATTGTATGGTCAAAAATACTGATTTTACGGACTGTGAGACCCGAAAATACTGACTTATATGGCGTCGCAACGCTCAACGCTCACTATACGACCTCGCGACACTCTCTATAAGGCGTCGCGACGCTCATGACAAGGCGTCGCGACGCTAACTATATGGCGTCGCTTGACAAACAGATAGACGGAAAACGTGAAGGTTTCTATTTTCCTTTTAAGGTACGGAACCTTAAAAATGAATATTCGAATGGACGAATATTTGCAAGCCCATAGCGGCATAGCGGCTTTGTAATATTGAGTCCTACTGTCAGGCATGAAGTAAGAATATCCGTAGTAAAAGGAGCGTGCGTATGTAACTCTTTGAAGACATAAGACATTTTACACGAAAATTAGTTTTACCGAGTCTAAAATACTGACATTACTGATTATTTTCAGAAAAAAACTGACTGTTACTGACCACTATTAAAAAAACTGACTTTAACTGACTTTACTGACCAGTTTCGACCCCTGAGGAATGCATTTATAAAAACAAAAAGACTTACCCGACTACGGAGAACCCAAAAGGAAGGATTATGATTTTAGCAATCTATGTATGTATGTTTATATTTACGTATGTTCCTCTGTAGCGTCTAAACTGTAACTGAAATCGCCCCCAGTCCATCGTGCCAGCTTTCCTTACTTTGGGATCAAATTGTTGCCTGGCGGTATTTATTTAGAACACAATGTATACTAGATTTTTATAAAGTTTGTTGATAAATACGAGTTCATAACGGTCTCTATTCTGTAGAAGTGGACGTTGCAAGCCATTTTGTTAGAATGCAACAATTTATAACTGCAGCTTCTGCAAGCTCACAAAACGGTTCTGGAATGACACGTCACCATTTTTGTAGCTCCAATTTCACTCTGATAAATTATTAGTTCCATATATATTTGCGAAATGCGTACGCGCACGATTTGAATACAATATAATAATTCTATAACGTGTAATAGTCGGGTACTGTTACCGTACAGTTATGCAACGGAACGGACAGACAGACGTGACCGCGGACCGCTGGTAGAGACATGCATTTGTTGAATAAAATCCGAGAATAGGATTGTAATATATTTTTTGTTGGTTTGAGATAGAGACTGCCTCAGAATCAGATTTGTTTTTGTTCAAGTAAACTAATACAGGCACTTATGAATCTTCATATACTAATATAATTGTATATAAAACTAAACTAACTACAGCCCTTTTAACGTCCCACTGCTGGGCACGGGCCTCCCTTCAATGCGAGGGGGATTCAGGCCATAGTCCACCACGCTGGCCCAGTGCGGGTTGGCAGACTTCACACATCTATCGAGAAATAGTCAAGTCCCCTCAGACATGCAAGTTTCCTTACGATGTTTTCCGTCACCGTTTCATAGCTAGTGATAATCTCGGATGAAAATGAGATTCGCACATAAACCCAGAGGTGCGAGCCGGGGTTTGAACTTGCACACTTTGATTGAAAGGCGTGCGTTCGACCACTCGGCTACCACTGCTATTATTTGTATATAAAATATAATTAAATTATTACAAAAAAACAAATTGATTCTAAAACATCACTTACCTTCCTACATACGTATAAATTGATAACAGAATATGTATTCAAGTAACTGGGTAAATAGGGCAACGGTACATAAACGTTAGGTACATTGTAATAATTAACACCTTTGCTTATGTGGTAGATGCTAACATACATAAATAAAAATGACGATGTACGTATAAACATTGCGTCGTTGAGGGTTCACTTCCCGAGTGGAACTTTAACAATATATTATAAAAAAAACAGGACAATTGCGATCTAGCCGATACGGAACCGAGCGAATTATTTGAACGTGTCCGAAAATGTATTGTATATGAAAATGCCACGCGAGCACCAGCTCAACGGATTAGCAAACGGAAGTGGCAGTGGGCCGGTCATATCTACCGCAGGACTGATAACCGTTGGGGTAGACTCGTCCTAGAGTGGAGACCGCGAATCGGCAAACGTAGCGTAGGACGTCCTGTGACCAGGTGGAGCGACGACATACGCAAAGCGGTGGGCAGTGGTTGGAGAAGAAGAGCCGAAGATCGGGCTCAGTGGCGCAACTTGCGAGAGGCCTACGTCCAGCAGTGGACTGTCACCGGCTGATGATGTAAAGCGAGCTATAGTGTCTCGTACAAAGAGTTCATTGTTCAACGCAATATCTTTCATTACACGAGTGAAATTTGACACGGGGTCGCCTATCTTTTACCAAAGAAATTCAATCTTTATGTATACAGACACAGAGTCCTTTTTGGTATTGTCAAAAATGTTGACGCGTGCATTGTTACGCTCGTGTGTGCTCGGGACTATATGGTATTCTATGATGTAACATCATAGGTAAACACATAAATATCTATAGGCTACCGTTACAAAGCATTACACAACCTTTATAGCAAGTCGGTCAAGTAGCACAAAAACTCGTTACTGCATACAATTGCCTTTATATTGTACACAGCGGTGTGTATTGTGTTAACCTACTTAGCTGGAAGAGGTATTATGAGTTGATACGTCATTTTGTTTAAAAGCAAAGTCTAGTTGCTGGAACGTCCGCCTTGGATGGAAGGGTGCAAGTTCGAATTTCGGGAAAAAATTATCGTATTTTGTCCTTTGCCGGAGACTAAAGGCTTTGTTATAAATGACAACTTTATACCTCGACGTGTTCCTGAGAAAAGGGGTCTTGACAGACAGACAGACGGACGGACGAACAACAAAGTGATCCTATAAGGGTTCCTTTTAGGTACGGAACCCTAAAAAAGTAGTCATAGCAACTTCACAAAGCCCAGGCCCGCACCTCTGAGATAATTTTCAAGTGCGAATGTCATTTTTGCCGAATGTTTTTTTGTTGAAATTTGTTTATCGAATGTCATTTTTGTCATTTTTTTGCACCCTATTACATTGGGACCAAAATACATCGGCGAAGTGTGGGCACACTACAGTGCACCTCTGCCTACCCCTTCGAGGAATACAGGCGTGATTATGTATTAGCAACTTCACAACGATAGTGTTAGGGAACTTGGGGCCTAAGTATGATGGCGGTATTGGAAAACGCTCTCGTCTTGTTGCCCCAGTTGTGCCTAAATAAATAGTTTAAACGACGAAGTAAGGTCAACTAAAATATAGTTAATGAACTATTTGGCAACTTTAATACAAAAAAAGGTATTGCGACAACGTTTTGCTGTTTAGAAATAATTTAATTAAAGAATGAGTTTCCGTTGTTGCGGTCGTCACGAGTTTAGAGGTAAACAATTTTAATTAACAGCAGGGAATTGAGGCACGCGCCCCCATAAGCAAGGTACCATGTTCGTCTCGTAAAAAGCACATAAAAAATTGGGGTAACTCTCAGGTTTCGGAGTCACAATTAGTAAATAATGTATGTAGGGTCCTTACCGCTTTAGCAGTGTTATATTAATATTGGTAATAATTTTTTGACAGTTCTCTTAATAACTTTTCTATCAATAATCAAAGTAAAATAATAACGCTAAACAAGGGTTTGGTTTACTTCAAAAAGTACAAAAAGTGAGTTACTTTTTGAAATAAGTATTACAAATTATATGTGTAACTGTTACAAAACGCATTGTAAATATAACTAGAATGTAAAGTAGGCTGAATATTTGAAGTAAGTTTGGGCGAAATATAAAATAAAAATTAATTTAAAAATAAAAGCATATTTAGTTGCTGATCGGATCTTTTCAGTCGAGATCGCACTTCGATCAGTACCGTATAAAGTAAAGAAATCAAAATAAACTACACAATTTGTAAGTACACCCGTAGTCCAAATACGAAATAAATAAATTTTAACTTTGACTACAGCCCTTTTTAACGTCCTACTGCTGGGCACGGGCCTCCCTCAATGCGAGGGTGATTCAGGCCATAGTCCACCACGCTGTCCCGGTGCGGGTTGGCAGACTTCACACATCTATCGAGAACTAGTCAAGCTCCCTGAGACGTGCAGGTTTCCTCACGATGTTTTCCTTCACCGTTTCTTAGCAAGTGATAATCTCGGATGAAAATGAGATTCGCACATGGAACCCAGAGGCACGAGTCGGAGTTTGAACCTGCGCACTTTGATTGCAAAGCGTGCGTTCGACCACTCGGCCACCACTGATACCACTGCAACTTTGACTAGCTAAGATTTTTTGAATGAAGTTGCTATTCAGTATCTGAATAATATGTTCAAATACCTTATACTTTATGCAGGTTACATATCTAGATACTACGAATCAAACGTCTCGATCGAATATTTCGTAAGAAATGAGTCAATATTTGTCGTTAATCAATGGTTACCATAATACGCAACATAATCTATAATTATCATTGCAATATCCAACCGGTGCGGGGCGAGTTAGGCTACATAACTAGTCTAACACGCAATACAGTAATTAACAGATATTAATTACCAATTAGTAGATATCAGTACTCTATAAATGTAATATTTAATTATTATGAAAAACAAAATTAAAATTTAAAATTGGTCGACACAACCGGCGACCCAAGAGCATGCCATTTTCTCGCTCAACGAGTGGCTCTAGCCATTCAGCAAGGGAATGCAGCCAGCGTCTTGGGTACGCTTCCGCATGGGCCAATTTTTTTACATATTGTATAAATATATATTTTCTTATTAGTTTTAACTTATTTTGTTTTGCATTGTAAATATTTTGTAAATAGTTGTTCAATAAACTATCCGGGGAAAACGTGAGAACGTTTTCGGATGCGTTTAGTTTACTTTAATGTTGCGTTCTCACAGTTATCAGCAATTATTATGATTAGTGTAAAAAACTCGTTGAATCTGGTATAGTGGATTGTGAGCTAAATCTCCTACGCTTTAAGGTGACATATATCTAGTATAGAGGAATATTAGTATCATGATTTGGATCTATTGGTAGATATTGGGTGAGACATCCGGCTCCACAGGAACTCATTTGAGGCATGTAGCTATTTGTCCCGTTTTCCTCCTCCTTCCTACCTTTAAATCTTGGACAGCTCGTGGTTTATGTTGTTAATTAATTGTGTTTTGAGAATGTGTAGCCTCATTAACTTTATATTGTATACTTCTTAAATGTAAATCCTTATTGGAAAAAAGTAACCATGGATTTTTTTGGCCAGTCTTCTCCATAGGAAATGCATTCCCAATGGGTGGTAGAGAGACTATTATTATTATCTATTGATTGGCAATTCATAAGTGCCTGTATTTGTTTGCATGAATAAAAAAAATCTGATTCTGATTGACCCTATCTCCTTTGTCGAATATGAGCTTGATATTCTAGATTTTTCTTAGAAAAAAATGTGTGATGTTTTGCAGAAGTTACAAAATGAAGATCAGACATTCTGCAGTTTTAAATAACCACACCATAACAGGTTTATAAAGATCTATACATAAAATAATAATATATTATCTATAGGGTGTATCAGCAGTCCGAAATAATACTTCAGATACGGTAGGTGATATGCTGATGCTTAGTAAATTCACACTATACTTATAACTATCATAGTTTCTTAGTTAGAAACCATTGAATATGACACTTTTATGACTTTTTGACGACATCAACGAGGGACAACTAATACTAACATTCCCAAAACAAAAAAAATTTTGATATAAAAAAAAATATTTGTAATTTTTTTAAAAAAAAACAAGCTTTTATGTAATCGCCCTAAGTTTTCGTGTTCTCCTCAAGCCCTTTCATTTGATACCCATACTGTGGTAGTGCAGAAAAAATAACTATACCGCCATCTTGGATGATCCGCCATATTGGAATTAGAATGACGTCACATAGCTAAGAATGCATTGTCATCCAAAATAAGCGTGTATACCAAATTTCAGCTCAATCGGTTAAAGATAACTGATTTAAAATTCAGTTGCAAGATTCCACCCGGACATACATTGCAAGTTAATATAAAGCTTGCAATAATAATGAAATGGGCAATTTTTTTTAAAAATCAAGTTCGACTTTTAATGACATTTTTGTAACGTTTAGTTATAATATAACCCCAAAACTCATGCAAGGGGTAATGTATTACTCCGGACGTCTGATACACATTTTACGAAGGCATTTAAATTCTGCTCACACCATACCACAAAGACCGTGATGATATCGACAAACAGCCATTTTGAAGGCAAAAACAATAAAAATGACGGGAATACCTAGCCATTAAAGACTCATTCAAGTTCAAACCACGTTTGATGCAAAAATGAAATGAACAAAGAAAATGTATTGTAAAACAATATTGTGGTGTTTGAACCTATCGTTGACCGAACGGAAACAGTAGACTTAGCATAAGGTTTATCTCTTTCAACTGTCAGATTTGTCGAGAACATGACGTCACACCGAGGCATGTACATGAAGCTCTACTACTAGTACTACTACTACAGCCCTTTTTAACATCCCACTGCTGGGCACGGGTCTCCCCTCAATGCGAGGGGGATTCAGGCCATAGTCCACCACGCTGGCCCGGTGCGGGTTGGCAGACTTCACACATCTATCGAGAACTAGTCAAGCTCCCTCAGAAGCTCAAAGTGACGTAATTTTCTTGACAAGTCTGACAGTTGATAGAAATGAAACTTATAACTTACACCCTTCCAGCAGTGGACGTCTCTGGCTGATAGACTAGACTAGACTAGAATCATTTTGACGGGCAAGGGTTAACGCCCCAGTGTTTGAGTGGCTGTATTATTCCAACACCTTGTTTGTTAATAGAAAACTGATGACGTACAAAATGAAACGGTAATTTCATTGACATCAACATAGTTTCAACATATCTGGTGCGGTGGCGCGTGTCGTGCGCCCACTTTCCTTCATTCTTGAACACATAATGAACGATCGCTAAATTATACCAGTCTTCACTGATTTTATATTCCATCCTGCGACCATATGAGTGCAAAATACAGCGAAATTAATTTAAATATTTAGCAAATATGCTCAACAAACCTACATAATAACATTTTTTTTTTCTTAATAGTAAAGGAAAATACCTTTCATAACATTGTCCAGAAATAGAAAAAAAAACCTTAGAATTATTTACTATTATTATGAATTCTTGAATTAAATCGTAAAACAGAATAGACAGCAGAGAATCAAACTTGTCACCCTTTGTACCTATTGTTATTGAGGTAAACTAACTAAATTTACTGTACAGTTCTTTATTATATAAGTCGATTAAAGTCACTTGCACCTTGCATAGCTATGCAATGACTTCTGAATATTATAAGAATTGGAAACAAAGGAACCAAACTGTTCGAAGGTCGAAGAACTCAGAACAAGACACGAACGGAATAAATAACATAGTAGGTACATGCTGTCTTTAGTTAGTTTTACTTTTAATTGATTATGAAATCGTGAGGAAACCTGCACGTCTGAGAGAACAAGTTCTCGATAGATGTGTGAAGTCTGCCAACCCGGGCCAGCGTGGTGGACTATGGTCCGAATAACCCTCGCATTGATGGAAGGCCTGTGCCCAGCAGTGGGACGTTAAAAGGGCTGTAGTATAAATAGTTAAGGAGATAACTCTACATAGTTTACGATTACAAAAGCTACGATTCTAGCCGGTTCTTACAAGTCCGCAGGTTCTAGTGACCTTATAAAAACCGGCTAGCAAGTATTTGTGTATCTTCATTTTGCCATATAGTTCCCATAACTAGCCTGCGACCTTTCATTATACACTATCGATTTTGTGAACTCGAAAAATATAATGGGTATAAAACAAGCGCAGAACTTACGATAAAGTCACAGTTAAATATTTAGGCTAGGCGCGCATTAGGCAGCCAGTCGAACAAATGCGTTGTATGGGAGCCCGCGCACAAGGCAGCCACTAAATCTCGGCTGCGGCTGCCAATAAAACGCGCCTGTTTGCACGGCAGCCAGCTGGCTGCGCGCAGCCATAGCGTGTGTAGGTAAATGTATGTGGCTGCCGTCAGTCTCCGCGCACTAGTTGTAGCAGCCAGACGGATTTTAGGACATAAGACTTTCGATACAGAGGACCTTGAGTAGTCGTGGATTGGCTGCTATACGAGTAACTGGCTGCGCAAATATTCTGGCTGCCGCAGCCTGGCTGCGCAGCCATGGCTGCCTAGTGCGCGCCTAGCCTTACGGTACCCAAATTAATAAAACACTACTAGTTCCATGTTCTCATTCTTCTTCTTTTGTTACGGAATGAGTGAAATTATGAAAAATGGAATAAGATATGAATGCCTGGACCTGCGATTAGTGGATTTATAGCAATGTAGAGTAATTAAATCATAATAAATAATAATAATACATCATCACGCCTGTATTCCCCGAAGGGGTAGGCAGAGGTGCACTGTAGTGCGCCCACACTTCGCCGATGTATTTTTTGGTCCCAATGTAATAGGGGGCGAGCCTATTGCCATTATACCGGGCACATTCTCCCTCAATACGAGGGAGATTTTTAGGCTATAGTCTACCACGCTGGCCCAGTGCGGGTTGGTGAACTTCACACGCCTTTCTATAGACGTGCAGGTTTCCTCACGATGTTTTCCTTCACCGTTTCATAGCAAGTGGTAATCTCGGATGAAAATGAGATTCGCACATAAACCCAGAGGTGCGAGCCGGGGTTTTAACCTGCACACTTTGATTTGCAAGGCGTGCGTTCGACCACTCGGCTACCGCTGCTAATTAAATCAATACACATTATAAATAAAAATGGAAAATGACAGTGATAAAGATGGCGGATGAATCCTAGTTCCACCAATAAACGTCGCAACGAAGTGTCAAAATACGAGATAACATTGATTACGTAACACCATTATTACAGCCGATGGATTCGACTCGCCACCGTTCGATAGCTTTCCAATGATATTCGGAATGAACTTCGTAATCGTATTACGAATGAACGCATGGAAATCTATTATAAACCAGTTTGAACAAATAAAAGTAGTCACAATGACAACAGTCCAGTCGTTTGGTTGCAAACGAAATGCGGTTTGCACTATTTGTGTATTATGACTAGCGGTGATTACAATCATTCCAAACTCGCTTCGATGGGAATCAAACCCAGGACTAGACTAAGTTGACGATAATTAGATAAAATATTAAACGAGTTATGGATACATCATCATCATGTCTGTATTCCCCGAAGGGATAAGCAGAGGCGCACTACAGTACAACCACACTTCGCCGATGTATTTTGCTCACAATGTAATAGAGGGCGAGCCTATTGCCATTATACCGGACACATTACCCCTCAATACGAGGGAGATTTGGGCCATAGTCCACCACGCTGTGCGGGTGCGGGTTG